>CM072817.1:1857168-2476225 GCA_036937905.1 Salvia rosmarinus
TCCACACAGCACATATTACGGCTTCAAATAATTTACAAATTAGTTGTATTACGGCATTATATTACGGCAACAAATCCACACAACACATATTACGGCTTCAAATAATTTACAAATTAGTTGTATTACGGCATTATATTACAAATCCACACAGCATTATATTACAGCACATATTACCCCTATGTCACATATATTTCTTTATTTTTTTTCTCTTATAGTTTAGAAATTATGATTATACTTATTAAATATATAAATTATATAGCAATCGAAGTCTCATTTATTAATTTTGTTTCTCTGTTTGAAGAAGGAAAGAGGAATAAATAAAGCTTTGATTTTACATAATTTGTGTATTTAAGGATCATAGTACTAATTTATAAGGTATAAGAAAAAAAATTGATAAATTAGAAAATAAAATGCTGACACTGATTACACGTCTACATATTGGTGGTCATGGTATGTCCTAACAATTGTTAGTCTGTTGGTTAGAAGAAAAGTCGAAAAGTGGGTTGCGCTTTAGCTTAGTTGATTAAGAGATAACAGTTTTGTAACGTGAAGAAAAGTCGGTTATGTTTCAAAAGTTGTATTAATGATAGTGTGCATACAACCTCAGGGTTTAGAAATACATGTGCTTTATAATCGTATGGTATAAAGGAGTTAATAGTTAGCCAGCTAATTTAGTTTATACAACTATTGCTTGTTTTGGCCATTTATTTGAACTATATCATTCTCTTCCCTGTCTAACTTTGCCACGAATGAATCAGAACACGCACCAGTACTCGTTGTCGAACTGCGACTCACACTATGGCTCTCCCAGAAGTGTTTTCTTACGGCCTTGAATTTTGAATCACCGGTCGAAAACCCGGCATCGGGGATGGGTTCCCCAACAGCAGTTTCGCCTTGAAGCATACTCACCACCTCAGACATTGTTGGCCTCAGACTCGGGGCTGCATTTGTGCACATAAGGGCCACGTTCAGCATCACCGTAGCCTCTTCGGGTGAGTACTCGTGCCCTAATTCCGGATCAACGAGCTCCAAGACGCTACCTTTCTCGTGCAAAACAGAGGCCTGATGACAGCAAAGAACCATCACGTGGATGAAGGATTATGTGATCAGATGAGCTCAAAATCATTTGATCTAGCAAAGTATGTAATTAGCCTATATTGTTTTTATCTATCCAAGCTATCGCCGAAAGTAAACAAGGAGACGAGTTATGAGGACTACCAAGTCAAGAAGATAAAGGCAGTCTTCCTTTGGCATGTAGTTTGTGTTGCTTTTGCCGCTCGCTATTTCTAAGGCTACGACGCCAAAGCTGTACACATCTGCTTTGTTAGTCAGATAACCGCGCATTGCATATTCTGGAGCCATATATCCTCTGCATTCCGAATCAGAAACGACGACTCACTGTCAAAACTTGGTGTTTAATGCTCATACAGTGTGCAACACTTGAAATAATGGGGACTGCCTGTTACAAAAACCTCTAGAGATATGTGGAACGAGAGGCACATTCCTGTACATTCGGATGCACGGTGCATCCGCTCCAATTATGATTAATAAACCCTATTTGGGGATTAATAAACCCTAATTGGGGATTGATGAATCCTAATTAAACTTAACTATGGTGGATGCACTGTACATCCATATGTCACAAGTTTTTGCCAAAAGAATTCATGATTTATTAATAGATAATGACTTTAGATATGCAGGCACAACTATTAGTTTATTATAGAACATGGTAGGCTATATTTAACAGACAGATTCACAAGATTCATAATATAGAAACAGAAAGGTAAGATCTTGGAAATATTAGCAAAAGAAGCTTACATAGTTCCAGCAATTCTTGTACTAATATGTGTGTTTCCATCCTCGTGAAGCTTTGCGAGGCCAAAATCAGATATTTTCGCATTGAGATCTTTGTCGAGTAGAACATTGCTAGTCTTGATGTCTCTGTGGACTATTTTCAGTCTTGACTCCTCGTGAAGGTAAGTCAATCCTCTAGCTATGCCAAGGCAAATCTTCATTCTCGTTCCCCAGTCTAACTTCAATTTTTCCGTTGTTCTACTCCCTATAATTGAATAAAATCAGAAGCTAACAATCAAATGGTTTAGTAGTATTAAACACAGAGATCTTGGGCAATTAGAGTATGATCGTCACCGAAAAGGGCGCATGACAGACTATTATTTTCCAGATACTCATACACTAGCATTAACTGATTTCCTTCAACACAACATCCATAAAGCTTTACTAGGTTAGGGTGTTGAAATGCAGAAATCATTCCTATTTCATTGACAAATTCGCGTGTTCCTTGTTTAGACTTAGACGAGAGCTGCTTCACTGCTATTATGGTTCCATCTGATAATATACCCTGCACGATGAAAGGTAGGAGACACGATGAGATTGGCATTACAAGAAGTTCACATAACTAGCAAAGTATGCAATATGCTGGTAACATTTTTATGAACAAGAAGTAATTAGAGAATACATGTACCTTGTAAACTGGACCAAAACCACCCTCACCAATCTTGTTAACTGGATCAAGGTTCCCAGTTGCAGCCTTGATCTGTCTTAACGTGAATAGACCTGTTTGTAGATCAATGCCTCTAAGCTCTGATCACAACAGTCATCAGAAAATGAGAAAATCTCTCGGGCTGATGTTAGCGATACAAGCTTTAAGAAGTAATTCATACATTAAAGCCATGCACAGTTACCACAAAATCACTTCAAAAACTAAGATCTTACGATCAAACGAGATTACCTTGCCAACCAAACAAGTTTTATGTCTCCTTAATTAGTTAGCTGAGGTAATACAGATACAATAATTAGGGCATTCTTTGAAGATGAAAATTAAACATATATTCAATATACAAAGTAGTCTATTTTTAGCATATAGACAATAATAAGACACATATCTTATGTATTTCTATGCATAAGCCACATGGTTGCAAGCTATTTCGTTTAGGTCAGCATGAAACTAATTTTATTTGAAAATTTAAAGTATGCCAGCAGTTCTAATACAAATTAAATACAGGTTACAATTTTATAAATAATAATTGGAATTTGAAAGCATTATTGTTCAAAAATTAGCTATATCTAAAGGATATTTTCATCTAATTAATTAGTTCAAGAACTTCCATGCTATTCATACTGAAACATGCGTGTATTGATATCGTACTGATAGATAAAGATATCACAAAAACTCCTATACATCCATCCACACCGTGCGGAATTACAAAAATATCATTTTTCTTAACAAACGTATCATTTACATTGAAGAAAAGTATCATTTGTTTTTTACACTGTAATTTGAAAGTATCATTTATATTGAAAAAAAGTATCTTTTGTATGAAGAAAATTATCATTATCCATATATGTGGACGTCCGCATAGGAGGCCACCTCTAAGGATATAAGTTAATTATATCCTGCCCAAATTCTTTTATCCAATCTACGCCAGCAATCTAAAATATGCATAATGTGAGCAAATAGTAACTTTAGAGAAGTTACCTTTATAAGTAGAGCTTTTGCCTCCAAGGAAGCCTTTCCTACACAAGATGCCCAGGATGAGAAGCAGAAGAGAAACTGCTCCAGCTATGATCCCAGCCATCATAACAGAGTTAACTTTCTTGTGGCGAGCTGGAGGTCTAAAATCTGCAGAACCAAATTTTTATAATTTCAAGCAAAGTAACAACTGTAAAGGCTTTTTGCCTTTTTTTGGGTGCCTGCTTTCATTTGTATTCATGTTTGATTCTAAATTCAAGACTTAAAGATGAGAATCCGTGACTAAACTCTGTATTAAACTTCTGCTTAAGTAGATCAACCACCAGTGTAACAAGAAGAAATAGAAAATCTTTCAGTGCTATGGTAAAAAGAAGTGATAATTTTTTTTTCCCTTAAAATAAGAGAAACAGCATACCGGGTTCTACTGATATAGCTGATATCAAAGGGCCGTAATTTCCTCTGTCTGGGACGCCTTGGGTTCCTCTTCCCGCCCAGTACAGATGGATCTTCAGAGTATTTCTTTTCACTACTGCAGTGAAAGTCTTTACAACGGGCTTCCCGGCCCCACCAGCATCCGCTGCAATGTCAAAATCCTTCAATACCAAGATTTCCTGCACTCAACGTATATTATTAATAACACATGAAATAATCTTACGGTTATACATTTCAACTAGACAGTATTTACCTGCAAATAGACATCAAATAATCGCCTGCCAAGGCTGGTAAATGTACTGTCATTTGTGAATACAATTTCAGCAAAGTGAAGTTTCACCGTGTAGTTCCCATTCATGAGGCAAAGGCCGTAGTAAGTGAGAGAGAGTGGAGATACACGGGCTGTTCTATAAAGTTCTGATATGGGGCCAGTGACATTATGCAGGGCATAACTATTGGTCATAATGTACGTATCCAATTCAACAGGGTCGTCCATGAAGTTCCCAGTGCTGCTAAAAGCCCAATTCTCCCTCGAGTACAACATTGCTGCACCTCTGGATTCTAAATCAGCTTCGTAATTTGTCTTATGATTGATGGTTGTGTCTTTGCCGCCACAATTAATGTGAAGTGAGAAATATTCTGTTGGTAGACAGTAGAGAAAAGATAGTCATGATCTGTTCCAATTTGTATGAATGATACAGACATCAAATGACATGGTAAATAACTCCTCTGGTCTCTTATATGTCAAACAGATATATAAGCAATTATGATCCTACCTTAAGAGATTATGACTTTAAAATGACAAAAACAGAAAAAAAACTGCGTCTAGCATGGTTTATCCAAAAGAGTTTGTATCAGAGGACAAAGTAACTTTGACAGAGATCACCTTATAGATTCTACCATCAATGTATATTTAACTACATAAGTCTCATTCTTGAAGAGAACAAACAGAGATTGTTTTTACAATGTCATTGATACCATAAATTTAACAACTAATTATTTTTACTAATTTTCTTGACTTGGTATTTTTTGAATATATGAAATTTGAGTTGCAAATTTGTAGCCTGTACAGTGGGATACCCTACCAGTCATCTCTTCACAAATTAAATTACCACAGAGATGCAGGATAAATTTATCTAAAGAAAAGCAATAGAAACTAGCATTACATGAACACTTTCTTAAGGATTATAAATCTTTCAAAAGTTATTTTATGTCAACAACTGAAAAAACAGGGAACATTCTATATGCTCAATTTATGTTATTAAGTAGTCAATGATATAGTGCTAGCTCAATGATTAGCCGCAAAGCATTCTCCTTACTTGACCATAATATGTAAAGATCTATTTTAAAAGCTGGCAAGTAATGGGTTCAATTTATCAGAAATAATTCAGAAATTGAAGATTTACTCACGCTGTCTTGAATCCTGGCATGGAAAATCTTGCTTCAAGCATGAATGAACTCCACCACTTGACAAAATGGAAAATGAAGATCATATATGGATCTTAAGTTTTTAAGAGAATGTACAATCTTTGAATCAAGATTCGTCTAACGAAAAAACAAAACACATAATCTTACAACTGAGTAGCAGCTGATGAGTAGCTCTCCACAAGGTTTCTGGAGCAACACAAGCATGAGAATATAAGGTTGGAATCTGGTTGGAGAAATGACAGACAGAAGAAAAACAAAATTAAATACTTACACACTCCCTCGTGGGCATTCAATCGGTGAAGAGTTGTCCAATGTGAAATTGTTATAAGAGAAGTCTCTGTGCAATATCATAATAATATAAGTGAAGTTGCCAAAGACCTTAACTAAACCAAAGAGTTTTCATCCGCAACCAAATGGTGAACTCACTAATGCAATTGCACATTATTGTAATGATATCAGGAATTTTTCTCATTTTCAAGAGTGGTGTTCAAGTTTAAAAGATGCCATTAAAAGTCATTAATGTCAGATTAGACACACCCACTATGTGGTGATATACTAAAGCACATATGATGATGAAGAAAGATCCTCACATATCCTTGTTTCTCGACAAGACCCACCCAGGAATTTGTCCAGTAAGTCTGTTTCCAGTCAAATACCTACACCAAACAACAATAGTTGTCGATTCAGCAACAAAATACTGAAAATGAAAATTAAACGCACACAAAGCATAGGAACTAAAAGGAGTATGAACTTACATAAAATCAACTTTTGCCAGACGGGCAAAAGAAGCTGGAATTTCTCCAGTCAAATTATTAAAACTTAGGTCCCTACATTTCGAAGTATAATAAACAAAAGTACATAAGCAATTTCATTTTAATAAAATATCAGGTCACTCTATCAGAGGGAAATATAGAATGTTGCCACTTTATTTTAGATATCATTTACCGTATATTAAAACCTGCCATAGGGAATCACCTTCTTCAATATTAGAAGCATTAGAAAGGTTCAAAATTTAATATCAAGTAGAACAATTATAGACTAAATAGTCAAATATATCCCAAACTATCAACATTTTTTCAAATGTATCCTAAACTATCGACTTTGACAAATTAATACATAAACTATGAAAATTATGCAAATCTATCGCCAAATAAATTATAGGGCACTTGAAAGTTGAGTGGAATCATCGCGAATTTAGTGTGGATTGAAAGAACTGCACAAAAGTTCTCGGAATTGAATGTTTGCGATGGTGGCAAAAATTCTCAACAATCCTACTCAGCTTTCAAGTACCCAAAAAAGATTTGGGGGTAGATTTGTATAGTTTTTCTATAGTTTGGGTATTAATCAGTCAAAGCCGATAGTCTAGGATAGATTTGAGCATTTAGCCATACTTGTAATGTTCTCCCGTACGAAATCTAATCTACATAATGTGAAGGCTAAAAGGAAATAATGATTGAAAGTCTCAAACACTTACAGAGTCTTTAACATTGCCAATTTTCCAAGAAACTCAGGGATCTCACCCTGTATTAAGCAATTTCTCAGTATCCTGTGTATCAAAGTTGATTTCAAATGATCCAGAGTTGAAAAGGTTTAGTAAAATCAAGAGCGGGGGAAAAACTATTATAAAACTCACAGCACTTTGATGGACTTCATATTGCTTACGAGAGGAAAAGGAGATTCTTCGCCTTTCAAATCAGTGATCCTCCTGAAATGTCATTAGAGGATAAACTATTTTCCACAACCCAAAAACAAGAATTCTGAAAGATGATTCCGAACTACTCACAAGTCAGTCAAGTGTGAAAGAGCAGAAATAGAGGAAGGGATTGGTCCCTGAAGGGAGCACCCCACCATGAATCTGAAACAAGCTCAAAATCAACCATGTTGAGAACTAAAACTTTATAACTCAAAAAACATAGTCTCATGGAATCCCGTCCAACTTTTCATTTAGTCAGAAAATGATATGACCACCAATTCCCACTTCAAAAAGGGAGTATGGGAGGTTGATGCTCCTTTAAACAAAAGACTAAGGCAGCTTACATTCTTCGAATCTGCTTCCAATGACTGACAAAATCTGGTATCTTTCCTGTGAAGTTGTTGTCACTTAACCACCTACATAATCGAAGAATTTCAACATATACAAATCCTTGCAAAAGAAAAGAAAAACAAAATAGCTTAATATATGAACATGCAATGATATATGAAGAGAATAATTCAACTGCAAAAAGGAAATTGTGTGATGTACTCACAAATCAACTAACTTAGTCATCTTGGCTAATTCCACGGGTAAGTTTCCTGTAAATGCATTTGATGAGAGAACACTGAAAAGGTTCCATACACAATCGAAACAAACCAATTAGGACATTGTTTCTAGAAGAAGTGAACTATAATGATCAGAATGAAGTGTATTGAAAGAAAATTACAGCCTTTGCACATTGACTAAGAGCCCAATTTCCGAAGGAATGGACCCGTAAAATTGATTCCCTTCAAGAGTCCTGCACACAACGTCTCAATATCAATTTGAATTAAAAATAAAATATAATCTGGCTGAACAAATACAGAGTGGCAAGTTTTGGATCAGAATCTTGGAGAACTAAAAATAATGTTGTCACGTCCAAGTTGAGATAATGAAGAGAATGAAAAAAGAAAAGTTCCACAATATTAGCATACAGGTTTACGAGAGTGGTAATTCTGGTAATGACAACTGGAAATGGACCTGATAATCTGTTGCCCATTAGAAACCTGCATTTATTTGGCACAAATAGAGTAATAATTAACAGTTAAGACGCCTGAGGCATACATGGATGAAGTAAGAGCAGAAAGCTTAGAATTACAGTTCATCCAAGTGCATATTTTCCCACTGAAGAGGTATAGAACCGCTTAGGCAATTGCGACTAAGATCCCTGCACAAGACAGGTGGAGCAAATTCACTGCTTGAAGTAAATTGCAATTATTATTCTTCGAACACTTTGAAAAAATGAAAGTATAGATTTGATCTTAAAAATAATGACGTACAAACTTTTAAGGTAGCGAAGCTGGCTAAATTCTGGTGGAACTACTCCTGTAAGATTCTGTCCTTTCAAAGACCTGCAGTAATTTAACTTGGAAATGATTGATAGAAACAGTTATAATAAGCAGCATGCATTATCAGCTTTTATCCACTGAACATTTTAGTTGGTGATAGTAATACAAAGCTCAAATTTAAAATCCATCTAAATCCCAAAACATAGAAGAGGCATATACAAGTTAGAAGCAGCTTTTCTGAAATGTGTTCTAACAATTGATGCATAAGGGAATTCCAATTAATCTGAGAAACCTATACTCTTCATTCTGAAGTTGACATATATTGATACTGCATGTTTTCTATTAAAGCAAAAAGCTTGTAGTCAAAATGACAAAATAACTAAATTATCCTAATAATACATTAACAAGAACCTAGGGAATTCCAGTTAATCTGACAAATCTAAGATGAAAAGGCTCGATAACTCAAATTCCCATGTTTTGACACCTGCTCATGGATAAAGACACACTACACCCACATCCTAATACTAAGAACATAAAATCATATATTTCAGAAAAATAATGGAGGAAAATAAACAGAGTTGGGATTCATACATTCTAACAATACGGCAAGTAGTGTTGTGATCGAAAGAGCAATCGCATGTGATGAAACTCTCAAAACCTTTTACGTCATTGGGAGTCCAAGTCCCTTCTCCACTACATGGATCCTTGCTAAAATCCCAATCTTTCTTCCCCAACTTTCTCCCTATCTCTTTCAGTGCTTCTACTGCCATTCAAGAACATCAGCTTCAACTTTAAGTTATTCTGCCCCCCCACCAAAATCAAATCTTGAAACAGTTCCAACAGAAAATGAACTGCAAAACATAAATAAATTTCTATGATTACCTTCATCTTGGAGGAGCTGCTGTGTTGGCAGTGTTGGAAAAGGTGTACGAAAAGACAAGATTTGCGGGCGTATTACAACGTGAAATGAAGGTAGGAGATCAAAACTAACAATGAATTTGAAAATGTAGTAAATACAATCGAAATGTAAAAACCGTAAACAGATGCCGAGTCGAGGAGGCCTCTTTCCAAGAAGACGAGATACGCCCGGTAGTGCTCTCGGTTACGGCGTATCGTCCCCAAAGATGAAACGGCAATTGTCTCGTAGGTGGCAGCACAGCAGACCAACGAGCTCCGCGAATCGGACGGAGGCGAGGACGAGCTTGACACGAAAATATGTATGCAGTGCTCTAGGTATGCCGGAATGCTTTTGCGATAGTTAGCTTATCTTTGGGAGACATGTCCTATTTATAGGCGTCGCCCCTCATGGAAACATCTTGGAGTCAACACCGCATTGATGTCGGGTGTTACGGAGTTATGTCCCCTATTGAGTCGCGGCGGTTTCGAGACAACGTGGCACGTTTCCGCAGAGCCATCATGTCGGGCGTTACCGCGGTTACGATTTAACCGACAACGCGTGCGTCGTGTTCATTGGACGATCCGGACGTCTCTTCAAGTGCACAGCAGCCCAACGGATTGGGCCACACGAGTTGGGCCTCGGACCAACTCCATCGCCACAACAGCCCAACGGATTGGGCTACACGAATGGGCCCGGACCAACTTCATCTTTGGGCTCGATCAAACGTTGATCCAAAATATAAGGACAATGGGCCACGGAACCGGCCCACGAAGCAAGCCCACGAACAGCCCAAAGAACGGCCCAAAGACCACCCAAAGACCAAGATCCAAGATCCAAGATCCAAGATCCAAGATCCACGATCCACGATCCACGATCCACGATCCACGGACCACGGACCACGGAACCGAACCGGAGCCGAGCCGGGCCGGCACGGGCGGGCGCTGGCGCGGGCGCGGCGCGGGCGACGGGCGCGGGCGCCGGCGCCGGCACCGGCACGCCGGCGGGGCGGCGGCGGCGCGTACAGTGCGTGGGCTTTCCACCCATCACTTGTACACATAATTATACTAAGTGTTCAATGACCCACTTATATAGACAATTAATGAAGGTACATTAATCAATGTGAGATAAGGATTAATTAATCCATACTTATCCCATTAATCACATAACTCCATGTTTAAGTGACCAACTTTGATCCATTATTTCTCACTCACCGGAAATCGGATTTGAGAATGTGAATACACCACAATCATCTACTCGAACGTAGATCGATCCTATGCCGCTTAATTTCACAAAATTAAACGTTACGTCACTCAAAATCTTGGTCAAAGTAGCTTCCTCGAAACTCGACCACATATATAATATTATATATATATGCACGCGATTTTCAACAATCCCCACATGAGTGGAAATAGCCATATGCATGATGCGAGACACACTCGGTCCTCAAGAGATGTTAAAATATTTGGACAGTGGTTTATGGCCTTGAACCTTCCATAGTTAGTACCATCGAGTACACAAGCGGATTAGTGGACACGATGCTCGAACTATTCCTCACAAGCGTAATCAAACAATGGTATTAACACTTTAACACCTCAACCTCATCCGCTCTCACGCTTGATTCCATTTGGCCATGGACATCCACTTTGGATTCATAAGTGTTTTGTTTGAAGCGGCCCCACTTCGCACTTACATAGGTGATTCTTTACCGAGTATCTTGCCATACTCAACCTCCTCGAGGTATCTTAGGAATCATTGAGTCAACGGCTCAACCTCACCACTAGGCAAGTTTTTCAACACTCGCTTGCTTTCTAGGAACAGACTAACTGAGTGTTTATACACGAACTCATATAGCTTAGTTCTCCCATTGAACCAAGTTCTTGGGATCTCCATCATCATGGTTGGGTTACCACTATGATTGTTCTTAAGATGTGGATTTTAGTCCCATTCCTCTAAGAACTTGATCATTTGATCCGGTTCAACCCTTTGGTTAACGGATCGCGGATTATCTATCGACTTGACATAGTCAATTGATATAACCCCACTGAGATCAAATGCCTCACGGTATTATGTCGCCGACGATATGTCGAGACTTACCATTATACAAACCACTTTTCGCCCTTCCAATAGGCGCTTGCTATCACAAAGAATCATCACCGGTGGCACGGTTTAGACCAACATGGAATATCTTCCAAAAATTACAGAGCCACTGGCTTCCTCACCGACTTTATCCAAAGCTATGAATTACGATTCCATGGTGGATCGGGCTATACACGTCTGCTTCGTGGATCTCCAAGAAACAAAGACCTCCCCAATCGTGAACACGCACTCCACTTGTAGAAAGTGAATCTTTCGTGTCGATATCCAATTGGCATCACGACCCTTCAAGCACCGGGATATCTCGTGAAATGCACCCATGATTTTGAGTATACTTGGTACCTCAAACTCTCACTAAAGCCTTCCAATGCTCCTTGCTTGATTGCTCGTGTAACGACTCAATTTGTTCACTGCGCAAGCTATGTCGGTCGGGTGCAATTTGTAAGATACATCAAACACCGATGACCTTAGCATAGTCTTCTTGCCCAACAGGTTCACCCTCGTTCTTACTCAAGTGAACATTGAGCTCTAATGGGGTCTTAGCAGCAAACTATCAAACGCGTTGAATTTCTTAAGCACTTTCTCAACGTGGTGAGATTGTGTCAAGACAATTCCGTCGATCTTCTTAGAATCTTGATTCCAAGAATCACATCACTAAACCCATGTCCTTCATGTCAAAATTTCTATTTAACATGCGCTTTGTGTCATTAATGACTTGAGTATTGCTACCCATGATCAACATGTCATCTACATACGCACACACTATAACATAACCATTATCGTTGTTCTTAACGTAGACACATTTGTCACACTCGTTGATTTTGAAACCATTTGCCAACATTACATTGTCAAATTTCAAGTGCCATTCTGCGGCGCTTGTTTCAAACCATATAGAGACTTCACGAGTTTGCATACCTCCCTCTCGACTGTGTACTACAAACCCTTCGGTTGCTCTATATATACCTCATCCTCGAGGTCACCATTCAAAATGCGCCTTAACGTCCATTTGATGAATCTCAAGATTGTGCAAAGCAAAGCAATTGCGAGAAGCACCCTAATAGACGTAATCCTCGTCACGGTGAATAGGTATCAAGAAATCGTACCCTCTCTTTGTTTAAACCCTTTGACAACCAAACGGGCTTTATACTTTTCAATTGATCCATCCGCTTGTACTTCCTTTTAAGGATCCACTTGCATCCTAAGGGCTTACAACCTTCTCGCAAATCAACCAAGACCCAGTGTGGTTTTGCAAAATGGAATCAATCTCACTTTGAGCGACCTCTTGCCGAGCATCCCGTCCGGCGAGCATAGGCTACTTTGATTGAAGTTGGTTCTTCGTCCAACATGAACGCAATATAGTCAGGACCAAAGTCCTTTGGCGTTCTGACTCTATTGCCACGTCTCGGTTCCGACCTCTCTGGATCAGACCTCGATCGCTTATGCGATATCGGTTCTTCCTCCAAGGTTTAGAACTCAAGCTTCACCATCGTTCTATTGCTAGAATTGGCTTCACTTTTATCCTTATCTTTACAGGATAAACACTTTCAAAGAATATAGCATTCCTCGACTCAATCGTCGTCCCCACAACATATCCGTACCTCGACTGTGGATCGAAAACGATAGCTTGCTCGATGCATACCAATAAAGATACAATCGACTGTTTTAGGTCCAATTGTAACTTGTTTTGGAAGAGGCACCTCAACCTTCGCCAAACACCCCCACACTTTGAGATATTTGTACGATGGCTTTCTTCCTTTCCACAACTCGTAAGGAGTGACATCCTTACCTTTGAGTGGAATCTTGTTCAAGATGTAGGTGGTCACAAAACTTCCCCCACAAGTTTTGGGGCAACCTCAACTAATCAACAAAGCATTCATCATCTCCTTAAGTGTTCGATTTTTACGTTCAGCAACGCCATTAGACTGAGGTGAATAAGGAGCTGTCGTTTGGTGTATTATACCACTTTCGTTGCATAATGCCTCAAACGGAGCTACATATTCTCCCCCTCTATCACTTCGAACAGTCTTAATTCGACAGCTTAATTGATTCTCGGCTTCGTTCTTGAAGTTTTAAAAGCTTCATAGCCTCGCCTTTACTTCTTAGAAGGTAAAGATAACAATATCTTGTCACCATCAATAAACGTGATGAAGTACTTTTTACCACCTCTAGTTTGTACAAACTTTAAATCACACACATCAGTGTGAATAAGTTCTAGAGGCTTAGTGCTCCGTTCTACCGAATGAAACGGTAACTTAGCCATTTTAGCTTCCACACAAACCTCACATTTCGTTTGTGTATTAACTTCATTTAACTTTAGTAAATCTAAATTTACTAATCTTTTTATTGCATTTAGATTAACATGTCCTAATCTACAATGCCATAAATCAGAGCACTCAGTCAAGTAAGAGGAAGTAGATGCTTTTTCATTCATCATAATTTTGGGTACACGGCGCACAGCCATTACATTTAGTTTGAAAAGACCCCCGGTGAGATAACCTCTACCAAGAAACTTTCCAAACTTAGTCAAGACAAACTTGTCCGACTCAAAAACTAGTCTAAAACCTTTATTAACAAGAATAGAGCCTGACACTAAGTTCTTGCGAATGTCTGGGACATGCAGGACATCCTTCAATGTGATCTCAATGCGGACGTCATCTTGAGCACCACATCACCAACTCCGCAACCTCGGACGACTTGGTTCCCCATGTTGAGCTTCCTCCCTCAACAGGCTTGTAGGTGGAGAAACGCATCTTTCGGGCGCATACGTGCTTGCGATTCTGCGCCAATGTCGATGAACCATCCACCTTGATTCTCGACGTGATTGACTTCTTCGGTCACCACAGCAGCCAAGTCATCCTTGTCCCATTTGTCAAGTCCTTCTCGACAACGTTGGTAACTTGCTTAGCCTTCTTCTTCTTAGGTCGGCGGTCCTACTCGTGTGGCCATGCTTGCCACAATTGTAACGATCCCGTCAAACTTACGGAAACCACCTTCCTTCGCTTTATCTTTGACATTGGGACGAACACGTTTGTTGGAGGGACCGCCTCTCCAACAGTTGGCTCTAACATCGATCAAGCCTTTCCTTTTAGTTCTAGCTTCTTCACGCCGGACTCGATCGCGATCGACGATCAAGTCTTCAAGTGTCATATCCTTTCGCTTGGCTTAAGGTAGACCTCAAGTCTCTCCACCGGGGTAGCTTCTCAATCATCATAGCGACGACAAAGCCGTCCAAACAAGGTGTGCTTCGGCTTGAACCTCGTGCACAATGAGTTGAAACTCTTGCACTTGGTCCATGATCGGTCGAGAATCGACCATCTTGTAGTCCAAATATTTGGCTACAATAAACTTTTTAGTACCTGCATCATCACTACGGTACTTCTTTTCTAGCGCATCCCACATACTTTTGGATGTCGTTACAACAGCATAAACACTATACAAGCTATCTTCTAAACTACCAAGTATAAAATTTTTACAAAGGTAGTCGCCAGTGCGCCAGTTGTCATATGCTGCTCGGACGTGAAAGTCCGTCACTTCAGCCCCCGGAACGGCGGGCTCATCTTCCACCAAGAAGTTGGCGAAGCCCAACGTCGTGAGGTAGAACAGCATCTTTTGCTGCCATCTCTTGAAGTCGGATCCTCCAAACTTCGGCGGCTTCTCGGCGGGCGGCATCATCCTTGCGGTATGAACAGGCGCCGAGATCGATCCATGACCGGATCCACCAGCACCACTGGAAGTGTCTTTGAAACATGGAACTCGAATGAGAACCACCGGTGTTAGATCCTATGGATCCAACAGTCGACCCACTGAAAAGTGCAGTCGTCGAACCAAAGGAACCACTAAAAGTGGAACCAATTGTTGAACCACTAAAAGTGGAACCAACAGTCGACCCAAAGGGTCCCATGGTTGACCCCGAAGGCATCGAACCAAACATGACCGAAGCCATTGTGCGGTGGCGGCGAAGCGGCGGCGGCGGGCGGCGGCCAGCGGCGGCGTGTCGGTGGCGTGAGTCGACATCTCCAAGCAAAGGTTTAGGTTTCGAAGTTTTAAGTCAATTTTAAGTCGACTCTTCGTGGCAAGTAATATCTCGTCTTGCGATTGTTGGAAAAGGTGTACGAATAAGATGCGATTGCGGGCGTATTACAACGTGAAATGAAGGTAGGAGATCAAAACTAACAATGAATTTGAAAAGTAAAAATACAATCGAAATCGTAAAACAGTAAACAGATGCCGAGTCGAGGAGGCCTCTTTCCATAAGACGAGATACGCCCGGTAGTGCTCTCGGTTACGGCGTATCGTCCCCAAAGATGAAACGGCGTCTCGTGAGGTGGCGACACCATGAGACCAACGAGCTCCGGCGAACCGGACGGAGGCGAGGCGAGCTTGACACGAAAATATGTATGCGAGGAGTGCTCTAGGTATCTTTGGAATGCTTTTGCGATGGTTAGCTTATCTTTGGAGACATGTCCTATTTATAGGCGTCGTCCCTCATAGGAAGCATCTTTGAGTCAACACCGTATTGATGTCGGGTGTTACGGAGTTATGTCCCCTATTGAGTGCTGTGGCGGTTTCGGAGACAACGTGGGCACGCTTCCGCAGAGCCATCATGTCGGAAGCGTTAAAGCGGCCACGACGAATCCGGACAACGCGTGCGTCCGTGTTCATTGACGTATCCGGACGCCTCTTCAAGTGCACAGCAGCCCAACGGATTGCCGGGCGCGCGGCGCGGGCGACGCAGCCGGCACCGGGCACCGGGCGGGCGGCGGCGGCGGCGCGATGTCTTGTGCGCGTGGGCTTTCGACCCATCACTTGTGCACATAATTATACTAAGTGTTCAATGACCCACTTATATAGACAATTAATGAAGGTACATTAATCAATGTGGGATAAGGATTAATTAATCCATGCTTATCCCATTAATCACATAACTCCATGTTTAAGTGATCAACTTTGATCCATTATTTCTCACTCACCGAAATCGGATTTGAGAATGTGAATACACCACAATCATCTACTCGGGCGTAGATCGATCCTATGCCGTTTAATTTCACAAAATTAAACGTTACGTCACTCAAAATCTTGGTCAGTAAACTGAAACTTGACCACATATATAATATTATATATATATGCACGCGATTTTCAACAGGCAGTGCAGCAGCTAAAGCCGGCATGGCGAGGAAAATCAAGTAAAATGAAGATATGAACACAACACTTAACAATTTTTTCATTTTAATTACGAAGCTTGCAGCAGCCAGTAGAACGATATGCCTCTCAGAACTTTGTTCGAGCACTTTAAGGAAGCGCAGATATTTTCACACGAGGAAGGGAAATGCAGAAATTTTCACATGAGGAAGCAGATAAAGAGAATGCGGGTGGAGATGTGTCACTGTGCCAGTACCATACTTTATTCATTGAAGAGGATTTCTGAAGTTGACGGACCACGTCATGTGCAGTAAATAATTTATATTAACTAGCTGTCATTAATCACATCTTATGCATTTCTGTGTTTTTAAGTTTAAACTTTAAAAGTCAACTTCAACTCGAAAAGAAAAAACGTTTGAAGTTGTCATAGGGACAGCCCAATGGTTAAGGTGGGTTCCTGTGATCGAGAGGTCATATGTTCGAACTCCACCAAATGTCTGGGTTTGAGCTTATCACACCTGATTTTCCAAATGTAGTTTACCCGTCCTGTGTGGTTTGCAAACTATTGCACAGGAACGTGGGGTTTACCCAGTGCGTACCTAAAGTAGCGGCTGCGAATTCCCCGTGATATCAACAAAAAAAAAAAAGTTTGAAGTTACTTTACCTCCAAAAAAGAGTTTGAAGTCAACTACCATTCCTCGATGTTTTTTTTTTCTTAAAAAAATTAGTAGTATTTTAGAATAAATTAGGGTAAGTATTCTCTTTATACAAAACCTCGTATGAGAATACGTGAAGACCACATCTTTTATTTATATCTACTATCAATTTTTTTAATATCATTTTATATCTCAACATTTGAACTTTTTCAAAATTAAATCTCAACATATACAAAAGTTCCAAGTTAATACATAGTAATATACTATGATTATTGTTAACAATGATACTTTATTGGTAATAAAAATCAACTTTCTTTTTTTTGCAACTTCAATTTCGACCTATATTATTACATGAATCTCTTCAACTTGAACTACAAAACTCTCAATTCAATCGGATCCGATATGGATATGACGTTGCGGATCTAAGGTTTCATGACTGTTCGAGATAGAATACTTATGTCAAATCAATACTAAATCATCATACAACTTATGGTTGGTGTCACGGTTCAGTAGTGAAAGAATAGCTCAAATGGATAAATGGGTAAAGCTTAGAATAAATTTCACAACTGAGTCTGATGAAAAATGTACAAAGATAACAAGCAGCACAATAAAGCTTGGGCCTTCATATACAGCACAACAGTGAAATGTCACTTTCAATGCATATATATGCAGTATGCTTGTGAACGATATCCATTCATTTTCCAATCATTTTCATATCTCCCGTATGTCACGACAGTCCACTATAATCTCAACTCATATTCAACCGTTCTCGTTTTCACGCATACAAAATCCACCAAATTACCTAAGTCTAGATCCGTCAAAACGTTAGATTCAGCCCATCGCAGCCCTGCACAGGCCATTGATCCAAAATTTCAAAAATAATAATAAAAGAATCTTGTCCTATAAATCACAAAATAAAAACAATATACAGAGTTTGAGTAGCAGCATCAAGATATAATTTCTCTGGCCCTCAGCATACAGCATGCATCGGCGGTAGGGGTGTGCATGGACCGAACCGAACCGAAAAAACCGATCGAACCGATCGGTTTCGGTCGGTTCGGTTCGGTTTTTAAGGAAGTCGATTTTCGGTTCGGTTCAAAATTTTAATTAAAATCGATTTTCGGTTTTACGTTTTAGATTCGGTCGGTAACCGAACCGAAACTATTATTTTTATATAATTATATATTTTATATAATAATTAATTAATATTTTAGTTAAATAATTAGGATAAAAATATGTTTATTTAAAAATATATATATATATAATTTATATTTCAGTCGGTTTTTCGGTCCGACCGAAACCGATCGATTTTTTCGGTTCGGTTTTCGATCGGTCCGAAATTATGAATCGATTCGGTTCGGTTCAAAAAAATTCGTTCGGTTCGGTTTTCGGTTTTGAAAATTTCGATCGGTCGATCGAACCGACCGACCGATGTACACCCCTAATCGGCGGTTTCGGACGTAAGCTGATATCATCGAGTTCCAAGTAGGAATGACAATGGGTCGGATTTGGACCGGATCTGGCTAGGTCCAGATCCTATTTTTCTGCTTAGGTTCGGATCCGGTCCAGATCCATTGGATCCAAAAAAATTAGATCCAAATTCATATCCGTAATTTTCGCAGGGTCCAGGGTCTAGACTCGGATCCATATGTTTTCGCTTCTAAAAATTTTTTTAAATCAACTATAATTCACAGTAACACCATAATAATCTAAATACACAATAATACTATAACAATTATTTAGAATTTTTACAATTATTACTATATTGGAAGACGTTAGCTACAAATTTAGTATAAGGCAGAAAACAACAAACAACTCGATCGTCGGTAGTGTAAGTGACGCGATCCGCCGTGAATGCCGACTGATACATAATTTGGAGAATTTGAAATGAAATTGAGAGTAGATTTGTTTTGAGAGAATTTGAAAAAAGAAATTAAAGAGTGTTAAGTTGGGGTTATGTATTTAATTATAATAAAATAATATATATATATATATATATATATATATATATATGGTTCAAATTTATTCTCATTTCTTATTTTTTAATGTGTTTTATTTGAACCAAACCCTATATATATAAAATAAAAACTAACGGATCCGTGGGTCGAATCTGAATCGGATTCGGTCTAAAAAAATAAATCTCAGATCCAGATCCGAAATATGGGGATAGGATCCAGATCCATCGAATCCAAATTTTTGAAGATCCAGATCCTAAAAAATAGATCTGAATACATAAATCTGGATCGAATCCAAAATCCATTAGCATCTCTAATTTCAAGTGTAAGAATCCTTATCTTGGACTTGATCAAAAGTACCTCGAGACAAGGAAACATCACCAACAAAGGAATACATTAATAAGCCTGGACTGGTGGCGACAAAAGTGCTTTTAGCTTTCCCTGACACAATAAGAAGAGCATGAAGGCGCTTGACATCCTCAGATTTTGTGCAAGCTCTAAATAGCCCCTCAACATCAATTTCTCTACGTCTTTCATCGTTGCCATTAGAGAAATTGCCAGTGCAGCTCACACCAACAACGCAAAAGGAGAACAACTTGACCTCGATGGATATTTTAAAGAAATCCCATCCTTAGAGACGACGGGTAGCAGTCTGCAAACAAAATAAAAATTTAGAATCATGCGCATCCGAAATAGCAGAAACCAAAACACATCAACCTCTCGTTTGAAAATTTTCCATGTGTTATTAATATAACTTGATTTAAAAACTTTTATTAAAACTAAAAACGTATTTAACCTAAATTTCCAGAAAACCTAAAAATAAGAAAGTGAGGAAAGTATTAGATTCAACCAACATAAACTACGACTTTAATTGATTCCAGCCAAAATTGTGGCAAAAGAGACCAGCTGAAACCCCTCTATCGAGAACAGTCGGTTACATTACATCCAAACATACAGATAAATATCCGCAAGATAGATTAAGCAAAAACGTATTGCATACCTCGACATTCATTTAAATGCAACTGCAAAAAAAAAAGCAATTCTGTGATGAGTAGCCAATTGTTAGGGTTTAATGAGATGAATTTGGGGGTTAACAACTTCCATTCTTCTGTTCTTTTTTTGAAAGAGTGGGGTTTATGGGTAGAGATGTCGGGAAAAAAAAATCAAAACTAGCATGTGATATTATTAGGCTTTAAAAGGTCCAGTCCTTATTTTGCCAATATAAATTTTAGGATTATTATATATAAATACATAAATTATAGGTTATTTTCGAGTAACATATGACTTTGTGTCACATAATATATAAACTTTTAATCTATTTGAATTTTATATGCAACTAAAATTTATCCAAATTAAGCTGATATAATAGATGTCAATAATTTGCCTACATGAACTTGATTTATGAAATGTTGATATATTTTTGAACTATTATTGGTATCTTGATGTAATTTGGGAAAAAAATCGATGTTCATGTCAACTTTAATTGTGGGAAAATTTAAATCCCTCCAAACAAATTGAAAGTACATGTATTGTGTGACAACTCTTAAAAGTCACGTGCAATTTCGAAATACTTATAATTTATGTATTTAAATGTCAATAACTCTAAATTTTATTGGATTGATAATTAAAAACATCGCGTTTACTCGATAATGTTGATATGGATCAGTCTCTACTTTCAAAGTTTATAGTTGAACATTTAGTCATCACTACATCTACTTAGCTTGAAGCTATTAAAGTCAGTGGTGCTAATATTCGAAGAACAAAGTCATTTCATCTTTAAAGACAACATATTAAACTACAATTATTATTCACGATGTATATGTCTAGCGGAAAGAGGTCTCCTCAACTCGACTCTTCAATTTTTTTGCCACTAATTAAAAATTTAAGAAAACAATAATCCTATTGTTATTTTGTTGTTCATTCTTCTATTTATTTTTCTGTCTTTTTATTTCAAAATAGTTGTATCTCACACATAATGACTCATACATCAATCGTAATCTAAAAATATGCATCGACCATTTTGACATTTCATTCAAATAAACTGTCGCCATGCTACTATATATTAAATGACATATTGCATGTGCAACGCATGTACTCTAGTACTACGAAACAAACCAAACGAGGTTTGATGCCCTAATCTATCCCAACTATATTTATGAAACTAAAGAACTTAACACCAACATTATATATGGGTAAAATCTCATGTAAGATTGACCTAACAGGTGAAAACATGTATTAGGTTGATTAATTAAGGTATTGAGCACACTTAGGGATTTATTATTTTATATTAAATAAATAAATAAATGAGGTGGGTCTCTTATCTACATGGTGTGGATGATCATATAAGAGACCACATCTATATAATTATATCTAGAGGTGCCAAAACAAGGACAAAAACCTGAACCAAAAACCGACTCGCTCTTGAGACGAGATGTACTATATATTATTTGGTTGGTATGACCCGACCTGAACGAAATTCGTCTACGACCTAAATAGCTCGATTTTTTGGTGAGACCGAGCAATCATTTTTTAGATTTGATGGTTTTCGGTTAGACCTAGTTTGAAAACCCAATTCAACTCAATGTACTCGGGTTGAGCCATTCCGATAACTCTACTTATATTTAATATAGTTGATGTGCACTGATCAAGCGAAAATAAGATATAAAGATAAAGAAATAGTCTCATATAAAGACGTCTTTACGTAAGAACACATTGAGACTATACTCAATTTTAAAAAATTTAATTAAATGTGATCTTTATATTTTCTAATTGAATACGACCAAAATAAATGGTTTCCGACCAAAATTGTTATCCCTATGCGGGCCTTCGTTAGGATGCCATCTATATATTTATTCACTTCTCGCAATTAACAAGAAATGAATCGGAGTCTGATTCACAAATAGACGATTTCATGACTGCGTCCCTGTTCTCCGTCACCTCTTTCTCCTCCCCAAAGTTTGAATTCAACGACACCAACCGGTAATAATAATGTAAACAAAGCAAAAGCACCGCATCTTTGAATTTTCAACTGCATTTCCAAAAGGTTGTATAATGAAAACAAACAATGAAAAAGAAAACAAAAAACTATGCTGCTGTTTCCACACGAAGGATATTTCTCAAGGAGCTTCGAAAGTCAAGTTTGCGCTTCTTTTTCCCCTGCATTGATTGATTACGCCCAAATCGTCAAAATTTCAAATTTTGACTATCGCACCAATCTGTTTCCTTCTTCTCACCTCTGGGTTTTGCTGCCTTTTCTCCAAGAATCCCGTGTGTTCCAATTTCCCTACTTTTCTTGATTTTGTTATCCCTCAGTTTGCAATCCACGATCATAAGATTTTTTTTAAAAACCCTTTCCTTTTCTGTTCTTGAAGAGAAATATTGGGTTCTGCACCTCTAGTTATCTTGTTTATGATTTCAGCTGCAGACTGGAATTGCTTTCTCAAACTTAGCTGGAATACTGAGGATTTTTGGGTTTTATTTTGTACTGATAATAATAATTGTTAGTGTTTGTCATTTGGATGTGAAGTAAAGCAATATAAGACTGCATAGAGAGAAATGGATGGATCAAATGGTAGCTCTGGTTCGCCGGCGCCTTTTCTGTTGAAAACATATGAGATGGTGGATGATCCTCTAACTAATGCTGTTGTATCTTGGAGTCTTATAGGGCGTAGTTTCGTGGTTTGGAATCCACCTGAGTTTGCTAGAGATTTGTTGCCTAAGTATTTCAAGCACAACAATTTTTCCAGCTTCATCAGACAACTCAATACATATGTAAGCCCTCTTTGCTTCTTGTCATTTCTTAGATTAATCATCTTTCAAGCTATCTGCTAGTTAAGCTCTTTGTATTGCTCATTCACTAGTCATTTGTGTTTGTGTGTGTTAGCGCACTTTTCTTGCTCGTCACATGTTGTATGCTGCTAGATGCTCAGAACTGGAAAACTAAAGAAGATCAATTGCAGATTTCATGTTGAATTGACAATTAATGCACCTGAAATAGATGGACATGATGATTAATTGTTGTATCAGATTCTATGATGGTTAGGTTTTGGGAATTCAACTGGTTTAGGTGAAGTTCAGCTGAGTACTAACTAGATGTTATAGTGATAAACCTGACTTGATTTTCCTTTTTTTGAACTTTTAGGGCTTTAGAAAGGTTGATCCTGATCAGTGGGAGTTTGCGAATGAAGAGTTTATCCGTGGGCAAAGCCATCTACTAAAGAACATCCACAGGCGAAAGCCTATCCACAGCCATTCGGGTAATGGGAATGCAGTTCCAGTAACCGACTCAGAGAGAGAGGAGTTTGAGAAGGAGATTGAAAAGTTGAAGCAGGAACGAGTTTCCCTTGAGACAGAGGTGGAGACGTGTAAACAGGAGAATCGAGGATATGAGCACGAGCTGAGATCACTAGGGCAGACATTGCAGAACATTGATCGAAGGCAGCGCCAGCTGGTGGCTAACTTGGCTCATTTGCTGCAGAGCCCTGGCTATGGCTCGAGCCTGATGGACCAGTCCGAATCTCCAAACAAGAAGAGACGGATGCTGGCTCTGCACTACTTGAAAGACGAAGCCAATCTGAGGGAGAATCGATTGATCAAAGAGGATTCAAGCCCTTCATCTCTTCCATTATTGGACCCCAAACAAGTGGAAAAGGTGGACTCGTCTCTAACTTTCTGGGAGAAATTCCTTCGCGGGATTGACCAAATCCCTTCAGAAAACACGCTTGAATCTCCATCCTCGCCCATGGAGTCTGACATCAACGTCCCTCCGTGCACACCTGAGTGCATTATCCCTGGATCACCTTCACACGAGTGTTGTTCTGCATCTTCGGCTTATGTTGAAAGCCTAGAACTATCATCCGTTCATATTGATCCTGACTCGAGGCATAAACAGCCATCAGGAGTCGATATGAATATAAGTCCGGCCAAAAGTCCGGATGCTGGATCAGCTGAAGCTCAACGAGGGACTGGCAGTTTTCAGTCTGTGCCTGCTAATGATGGGTTCTGGCAACAGTTTCTGACGGAGGCACCTGCTTCGGCTATGGTGCAGTCCGACCGAAGGGAGTTGTATGATAGGGCGATGGATGCTAGTAGATTTGGAGATGAACACAAGCCTTGGTGGATTGTAGATGGCCTTACCCAACACTTGGGACATCTCACTCAAGCTGAGAGGACGTGACACGGTTCTTTCGTAGTTTTAGTGTCGTCTTAGAAGATTCAATGATGGTATATATTAGATGATGCATATGGTTTTCTTGTTCTTAATTTTCCTTGTTTTACATGTTTTGTTTTTCACTGTTGTGTATCATGAGACTGCATTTATACAGGTATTTTGTGCACTATTCGATGATTATATCTCTCTGTCTCTGTCTCTGTCTCTCTCTCTCGTACAGGAAACTATGCTGATTGCCTTGTTAAAGTTCCGATGCCATCAATATTTTCGAATTGAAGTTTTATCATATACAGTTAATTAAAAAAAAAAAATTGCAAATCATTCTGTTTAATTTAGCTAATATTTGCGAATTCCTGCATCAACCAATCACCTAAAACACAAGTTTGGTGATTTTAACCAAGTCCTTTTACGAATTATCTTTTTGGGCTATTACAATGGACTTTTTTCTTGTATAGTCTGAAATAAAATAAGTTTAATTTACAATATTTTTATATGATAAGAAATTGATGATACGTTTAGAAGTGATACGAAAAGAGAAATCTACGTAAAACACACATACATGGAAGGCAAACTAAACATATAAATTCAAATAACACATACACATAACACATTGGTGGGATTTCAAAGTCCCCAAACTTCTCCTAGACATGAACAAACTTCTATTGGAGTTACCCATATAGACTTGTTTACTGGACGAGTACTATTTTCTTTCTCTTATCTTTTTTCCATTAAAATTTTGTTAGAGAAGTTTTAAAGAGATTAGACACTAAAATGATCATATATTATGCCGTGAGTTCTTAGGTTTGTTTTCTTTCTCTATTTATATAATATAGCTTTATTTCGCTCAACATAGGAGCAATCGGGTTTCGTAGACTTGACACAAAGGTTCGTTACCAGAAAATATTAAGCAGCTTAACTGCCGACAGCTATTCATCCACCGACAAGACATTTCATCAAATTCGGGAAAGCGAACCAACACACACAGATCCAATCGATCCTTAAAGTTGGAACCCATTCTCTTTTTTATCTCTCTAGCAACACCCAATTTAAAGAAAGATCCAAAAACTAAATACAGCGGTCAGTTTTCGATCCATCTCTGCCCGTCGTCGTTATTTCTGCATGCTTCTCATTCTTGATCTTGATTTAGTAGTCCAAATTTACATTTTTAGTTATTGACATGATTCTTTTTATGAAGTTGGTCCAGATTTGAATTTTAGTTAGTTGTTGCTTCCAATTTAAGTAAAGAAAGTTGGCGGTTTTTATATGTGGTGTGATGATTGACTAGAGTTTGAATTTCTGGGACTCTCCTATTTTTGGGTGAAAATATCTTATTAGTTTCTGTGTAATGTTATCTAGCTTTTTTAAGCCGGCAGCGCAGGAATTCTGTAACCACGTTTGTCACATTTTATTGGGGGATTTAATTAGCTCTGAGGTAAAAGTACGGCTTTATCAATATCAGTTTGTTTTGAAGAAGTGAGTGAGAGAAGAGAATATTCGTGAAGCATTATGTGGTGTAGAGTTTAGTATTTAAATGGCTGGAAACGAAAGTGGTGAAGGCAATGGTAGAAAGCGATTCGGGAAGTGTTGAGGAATTCAGAAGAGATGAGCTAACTGATAGTGTTAAGATAGTAGGGATCAGGCGGGAACCTTCCTTCTCGGGCTGGTGTGATGAAGATGGAATCCCGAGATTAGCTCTATTGCGAAATGAGGGCGTGAATGAAGAAGACTTTGATTTTGAGTTGCCTTTGGTTCAGCCACAAGTGTCAGAAAAAGGAACTCTAGACAGAGAGAGATTCTATTCTAGTAAATCTTATTTTAGGATGGAACACAGTGTAGGCAGTGGTGATGCTTCCACTAATGGTTTGAGAAATCAAAATGAGTATGCGCCTTTTGACGTTGAGAGTCGGCATGATACTGAAAGACATTCCTGTAGCACCAAGGACCTTAATAATGTTGGTTACAATGATACATCTAGGGAAAAGTTGGAGAACCCAGTTTCTGTTGCAGACGTGCTGAAGACGTTGTTCTTTATACTGGTTTGGTACACGTTCAGTACATTCCTGACACTGTAAGTGCTTTTTTTCTTGATTGTTTATAGATTTCTTATTGCCTGGATTCTGGTCTTTGGTTCTTAAGAACGTGTCTTTTACTTATTATTTATATTTATCTATTCTTATTTCTGTTGGAGCAGGTACAATAAAACTTTATTAGGGGATGATATGGGAAAATTCCCTGCCCCATTGTTAATGAATACTATCCACTTTTCCATGCAAGCTGTTTTGTCAAAGGGCATTACATGGTTTTGGTCTGACAGATTTCAACCCTCTGATATGTCATGGAAGGATTACTTTGTGAGAGGTAGGAAAACAATTCAGTGCCCATTTATTTTGTATCTATTGCTTGTATGACTTCCACGTGATTCGTATATAGTTAGGCTGCTCATTTTCCTGATCATATATGTAATAGCCATATTGTTGTCGTTGCCTTAGTTTTTTTTGTGACCGAGATTTCTCTTTATTTTTCTGAAAATGCAAAATGATAAAAGCTGCCAATCTTAGATGTTTCATTTTGTTTTTTAAGATAGTAATGTAAGAGGTAATTTCTGGCCATCTGTGTCCCATTTTCTCCATAATCTTGGAATTTAATCAAGCACTAAAGGAAAAATGAAAAAAAAGGAGAGAGGCGGGGTCTGTTTCACAGGACATGAACTAATTTTATGTGTATAGTGACCAGTGAATTTTCAATTACAAGTTAATATGTGGGTTGCCATGTGGCTGAGTTCATCCTTTGTCCTAGATATGTAAATTGATAAATTATAAATTCATAAGATAGGTAGATCTAATATACGGAAGCTAGGATGCAACTAGTTGAGAAACCATTTTGGAGCCAAGCAAAGTGGTCTGCACTTTTGAGCACGCTAGCATCAGGAGGACCTTTGGCTGCTCTTCCATAATTTGATGCTATTATTTGTGTTTAACATTCTGGCATGGGTTTTCCCCAGATGGAGCTGCTTGCTGTCTTTGTCTTAGAAAACTCTTTATTGGACATAGCCCTAAGACTTCATGAATGAACAAAACCAAGCTTGCTTTTCTGATGGAGTTATGCTTCTTAATGCTCATCAAAAGGAGTAGTAAATTAATTCAATTTGGGATTTCTGGATTTCTGTATCCGAGTAAAATGAATATTATACTGAGATATAGATGCATAAATACTCATGATGTTTGGATGTAGTTTTTTCCTTCACTGCTAAAGGCTAGGCTGTCTTCCTTCCTGGTCTCTGTTCTCTGTTTTTCCATGTTTACATTGCTGATGTTTGTACAGAGACTAGGTCCAATGCATTTACTACATTTGAGTAGCAGAATTCTCAGATATGCATCTACATGCAATATCTCCATCTAGTTGATCTTTGATAAGTTTTAGTTGGTTATACACTTATAATTAAAAATTTAAAACCTGGTCTTATGAAGACTCAGGATAATTTTTATTTAGCTCGTAAAATATTTTTTTTTCAGTTACTCTTCATCTCATTAGGTTTGGTTCAACATTTCCTCTAGGTTATCTTGAGCAGAACTCCCATAATATCTTCCAAGTGGTGGATTACCTATTGAAATAGGTTTACCGTTTACGTAGATGTAATAATAAAATTAAGATTTAATTGATCCAAATGGAAAAGAATCTCCTGGCTATTATTAATCACCTGAATTCAAATAAATCTTTACAGAAAATAATTTTATTATTTCTCCCTTTTCTAATTTGCTAGTATTATTAACTTCTCTGACAACTAATGCTACAGATGGCCTTTGCCTTTCACAGTTGTACCGACAGCTCTCAGCACTGCAATGGATGTAAATCTAAGTAACCTATCACTGGTTTTCATCTCCGTTACATTTGCCACTATGGTTGGTCATTCTTCTCTATCAGATTAATTAATTAAATCATTTTTGAAGTACCATGTTACTACTGCTTCCAAACTCTGAGTTTCTGTGGACTTGGTTTATGGTGTTCGAGCATTTCTTCTGGTGGCTCCAATTCAAATCTCGTGAACTGTATAGGTAACAGATGTAAAAAGATGAATCAGCTAACTAAACTAGGAAATTGGAGAACCAAGAAATGAAGCGAATCATGTAGTCAAATTTGTTCAAACTTGAAATTTGTCCAAACTTGAGGAGCGAAGAAACCAAATTTGAGATGTTGGTCACTATGCAGCTATTCATAGAATCTCATACTTGAGAACTCATAAACAAGACCTAAGTGTAGCGTTGGACATGATCGTTTTAATGAGATGAGACACCAGGACATGGCTTATACAAATATAATATATGACCAAATGAAAGACATAAAACTGAAAGAAACGAGCTATACTGAGAATCATCAGTAAAATAGGAAAGGGAGGGAAAGTATAGTAGCAAGACCAGGTGGTTTCTACCTGCCATTCAGGATTCTCAAATTTTCTGTGTTTTGCTTATATAAGTTACTGGTGTGGATCTAGTTTATGCTTAGCATAGAAGGCTGCATAGGCTTCACTTCACGTTATAAAAAATAGATAAATATAGTGTGTCCTGAATTATCTTGGACTGACTGTTGTCCAACTGCTGGTCATTCTTTTATCATCTTCAGCATGCTTCGATAACAAAGTTATTATTTTCTTGCTTGCAGTGTAAATCTGCCGCACCAATATTTCTCCTTCTTTTTGCCTTTGCTTTCAGGTATTCCTCCATATAATAGCCTGTTTGTTTACATCACCATGTACCATAAGCCTTTCTAATAACATTCATTTGAATTGAAGTGGGTCTTCTCTCTCTCTCTCTCTCTGAAACACAATTGGTTCTTATCTTCTCCTGCACCATATGCAGCTTTATTGAGTTTTGACTATATTTGTTGTTTATGAAGCTGACATAGTGTTTTAAGTAATATGAGGGATCTGAATTGCAGAATTTTGTAAGGTTAATTTGCAATGTTTAGACAAGTTCATTTGAAAGCTTGCTTAATGGTTTCTATGTAGTATGCATGATTATATTTTGCAATATATGCCACTGATAGTTACTCTTGCTGATGAGAGTTTCATACTGACACTCTGTTTCATTTATCACTAATCTTGGTAACATAGATCACTCACTTGACTTGCATTGCTTGCTGATTTGGAAATCCTTGGGAACTTTATGAACACATAGGTGAATATTTAAATTAGGCAGCTCCTTGCAGGATAGAACAAAATACATGGAAGAAGGACTAGCCTGGGATCAGTGATAATCGAAACATTAGTTTGGTGAGAAATTTAAATGGGAGCTTTTATTGTTGAACGACTGGGTTCAGAGATACAGTAGGCCTAATATGTTATAGTTTAAGGTAGTAACTAGTAAGGCCATGAGATTGCTTGTAGATTGAATAGTAGCGAAAATTAAGGCTCAAGGTTACTGTGGATTCATGTTTAATTATATGGAAGATCTTGCCATTAATTTGTGTCTTAATACTGATATATTCTTAAAAATTTTGCTATTATTCAAAGTACTCTTTAACTTCTTATTTTTTCCTTGCTTTTTTAAGATTATAATCATGAAATATTATTTTTTCCTTTACTTGCCTATTTTTGGCTGTAAACTGCATATAATTTCAATTATGACCTAGCTTTTGACTAAAAAAATGTTTTCTCAAGATTGGAGTCACCGAGCTTTAAGCTGTTTGGCATCATGATTGTCATTTCTGTGGGGATATTATTAACAGGTAAGACCATTCATGACATCCATCCTGTTGCAATCTTGTATCTTGTTGGGAAGATTTATGTAAACTAGAGAATAAGACCAGAATGAATGGAGAGACTTGGATACCAGTACATGTCAATTAAATGTGGTCCCATTTTGTATTTACAAGTTTGGGATGGAATGATATTCATTTTTACCAGAGTTTATTCTGTGGTCGGAAAAAATGTGGGTGGGAGTTCAAGAAGCTTGCATTTGCTTTGGTTTTACTTCTGGCATGCGCATGTTTTTAGTATTTAAGTCTGATTTTTGAAATGGTCATCTAAAATTTTTTCCAGCATAATGCTTCACAAAATCCTATATATTAGAAACCAATATATTTATCTGCCCATTGAAAGCTTATGGTTTCCATTTTTCTTCTGCTGGTAGATCTTATTACTTAAGGATAACTGCATTTGTTTCCTTCTTGCTTGTTTCTAATGATGTAGAATTTAGCTGCTAATTAAAAAGAAATACTCTTTTGTCTTAGTCAGTGCGAAAGAGTTGGTTTGTCGATCTTAAGCATGCAGACTAACTTCTATCTGCAAAATCTCCCTTTGTTACAAATCTTATTCGAGTGCAGCCGTAACATTAGAAACAAATCACTACCTTGACTGAATGGACTCTAGCCTATTACAAAAATTAGAAGAAATAAACAATAATGAACAGCTAATATGTTTCTGTATGAAGACGAATGCCTTGTTACTTCTGAATAGTAAGTATCAAAATCAAGATAATCATTTGTGTCGTATTTTTGTCTCTAACATCTTTGTACTGCAATGCAGTTGCAAGAGAGGCAGAATTTGAGTTTTGGGGTTTTATATTCGTTATGCTTGCTGCTGTCATGTCTGGGTTTCGTTGGACAATGACACAAATTCTTCTCCAGGTATAAGATGCATTTTATGCGACTCAACTAATTCAGTTTTAGTGTCTAAATAATTCTGTTCTTGTTTCTGTTATATTATGTATACATACTCTCATAGCTGTGTTCCTTTATTTTGTTTTTTTGGATTGGTACATGATGATATCAAAACTGGAATGAAGAAAGAAACCTATGGTAAGTGGTCATATAACCCTTTCTACAACATGTAAACTTTAGCAAGACTTATAATATTCAGCGTGCAAGTTTTGTGCTGAAATGCTTTAGGCATAAGTTGATCATGAACATCTCATTTTTTAACCAGCATTTTGTTCTTGGCAAACTTGCAGCACTTATGATTTCTCAATTTCTTATCTTTTTAAAAGTAGTTATATAGAACAAATTCCATGTCTTCTTCCTCGCTGCTCTATAGGGATCATTCCTTTGTTCCACTGTAGAGCCTTGCAGAGCTAATTCCATACCGAACTCAAATCATATATGTTGCTTCACATTATTTTTGACTGAAGCATCTATAGCTCATGATTCTAAATGGTTTGCTGTAGAGTATAGTAGGGAGATGCAATGCCCCGCTTTGATGATTAATTATTGGAGGAAGTTTTTAACTAAGTAATATTCCAATTTGGCAACTTCTTAAATCATTTGTAAGTACACATGTGAAAAGTTTCTAGCAATGCCAATTGCAAGAGAAGCTATTTTGGGCTCTCTTTCAACGGCTCAGGTTATGAAGAGGGTACTATTTCGTTGAAGATCCTTCTTGAACCTGCTTGTCTTCAAATTTGATGTCTGATGTTGTGCCACCTTTTTGAGGTTTATGACACTTCTGTCCCTTTTCCAGGTCTTAAAAATCCACTTACTTTGATGAGCTATGTGACCCCTATAATGGCAATTGCAACTGGTCTTCTTTCTTTGATGCTGGATCCATGGCATGAGTTCAGAAAGAGCGATTACTTTAATAGCTCAGCGCATATTCTGAGAAGTAGTTTGCTGATGTTGTTTGGTGGCACTCTGGCTTTCTTCATGGTAACCTTTCTTAAAACAATATATTGGATATGGTGATGGCTTACTTCCCCAGTAATTTTATCTTTTCCATAAATTATTCCTTTCTCTGAAGTCTGAACCCATCCAAATGGTTACTCACTTACTTCTTTCCTTGTGAAAAATCCCGTTCTCTTACTTGGTAGCTACAGGTGTCAACTTTCCATGATCCTCATTTTCTCTAAAGTTATAGGTCAAAGAGCTAATTGTGTACAATTCTTAAACATCAATTAGTTGTTTTATGCGTTCTTCAGTTTGGATCTCTTTTCTCTGACAAAAGCTTGATACTATTGCAGGTATTAACAGAATATATTCTTGTATCTGTAACAAGTGCAGTAACAGTAACAATAGCAGGGGTTGTGAAAGAAGCTGTTACTATTTTGGTATAAAAGAATACCTTACTATTAATATCCTAAATATCCGTAGAAACTGCTAATGTGATAATTCATTGGCAAATATATAAATTAGCTGTACTCTGGAAATCCTTTCTGGCAATTTTTTTGAGGTGTCTCGCAAAAATCGCGAGTCTTTGGACTCTATTTTTTTCCTAATTATGTATTACAGACGTTTTTATTCAGCTTGCTCAGATTATGAGACTTTAATATGTTTTCAGGTGGCTGTGCTGTATTTCCATGACCAGTTCACGTGGATGAAAGGGCTAGGCCTTCTGACAATAATGGCCGGTGTCAGTTTATTTAACTGGTACAAGTAAGTAATCATGACTTCACTCTGGTATTTTTCCCATTTCCTGTCAAACTCTTGGTCTTAAGCTCAGCCAAATATATGTCTATATTTGCAATTGCTGATTTGCTGTAAATGATTTTCCTCCAAATTTGATTGCTGTTATGTTTCCTTCACCATATCTTGATCTATGGAAGTCACTACCTTATTGACAAAAAATAATGCTCTGTTTATTTACTTAGCTAACGGGTTATTATCTACTTAGCTTAAAGTCATGATTCCTGACAATATTTAGCACTTTTTAACAACACAACTTTGAACTAGCTGACAGATATGGCTTGTAACATTTGAGAACCCTAGTTTTAATAGAGACAGACAGTTCTCCTTTATTAGGTTGTGGATAGATTGCATTAGTGATTTTCTATATTCTGTAAGAGGTTTATAATGTGAAAAAATGTTGAGATGCAATAAGTAGTATAATTATGGACCTTTTATTTGTCTGTTGTTTCATTTGTCAACAATAAACTAAACTGTCATGGGACTCTCATCCATCTATTTGATTTTCTGTGCCTATCAGGTATGATAAGTTACAGAAGGGAGAGAAATCTGTTGAGTCGCCAACAGATAATGCAACTTCAAAATATGCTATCATCGATGAGATGGATGAGGGAGAAGATAGCCCCTTAAATCCGAATCAATGAACTCGAGTAAGCTCATTACTGATTCCTCAACTAAGTTATTATGCTTTGTATTCCTTCTCTTTCATATGGTAAAGAATAGTTTTTATGCTTATGAGCATATTGTCCATATTTTAGCCTTCAATCACATAAAAAAATTAAATAAATAGGAATCATTCTTCATGACTTTTAGCATGCCATCTTTAATCTGGGATTAGTTCTGTCAAAAGCTAGTAGTAGTATATACTTTCAACGTTTGAAATATTCTCGGATCCATCGTAGATAGGTTACTAAAAATGCTGTCATCTTCCTCTGTAATCCTTTGAGTTAGGTTACTTCTATCACTGGTCTTGTTGTGATAATTTCTTACTAGTTCTAGCACTGTTATAATTAGGATACATTTCACTCCTTTTCTTGCATGGTGGAGAATTAGTTTATAAGATATATAAGCTCTTACATACTAGGATTTTGTTCTAGGAAAGCTTCGATTTTTATAAACGGGGCTGGAGGATTTATCTTTGATTGTGGCAGGTCGAACGTATCATGCTGCGAGCCTCAGATTTTCGTATGGGTCATGCATCTTTGACTCAATTCTAGGAAGGATTTGGATGTTTGGCTACTGGAATTTTTTGATGATTTAGTCACTGGTCTTGAGATAATTCTCTGAATGATATAAATAAGCGTTTTCTCCGGTCCTGAATCGACATCGTTTCCACGAAATAGTGTAAAGTTTAAACAATTTTTTACCATAAAATTTTCTTGCCACATTCATCAGAAAGCCTTTTAATGTATTCTAAAGAGGGTATATTCTTTGTATTTTTGTTGATCTTCAGCTTCTGGTTGTATTCTATCTTGTCTAACTACGACTCCTTTTTACTTTTTCTTGATTTGATATTGGAATACTCTTGAGATTTTGTTCCAGTTTTGCTGTTTCCTTCGATTTTCTTTTATTCTGTTTGGACTTTCGAGAGAACAAAACAAATTGGGATCCCAATAGGAATACAAGTAACCACAATGATCTGTTATTAAATATACACCTGGTTTTAAGAAAGCTTATAAGCTTCAATAACTTATAAGTTGTTTTAAGAACTTATAAGATATGGTGTATTAAGAGCTTATAAGATGCTAAAGTGTTTGGATAACAAGGGTAAATATGAAAATAAGAAAATATATCAGGATTATTTTTGTAGTTTTATTGTAATTTATAAGATCATTAAAAATAAGTTGGGTTTGAAGCTTTTTTAATAGAGCTTATAAGGTCTTAGTTATTTTGAAAACTTATGTTCTCATGATACCAAAAAATAAAAATAAAAAAATAAATAACACAACAGAAAACTAAAACTAAGACACAAAAAATTTTGTGACGACATCCGGTCCAAAAGTGTCAGTTGTTCTAAAAAATATCATTTATATTGAAAAAAAATATTATTTATTTTTTATATGTAATTTAAAAATATAATTTATATTGAAGAAATATATTATTTCTAAAAAAATATTAATATCAGTATGTAAGGATGTCTATCCAAGAGACCACTTCAAACTAAAAATACGTGCATCAAAAAGTAAAATTGAGCATCTGATCTCAATTTTGCAAAGAATCAATTCTGAAAATGATATGCTGCATATAAACATCTTAATAATTTAATTGTTACGATCACATGTCATTCTTCATCTCTTTTTACCATTCTTCATCTGACGCTGAAAAGTTACCATTCTTCATCCTTTTTTTTGGAGGTTAACCATTCTCGTCTCTGAAATTCTTCTTTGTTGACCAACAGAGCAACGAAATTTCCAAAATCAAAGGGAAAAACATCCACGAAAACGAAAGTTTCAAACTCTCCCACTCATTTAATAACGACGGCTCCTTTCTTTCATTGCAGTAATCTTTTCATAACTTCCCTACAAATTAAAGAAACAATGAATCTACTCTAAATTTTAGCGGCAATTCCTTGTGCCGTTGCAACATCAATATGCTCATGGCAGTTCTTGAACTGGGCGTGGTTTACGCCAAAGAAGCTCGAGAAATACCTCAGGCAGCAGGGCTTCGATGGCAATTCTTACAAATTCTTGCTTGGAGACTTGCAAGAAATCATGACGATGGAGAAAGAATCATTGTCCATGCCCATCGCTTTCTCCGATGATTTCCTACCTCGAATCATGCCCTTCATCCTCAAAACCCTCACTAATTACAATATGTGCAGAGGATCTTTTTCCAGTTTTGTGTTAGTCTACATGCCTATAATGCTATAAGCCAATATTGGTTGGTATTGAGTCAAGTTAAGTTGATATTGTGGTTACAATTACAGGTGAGAACTCATTTGTCTGGTTTGGAACTGATCCTGCTGTATTTATCTGGGATCTTGACAAGATCAGAGATATTTTGTCCAACCAAAATCTAGGGATGAAAATCGGTAAGTCAAAATCGAATTACATGAAATCTAATACCGATTATCGAACCGGTTGATTAGTCGATTAACCAATCATTAAGTCTCGAACCCACGATCTTGGTGAAGATAGATCTTAGACAAACGACTAACCAATTAAGTTACGATAGTTTTTATAATATATTTATTTTAAATATATTTATAATTACTCGATTATCGAAATATATATATATATATATATATATATATATATATATATATATAGTGAGGTTGAATAAGAACCAATTTTAACGTGAGAACTACGAACTACGAAAATTCTTTCTGAACAAAATGAATATGCTATGAAAGTTAATGAATACTGCTGAAGTTAATGAATCCAAAATTGAATTTTCACCGGTGTTCGAATCATGAGAGAGGCGAAAATTCTATTTTTTATTCATTAACTTTCGCATGATTCATTAACTTTCATAAGATATATCATTTCTCATTTCTCATGATAAAAATGGTTCTCACGTTAACCTCCCATATATATATATATATATATATATATATATATATATATATGTTGATTTTGCTCTAAAGAGCACTGATAGAAAGCTTAGATTTGTACTCAAACCAACTAATTTACAATAGGATTTGATACAATAATATATATATATGTGTGTGTGTGGCTTAGTGGTAGAGTGGTTAATGCCCGAGGCCAAAGGTCTCGGGTTCGAGTCCACCGTGACGCAGCCTTTAAAATTTCTGTATTAATTGACACAAAAAAAAAACAATAATATATATATACACACACACACACACACACAATATTTTCGGTATATCCGTTCGGTTATCAAATATACTGATAACCGAAATTTCTGGAAATAACCTACAGAATACCATACCGAATCCGATTCGATGGATTCGGTTATGTAAATACCCAAATATCCAAGGCGACAACTTATAGACCATTTTTCGACTACTTCCGATGACCAAAACCTAATAATATAAGTACTATTTAAAATGCATCATCAAGTTTTTCCAACGATATCTTCGAATTGCCCAACGGACTCTAAACAATAGAGTTATTGACCAACGAAATTTGGACTCTTGACTCTTGCCAAATTTTAAAACCTTATAAGTTTCATGTATTTTTTTACAATTTATTTCAATTAATTGCAAATCAAAATTTGTCCATAGTTAGTGTTTTTACATACAACTAAGCCATAAATTTAGTATATTTACATACAACTAAGCCATAAACAAGCATATAATTATACATTTAAATAATAAGATGAATCAAACAAATTTAAAATTACTGAATTTAAACATAAATAAATAATATACTAATCTAAATTATTTTTATATCTCAAACATTCCAATCATAAAACTCTGAAAACCAAACATTCGTGAGATACACGAACGTTGAAAAAAATTCTTGTAGGTTGTCAGTCACTTGTCCCAATGATCGCAGAAACCAACCTCGAATTTTTGTATGCTCCCTCAACAAAAGATTCCGTAAATTATTTATTGTCCTTTTCTACTCTAATCATCTACAAATTCAAATCATTAGTTATCTGTTTCAGGGCACATACTAAAAATGGATTGCTTCATCTGTTTACAGGCACTGTCTGCCATTGTAGTAGTCATATATGTCTGCAAAATCTTGAACTGGGTGTGGTTCAGACCAAGAAAGCTCGAAAAACGCCTCCGGCAGCAGGGTTTTAGTGGAAGTTCTTACAGGGTTTTGTATGGAGACTTGAAAGACATGAGATCATGAGCAAAGAAGCCTCGTCAAAACCTATAAATTTTTCCCATGATTTTGTGCATAGAGTTATGCCCATCTTCCATTTTGCCCTCAAGAAATATGGTGATGAATCTAGCTATGTGAGTGTCTGAGATTTATATAAAGCAATAAAGAACACTCGAGCTTTTCGTGGTTCGATCGTTAACGAGATCTACGTCCCACGGAGGAATGATTCCCAATATTTTTACTAGCGCTCTTCGTCTGAGTATTGGTTACAAGCCTTTGTATTGATGAAATTGTTAACCCTTCTAACATCGCTTTTCCTTCTATTTATCTGACTTGACTTTGCCCCTGGCGCCCGACCTCTCCATTGGTGGTGGTGTGACTCTTCCTCTGCGTGCTCTCCATTGGCGGGCGAGGGACCGTTAGTCTTCGTGCGCCACGTGGAGGTGGCGCGACCTTGGTTACAGGCGTCCTCTCCATTGGCGGCGGCGGTTCGGAGGCTAGGGCTTCAGGCAATGATTAAGGCCTGACTTGGGCTCGACCGCGTGGGCCTGCTATCAATGTTAGGCCCAGCTCGCTTGGGCCTGTTAGTGGGCCCAGTCGGTTGGGCCATATCCCATCATAGCCCCCCCCGAATAGCCGAGGCACAGCGAGTCCGAGGTGGAGTGAAGACAGCGCTTCGCCGAGGTGAGGTGTGGCTGGGCTGAAGTTGTTTGTTTGATGTGAGGGTCTTCTGGTGCCGACCTGAGTTGGGTTGTTTTGTTGTCCGTCGCTTGGAGAAAGATGTGGCACCGAAGGAAGTCGAAGTCCGACCTGGATAACGCGCCTCTGCGTTGGTTATGCCGAGGTGCGGTCTGAAGTGGCATTACTCCTGTGGTGGCTGCCGGTGTCCGACCTGAGAGGCCGTCTTTTAGGGGGTGCCGTGGTGTGTCTCGGGCCGCGCAGACTTTGCGGCCTGGTTAGCCGAGGTCCGATCTGGTTGGGCGAGGTCCGATCTGGTTGGACGAGGTCCGATCTGGTGTCTGACAGGGCGCGGAGGTCCGATGTGGATTTTCTTGACATTTGTGGGGAGGACGGGGTGCGACCTGTGGCGCCGCCATCTAGAGGACGCCGGGGTCCGTATGATGATTGCTAGGTCGGTGGCGGCGTCCTATCTGGCGTCGTCGACGCCGCGGCGGTAGTTAGGCGCTCGAGCAGGCGTGCGCGCGTGTAACGCGACATCCAATCACGTGTAGCACGTGTTGAATTTAAACGGCAATTTGCAGGCGCCCCTAGTCTTATAAATAGGCGCAAAAGAGGCAACTGTTCACTTTCTTCTTCTTCGACGCTTAACAATTCTGAGAGAGAATTTGTGAGAGATTTTCTGAGCCCGATTTTCGCTGAAGTAGCCGTTTACTCGCCTAAAAAGTAAGTATGTTTTCTTCATCTTCTTCTCGCTCTGAAAGTTCTCTTTCCGCGTCGGGTTCTGGGCGTGAGTTGCCCGGTGTAAGGGACTATATGTGCTACAACGGGTTGGGTAGGTCTGTAGGTCTGAGTCCTAGTATTCTGCCGGTATCCTCTGTATGGGATGGCCTGAAGGTGGGCGCGGCGAGGTCGGATTTGTCGTTGGAGGAACTCTTTGAGGTTGTGAGGGAGTACCAGATTCCGGGGGAGGCGTGGTGGTGTCTGCCGCATCCGGACGATAGGGCGATGGCCCCTCCGGAGGGGTTTGTTACTGTCTATGTAGACAGTTTGAGGGCAGGTCTTAGGTACCCTCTGTCCCCCATTTACCTTAGCCTTCAAGAGTATTTCCAGATCCCCATCTCGATTGACTCAGAACTCTATTAGGTCGTTGGTGGGCCGGGGCTATCTTGTTATGGCGCTTGGAGAGTTGACCTTCGAGGTATTGATGCGTTTTTAGCGTGAAGACCATGGGAGGGTGTACTATCATCACCCGGCTGAAATTTAAGGTAGCCGTCCTCCAGGTGTCCCATTGGCGTAATAGGTATTTCTTTCTGCGGTGAGAGGGCGCCGGGTATGAGTGGGGTATCGACACTTGTTGGTGGACCCGAAAATCAAGCCTTGGGCCATATGGAGGAATCGTTGAGCAACGTTGGTGAGGTCTTATCCATAAGTTACACCGGAGACGATCTGAAGAAGCCGGTGAGTGTTTTGGTCGGAGCGTCGGGACCGAGAATGCAGACGGGGTGAGGGCATCCCTTTTCTTAGTCCTTATTTGTCTTATTTCTTGTGCTAATGTATTCTTTCTCTTTTGTGTGATGAGGTTGAGGATGAGGTGGGCTCACCATCACGGGCGAGGAGCCGAGCAAAGAAAAAGCGAGGGTGGACTAGTAGGGGCCGAGAGAGGTGGGCAGACATGGGCGGTGATGAGTGGGCTGAGCCGGGTCCACCGGGCCGAGTCGTGACCTCGGGGCAGCCTTGAGCACGGGTGCCGCCCAAGCTTGGTCGCATCCTCCCACAGGTACGTGAGCTTCTTTTTTTTGTTAGATTTGTTTGCTTCATGATCGGTGGTGACTTGTGCATCTCCTTTTCGTGGTGGGAGCTCTATGATGGGGGCCTAGCTGCGTAGCTATTTGGGAGGCTGTCAGTCGCCGGACTTGCTTGCCGAGCTCGGCCGTGAGCGGCGCTGAGCAGGATCTTGCCGCGAGGGCGGAAGCCGAGACCGCAAGTGGCAGCTGGCGGGCCGAGGCCGCTGAGGCCGCCGAGGCGGGAGGGTGGCCTGCCGCTCTGAAGAAGAGGCACTGGCGCCGAGGCCGCCCGGGAGGTCGAGGAGTCTGAAGGAGGGCTGGCAGGCGAAGAAGAACTCGCCGACGAGAGAGGTCTGGTGGCCGACCGGGGACCGTTGTTGAGGGCCTCGCCGGCCGGCTCATCGAGTCGGAGAGCTTCGAGTTTTATTGCCGATCTCGCCGCCGTCTTTGGCCGGGTGGTGTCGGATCACTGGGGAAGGGCGGCCGCCATGCCCGATTTTGACAAGGTCGAGCATGGGTGGACCGAGGTCGACCAAGAGAGATGGACAAAGCTTACGCCGGGTGATCTACTGGTGACTCGCTTCCCAAGGTTTGGAGGCTTTGGCATCCACCACCTCTTGACTCGCGAGGTCGTTGCCCGGTGTAGGGTGGGCGAGGATCGCGAGCCTGGGAGCTCCTTGCCGAGGTCCCGGTGAGGCGGGGAGGGAGGAGGAGCCGAGGCTCGTCGGCTCAGTCGACCAGCGGCCATAAGGCGAGAGCGGCCGGAGGAAGCGGCAGGCGGGGGCCGGCGAGTCGGAGAGGGCCGAGGTTAGTGGGCGATTGTAATAGGTTGAATCGCCGGGTCGATGGGACCACGAGCCACTGTAATAAATTCTTCGTATCTGATAAAGAATGTTTATCACTTTACGAGACTTGTGTTGTCTTTTTATTTATAGCGTTCGCATCTCAATACTTGGGACTCGACCATGAATTCTTGCAGTGAAAGGGTTCGAGGTGCCGCCGAGAAGGACGGAGGAGCGCAATTTTGGAGGTCGGTGCTGCGAGTGACCCAGTTTTGGCCGCCATGGATGCGAGCTCGGTGTCTTCTTCCGAAGAAGAAGAAGTTGACCGAGGCTGATCGGAGGTGGCCCGCCTCTGGCCGAGCAGGCGCGAAGTTGAAGGTCGCGCAGGCGGAGTCGAGGCGGACATATCTGCCGGCGCTATCCACGGACGTTTGATGCGGTCGAGGAACAACTTGAATTGATCTGCGAAGCTCGCTTGGTTGTCGAAGGAGCATGCAGAGTACGAGAGGCGATCCCGCCGCTGGTGGGACTACCATATCCGAAGCCGACGACCGAGTCGAGCTTCTGGCGGAGGCATGGTCTTGAGGATGAGGAAGGGCCCAATGCGAAGTTCAAAGCTGCGTAAACTCCGTGGTGAAGTTTATGGAGATGTACGACATCGTCCGAAAGCGTCGCATGCCCGCGGGTGGCGAGGCAACAGCGGGCTCTGCCGACCCGATCATAGAAGAACCGGCGGAGGCGGCTACTCGATCATGCCGTAGTCTTGAGGTTGATGGGTCCGGCGAGGGACGGATTATCGAGGGATCCTCGGGCGGGCGGCGACCGGGACCTCAGTCGGCGGGGAGAGCTTGGGCGGGCGAGGTCGCACACGGCCCGATGTCCGGTCGGGGGTCGGGTGTGATCTCGGATCGTCCCCGCCGGGATGCCCGTCTTGCGCCCGCCACTGAGTGTCCACGAGGCGGGTGAAGGTGACCACAGGTCGATGCTTCCGTCCGGGCTGCCTCAGGGCCGTGCCGGCGCGGGAGGCAGGCCGTGGTGATTCGGCCTCGTCGGTGGTCGAAGGCACCGAGTTCGTTCGGGCATACATCGTCGGCACAGGGATTTTGTATAGAATTGGTGCGGCTTGGCCGGTCTGGCGGCGGAGCCGGAAGCCCGAATGAGGCTATGTATAGTATAGGACCTTGTATGTAGATATAAATGTATTTAGACTCGTTTGAAGTGTATATTTTCCCCTGAGAGGTACAAACATAGCTTGGGACTTCGTTTTGGTCGTAAATGTATTTATATTGTATACACAGTGCGTATTTTCCCAAATAAAGGGGTATAAACGAGCTCAAGCCCGAATGTCTTGTATATGGCTTGGTACTTTGTTTGTAGTCGTTAATGCATTTAGACTTAAATGCGAGTGCATATCTTCCCAAATAAAGGGGTATGAGTTGGCGAGATCGGTCTGGATGTCGCGTGCATGTAGACGTCCAACTTAATAGGTAATCTGTATGCTTTGCATGTAGACGTCCAACTTAATGGGTAATCTGTATGCTTTGCATGTAGACGTCCAACTTAATGGGTGATCTGTATGCTTTGTGTAGGCGTCCAACTTAATGGGTAATCAGTACGCTTACCCTACTTGGTGGGATTTTCATCTTCGTAAGGGCGTCCCCTTGTGAAGGTTTAGATGTGGTATATCCGAATGGATGTTCACATAGATGTAAGACGTAACGAAGTGAAATACTCATTAGAAAAACAAACGTTTTATTAAACAAGTAAACAGCATCGCATATCAGTCAAAACAATAGGAGGGCTAACATGTCGCCGATCTAAAATCAAAGCTATGTAAAATACCTCCTTAGATGAGTTATGTGCCAGGTTCGGGGAATAAGTGCCCGGACAAGTGAGCGAGACTTGTAGCCCTTTGCCGAGGTCCTCGTGAGCGGTAGGGTCCTTCCCATGTCGGATCAAGCTTGTTAAGGCGCCGGCTCGGCTTGCTTCATTATTCCAGTAGGGCGAGGTCGCCTACTTGGAGTGCGGAGGCCTTTACTCTTTTGTTGTAGTAGCGTGCGACTGGCTCTTGTGCTTGGCCCGTTTATGAGGCGAGCTCTCGCTTTCCTCGAGGCGTCGAGGTTGGCCATGGGTCTTCCTCGTTCCCGGCACGGTCAAAGTGGAGTGCGAGGGCTTGGCGCGCCGATCTCAGCCGGTATGACGGCCTCGGTACCGTAGACCAGGCTGAAAGGGGTTTCCCCGTGCGACGTCCGTGGTGTGGTCCTGTAGGACCAGAGGACTTGAGGGAGATTTTCAGCCCAGTCGCCTTTAGCTCGGTCCAGCCTTTTCTTCAATCCTTGCACGATCGTGCGGTTCGTCACTTCGGTCTGACCATTCGCTTGCGGGTGTGCGACCGAGGTGAAGCGTTGATCGATCTGAAGCTCTTCGCACCATTCCTTGAAGTTTTTGTCGACGAACTGGGTGCCATTGTCCGAGACCAGGATGTGCGGGATGCCGAAGCGGCAGACTATATTTTTCCACACAAAGGCTTGAATCCTTCTGCTCGTGAGGCTCGAAAGTGGCTCGGCCTCGACCCATTTTGTGAAGTAGTCTATGGCTACGACTAAATATCGAAGCTGACCTGGTGCTCGGTCGAATGGGCCAACGATGTCGATCCCCCACTGCATGAAAGGCCACGGACTCTGCGATCGCGGATCGATCGAGGCGGCTTCTTGCTATGGGAGTGGATCGGCACTTTGGGCACTTCTTGACGAGCTCGGCGAATCTTGCGGGTGGGCGGTGAGTATCCCGACCTCGGCGTCTTCTTTGAAAGTGCTCGCGACCGATGTGGCTTCCACAAGACCACCGGTGGATTCGTTGAGCACATAGTCGAACTTTCGGCCCGGCATCTCGGCGGGGGTTGAAGGTAAGACTTAGGTGAGAGCGCCCTCGTGCATGAGATACTTACGGGATTTTGCCATCATCTTTTTGGCTTGAGCCGATCCGAAGGTAGTGCGCCGTGTTCGGGTAGGCCTTGGAGACATCCAATCGGCTCTATCTCGGTGATGATGCCGACGTGGGACTCCGCTATGCTACGGAGCGGACCTCCTCCATTGGTGGACTTGTTGACGACGCCGCTAGCTTCTTGAGGGCGTCGGCCATTATTTCCCCTCGGGGATTCGGTGGATCTTGAAGTACCGAGCGAGGTCAACATCTCCTTTGCCTTCTCGAGATATTGTTTCATTCGGTCCTCCTTGGCCTCGTATTTGCTAACACACGGTTCACGACGACACGGAATCGCCAAGATTTGGATCTCATCCACCTAGCTCATAGCGATCGCGGAGTCCGGAGATTAGGGCCTCGTACTCCACCTCGTTGTTGGTGGTCGGGAAGGTAAGCCGGTGCGTGGGTGACTTCACGCTTATCGGGCCGAGGAGAAGAATGCCCGCTCATTGCCCGTTTTGCACGAGGCTCAGATCCACGTACATCTGCCAACAACCATCCGGTGGGTGAGGTCCGGTTCCTCCGTGCGGGGCCGGGATGACCGAGGTGGGCGTCGGTCGGACCGAGCTCGATAAACTTGGCTTCTACCAGAAATCGGCGAGCTTGCCTTTTATGGCGGTGCAGGGGAGTCACGAGATATCGTGCTCGCCAAGCTCGAGGCCCACTGCTATTCGTCCGGATGATTCGGGTTTTGACAAGACTTGCCTCGGGGTAGGTCGGTCGATCAAGCACGGATGGAGTGAGCTTGAAAGTAGGGTCGGCCGTAAACAGCATTCACCGATGCAGTCTACCTTTTCGGGCGGCATACCTTGTCTCGGTCCTTTGAGTGCTCGGTGATGAAGTAGATAGGAAGGCTGCCGTCCGACCTCGTCCGCGCGATGCATGCGATTGCCTCGTCAGAAAGCTGCCAAGTCAAGGAGAGAGTTCGCCTCTTTTTGGGGCGGTCGAGGTGGGCGGTCGGTACTCCTTCACCGTGTGTGAAGGCGGTGGTGCTCTTCCCGCCATGCAGTCAGGGGCCCTCCTCAAGATTTTAAAGAGGGGCTAACTTCTACAGCGGCCGGAGAGAACCTCTTGAGGCGGCCGGGCACCGTAAGTTTGTGGACCTCGCGAATGGTTTTGGCACTTGCATGTCGAGCACCGTTTTACCTTGGTGGGGTTCGCCTTCAAGCCTTCTTGGGAAACCCAACACCCAAGAATTTCCCGTTTTACCATGAAAGTGCATTTTGGGGTTAAGTTTGAGGTTGGCCGACACGAGGAGTCGGAGGATGGTCTTGGGGTCGTCGGTGCAGACTCTCCGTTTCGACTTTGACTACTATGTCGTCGGCGTAGACCTCGACGATCTCCCGATGTGGTCTTTGAATGTTGCATCCACCATCCTACGGTAAGTGGCCGGCGTTCTTGAGGCGAAGGCGTCTTTCGTCTGTGAAGCAGCAAGTCGGTGATGAATGCGGTCTTTGGTGCATCCTCCGACTCATCGAGATTTGGTGGTACCCTTGTATAGATCCGTGAAGTGAACATTTCGTGGCCCAAGGCCTCCACCTTCTTGTCAATATCGGGGAGGGTAGCAATCTTTAGGCGATGCTTGTTGAGGTCGGTATAATCGGCCACATGCGCCACCCTCCGCCAGACTTCGGACCACGGTGGATTAGCCATCCAGTCGGATATTTGACCTCGAACAAGATCTTGGCCTTGAAGTTGAGTCACCTCGTCCCCAATGACTGGCTGCGCTCATGTGAATACCCTTTTCTTCTGCCGGATGGCTTGGTGGCGGGTCGATGTTGAGGAGGTGAGTTATGAGCTCGGGTGACACCCGGTCATATCGGCGGGGACCAAGCAAACACGTCCCTATATTCTTTCGAAGTCGTATGACGTGCCGCGGACGTCCGCCGGGCCACAGGTGCCGACTGGATGACCCTCGAGGATCGTCATCGTATAGTTGGAGGTCTCCGGTCGGTCGTCCGGGGTGTCGGCCTCAGGGGCTCGGTAATTGCTATGCACAGGCGAGGCCGCATCTTGAGTTGAGCCGTAGGCATTCTTTGGCGGCCGTTTGGTCCCTCGATGGATCTTGACACTCCAGCGGGGTGGGAATCTTGACGGTGGTGGTAGACCAAGCAGACGGCCTGGTGGCGTCTGACCAATCTCTCAGGGATAATGTTGTGCGGAGGGAGCCGGACTAGGAAGAACCGGATTGCCACGGTGACCGACACGGGAGCCCGCCTACGGTGACCGGAAGGGTAATGACCCTCGGGCTGGGCTAACTTCTTGAGTGAAGCTCCGTGGCTGGGAGGCGCGGAAGCACAGAATGCCTCCGACCTCAAGCTTATCCGACGGCTCTCGGAAGATGATCTTGACGGAGGCCCCAATATCGATATAGACCGGTGGGCGTTTTGTTGCCCACCGCTGGCTGTATGGTGATGGCGTCACAGTGCGGCATGATCTTGAGCACGGGTCCTCCTTGGAGAACGTTATGTTCTCACCATCCGGAGTCGCTTGTTCTTCGACTCTTGAGGGCGGCCTCGGGCATCGTTCTTGAGGGCGACCTCGTCGTCCAGGGGCGATCCGGTAACAACGTGAGACCTGCTCCATAGCGTTTGGACCTTCGTCCTCGTCGTCTTGGGTTGGGTCGCCGGGGTCGGCCGCGATTGTTGCCACCTCCGTTCGCCTGCGACTTGCATTCTTGGACCGGCTCGTCAGAGGTATTTCTTGAGGCCCTCCAGCTTTAACGAGCTCGTTGATGCGCGAGCCCGTGTTTACGCAATCCTCGGTATCGTGACCATACCCTTGGTGATAGTCACAATACTGCCTCGTGGACCTCTTCTTGGATCCCTTTCATAGGGGCGGGTTTGGGAAGAGCTCGGCGTGGAGCTCGAATATTTCCGCCCTTGATTTGAGCAGGGGAGGCGCTCTGCCGGCAGGGTTGGGCCGAGGTCCGAGCCTAGACTCCAGCGGCCCTCTCTTGATTCGGTCGAAGGCGCTCCTGCGATCTGCGCCTCGACTTCGGTCGTCCGGCTTTTTTCTTTCGGACTTCTGCTCGTCCCAGATTTCCCGTTTCTTCCGATCCGACTCGTCTCCCTTGACAAAGTTGTCCACCAGGTTCCAAAGCTTACTCGCCGTCTTTGGTTTCTCCCTGGTGATTTCTTTGTTCAGCGCGCCGGGTCGGATCCCGTTTTTGAACAGCGTTGATGATGTAGAGATCGTTCTTGTCGTCAATTTTGGCGACTCTTTGATGAACCTCGAGGCGGTTTGACATCGTCTCGTCCGCCTGGCGGATTGTGAGTAGGTCGGAGGAAGGGCTGCTGGGCGGCATCTTCGATAGAAGCGCCACTGAAGGCGATCCGTGAGGTCACGAAGCGATGTATCTTTGTTACGGCGGGCGAGTGAACCAACGCCGTGCGTTGGAGATCAACACCTCGGGAAGATTTTACATGTGAAAATCTTCCATTCCTTGATCGCCATGTTGGTGGTGTGGCGAAAAGGAAGTCGGAGGGTCTCCGAGGCCATCGTAGGCCGCTATATTGGGTGCCGGTACCGGGGGGGGGGCGTGTCTAGGATCTCCACGGAGAAAGGGAGATGATTCTCCGTGCGGTCGAACCCGGGAGATCGTTGCCGTCTCTTTACGGAGGGTGGGGATCGATAGCGGCCTATCGTCCCTCAGGGGAGTTCGACTCGCCTTTCTTCCTTCATTTCGCTCGACTCTGCGTCGGCATGGCGAGTGGAGGCGGTGCCGAATGGCGAGGGGCGGTCACAGGCGGCTCGCCCGCGGTGGCGGCTCATGAATGAGGTCGGCGGCTCGGCCGCGGTGGCGGCTCAGCGTCGGGCGCGATCGCGTTCTCTGCTATCACGCCGAGGTGGCTGTGTTTCGGATGGGGAGGCGGCCTCGGGGGCCGTGGTGTTGATCAGGGGCCTAGAGGACCAGCCGCTGATCCTCCTCGGTTGAGAAGCTTTGGAATTAGCGAGATTGGCGTGGAGGAACTCGCTCACGGCTCGGCCGAGGACCTCGTGGGACGAATGAGCTGTTTGCTCGTCCTCGTTGAGGTCGACATCTTCCCTACGTTGGGGGCGGTCACGAGGGTGTATGGAAGAGTTTACCATGTTGCCCTCGGGGTGTGGGCGCTCGTGGCGTCGCGATCTCCTTTCATGACGCCGAGTGACCACTGGTTGTCCTCGGCCGGTTGTTGCCGGTGTGGGCGGCGGTTGTGCGTGTTCTTGCCATTTAGTTGTAGAGGAAGCGAAGCTTTCTTGTTGATGTTCCCACAGCGGCGCCATGATGAATCTAGCTATGTGAGTGTCGAGATTTATATAAAGTAATAAAGAACACTCGGGCTTTTTCGTGGTTCGATCGTTAACGAGATCTCGTCCACGGAGGAATGATTCCCAATATTTTTACTAGCGCTCTTACGTGCAGAGTATTGGTTACAAGCCTTTGTATTGATGAAATTGCTAACCCTTCTAACATCGGTTTTCTTCTATTTATCTGACTTCGACTTTGCCCTGAAGCGCCCGACCTCTCCATTGGTCGTGGTGTGACTCTTCCTCTGGCGTGCTCTCCATTGGCGGGCCGGGACCGTTCGTCTTCGTGCGCCACGTGGAGGTGGCGCGACCTTGGTTACAGGGCGTCCTCCATTGGCGGCGGCGGTTCTGGAGGCTAGGGCTGAGGCGATGATTAAGGCGACTTGGGCTCGACCGCGTGGGCTCGCTATCAATGTTAGGCCCAGCTCGCTTGGGCCTGTTAGTGGGCCCAGTCGGTTGGGCCATATCCCATCATATGGTATGCACTAAAATCTTAATTTCAATTAGTTTATCTGAATGTTAGAAACTGTCATGTGCTGCTCATAAATTTGGTGAAAAATATTGAAACTGCAGGTCAGAATTGTTTTGCAGTTTGGACCAAGCCCTGTAATAGTTGTCATGAACCCTGAACTTGTAAGAGAGGTTGTGTCGAAAATTAATGTTTTTCAGAAACCTCCTGGTCGTCCCTTTATCAGACTGATGAGCAAAGGATTAGTTACACTCGAAACGGATAAATGGGCCAAGCACAGGAGACTAATCAATCCTGCATTTCATGCTAATAAACTTGAGGTAGATCTTGATAAAATCATGATGAAAATTAGGTTAAGTAAAATACAATCATTTATATCTTAATTAATTTGTTTCTTTTGTACAGCATATGGTTCCATCATTTTACTTGAGCTGTGCTGATATGTTGAGCAAGTGGGATAAGATTGTACCAAATGAAGGATGTTGTGAAGTGGATGTGTGGCCTTATCTTCAGACATTGACAAGCGATGTCATTTCAAGAACTGCGTTTGGGAGTAGCTATTTGGAAGGAAGAAAGATATTTGAACTACAAAAAGAATTAGCCCAACATTTCATGGAGGCGAATCGCTCTATTTACATCCCAGGATACAGGTGTAGTTTCTTCAACTGCTTCTTGATTTGAACATATCCATCTTTTTTAGAGCTAGCAAAATTCGAGCCGGGGCGGCACCCGGAATTAGGGTTGAGCTAGGTTGAATTTTAGGAAGTCCAACACACTCTCATGTACCTATCTTAACCTCTGCCATCGGCTTGGACCAGGCCAATCGATTACTTTTTCATCTCTGTTTTTTTTTTTTACAGTTTTGTTCCATTCCTTACGCAGATATTTGCCAACAAAAGTGAACCGTAGAGTCAAAGAGATCACGAAGCAAGTAAAAACAGAAGAATCAAAGCAATGGAAGCAGGGGAAGCTAGCAAGGAAGACTTACTGGGATTACTACTCGAATCCAATTCCAAAGAAATCAAAAACATGGAAATAAGCACGGAATGAGCATGGACGAAGTGATTGAAGAATGCAAACTCTTCTATTTCGCAGGCCACGAGACAACCGCGTCTTTGCTAAGTTTGGACAATGATTTTACTGAGCAAGCACACGGAGTGGCAGATTCGGGCTAGGGACGAGGTTTTGCAAGTTCTCAACAAAGGAGAATCTGATTATCAAGAAGTGAACAACCTCAAAATTGTAAGCATTTTGATGTGTTTATTTGGCCTAATGTTGTCGTTGGAATAACTTTTTTTTCTTTTATGTGTGCAGGTAGGCATGATCTTGTATGAGGTGCTACGGCTCTACCCACCGGGATTTACGCTCACGCGATTTACTCACAAGGAATGTAGATTAGGAAATTCAAGTGTACCGGCAGGAGTGCAGCTCATGCTGCCTTTGATGTTATTGCATCACGACTACAAAATATGGGGCGATGATGCGAAGGAATTCAAACCGGATAGGTTCAGTGATAGGGTGCCCAAGGCGGCACAGGAGCCAGGGCAGCTCGCCTACTTCCCCTTTGGGTGGGGGCGGAGGATATGCATCTCGCAGAACTTTGCTATGTTGGAAGCTAAAATGGCGATGGCTATGATTCTGCAACATTATTCCTTTGAGCTTTCGCCGTCGTATTCGCATGCGCCTCAGCAAGTGGTGGTTCTCCAACCTCAGCATGGCGCGCATTTAATTCTTAACAAACTGTAGGTTTGCAAAGAGTTGGAATTTCGGTTGACGTTGTTGGTTTGTTGTTTATTCAACGTGTCACTTATGTTACTCCCTCCGTCCCACTTAAGATTGTCTGTATTCATTTTTGGATTGTCACTCAAGTTGGTTATATTTTTTTAAGGAAATAAATCTCTTCAAAAACTATTGGTCCTACATACTTTTTATCACTTTAACCACTTTATGTATTTTTTCCTAAATAACTATATCAAAAAAACAGGTTATCTTAAACGAGACGGAGGGAGTATTTTGGACCTAGAACATCTTCTTAGTGGCAAATAGTAAAGTTGTAAGGAAATATGACAAGATAGGCAATGTACCGTAAGCGGCCAATGACAAAAGAATGGATATCATAAACTAAGTCAATAACATAATTTTTTTTATCAACATCATCATCAAGAGTGAAAAACTAATAAATTTAGATCTCAAACTAGTTTCTGCATCATTTTGTCTTTCTAGATTTTTTAAAACTTCAATTTTTCGCAATTTCTCATTAAACATATTGTTCAATGTTCACTATTTGCTGATCAACTCCATTATTTTTTATATTTTTCAAAAACTTGAATCATTAGAGTTATCCGCCATATCCAGTATCATAAGCGCAGTCTTCATCACATCTTAAAACATAAACACGAAACTCAACGATAAAATCGATAGATATTTAGGCAGAGAGCCAACAGTTTTCGATATATTTCCAAGGAAATCGCCAACCGCTCAAGGTTAACTTCCTCAGCGTCTCTCAAAAAACAGGGCGAACCCTTACGCGGAATAACATAATCCCTTCCGTAACTAGTTCAGCTTTTCAAGTTGATGCAGAAAAACATGATTGTTGAGCTGCTAGTCTTCTTTTTATTCATCTCGAAAATAAGTAATTCCCAATTTTTTCACACTGGGAATCATTTCTGCATCTTTTTGGTGCATACTATCGAAAGGGCCAGCAGTGTTTGTAGAAGATAAGCTACTCCTGTTGGATCGGGCACAAGAGTATAATAAGAAACAAGATGAGTTAATAGTGGCATCGTCCGAATCTCTAATGGTAAATATAGCTGCACATCCATTGAGTAGTGCCTTAATCTGATCCTCGGACAAATTATTAATGTCCAGAGATTCTCCATCGCCTTTTCTAGGTCGTGATGAAGTTGATAAGGATTATCTGTAGTCGACTCATAATGATCCCAAATTTGATCGTACATGAAATGCTCGATAATATCTTCTGCTTCTTCGGCGGAAATCAACAGAAAGGTGAAGAACTGGGAATGAGCTTGCGCGAGGTGATTGATGAGTGCAAACTCTTCTACCTTGCCGGCAGGAGACGACATCGGCCATGCTCGCGTGGACCGTGATTCTGCTGAGCAAGCATCCCGACTGGCAGGCTCGTGCCAGAGACGAGGTTATGCAAGTTCTCGGGAGCAATAAACCAGATTTCCAAGAGTTGAATAGCCTGCAAATTGTAAGCACCGACAGAATTTTGGCCTCTTTCTTTGCTGAATGTGAGTACAGCCGGCAAAAACTAGGTTGTCAACCTGAGCCCACCGGGGTTTTTTTCTAAAAATCAGGCCGGGCCGGAGAAATGGAATCCAACCAGGACTAAACACCTTTTATTGTGTAAAATTTTCTGCCTGGCCCATAGGGCTTTTGCTAGTTTTGGACGTACCTAGCCCGACTAGAAATTCCATCCGTCCTAAAATCTCCTAGCCTGGGCGGGCTTGTTTAGCCAGCTTAAAATGTGATGATCATTATATCTGATGCAGGTGACAATGATTTTTCAAGGTTCTGAGATTGTATCTGGCAGCAGCTATGCTGAGACGATCTATTCATAAGTAAACGACGGTAGGGAATGTAACCCTACCCGCCGAAGTGAACCTCTGCAAGACAAGGAATTCAAGCCAGAGAGGTTTAGTGAAGGCGTTTCCAAGGCTAAGAGAGGGCAGCTCGTGTACTTTCCATTCGGTGGAGGCCCTCGGATATGCATTGGACAGAACGTTGCTATGCTAGAAGCAAAAATGGCACTGGCCCTGCAGACTCTATTAGACCTTGCTGCATTAAATAAGATTATGAACTTCTCTATGTTTCCAATGTTGTGATTTGAGGCATCATAACATACTAAAACATACACTTCGTTGTATAAACTAAGCTAACCTTTTAGTATTACATTTTGATATATATATAAGACCATAGTTCAACTATGGACTATTATTGATGCAATGTGGATTCTGATGTTAAAATTTCTAGACACGGTGCAGAGTCAAGTGAACGCCGAGCTGAGGCTGCATGGTGAAGATGAGCTGAGGAGCATGCGTGTATGACGGCGAGAGCTCAACGGAGAAATGCTGTAGGATCATCGCGAGCACCAGTTTGGCCTCCACCATCGCGAAATTCTGCCCGAGGCATATCCGAGGCCCCAGCCAAAGGGGAAGAACAGGCCGGGGCCCTTCATCGCCTTCGCCACCCCATCACTAAACCTCTCCGGATTGAACTCCATTACATCATCACCCCAAAACTCGCGGCTGTGATGTAACCACAGAATCGGCAGGGAAAGACCGACTCCTTTTGGCAATGCGTATTTGCCTAACTTGACTTCCTCACTCGTTTGTCGGAGTAGAGAAACTACCGGTGGATAGAACCTCAACACCTCGAATAGTATCATCGAAACCTGTCATAATTGTTGTGGGGCGTTTACTATTGAGGACTAGAGATAGATAAAAATAGTATAAGTTATTCCATTATATACTAAGATGGATTAGAATTTTGGAATATCCAAGGTCCTTATAATTTGAACAAACTTGCTAGATTCATATCTCATATAAGGCGGTAGGATTGGAGATATATTAGTAATGATGAAGATAAGAATACTCATTTTTATATTATCAATCATGAAAAGTAAACATCTTATTAGTAAAAGGCCCAAAATTAGATTCTTGTTTTTTGTAAGATAGTTACCACTTTGAGTTGACTTAAGCCCTCATAATTTGGTTTGTCTTTGCCAAAGACATTGAGGATTTCTTCTCTAGCTCTCTTCTGCCACTCTGGATTCCTGCTCAATAGAACCAATGTCCATGAAAGCAACGTTGACGTGGTTTCTTGCCCTGCGAAATAGAACAGTTTGCATTCTTCGATGATTTCATCAATGGTCATTCCGAAACCATGTTGTTCTATTTCTTGGAAGTTCGACTCCAGCAACATCCCTAACAGGTCCGGATTGACAGCCTCCCCTGCTTTGATTGCCTTCACCCTCTTATCAATGAAGCCTCGAATGATGGGACGGACTTGGCTTTCGATTTCTTTCATTCTCTTGTTCCTTTTGGTTGGCAGAAACCTACACATCCAGAATGTAAAAAACACACAGACACACACACTTAAGACAAGTAACTAGCCTCTGGTTGAATATAAATCTAGTATTTCGTTATTTATCATTACCGTGCTCCGGGAAAATATATTGATCGTAGGGCGGCAAGAATATGTTCAGCCTGTTCTTTCTGTAGCTCGAATATTATCCTCCCTTCTTCGTAGCTGCTGCCGAATGCAGTTCTCATCAATGGCGTCGCTCGTTATGTTTTCCAAATACGGCCACGTGTCTAACTCACACGACCCTTCCGGCGACATTTTCTTCTCTATTTCGGTCAGAACCTCCTCGCAACTCATGTAGAAGGCAGGCACCATGAGCTGCTCAAGAAAAGCAAGCCTCTCACATCACCATATTTAATGTATGGTATGTGTTCACTAGTTTAGAATTGAAAGATTGTAAAGGGAAGAGAAATTATTATTCATAATCGTTGTTTCTTCTTTATTTCATAAGGTCTAGATATACTACAACTCTAGAACTATACAAGGTAGGATATCAATTATAATATTCTATTTCTGGAAGATACATATCTTCCTTAAACTGCTCCATCTAATTGATTCCTTTCCTTCTTTTAGCTAACACTCCCCCTCAAGCTAAGTAATGGGATTCCCAATGCTTAGCTTGCCCAATACTTCTCGAAATGTTTTAGCATTCACCGCCTTAGTCAAGATATCTGCAAGTTGATCTTCTGACTTGACATAGGGAAGTTCAACGATCTTTGCTTCAATCTTTTCTTTGATGAAATGCCTATCAATTTCAACGTGCTTGGTCCTATCATGTTGAACAGGATTCTCCGAGATACTAATGGCTGCTTTATTGTCGCAAAACAACTGACATGTCTTTGATGTGAAAACACTGAGCTCCGTCATGAGTTTCCTTAGCCATAGTATTTCTGTAAGGCCATTCTTGATTCCTCGGAATTCTGCTTCTGCACTTGATAGTGCGACAACCTTCTGCTTTTTACTTCTCCATGTAACTAGATTTCCTCCAACAAGGGTGAAATATCCATTTGTTGATCTCATATCACTTGGATTACCAATCAATCTGCATCCGTGAAGCCACAAATATCTAAGTGTCCATGCCTCTTAAAAGCAATCCATGCTCGACAGTTCCTTTCAAGTACTGAACAATCCTTATTGCAGCGTTCCAATGATCTTCTTGTGGTGAGTGCATAAATTGACTTACTCTCCCTACAGCATATGCGATATCTGGTCTAGTATGTGATAAGTAGATAAGTCTTCCTACTAGTCTCTGATATCTCCCCCTGTCAGTAAGTTTAGCTCCTTCGATAACTTGCAGCTTGTGATTTTGTATCATCGGGGTATCTGTAGGTTTACAATCTAACATCCCAGATTCTGCAAGTATGTCAAGAATGTACTTCCTTTGGCTAATGAAGATCCCTTTCTTTGACCTCAACACCTCGATTCCTAAGAAGTACTTGAGAAGACCCAAGTCTTTCATCTGAAATTCACTAAACAAGTTCTTTCTCAGATTGCTTATCTCCTCTATGTCATCTCCAGTGATGATCATGTCATCCACATAGATAATGAGACAAGTAATCTTACCCCCATTTTCTTGAGAAATAAAGTATGATCGAGTTGCTTTGTTCATACCCATATTTCTTCATCGCCTCGATGAATCTCCCAAACCAAGCTCTCGAGACTGTTTCAACCCATATAAGGTTCTCTTGGTGACACACTTCTCCATCTTGAATCCTTCTTCAAATCTGGTGGAGGCACATAAACACGGGTTTTGAAAGTTCTCCATGTAAGAAAGCATTCGTCACATCGAATTGGTGAAGAGGCCATCCTTGTTGGTCGCTATTGAAAAGAGAACTCTCAAAGTGTTGATTTTGCCACGGTGAGAAAGTCTCGGCATAATCCACTCCATATGTCCGAGTATACCCTTTTGCCACTAATCTTGCCTTGTACCTTTCAATCGATCCATCGGTTTACGTTTAATTGTAAACACCCATCTCGCACTCAACCGCTTTATACCTTCGGCAATCATGCTTTGACCCACGTGTTATTTCTTTTAATGCCTCCATTTCGGTATTCATTGCATCCTCCAATGTTTAGACTCCATGGCTTCTTTCACATTTCGGAATTTCTTCTTCCTTGTAGAGTCTTTGCCTCGAAGGCTCGTGCCATTTAGTCAAATTCCTTGTTACGAAATTGGTCATACCATATTTGCTCTTGGTATTGATTCTTTCTGGGAATATCGTTTTGGAGGGACTCTCGTGTCTTGAGGTGGAAGGGTATATCGGCCGGTGTCACCGTCTATAGTGTTATCCTCCTCTTCCCGATTCTGCGGTGTTAGTGGAGATCATATCCTCACTAGTATTAGATTCGAGCGTTACCTCGGATATCGGAGTTAGATTTTCAATGGGAGAGGACTTGGGGACTCGGGTGGAGGGTGTGCTCGGCGATAGTGACTGCTGATGTCTCTTGTTGGTCTACGCAAGAATCGTTCGATTTGTATACAAGCCAACTTAGGTAGTCTCCATGTCATTTTCATTCTCCCGACTTCTAAGGTGGTTTGTGTAGAAGAACTCGGGTTGAAGAAAGTTACAGATTCATGGTGGTTACAATTTTCTTAGTTGTTGGATCAAAACATCTATACCCTTTTGGTTAATTCCATATCCTACAAAGACACATTTTGTAGCACATGGTGCCATTTGGTTCTTTCATGTTTGGGAATATGAACATGACAAGATACATCCAAAGACTTTTGGTGATAAACTCAAGGATTCCGGGACTTGGGCTTGTTTGGATAACGCATCAAGAGGGGTTTTCTTGTTTAGAATTTTGGTAGGAAGCCGATTGATCAGAAAAACAGAGGTGGCTACAGCTTCAGGCCAGAGAGAGACAGGGACACAAGATTCAATCATTAGAGATCGGGTTATTTCTAAGATGATCCTATTTTTTCTTTCAGCTACCCCATTTTGTTCAGGTGTATAGGCACAAGAGGTCTGATGAATTAAACCATTATTGGCAAAAAAATCAGACATCGAGTGATTAACAAATTCCCTCCCATTATCAGGTCGAAGAGTTTGGATAGTAGTGTGAAACTGGGTTTTAACCATCTTAAAGAACATAACAAACTTATCAAACACTTCAGATTTATGTTTCAAAAAATAAATCCATGTGACTCGAGTACAATCATCAATAAAGGTCACAAAATACTTAATGCTATTCCCCCCAATAACAGGGGCAGGACCCCACACATCAGCATGCACTAAAGAAAACATAGAATTAACCCTAGTATTGGAAGGTTTGAAAGATTGTCTATGGCTTTTAGCCAAAACACAGGTTTCACAAAAAAAATCTCTGGGAATTGAAATGTTTGGGAATAAAAGTTTAAAATAACCAGAAGAAGGGTGTCCTAGCCTTTGGTGCCATAATCGAACTTCATCTTTCGTGGACCTTTGAGTTAGCATTGCACTACCATGATGAGCTGCCCCGTCCACATAATAGAGCCCTTGTTCCTCGATTACGCCCAATGATCCTCTTCGTCCGGATATCCCGCAATACACATGAGTTTGGGAACATCAGCAATGTACAGTTCAATTCCCGAGTCACATGGCTCACAGACATCAATCTTTGGGATAAGTTAGGAACAAACAAACAATTTGACAAACAGAGATTTGGAGATATCTCTATAGTTCCGCTCTCCGCAACAATGTCAATTCCCATTTCTTTGTTTTGATAAAGGTTTTAGTAATCTTGGTGAAATTACTAAAATCTTTCACCTCCGAGTCATTGTATCGGTGGCTCCACAATCAAAAATCCACCCTTTTATGCAATTTAGAATCATTTTCACATGAAAACAATGAAACATCTCGTAATGGTGAAAACGATTATAAGTATCTAAAATTGAATTTGTGAAATTGGGACCATTCGCAATTTACGGGGACCATCATGCAATTTCTGATTTCATGAAATAAATTGGGGATTAAAGGGTTGGGATTTTGACCCTAACCCCATTTTACCTCCACCGCCTCCTCCCGGACACGCGACCGCGAAGTTCCCCGCCGCCTCACCGCTGCCTCCCGCTGCCGCCTCGCCGGTTGACCTCTCCGGTGGACGCGTTCTCTCCTTTTCGATCGTCGTCCCGCGGCAAAATTTGTAGAGGTTCTCTTGACCTCCTCCCACCATTCAGGGTATCCAACTCTCAAGAAACACGTTTCACGTGTGTGCTTCTGTTTCCCACAGTGAGAGCACCAAAGTTTGCTTTTGTCCACTGATTTGGAGCTGTTGGCGGCGGCGTTCTTGGCTGGCGGCGGTCGTGACGGTGCGCCGTTGCCTCCCCGGTTTCTCTGGGCTCCGTACCCGAAGCCGATCTCTCCCGATGATGAATCTGCGCTTCCAGCGCCTGCAGCGATTCCTCCGGTAGGTGTTGGGGATGGTGGCATGATTTGTCTTCGAGCCGCCTCCCTTTTCACCATGCCATAGGCCGCTTCAACTGAGGGAAGGGGATCTTCCTTGAGGATATCTCGTCTGATTCCTTCATATTTTCGATCTAGTCCTGCCAAGAATTTGAACAATCGCTTCGTGTTGGTGTGTTGTCTAAACTGCTTTACGCCTTTGTCGCAGCACGAAATTGGTTGTTTTTGGCACCTATCGACATTAATCCATAACCCATGGATCTTCCGATAGTATGTTTCTAGATCCATATCTCCTTGGCTGATTGTATTTGCCTTTTCTTCCAGGTCGTAGATGAGGTATGGATCGGCCTTGTTCTCATAGGTAATCGCAAGATTATCCCATATGGCCTTTGCCGATTGATGGTGGGCGAAGTCGGCGATGATATCGTTCTCGATATTGTCAACAATCCACGAGAATACTACAAGATCCGTTTCTTCCCATTCCTGGTATCCCTTATCCCCTTCGTTTAAGGGTTCGTCTCTGATGTGTGAGACTGCTCCTCTGCTTCCAATTGCTATCTTCATGAGTCTTACCCACAATGGATAATTTTTTCCATTGAGTTTGAATGCCACAGTGACATTCTTGTTTGTCTTTAACTTATGAATTTCTTGATTGGTTTTCTTGATCTCGACATATTTTTGGTCAGAGGTTTGATGAAGGAAGAGGTCTAAAATTCGTGCCTCTTGGCCGAGATTGGTATAAGGGCGATGATGAATTTTTTCTGAGCCCAAACCTGCTCTGATACCATGTTCACTAGTTTAGAATTGAAAGATTGTAGAGGGAAGAGAAATTATTATTCATAATCGTTGTTTCTTCTTTATTTCATAAGGTCTAGATATACTACAACTCTAGAACTATACAAGGTAGGATATCAATTATAATATTCTATTTCTGGAAGATACATATCTTCCTTAAACTGCTCCATCTAATTGATTCCTTTCCTTCTTTTAGCTAACAGTATGATCCGAAATTAAAAATGTAAGAAAAATAGTAATGTTTAAGACCTTCAATTTCTCAATGTGGAAAGCGGGATTGATGATTTTTCTGTGTTTAGCCCATTTGTCTCTCTCTAACGTCACCACTCCCGACGCGAACAAGTTGGTGAGTGGATTCGGCGTCTGCGGCTTCGAAAACACGGCGTGCTTCGACGTCACCTCCTTGATTAGGGCGATGTCCGTGATGATAACTGAAGGCTGCGGCCCTTGCCAAAAGAATGACTCGTTTCCTGCGGTGATCATCACCAGATTTAATAATAATAATAATAATAATAATAATAATAATAATAATAATAATAATAATAATAACAACAACAATCCAATCAAATTTGATGAATCTATTACGCTTCTTGTCTCATCTAAGATGACTAATATCTTTCGATGCAATTATTTAGAAAAATGATATAAAATTATTAAAATGATAAAAAATTAGGTAGGACTCACATCTTTTGAAGAAATAATTATTTCATAAAAATAAAATATGTCAACTTGTGTAAGACAATCTAAAAAGCTATACTATAAGTCATATTGGATAAGATAGATATAGTATTATATTAGCATACTTCAAAATATTGTACATCACGTATCAACTGATTCTGATTTTGCAATAAATATTACTCCATCAATTCCGCTTAAGATGGTTTGTATTCCTTTTTAAATTATCTCATCTAATAGTGCATTTCCGTTTTATGAAATAATTATCTCTTCAAAAGTTGTGAGACCTACTTACTTTTATCACTTTAATCACTTTATATTTTTCTCCTAAATAATCGTCGAAAAGAAATTGACCGTCTTAGATGATATGACATGGCATTTCATATCATCCATCCATGTAATGCAGCAAGAATAAATTTGGCAATAATTTATATAATATGAGGAAGTATTTAGATGGTTTCTAGACAACGAGTCAGCATCAATTTGGTGAAAAATGGATTTGGTATCAAAATCAGAATCCATTAAAAGTACAATAATTTATTTGTTGAAACTTTTGGTAGTGTGCAAACCAGAATACGATCAAAGTTCGATAATTTACAAGTTGTTATCCCTAAAAAATCAAGAATATGATAATTTATTCACACATACCGTGGTTTTGCATGGTTTTGAAGACAAAGGTCATGACCCTTGGCTTGATATCATCGTGAATTCTGAGGGGCTTGGACATGATTTCATGAATGGCCTGCCCCAGTTCTTTCAAGTCCCCATGCGGGAATCTGTATGGGTTTCCTTTGAAACCTTGCTTTCTTAGGATTCTTTCTAGACGTTTCGGCTTCAAATACATCATGTCCACTAGTTTCCATGCCTGTAATAACACGACCAAGGCGATGCAAGCTGCGACTATTTGGTAGAGGATTACTTCCATTTTGATTTTTGGGGTAGCATTTCGGGGCCCTTCTACTCGGCATTGTGCCTAAATATATAGAGAGTCTTTGTGTTTATGACATTAATTGTTTATAGATTTAGCCTCTACTTTACCACGTCTTTAGGACACTAGTGCAGATTAAGTGGCTGTTAATTCTCTAATTTCTGTTATTTTTATGTGGCTCTTTACTTGCCACTTAAATTTGAGAGCATTGCATGGTTTAGTTTGTGTCCGCTGACGACGTGGCCTTGTTATATGGATATGAGAAAATATTGATTATTTGGGATAGTCTACTAGTAAAGAGGATTCATATAGCCAAAAGGTCATATGTTTGAATCTTACTTAATACCTGATTTATCCGTCTTATATGGTTTACAGATTATTACATAGAAATATGGAGTTTTACCTAATCTGCATCGAAGGTAGTGGCTGGATCCCATGAATTAAAATAAAATAAAATATTTAAGCATATTAACAAAATAATGAATAAAAAATGATGATTGTATTTTGCAATTCGTTTCAGTATGAAAGGCGCTTGAAATCGTTCCATTGATTAAAATACAATCTGTGGAGTTGACTGACTTTTCCTGGTCTTCCATGCTGCAATTTCCAACTACGGGTCCCACTTTCAAGGCTTTTAGAGTAGGAAATTTCCAAAAAGGAAGGGGCATAATAGTGAAAAAGCAGATGCTATAAGGAAAACAGAGCATCTCAGTAAATCACCATAACAAGATCGATCAAATATGGAACTCGTATCATCCCAGATAATTGCTGCTGCTGCTGCTGCTGCTTTCGTGCTTGTGGTGAAATTACTGAACTGGGCATACCTGCGGCCGAAGCGTCTGGAGAAAGCGCTGAGGAAGCAGGGACTGAATGGGAATTCCTACAAATTGGTGATTGGCGACTTGAAAGAGTTCATGAAGGCCATGGAAGAAGCCAAGTTGAAGCACATCAATCTCGATGATGATATCAAGACAAGAGTCGTGCCCTTTTTCGTCAATATACTCTCCAAATTTGGTATTTTATTTCCTACTATTCTTGTTTTTTGGTGGGCTGATCGCGCAGAATTTGAAGTTTCCTTTTTATTCTCAAAGTTCTAATTAATTAATAGTCTGGTTTTATTACAAAATGATTCAAGAACTTTGTAGCAACTTTCATTCGGTGTAAATTTATTAGAAGAAGATTTAAATATAAAACTGAAAATCTCACGTGCAGAGATTTGAGTTGGAGGTGATTTAAACTAAAAACCAAATTCGATGTATTAATTACTTTAAATCTGAAGTTACAGTTTGGGGCTCAACTTAGAAGTACTTATTTTAGTGCATCATTTCTCAACTTGCAGGAAATGATTCGTTTTTCTGGTTTGGACCAAACCCTACTCTCATCGTAACGAATCCGGATATAGCTAAAGAGATTCTAGCCAAGTCCGATTCATTCCCAAAGCCGCAAAGCTCGAATCCGCTGCCTAGGCTGCTTGTCAAAGGAGTTGTGAGCTACGAGAAAGAGAAATGGGCCAAGCACAGGAAGATCATCAACCCTGCTTTCCATCTAGACAAACTCAAGGTTTTCTCTTGCATAATTATGTTTCATTTTCTATGATTACTGATTGATAACTATACTTTCCACTGCAGCTAATGATACCTGCCTTCTGTTTGAGCTGCGATGAAGTTCTGAGAGAATGGGAGAATAGTCTTTCACCGGAAGGATGCTGTGAGGTGGACGTGTGGCCTTATTTGCAAAACCTAACGAGCGATGCAATATCAAGAACTGCATTCGGCAGCAGCTACGAAGAAGGTAGAAGAATATTCGAGCTGCAGAGCGAGCAGGCTGAGTACGCCATGCAGGCGTTGCGCTCTGTATATATTCCAGGATGGAGGTAATTCAAGAAGAAATTCTCTGTTTTGTGGGGTAAATCAGGAAAGGCAAAGGGAATCAGGACCGGTGCCCGTTTGTTGAACCAAATAGTAAAAATGGAATCATAGGGAATTGAATTCCTATTGTACTGGTGGTGAACCAAACAAATTGAGAATTTGGAAATCATTATTTCCCTAACTTGCATGTGTTTGATTTGCAATGTGCAGATATGTATCCACAAAAAGGAACAAGAGAATGAAAGAAATTGCGAAAGAGGTTCACTCCATAATCCGGCAGCTCATTGATAGAAGGGTTGAAGCGACGAGAACAGGGGAAGCCAGGCATGAGGACTTGTTGAGCATATTGTTGGAGTCGAATTTGCAAGAAATCAAAGAGCGTGGTAGCAAGGGTTTCGGGATGAGCATGGACGAAGTAGTCGAAGAGTGCAAGCTCTTCTATTTTGCAGGGCAGGAGACGACTTCATCGCTGCTCGTGTGGGCTATGGTTTTATTGAGCAGATATCCGGATTGGCAGACGAGTGCAAGGGAGGAGGTCTTGCAAGTCTTCGGCAATCAAACGCCACATTTCGATGGTCTCAATCAACTCAAGATTGTGAGTCGTTAAAAATTCCTAACTGTTCATGTGAAATTAGTTCCAAAATGTGACAGTGCATTTCGTGTCAGGTTACCATGATTCTGTACGAGGTTTTGAGGCTTTACTCGCCGATAGTTTCTCTGAGGCGGCAAGTGAGCAAGGAAAGCAAGGTGGGGGAGCTCACGTTGCCGGCGGGAGTTCATTTCTTGGTGCCAATCATCTCGCTGCATCACGACCGTGAGATTTGGGGGGACGATGCATTGGAGTTCAATCCGCAGAGGTTCAGTGAAGGAGTGTTGAAGGCGCAGAGGAAGCAGGGTGTGTTCTTCCCGTTTGGGTGGGGGCCTCGCATCTGCGTAGGGCAGACGTTCGCGATGCTCGAGGCTAAAGTGGCGCTGGCTCTGATCCTCCAACGCTTCATGTTCGAGCTTTCGCCTTCGTATACGCATGCTCCTGTCACAGTTGTTACGGTGCAGCCGCAGCATGGTGCTTATTTGCTTCTGCACAAGCTGTAGGCGGGTGCATAGTACAGCTTGTGCATAGCTAGTAAGACCAAGGCTGGGGCTTAAGCACCCCCAAGAACTTTTTATTTTTGTATTTTTTTTTTCTACTGTCGAAATCATAAAAATTATCAGGATTGATTTTCAGCCCGTATCTGCCGAAATCCTAAAATAGAATAATCCCCTGTTAATATTTTGTGGATGCCACTAACTATAGGTCTCCTGTTGGAGTGTATGAGTAATAAATAGTGGCCTTTTTAATGCGTCCTGCTATCATGTATATTTACCGTAGGTTTCTTCTTTACGAGATTTTGTTTGATTCTGCATTTGATGTGTTTTTGCTGATTGTGGAAAGTAGTGCGATATAGGGATGTCAATGGGTAGGTTTGATCCGGATCAGAACCAATAAATAAGTAATGGTTCTGGTTTTGAACCGATCCATTAGATACTAGATCCGGATCGGATCCGACCATCAACTATGGGTCTTAAGCGGTCGGATCTGAGCGGATCTAGAATCAGAATCGGATCAGAATTAGAATTGGAACCGAAACCGTTGCTTTATAATTTAATGGGCTATGAGTGATTTCAGATCGATATGGATAAAACTAGTTCATCGACAAGCCTATTTAAACTTAGGTTTGTCAATAGACGGGTTTTATTCGGACCAAAACCAATAAATAAGTATTAGTTATGGTTCTGGACTCGGAACCAGATCCGAACAGGATCGGACCATAAAACTGTGGATCTAAACGGTCCTGGTCTAAAGCGGGTCTAGAACCGAAACAGGAATCAGAAACGCTGCTTTAAAATTTAATGGGTTTTGAACGATTCTGGATCGGTCTGGGTAAAACTCACTCATTGACACCCCTACTGCGATATATTGCGCATGTTTGTAATAAGACACAAAGAAAAATAATGGAAATATTGCCTCATGAACGTATTTCGGCTGCTACAAATCTAAATTTCAGCTGCAATTATTGATCTCTAAGTGTTCAATTTCAACTGCATTTTATCTCCACCTAATGTCAACTTTGATGGTTTGCACATTTGGTGGATAAGAAATCATGTTTCTTTTATTTTAACACAAGCTCAACTCCAATATATACTATAGCTGAAGTATCAACAACATGAAGGAACTAAATCGAATCAAATATCGTTGAACCGAAGAGGAAACAACAAACTGAGTGGCGAAAATAAAATAAATCAATAAAACAAAAACATGAGATTTTGTTGATGAGATATTGTGTTATGGTACAAGAATTATGATAGACAATGCATCTATTTATAACTCTCAAAACTTGATCACCAAGATAACTTGATCCTCGAGGCAACTTTATAGTTGAGGATCCAAAATTATGTTACACTCTTGACGGATGGAGGGAGGGAAGGAGTAACAAATTTATTGTTGAGGATCCAAAAGTTATTTATATAATAAAATGACCTTATAATTCTAAAGTTAATGTTTTAAACTTAATTTTGATGTAGAAAAAGAGAAATCAAAGCAAATCTATTGCAAACTTTACTTAATTTTGATAAGGAAAAGAAAGAGCAACTAACCGTATAATATGAAATGAATTCCATTTATTTTAGAAATCAATAAATTAAATAATGAAAAAACTACAACTTAGGTTGTCAATTATATATGCAATTAATCCCAAGGTCAAACTAGCCTTTTTGATTTAAAATATCAAAACAAAAATAAGTAGCACTAATTAAGTCCACACTGGAAGTTGTATACCAAATAATAGCTTCATGTTTAGCCATATTTGAGGCCAAAGAAGCTGGAAATGGTCTTGAGGAATTCATAAAGATTAGTCTATGGCGACCTGAAAGAGATGTCGCAGACCATCGAAGAAGCCAACTCGAAAACCCTCAATCTTGGCCAAGAGTCTTCACTTTCTTTTTGGTCAATTTAATATAGAAATTTAAAGGCTGCATTATGGTGGATTCGAACTCGAGACCTTTAACCTCAAATATTAACCACTTTACCATTATATCAACACACGCACGCAAGAGTCTTCACTTTCGTCTTCACAAATATGAGCATTGGACAATTTAAGCGTGGATCATTAAACATAAAACAATCTTTCTTATAATAGTAATACAAGAATTAACATTTATTAGGTGCATGGAAGATATTGGTCACGAGTCTCTATTTTTTTCTATGAAAAAGGAAAAAGTTGATTAAAAATTATTAGATCAATGTGCCCCAAAGAGAAAACGTCTGGACCCTTAAAAGTCAACTGCCAAAATCAAATTGAGTTGAACGTTGGGTCCAATTACGATGTTTTAGTTTTTGTTTTTACGTTGAAGTAAGAAAATTAAATCTAATCCAATTTTATGTTACGTGTCCCACTATATATTGTCCTATAGTGATGTGCAATTAAATCGACCATCGCCAGTCAAACGTTACAGTATGCGAAGAAATAATAATGGGGCTCACACATATAGATTGCAATAAATGTAAACTTGGCTAGGGATATTTCTGGCTTTCTTCTAGAAGTTAACGTTCTAGAAGACGTTTCATTAAAGGATATTGAGATGGTCCAAAGTAGGGATATCAATGGAGTCAATTTGTACGAATTCGAATCAATTTACTTGGGTTGTTGGGTTATTCGATTCGAGTTATTCATATTGATATTTTTTTGAATTAAAAATTTTCAACAATAACCCAATTTTTTTGAGTTTCGGGCTAATCGGGCTAGAAAGATGGTAAAAGCCTGAATAGGTCGGGTCCGAGTCCACTAAACTTTTTTTAAAACTCGGACTAAATCAAAAATCTATCGAGTTAAAAATAACGAAATCCAATTAAATTTGAGGTACTATTTATTGATAAAATAGACCAACTAGATGCGAATTACTATTTGTAAGTACAAATTTAGGGTGAGTAGAGTGTTTTGATTAGGGGTGGGAAACGGTTCGGGTTCGGTTAATCAAGCACGATTTTTTCTTATAATCAACCGAAATTTTCATAAATTTAATAACCGAAACCGAACCGTTTATTAAGTTCGGTTAACCAAAAACCGCATCGGTTAGTGCGGTTCGGTTTTCGGTTAACCAAAAAACCGAAAAATTATTTGGAGATTACATGAATTTATAAGAAACGACATGTCATAAGATACAACTTTGCAATTAGATGTGTAAACTTTTTAAATTTTAGTGTCCATAAAAAAATTCATCCAATATCCATCAATAATTCAAAATAAATCAAAGCAATCAACGTCAATTCATCAACAAACTATCATGTTCATGCAATGATAATTTGATACGTTAGAGTAATTTGATAATTTGATACATTAGAGTAATAGGGTTTAACTTTAATTAATATTAGTAATTAGTTTTCTGATTTATAAAATTTTAAAATAATTAATAAAATAGAAAAAATTTCGGTTTTCTTAATAACTTGTTCGGTTATCAGTTAACAAAAACCGAAAAAATTAAAATATTATATCATAAACCGAACCGCAAAACCGAATATGCGGTATACTGGTTAACCGAACATGACACGGTTTCGGTTCGGTTCGGTGATTAACCGATAACCGAAACCGTTTCCCCAGCCCTAGTTTTGATCATTTTGGACTACACCGAAATCTAACTCAAAATTTCATCGGACCTAAAATTTATATTCTCGATCCAAACCAAAATAGGACTGACTTGTCGGACTGGACTGATCTGGACTTATTTTGCTAGCTCTACAACAAAGATTGAGACGCTCATGGTATTAAATGGAATTATGTTGTGTATAGGGAAGAAAATGAAGCAAATCGATCACAAACTCTCTTATTATAGTTACATATAACGTTGGAGGCAGACATTTTTTTAGGGATCCAATTAATTATAATTAAAAATTCATAAAGTAAGAAAGAAAAAATATATTAAAAAACTACAAGTTTAATACTCCTTCCGTCTCGTCCAAGACGGTTCATTTCTTTTCGACAAAGTTATTTAGGAGAAGAGATAAAGTGATTAAAGTGATAAAAAGTAGGTAGGACACACAACTTTTGAAGAGTTAATTATTTCCTAAAAATGAGTGGCATCTTGGGTGGGACAGCCCAAAATGAAATACAGGTCATCTTGGATGGGACAGAGTGAGTACAATTTTTCATAACACTGTTTATTATATGACAGCACCAAAAAAAAAAGTTAAACATAGATCACTTATTAAGATTTGTCTTATTCATATTTTGCAATTGTTGCATAATAGTTTAATGACTAATCGTCAAGTTTAATCTAACCATATGTGATCACTAAAATCATAATAATAAATTATTACAGTAGACAATGTTATTATAGTCAGCAAGCAAAGTAGTATATTTATGGATTGAAATTTCAAAGACACGACATTTAATAATCACCGACGATTTAACTGTTATTCAAATTAAACTATGATGTGAAGATTTTAATTATTAACTACACAACAAATTATGAAAGCAAAACTAAACAAATTCAGATGAAATTCAAAAACAAAAGACTAACTTTAGGGTCTGCATTAACTTAATCAAAATTACGTATTAAACAATTGACGCAGAACCAGCAGAACCAAATCATTCACCATATAATATGTTAGATTCGATTTTCGATTTAAAAATTTTCGATCAATCGGTCGAACCGACGAGAGATGCACACCCCTATTAAATTTAGGGGCGGATGCACGTATACCCAGATCTCATAAGAGATATGCATATATACCCAATGGGATAAAAACATGCAAAATCAGGTAGGTTTATATTGTATGGACAAATATACCCTCATAAGCTTACTTTGTTTTCTGTGTAAAATAACGAGCGGATTAAAAAATGGAAAGGGAGCTCGGTCGGATTCCGATGGAAAGACCGGAATCCGATCGGCAGGATCGATTCGATCGATGCGACCGGAATCCGATCGGAATATCGGATTCAATTCGTTTTAGTTTTGCATGCGATCGGATTCAGCCGTGCATTGAATCCGAGAAATACACAACCGACCGGATCCGATCGGTTTTTTTTTTAATTGTTTCGCCTCGATAAGTGCTTTGAATTTTCTCTCAAATTATTGTAGCATTCAATTCATTCACGTGAAACCGATATAATAGGTCCGAATTTAGTACAATAATAGGTGCGATTTTATTTGTTGTTACAATGAATTTGTACAATAATGAATCAATTCATTGTAGCTACTGATAATTTCACGTGAATGATACACGACATCTATTATTTGTTGTTGTTTACCTTCTATAAAATTTGACGAATTCATTCATTCATTCATTCACATCTCATATCTTCATTTTCCAAAATTTTCTATTGAAGTTGAATCGGTACAGATTTGAAGGAAAACCACGGAGAATTCAATCATTTTCCAATATCAAAGGTAATTCCAAGAACCCCAAAGAATAATATACTATATTTACATGTACGTATATTTTGATTGGGAATTTTGTTTTAATATTTTTATTTATTCTTTCTTTATGTAGATGCACAATTGAAAATTTATTACTGTGAATTATGGTGGAGAGTTTGATAGTGATTGTACGTATATTGGCGGGTGTCAACAAATTGCCCAAATTCGGATCGCTTACTTTACAACCTCATATACTATATCAATCACGTATTGCAGGCCAATGAATTGAGCACGGATTATCAATTATTTTATTTATCCACATCTCGATATGGTCGGATAATAAAATCATTGTTAACCGATGATGAACTGTTTGCTCGATTGTGCATGTCCGAAGAATATCCACGCGTTTATGTAGTTCACAACACTACAATTATTGCGAGTGGATCAAACCCGGGAGAGCCCAATCATTCGATCCACACAGAGATGCAAGAAGAATATTTACAAGATGTTCCAAGTATGCTTTCTGGTGATTGGTTTTCTGAATCCCAAAGGCACGCTACGGAGACAACAAGGCCAACAACTCCTATTCAGAATGATGATGTTGATGGAGAAGACGAAGAAGAAGAAGAAGAAGAAGAAGAAGAAGAAGAAGAAGAAGAAGAATATGTACCTGAGACCGAAGATCTCGGAGAGACCGACTCAGATGCCTCCGACGACCATCCCGAACAATCAATTTTAAATAATACGTTTATTGATTTTGCAGGATGGATTCGAAGAGAAGGAGGACTTCCCAAACTATTATCTTTGATTAATCCAAGCGCCTATCCAGAAGATGTCAACCAACCCGATGCTGAAGAACTAACTAACTGGTTAGTTCCTATCATTCCGCTCAACGCTGCAGCCTCACTTGTTGCTAGTGAAATGGACCCGACAAGGGATGGAGAATTGAGTAGTAATTCATATTACTATAGCAAAGATGACCTCTATCTTCTGTTGGTGCGTGGCATATGGGCAGGGGCGGAATACGTTGTTGGTCGCTCGGATACAACACGATCGACATTTAAATGCAAGCACTCGAGAGGTGTAATTTTGAGTTACGAGCTGCCCAACGAGGTAATATTTGGAAAGTTTATAAGTTTATATCTCGAACACAAATGTCACCGTGATTTGGGTTGTGTTGGACCATCAAGGTTCATTCAAAGATAGTTGCGGTATTATGCTCGAAAAATGCGCATGTGGTGAAATCATGAAGCCTAAATCAATTATGGCGGAGTTGAAACATGATTTCGGTATCCGCATCGCTTATGATGTGGCGTTGAGCCCGACATACAGCGATTGAGTTGATATACGGTCGGCATGATCGGTCATTCCAAATCTTGCCAGTTATCGCAAATGTTGAAACAGATTTAATCCGGTACATTTACCGATTATGAGGTCGATGGTGATGGTCGATTCCGACATCATTACGTTGCTCTCGCTGCATCTATTGCCCCTTCTATTTTTGTTTGAGACCGTTGATCGTCGTAGATGGTACTCACCTCGAGGAAAGAATAAGAGAATTTTATTTGTTGCGATAAACGGCGATGCCAATGAGCAAGTGTTCCGTTGGCATATGGTGTTGGACCAATTGAGAATGATGAATCTTGGTCATGGTTTATCTCACGCATCCAACGGTATTTGGAAATCTTGAAACTTCTTAATTGTCTCGGACGCACACGTGTCCATAGCTAACGCCATCGAGAGAGTATTTTCACAAGCTCATCACGCCTTATGCTTCTACCACTTAGTGAACAAGATCAAATAATTTTGTAGCGGTACTGTGGTGGAAATGTTCCAAGAAGCTGCTTATGCATACGAGCCCAGACAATACCAACGTGCTATGTCTCATATCGAAAGCATAAATGATAAAGATACCAAAAAGCGCTCCGTGTTGGACCGAAAAATGGGCCCGCTCAAAGCCCCCGTGAGCCGTTTTAGTTTCTTAACATCAAATGCAGCAGTCATTTAACTCTCGATTATTATGGGCGGGCGCCTTCCAATATGCTCAATGTTGGAGGAATCGACTTGTAATTGAGGAGTGGTTCAACGATAGACGAGCAGCAGCACGTAGGTCGGACAACTATCTCACTGAGGAAATAGTGAAAAAACTTACAGTAGCGGTGTCCAAAAGTCATCGTTACTCTACGACGAGATCTACAAATGGAAAATATAGAGTGCAGTCTGGCGTTAGGAACTTCCTGGTCGATCTTCAACTCAAATCGTGTGATTGTCGAGAATTTAACCAAGACGGGATGCCGTGTTCACACGCAATTGCTGCCATTAAGTAAGTTTTAATACTAATACTACACGTCGTTTTATTTTTCATGTAACTCATACTAATACTTTTCATCGACAAGGAGGTAGAGAATCCATCCACAATTACATCGAATCATACTACACGACCAACACTTTAATTGAGACATACAGTGGTGCAGTGAATCATGTCTCTCAATACAATGAGTGGCTGGTTCCAAATGAGGTAGCTCAGCGAATGTATTGCCTCCTATTGTGACAAGACAGTGGACGACCTAGAACAAGTCGGATTCCATCCGATGGTGAAAGGTCTACAAGAAGAGTGCCTACAAACGATATGGGAGCATCGTCAGCGAGAGCGCCGAGCACCAAAGAAATGCGTCATTGTAGGGAACCAGACATACACGGGGAAATGTCCAAATCGAATAGATGAAGGCATAGCGATTAATTAAAGTTGTTGTATTTTTTTAATATTTCAAATATTGTGTTTGGCACCTTTATTATTATTCTTCTTTATATCATTCAATTTTATACATTGTGTTGTGCTATAATAATAATATTAATAATAATAATAATAATAATAAAACTTCTTCACCCTTTCAATTAGTGCATACGGATATTTGGGGTCCAAGTTCTACCACGTCTATTGAAGGGTTCAAGTATTACATACATTTTGTTGATGACTATACTAGGTTTACTTGGATATTTCCTTACGTACTAAATGTGAAGTTTGAAATGTATCGTATCGTACAAAACGTGATCATGTATCGTATAAAACATGAACTAAATTACACGTTGATTTTTAAAATCTTAAATAGTTAGGAGTTTAAATAAATAAAAATAGAAGCAACTATAGGAGTTTAAAATCTTAAATAGTTATTAATTTACAAATATTAATAAAACTGAAATTTAAGATATTACACATTTAAATTTACATATCTAAGTGTCTTCACACAACTCAAAAATAGAAGCGACTATAATTTTCCTATATCTTTGGTATATGAGTATTCCCCAAGTAATACTCGGCGATCCGTATATCACACGCTCAACGTACATGCATGCATATGGACCACAAGCGGCGCCGTCTTTTGGGAGAACGGTTAGCGGTGTGGGATAGATAATTCAAGTGGCACGGTTTTTTCGATATGCCCGTATCGTTGAACCTCCAATAATCGCCTTCATCCAAGACGAATCCAAATAAATGCAATATCGGAGCCATCTCTGGCGCGTTTTCTCTCGTATGATCTTCTAATCTCCAATATATCGAATCATATAGATCAGCGTCCAATCAAGCATTCGATAACAAATGACGACGTAGTGTCCATCGATAAGGATATGTATAATCACCTATATAACACAATTATTACAAAATATATGAATTATTAAAACAAATATATTAAAATTTAAATATAACATGATATTGAATTACAAAATCACCTGTTGCATGTTGGACCAATCGGTCATAGTGGATACTCCGTCGTGCCCTTGATCGTGGAAATAATACTCTCGGGCATCTTCCAACCGCTTGAACAAGATTCCCAACCAACTTGAAGGATTCGCTATTGAGACATTCAAATGATTTAATCGGACATTGAATTGAGCAAAGCAATAAATAAATAAATGTAAATTATTGGGAAATCAATACTTACATAGAAGTCGGTGTCCAATACAATCGTGTTTGCATTGTTCATGGTGGACAATACAGTATCACCCTTGATCAGCCTCACTCTACAGCTCGTCATGAACAGATCAATCGTCTACAATAAGAACAATTGAATGTATAAGTATTAATCAATCAATTCAACTAAAATAAATTATGAATACTTAGAAATTCAAAATACTTACGTCTCGAAGATAATAAGTCGGTCGGCTTAAGAATATCCATGAAAATGACCGACTAAGAACTCCACCACTCGAAATCATCACCGTGCGTGGAGGCGGGCTTCAGAAGACATTGAAGTTCTGTACTAACGCCGATCAAGTTCACGCGGTTTGCAAGAACAACATATGGAGATGCTAGGGCCATCGATGGGAATCATTGTCGGCCACTCTTCCTAGTATACGAACCTTGGTGTCACCACGGTGCTCGTCGTCCTTCGATCATCCCGATGTGATCCCCGAGCGGGCATCCCTAAAGTCATCCATCGGTGTCCATAATCGGATATTCCTATAGTAGTGGACTCGCGGACTTGGAGGTCATCCCAATCGACACAATCTGCGAGAAAATATCATTTGACTTAGAAATATTTAAATAAACACAAAATATTTAAATTATTTAATTAAATTACACTTACTTGTCCACAATCACTAAAAATATCAAACATATCGGTGAATGAAGTCAAGGTGGCTGCGATAAGAAGCGAGGAGGTGGCTCACGATAGTAGCGGTAGGTGATGCGATGGGAGGCGGAGGTGGCTCACGATAGTAGCGGGAGGTGGTGGCGATAGGAAGTATAAGGTGGCTCACGATAGGAAGCACGAGGTGGCTCTCGATAGGATGGCATGGTCCCGATCCCTACCAAACTCGCGCACGTAGATGTCGGTGGCGCGTCGCATGTTCCGCCATCACCGATTCCGTGCCTCATCAATCGATTGTCGTGCCGGGATGAGTATGATGATCGGATGGAGAATGGGTCGGTGTGCGTCGTGAAGGACGATGACGATAAGCACCAATCAACTCCTTAAACCAACCCTTCAACTTCGTGCGTCATCCGTACCTCAACCTCGTCAAGGTCTTCCTCGATAGCTCAATCACCCTCTGAGCATGCCTCTCTGATGGGTCCTCTAGGAACTGACGATCACTAGGTCGTGGGTGATCGCCGCCGAGGAATAAGTCGGAGGATGGCCCGTTTACGTCGCTCCGCCTGACGAGATGTGGACGGTGCTCTCCGACGGAGCCCTCGATACCATGTGCGCCGTGCTCGACTCCTCAATAATATGCCGTCGCGCACCACGTCTCGGATGCGAACGAAGTACCCTCGAGGCACGAGAATTCCCACATCGTCATCACTAATCACTCGTGCTCGTGGGGAAAACTGTTCCCATCCTCAACGGATTTTGTGGCTTATATAGGCACACCAAACGCCTCGTCGTGTCGGAGTGATACCCAGTACCATGTGTCCATTTCTTCTTCCGTAGCCGATCATCCGAATATGCCGATAGTCCTATATACAATTCAAATAAACAAGACTTAATCAAAATTATAATAAAAATTATAACACAAATTTTAAGATATGTAAAAGTAGTACTGAGATTCAAACAAAATCGATAAATCATCGATCGAGGACTTGCTCTTGAACCTCCATCTCAAGCATCTAGGGTAGGCAAACCGGTCTACATATTTCCCAATGACCCCACCTGCACTGTGTATGATCTCGAGCGACCAAACAACCAATGCCCAAGTCGGTCCATAGAGATGGTATTTCTTCGCTTGAATTTGATATAAGTAGTGGTAGCATACACCGATACGAATATACACCCACGAAATCTAGAGAATAAATCCAAATCATCGACCAATGCCCAGACCCACGACTCCACCAGTACTCTGGGATCTACAGATAATAGCATCCCGTATAGCATAATAATATGCGCAGCACGGAGGTATAAACTACCATCCGCATCATCTATATGCACGCTCCTATCAGAAAAACGCTCTACTAAGTCCGCAATAGATATATGGTCAGAATGGCAGAAAGCTCTAAACACTCGAACACGTTGCAACCGGTGCTCTCTACTAAGATTGAAAGACGAACTTCCAAAACTTAAAACGGTGACTAGTGCATAGTCATGAACAGTAAAACAAATGCTCCGTCCGTTCATATGAAACCATACTAGACCATCATTCGTCATAATCTGACGGGAAATCACGTGGTGCAAAGCCATGATATTTTTTGCACCAGGCTTCCAGTTAAGTAAATGACCGAAGCATCCACTAGCAAACCTATCCAGTAACTCTTCACCACCAATCTCCAATAATCTAGTCTTAATGATATCTAAATAATTGATCCTATAATATGTGCTAATTTGGACCACAACATTAATCATCTCGGGTCTCACATAATCAACATAACCCTAACAATAAAAACAATAAAGTGTATAAATATCATAAAAATAAAACATATAATAAAGCATAATAACACGTTTAGCATAATTAAGCATAATAAATCATAATATACATTTTAACATATTAAATAAATAATAGCATATTAAACGCATGTGTGCTAATTAAGTAGCAGGATTAACTAATAAATAAGCACGTTTAATTAATACATTATGATATTATCAATAAATAAGCACGTTTAACTAATAAATTATGATATTATCAATAAATAAGCACGTTTAACTAATAAATTATGATAAGCGAGTTAAGGCGTGTGTGGGTCTTATTTACTTTTGCATTTGTAGATAAGCACGTTTAAAATTAATAAATTATGATAAGCAGATTTAACTAACTAATAAACCATAATAAACTATGATAAACTATGATAAGCAAGGTTAATTATGATAAGCAGATTTAATTAATAAACTAAGATAAGCAGGTTTAATTATGATAAGCAGATTTAACTAATAAACTATGATAATAAGCACGCGTTTAACTAATAAATTCAGAATAATAGCATAAGCACGTTTAACTAACTAAATAATAACTAAACTAACTAACCAAAATAAGAAATCCGATCGGTCCGTTTGACGGTCGGATTCCTTAAACACCGATCGGATTCCGTCAAACGGACCGATCGGATTCCGTCGGGGAGAGCGAAGAGAGCGACGTACCTGAGAAGCCATGGTGCGAGAATTCCGGCGACAGAGCTATCCGATCCGAGAGAGCGAAGAGAGCGAGCGAGCGAGCGGTTGAGAGTGATTTACGGAAGGGAGAGTGAAGGGGAGAGTCGAATCCGGGAGGGGGAGTGAAATGAGAGAGACGGGAGTGTCTGGTATATATTGGGGGAGGAATCCGATCGGATAGAGAAGAATCCGATCGAATCCGATCGTCCGATCGGTCCGATCGGATTCCACTCACCAAGATTCCTCGATTTGCGCAGTTTTTTTCGTCTTGCACTTTATGTCAACTCGTTTGTTTTCAATCTTGAATCCGATCGGATCCGATAGGTAGAGAAGAATCGATCGAATCCGATCGTCCGATCGGATTCTACTCCGATCGACATTCCGAACATTGACAGCAGCTTTTTCAGCTTTCAGTCACCTCGTTCCTCAGACAATGTTTTTTCAAGACTATTTGGGGTATATCTTCCTGATTTTGCATGTTTTTATAACGATTGGGTATTTGTTCATACCTTTTATGTGATTTGTGTAGTTTTCCCTATTGACCCTTAAATTTATCCCTATTAAATTTAGGGGAAATATATAAAAGTACATACTTTTGTAAAAGTGTGTACAGAACATAACCTTTTTGGAAAATTGATACATTGTATACCCATTTGCTTTTTTTAATATATATCTACAGAGTCTCCGTTAGTTTCGATGTGAATTGTGACATGCGACTGACAAAACAATAATATTTTTGTTTGTTAACAACTTGTAAATCAATAAATGATTGTGAAAATTATAATAAGTCTTTTCTGTTAAATTATTTATAGTTATAGAGAAAAAGTGTGAGAAAATCATGAAAAAATAATAATTAAATCATTGAAGCATGTTTTTTTTTAAAAAAAACATAAATGAATAAAAAAATTAATTAACACATAAAAATCGAAAATTTCGGTCGATAATTCATTGATTCCGATCGACCGGAATCAAGGAATTATCGACCGAATTACGCTTTGTTATGTGTTAATTAATTTTTAATTAATGTTGAATTTTCCTTGATTCCTACGACCGGAAACATGAAATTGGTCGAATCGAATCAACAAACTAAATTCAATGATTAATATCAACATAAATTCAATGATTAAATTCAATGCTCTCAATTTTCCTACGCATATTAAATTCAATGCTCCCAATTTTCCTACGATATTAAATTCAATGCTCCCAATGATTAAATGATTAAATCTCCATAAACATATTAAATTAGAGAAACATATTAAATTCCGGATGATTAGTATTAAATTCAATTATTAATATCAACATAAATGAATGAATGAATGTTTTCGGTCGACAGATTAGTATTAAATTCAATGATTAGTAATTAATATCAATCAATGGATGTTTCCGGTCGATGGATCATTTAGTAATTGAATTATTCCAAATTTCATTGATTTAGTAATTGAATTATTCCAAATTCCGGTCGATGGATCATTTGTAATTGAATTATTCCAAATTTCATTGATTTAGTAATTGAATTATTCCAAATTCCGGTCGATGGATCATTTGTAAATCAATTAGTATTAAATTCATTGGATATATCCTTCATTCCGGTCGATAGTTTGCTGATTCCGATCGACCAATTTCATGTTTTCGGTCGATCGGAGATTAAATTAGTATTATGTTAATATATTAAATTTCCGGAAACATATTAATTCTTTAGTAATTAATTAAATTTCCTGAAACATATAATTAAATTTCGAAACATATTAATTCTTTAAATTTTCTAAACATATTATGTTAATTAAACTCCTAAACATATTAATTCCATCCATTCATATTAAATTAGTATTATGTTGATATATTAAATTTCCGGAAACATAAAATTTAATATGAATTAAATCTTGATCGGAAACATAAAATTAAATCTTGACCGGAAACATAAAATTTTCGGAAACATAAAATTAAATCTTGAATTACATAAAATTTTCCAATATATACATATTAATCGTTGTTTCGGTCGAATAAACCATCTTTCCTGTCAGGAAGCCTTCTCCCGATTTAATAGAGAAGACTTCATCGACCGGAAAGATGAATTATTCGATTGAACAACAAATTAATTCAAGAAATTGAATTAATTTGTTGTTTCCGGTCATATTAAATTAGTATTATGTTGATATATTAAATTTCCTAAACATATTAATTCTTTAGTAATTAATTAAATTTCCTAAACATATTAATTCTTTAAATTTCCGGAAACATATTATGTTAATTAAACTCCTAAACATATTAATTCCATCCATTCATATTAAATTAGTATTATGTTGATATATTAAATTTCCGGAAACATAAAATTTAATGTGAATTAAATTTTAATAGGAAACATAAAATTAAATCTTACCGAAACATAAAATTAAATCTTGAATTACATAAATTTTTCCAATATATACATATTAATCGTTGTTTCCGGTCGAATAAACCATCTTTCCGGTCGATGAAGTCTTCTCTCCGGGACTTCATCGACCGAAAAGATGAGTTTATTCGACAAACAACAAATTAATTCAAGAAATTGAATTAATTTGTTGTTTCGATCATATTAAATTAGTATTATGTTGATATATTAAATTTCCGAAACATATTAATTCTTTAGTAATTAATTAAATTTGGAAACATATAATTAAATTTCAAAACATATTAATTCTTTAAATTTCCTAAACATATTATGTTAATTAAACTCAAAACATATTAATTCCATCCATTCATATTAAATTAGTATTATGTTGATATATTAAATTTCCGGAAACATAAAATTTAATATGAATTAAATCTTGACCTAAACATAAAATTAAATGTTGGTCAATAAAGGCGTTAAATGTTGCATGAGAAAAGAAAAAAAGAGAATCAATTCCCTCTCATCTCACATCACGTCGTCTGCAATTTGCAGAATTTTGAATCAAAATATAGTTTTTTAATAGGTTTGGGTATGGGGTGTAGTTAATTTTTAGATTGAATATGAGTGGTACATATATTTTAAAAGTTGGGTATATAAGTTGGGCTCCCTTAAATTTATCCCAACTGCGAAGCTCTAGAAGCAGGATGACGATTGATGGAGCCTCGAGCTTTCGTTTATCGCTTGGTTTTTTTGCTTTTTCTTTATCTTTTTCTTTTTCTTTTTCTCGATGTGACAGTTTGAAAAACTAGCGACGCTAGGTTTGAAAAACCCAAAAAGGTAGGCGTAGATAAAGGGAACATACATTATAATTAAGTAGAGACAAAAGGTTTGAAAAGAAAAGAAAACAAAAGAAATATGCAAGGGATTCACAACATAGTTGCTGCTTGTTTCGCCGTTGTGGTGCTGACGTACGCATGGAGATTACTCAGTTGGGCATATTTGAGACCGAAGAGGCTGGAGAAGATCCTGAGGAGGGAGGGGCTGAATGGTAATTCATACAGATTGGTGAACGGTGACATGAAGGAGATGGTGAAGACGATCCAAGAAGCCAATTCCAAGCCCATCAATCTTGAAGATGATATCAAGCCAAGATTGCAAGCTTTTCTCGTCAAAACCATCAACAAATACGGTACGTTGCTATTATTTCATCATAAGACGTAGTTTTCAAGAAAATCCAACAGAAGTGTTGTTAGATCCGCGCGTGCAGATCTGTGTTTGAAGATTAACATAAAAACTGCAGGAAATGATTGCTTTTATTGGAAAGGCCCAACTCCTGTAGTAGTCATCACAGAAACTGAACTAATCAAGGAGGTGTTGACCAAGATTTCAGTTTTTCAGAAGCCCAAGGTGTTGAATCCACTGGTGAAGCTGTTCTCGCAAGGGATTTTCAGCCATGAAAAAGATAAATGGGCCAAACACAGAAAAATCATCAACCCTGCTTTCCATCTGGAGAAGCTGAAGGTTTTTTTTTTTTTTGATTTAACAGTTCCATACACTAGACCCAGGGACGGGGCCAGGCCTAGGCGCGCCCTCGGCCCTAGTGATGGTCCGGGCAATTTTTTTTGAATCCTAGCTCTATTTTTGAAGTGAGATTGATTTTGAATACAGCTGATGGTACCAGCTTTCTATTTGAGCTGCGATGAGGTTTTGAATCAATGGGAGAAGCGTCTCTCGCCTGAAGGGTCGTGTGAGTTCGATGTATACCCTTATTTGGAAAGCATAACTAGCGACGCGATTTCAAGAACTGCGTTTGGTAGCAGCTATGAAGAAGGGAGAAGAATATTCGAGCTTCAACTCGAGCAAGCCGGCCTTATTGCCAAGGCTATGCAGTCGGTGTATATCCCAGGATCAAGGTATTTACCCAGGGCTGTAAATTTCATTACAGAAAGTTGAGTACTGTCTGATTTTGTGTTGATTTTGTGTGTAGCTTTCTGCCAACCAAGAGGAACAAAAGGATAAAGCAGATCTTCCAAGAAGTGAGGTCCAACATCCGTGGCCTCATTGATAAAAGGGTCGAGGCGATGAAGGCAGGGGAAGCTATCAATGCAGACTTGTTGGGGTTGTTGTTGGAGTCGAATTTCCGAGAGATCGAACAAAATGGTAATAACAAGTTTGGGATGACGATGGACGAAGTGATAGAAGAGTGCAAACTGTTCTATTTCGCAGGGCAGGAGACTACTTCCACTTTGCTGGTTTGGACTTTGGTTTTGTTGAGCAAATATCCAGATTGGCAGGCAAGGGCCAGGGAAGAAGTTGTGAGTGTGTTTGGGGAAGAAAAACCGGCTTTCGATGGCATAAATCGCCTCAAAATCGTGAGTAATTTCAATTAATTGGTCGAAAATGTGAAGTCGGTGTATTTAGAGTACTATACTAATTAGAGATGTAAGATGCAGGTGACTATGATTCTATACGAGGTGCTGAGGCTTTATCCGCCGGTGCTTGCTCTTGAAAGAAGCGTCAGCGAGGAGGCCAAGCTGGGGAGACTGACTCTTCCGGCCGGAGTTCGGGTGTCGTTGCCTATCATCCTTGCGCAGCATGACCGGCGGACTTGGGGCGACGACGCGGAGGAGTTCAATCCGGGGAGATTCAGTGAGGGAGTGTCGAAGGGTGGGGGTATGTTCTTCCCGTTTGGATGGGGACCTCGGATATGTATCGGGCAGAATTTTGCGATGATTGAGGCGAAATTGGTGCTGTCGATGATGCTGCGACGGTTCTCGTTTGAGTTATCGCCGTCATATACGCATGCTCCGATGGCCGTCTTCACAACTCGGCCGCAGCATGGGGCTCATTTGCGCCTGCACAAACTCTAGAATGCGTCCAATAACGTTTGCTTTTACAATAATTGATATGAGGATCAAATTATCGTACTATTTGGAATTAATCTATGCTTTTAGTTTGATGCATTTGTATTAAGGTCCATGAATTACACTGTGGTTTCTTAATGATATTTTGCAGATTTCCATGGAAATTTAACAAAAAATAAGAAGAAAATGTTGAAGTTGATAGATTACTAAGCACAAATCTTATTTTTAACCATTTCCACAAATGTTAAACATATAAATTACCAAGTAATCCAATAAAATATTAAGAAACGAAATTCTCGAAAACGAAGTGTAGTTAACTGGTGTAATAATTCTAGAATAATCTTTGGTTCGTTTTAAAAAGAAAATAATTTTATATTAAAAAATGTTTCGAATTTTATGTATTATTTTACACACAAAATAAATTTTTCTTAATCTACGTATAAAAAAAAAGAGTTAACAATATGGAGACGGATGGAAAATTATTATATGGAGTGACCCCACAGTGTTAATAATAGACATGGGAGCATGCTTAGCATTAAATTCCCAGTCTGAATCCCACAGGCCGACATTTTATTTATCTCATTCACGTATCACTATCGATTTTAATATTTCAATTTTTTTATACACGTTATTAAAAATAATATTTATTATAACATAATCAATTAGTAAAGAGTTGAAATTTTGAGAAAATTATGAATCCTGTCGGTACTACCAAATAACAATTATAAAATCAAACAAAAATACAATAAATTGAAATTGGAAAAAAGAAATGAATCGACCATAAATGGGACCATAATGTCAGCGACTCAGCAGATATTCGTCGAGGTCACAGCAAATGGAAGTCCTTAATTTATTGTAAACGTGGAGAAATGATAGCCACATCATATCTTCGATCTATCGGAAAAAGAATGAAAGTCCTTAATTTATTGTACATTAAAATGTTTGATCGTCATCGGTGACGGAATTAGATGTGAAGGGGCAAAAAAAAATTTATATTGAGATGGGAAAAGTGTAGATCCATTAATTGATGAAAATAAAATCTCCATAGTACAAGAGTCTTTCTTAAAATAGTGATTCGTTTACTTAAACAATAATGATAATATATCGCATTGTGTTTAATTACGATAGAGTTACTTAAGAAGAAAAGTTAGCGATTTTAGTTTTGATCTCAGTTTCATGAAATATAAGTATACATATTATGTTATTTTGATATAATGATATTGATCGAATTTTAAGCAACATGTAGATGATGATTATCCAAAAGTCAGACGAGCATAATTTTGAGCCAATTAGATAATACTGATTGGATCATTCGTGTAAATAACAAGAACATAAACTTTCAAGATTCTCAAATTTAACTAATTCAATAATAATATTTTTAAAATATCAAAATTATTAAAATATTTATCATTTTTTTCAAAATTATTGGTGGGTCCAAAGAACCCCTACTCCATTACTCCCTCCGTCTCTGGTCGTAATGGGAAATATTTGGAACTAGTGTAAAATTGCACACTATCTCAAAGGTACTGATGTTTTTAACAACTAACTTTTATTATTTTATTTTATTTTATTTTTGTTAGTAAATAAATTCATTAAAAAGATACAACCAATCTTTATATTTCATGGTACTATATAAAATGGTACGTGCATTTAGGAATGATAATAGGGTTAACCTGCTAAATTTTAGACCAATTCTATGGGGTTGTCAAATTATTTGGTTCAGACCAATCGGATTATATTTTTTCAAGCTATAAAATTTTTAACTCTAACACTCCGTTTTCGGCGTGTTCGGGTCGACCCATCGGTTTCGGGGTGGAGTCACCCCTCTCAACTCACTCGATCTTGGTTTATTATATTAAAATTATCACAAAGTCAATTTATTATATTAAAATTATGTACCATCCCATTTTTTGAAGCTCTTAAATTTTTATGATTTTGAATTCTTTGGTGCTCTGGTGCATCTATCCTAATTAAATCTTAATTATGATTAATAAGTTTAATTAAAAATTGATAAATTTTAATAAAAAATTAATGAACCCTAATTGAGGATTGATGAACTTTAATAGGGATAGATGAATTGTACATCTGGATGCACACAAGTTTTTTTTACTAAAAAAATATATTATTCCAGGTGATTACGATTGAAAGTTACATTGTTAGGTTACTATTTCTACAGACACGGTAGATATGACACCAACATTAATAAGAGATGAGATCAAACATAAAAACAAGAGCAAATTTTCTCAATTAAAAATAAGTGATGTTCTAATATCAGTACAAGCTGCATACCACGAAATGTATATAGTGATACGAACCAAAACAGTTTTATTTAATTTTTTATAACAAGTATTACACACAAAAACATAATGAAGAAGATTGCAATCCAGGGTCATCACAATAATTGGAATGCTGCTATAGACATTGGGCATGGCCATGCCCAATCTGTGCACACTTTTTTTTTGTCAATTAATACAGAAATTTTAAAGAGCTACGTCACGGTGAGACTCGAACCCGGCACCTTTCGCCAGATTAACCACTCTACCACTAGGCCAACACACACACATACACTGTGCACACACTTTTAATGGCAAAGAATAGAACCATTTAGTTGATAACGAAGCTTGCTTATTCGTGTAAGAATATTTTATGTAATACTTTACTTTATGATAGTATACTAAATTCACATTAATGTTGATGCGTGATAATTTTTATGAGAGATTTAATTTTACACCCCAATACATTGCATATTTGCATACCCCAACATATAATGTTGATGCGTGATAATTTTTATGAATTTCTATCCATATGATCAAATTTAATTGGATACTCATATAGTAGATAGCGGATCTCAATCAATATACTAGATTCCAAATACTACATCCTCATCAACAATAATTCATAAATAATCACATATCAATATAATGATGGAGGTGTGCAATGCATAATATGTTTTAAAATATCACAATAATTCATAAATAATCACATATCAATGCAATTAAATAAATTGAATGAAAATGTTTGTCATGCTAAGGGTGGCTATTGGTTTCTTCCAACTTTTTACCATTATAAAAAACTGACTATATATTCCAACTTCTCAAAATAAAAGTTGGCTTCTTGCAGAGAAAAGCTGTCAATTTTTTTTGTGCATTTCTTTCTTTCATTTCAACGGCTATTCTTCAGTTTTTTCATTTTCTGTTTTTTTAAGTGAATATGTGTATATATATATATATATTATAGTGAGATCCATATAAGATTTTATAGGTATATGATTGGAGAAAAATATAGAAAGAAGTTGGTGAGTATTAAAAACTGATGTATCATTTATGTGATAGTAAAGAAGTTAGTTTTTAGTTCTTAACATTAGAGCTATCCAATGATGTTACTCTGAGAAAGTCACAGACAAGTAGGTTTCCATCCACACAAGTAAAAACAACACAACGGATCTCTCTCTCTCCCCGGAATTAGTCCATCACTCATAAAACTCATCAATTCTATATATTTCCTTGATTCGAATCTATTAGCTTTTAATTAATTCAACTAAATTGCTATGGCCTAACATCATTTCCTCATTGCAATTTCTACAGCATATATGACTTTTCTTCAACTATATCCTTTTGTCAGTTTTCCCTCGAAAAATTGAGGCCGAGATTATAATTTATATGTGTGAAGTGTGATCGATCAGCTGAGCAGCACAAAATGGCGGATTATTTCTTCGAAGAGATCGTAATCAACATACTCCACAGAGTGCCAGTGAAAACCCTCCTCCGCTGCACCGCCGTCTGCAAATCATGGCGCTCTCTCATCACCAGCGCCGTGTTGAGCCCAAAAACAAATCCGTGCGGGCTTTTGGCCCAAAGCGGACAATATCATACTAATTGGACGGAGTGGTGGTGGCAGCAGTCCCTAACAGTGGTATCAGAGCCGACGGTTCGACTGGGCCCAATATGTGGGTGGGACGAGACTGCTTTCCCGATGATGGAGGAACCCCCAGTGAACTCACGATTGATCCGGTGGTTCCTTGTGTCGAAAGTCTTCCTGCAAGAGTGGTCAGGCGGCGAGTCCCGTGATGGTAACGGCGGTGCAAGATGTACGGATTATCGTTCGAGGGGAGGACAATGATGTGGTCCTTGGTTTGAGGGGAGGATTGTTGGGTGTGTGCAACCCAAGTCCCACATCGGATGTGAGAGGAAGATTTGCCCTCTATATATTAAGAAACCCACCAAATTAGTATGGCGCTTTTGGGGTTGTTGGTAAAAAAACAACCGCGCGCTTACCAAAAGACAATATCATACTAATTGGATGAAATGGCGGCAGCAGTTCCCAACACGCCGAATTCACCGCATCCCACTTGAAATTCACCGCTTCTTCCCAAAAGGCAGCTCCTTCCATTCTGCTCCGCCGCTGCATCAAAAGCTCCGAGCGCTATGAATTGTATTCAGACGACGAATCGTTCACTCGCTTGGCAACATTTCAGTTCCCATTTAGGAGCATGAATTCCTTTTTCACAATTGTCGGTAGCTGCAACGAATTGCTGTGCCTCTCCGATGATCGAGTTTATTTCATGAACACAATTGTTCTTTCGAATCCGAGTGTTAAGAAATCGGTTCTGCTTCCAAAACCTAACATAATTTACAATTCGTACGGCTATTTTATTCAAAACCTTGGTTTCGGATTCGATCCTGTTGGAAATGACTATAAGGTTGTGAGGATAACGTATGTTGATCTTGCTACACATCCCCAAATTGAGGTTTATAAGCTGAGTAGTGGTGTGTGGCGAGATATGAGCTGCTTACGACTTGATTCTGTTATATGTAGTCGTGCTCGCCAAGTCTATGTCAATGGGGCATCGCATTGGCTTGCTCGTTACTTGAATTTGTATGATGTGATTGAGTCATTTGATATGTCTCTTGAGGTTTTCAGGACCATGATGCTGCCGGTTCTTCGTGTGAGCGATAATCAGTTGAGAAGCCGTCATCTGGCCATCTATGTGGATTGTCTTGCTCTTACTCTGTGGAATGTGTCTGGTGCAGAGCCATGTTTTTGTGTTTGGGTAATGAAAGAGTATGGAGTTGAGAAATCTTGGACTAAGAAATTCTGCTTCGATTTTAGCAGTGTTGGCAATGAATTTGTGAGGCCGCTGTGGATCAGGAAACATGGTGAAGTTGTGGTTGTTTGTCAGGATGGCCGGTTGATTTCTTATGATCAGGAACGGGGCAAAGTTAAGGATGTGGGAGTTCGCAGGCATAGATCAGATACGTATCAGTGCTCTCTTGATGTGGATGGCTTCATCTGCAGTTTGGGTCTTTTGGAGAGGGGCCATTACTCTTCTGATGTTGCGACTGGCAACAAGTTACACTCGTTGCAGACCGATGATGGAGATAATGTCGGAAGCTCTGGTAGTGAGTATGAGCAAGGGTCTGAAAGTATTAGCAAGCACAGATTGTTATGAGTTACGAAGCTTCAAGTGGTGGCCTATGGGTTAGAGGTAAGCATTTTGATTAGTAAAGATATATGAAACTTTACATTTGATGTAATTGTTCTATCGTGTTTCATTTGTTGTTTGTATATAGTAATACTTGTGAGGTATTGATGCATCAATAATGTTTAGAATGGCTTGATTCTTATGTGTTCTGCATCATATTGAAGAAGAACAGGAATTTATTTGGAATAAATAGAGTATTTGTTTCTCTTTAATACAAGGCTCTGTTACACAATAGAGACATGACAAAGCACCTTCCTATTCTAGTATTGCACTTCACTTCAAATATACAAATTTTATTCATCTTCCTCAACTTCAGGCGAAGTTTCCTCCATCACCTGCACTTCCTCTTCATCATATAAATTCAAGGCCTTCATCACCTGCACTTCCTCATCACCCACATTCAGGGCCTCCTTCAACCTCACGAGACGCGGCACGTGAGACACGACCTGCGGATCATCCTCAAGGCACGAATCCTCCAGCACGCAGACGTGCCTCTCCTCCTTGGTGACCGGATCGTAGATCACGAACTTCCCCCTCCAGTCGTGCATCAAGATCTCCCCGCAGCTCAAGTACTTGATCACTTTGTACTGCCCCCTCGGCCAGAGAACGCCAACGTGCTCCAAATACGTCGTCTTAGTCTCAACATCATAGAGCTTCTTCCACTGCGGCCCTGCGCCACAGCTCTCCAAGACGAAGAGTTCCACGTGGCCATCACCGGGGCAAACCAGTGAAGCGCAGAGGGCGCCGTCCAACACCCCCAAACTCATGCTCTTTGAGGCAATGCTGTTGGTCACGAGCATAGAGAGGCTCATTTTGGGCAATTCCACAACTTGAAACAGAGCTTTATCAAAATCATAGCAACATATAACTGAATCCCCGTCGTAGCTCCAGTAGACCCCTCCATTGACATAAACCACCTGCGAAATCGTCCGGCACAGAACCAATTGAGAAGTCCCGCCGCCGACACGCCTCCAGCCTCCGTCGCCGCCGCTCACCGCGCGGACCTCTGGCCACCAGAGAGGATCCTCCTCATCCTCGTCCGCTCTCGCAGCCATTCTCAAAAGCTCGAATTTCTTCGTCGCGCGGCTGTACCCCATCCCTACGAAGGCGTAAATCTCGTCCTCATCCATTGGCGAGGAGGAAAGAGAGACGTATTCGCCGGTGATCGGGTTGCAGACGATGATGCAGTCGCCGCGGTTCTGATCGTAGGCCGTCCAGCAGAGTAAACCCTCGCACGAGGTGGCGTTGGTGTTCAGGCCGAGGAAGACGTCCTTCACCTTCGAAGGCTCCGCCGCGGCGCGGGTGCGTATGTCGAATCGCGAAATCAGCCTCGAATTGGTGGCTCCTGAATCGAGATCGGAGACGCTCCGCCCCTCCACCAGATGCATGATTCGGCAGGATCTGCAGACCGATTTTCCGCCAGAGACGAGGAGAGGGCAAACCGAAGCTCTAGAGAAATGGATTCTCGCGAATATGGGCTTACCAAGCATCCGGTGCCAGGGCTTGCTCACACTCTTCCAGCGGAGAACCGACTTCGCCGGCAACCACGACAGGATCTCCTCGAGAATGTCGTCTTTGAGCTCCGCAGCAGTCTCTGGCGGCTCCTCGCCGTCGTCGGCGGCGGCCAATATTATTGGGAACTGAAGAGTTATCGGATCCATCGATCCTTTTCCCTTTCTCCTAATTAACAGATGATTGAGTTTCTCTGCAGAAATCGTGAGTGATGGTAGCCCTAATTTCATATGTTTTCGTTCTACTTTTTTTTTTTTTTTCAATATGGGCTTTTCGTTTACTTTTTAGCTCGATCTGTCAAACAGTATTTAACAGTAAAGGCAACATTCACTTTACTTTCCTCTCTAATTTTGAGCAGTTTTCAATTTGTTCATCTTTTACCATCATTTTTCACTTTTCTGAAATGAAACACTCCCTTTTAATCTCTAATCTTTTTTCTTTTATTTTTTTGGCTTTTCTCACGTTTTTTAGTAATTTCAGTCATCGACAATTTACATAACTTTTATACTTTTTCTTGATGATTTGCGTGGTTGGGAATATAAATTTTGTGTGCGTCACGGGCTGCAGTAATAGAGTGATTAATGTCGATCTTAAATGTATGGGTTGAGTCTATCGTAATACGCCAAAATTATCCCATTGGCATATGCCGTTTCACACCTTATAATCAAATTTATGTTCGCAACACAAGAACAATAATTTCCAACTAAAATAAGAAGAAATATCATCGTGACGCGACTTTTAAATTTCTGTATTAAATTGATCAAAAATTATCCCATTGGCATATGTATCAAAATGATTACGTTTCACACCCTTAAAATCAAATTTATGATGTAAACATAAGCAACACAAGAACAATAATTTCCAACTAAAATAAGAAGAGAAATATCAAGAAAACATATGTATTATCTTAAGAATTCGAATGGCCACTATATGTGGCCTCAAGTTGAATGGATCATAAATTTTAGGAACAGGCATTGTCGACGTACTTGTATGGATGTGAATTTAAAAAAAAAAATTAATAATCTTTACAAAATAAGGGATTTGAAAATATTTACAAAAAGTCGAGCGCTTGTATAAAAGTTCACCAAATAAAAGGTTCACAAAGGCAACACAAGTTACACAAGACCTATATATATGTTACTATGTACACATCACATTAACATACAATTTGTAATAGGAGTATATTTTATTAGGATGGAGCATCTGAATTTTCTTTAAATTAGTTTTTACTTTTCATAATTAGTATTTTGAATGATTGATTATTTGATGGATTAAATGTGTGATGAGATAATTTTTATCTATCAATCCTTTGTTTACTACAAATGATTAGTGAATGATTAAAATTGAGAAATAATTCTCCCTTTATTTGGAGGATTATTTTAATTCTACCTATATTGGTTGGATCAAAATTAATGAAGAAAAATTCAAATGATTAAAATAATATCGGGCTTTGAGATATCCTCAAATATTAATCCTTAAAAGTAAACACTTGATTAGGTTGGATTAATTTTATATATCCAACAAAATCATGCAAAGTAAACACCACCTAAGATAATAGTATTAGTGATATGTAATACGACCGATGTGTTTGGATCAAAAATATACTCCCTTTGTTTTTTTAAGTACCTTTGACGTTAAATCGCACAAATCAAGAAAAAAACTGCTCACTAAATTATTTTTTAATATATCAATATTCATATTTTTCTAACCTTATTAATTACCATAATAAATGCATACATCCAACTAATTATCAAATTTCAAGGATAGTAAATAAGCGTAAAATAATAAATTAATCATAATTTTATTCTTAAATTATGAATTATGACAATTAATAAAAAATAAGAAAAAAATATCAATAAGACACTTAAAAAAGAACGAAGAAAGTACATTGCATACTATTTTTTCATCAATGCGATGCACTTAAAAGATGAGAATGAAACAAAATACTATCTAATAATTTTTAAAAGGATTATTTTAAAAGAGACCTACATAAGAATGTGTAGCTCTGGCTCAAAAGTTGAGAGAGAAAAATACCGTCATGTCATTGTAGCTCTTGAGTTGGTAAAGATTATATAGGGAAGCAAAGCACAGTCAATTGATGATTTTAAATTCAAGATTTCTCTCATAAATCTGTAGATGTGATTTTTATAATCTAATTAGTAACCTTTGTTACTTTCTTATAATAAATCATTTCGAAATTAGATAATTATACTATCACTTATAAAAGTAGTAATATATAAAAGATAATTAATAGTATTATTAAATTTTCAAGGTAGTTTACGTAGTAGGCAAATTTCGTATAACTCAGTTACTCAGCCCAATCCAATTGGTCAGCCCAATTCATGTAGTTATCTATTGCTAATTGGGTCCTACAGAGCGTGCCTCGGGCTGTTACGAGGCTAGGTCAGTCAATCGGGTCAAGGCCTAACCAACACATCAATTTGAAGAGGAAGTTAAGGGAGATCGTAAGATTTCTCTTTCAAGAAAATATGTTGATCTACGCTGATTCACACTCTTTCTGAGCAGTGAGTTAAAACACACTTTTCAGCCAAACAGGGACTAGAAGGTGGGGCAAGAGGGAAGAATAAGCTCACGTTGTCATGAAAGTGTTGAGCGGATTAACTTTGTGGTCCGAGCCGGACAAATAGTTTAAAAGCTATAAGGAACCTTTGATCTGCTTACACTCATATGCAAGACTCCAAGCCTTGTCCCACACTTGGCTCAGGCTCGTAAATAGGGCACTTAGAAACCCTAGCCACCATCAAGCCTACCTATAAATACAAGATGACCATGTCAAACACAACGGCTAATCATTCACGGTCATATCCGTCTACACTTTTTAGCATGATCTTTGCACTCTCTCATGCTCTCATTCCCTGCCTTCATGCTCTTAGGGTGTTCTCATCAACCGACAAGCCAGACTAGCCAATTAGACCGGCATGACTCTCTATTTCGTCTCCTTTATATGAGAATGTCATGTTCCAGGTTCTATCAGCATAACACCATAACGCCACACACATGTCCAATTGATTGACGTTATGATTAATCAAATGTGATTTGAAAATCGAACTAAATTAAGTAATAGGGAAGAGTAAATATATTAATTGAATTAATTGTGTTGGTTTAATTGCAATTGAATTAATTGGAATGTGTTAAATGCATAGGTCAACCATGTAACATAGGCCCACTCTTAACTATAAGAATATAAACTTTTTTTATTTATCTAATATAATATAGGTACATTTTAGAGAGAATTGGATGAATGGGATAAATGTCCATGAATTGTACACGAGTATAACAACTTATTGCTGTGGCCAATTATGTAAGAATGCCCTCAGCCACTTAATATGATTTCTTTTAAGACGTAAAAGAAAAATAAAGGAATGGCATAAATATGGGGAAAAAGGTTTTCGTATTTTCTCCTAGACTTGGTCCTTTTCGCTATTTCTAATTCTTTTTTAAATGTCTCATTTTGATTTTAGATTTTTATTTCTTAATAAATGTTTCATTTTAAAATTTGAAAGTAAAATTATAATATTTTTTTATTTTATCCTTATTTAATACATTTAGAATTTGACAATTAATTGAATAAATACATTTATCATATTAATTAAAAAGGTTGTAAATGCAAATTTTTATATTATCTTGATATGTGTAATTTGACAGTTGTAGATACTTAAAAACGAAGGGATATATATTTTTAATTCTAAAATATATAACAAAAATTCAAATAAGTGACATATTGATTTTTGTACAAAATTTAAAACTCAAAATTGAAGTTAAAATTAAACCAAGCAATTATATGTTTGACGGCCTGCAAACCCTAGATAGGTAACGTATCCGCAAATTGAATTGAAAATCTAACAGAAAAATGCCAAAAGCGTAGAGAAAAAAAAAAATCTAGGACAAGCAGGTTTGAATTGTAAGACCAATCAATTAATCCACAAGAAGCCACGTATGCCGTCTACAGACCACATCCATTCTCTATATACTCTCACCCCCTCCAATTTCCTTCTCCGAACTCACCTCCTCCAATTATAGGTAACGTCTTCCATTAGTTATTGCGCATTGAAAGCATCAGGCTTCATTGATTTTGCTCAGAGTATGTTGATTCTGTATTCTTCTCTTTGTTTCGTATTTGTGTCAATTGAGTCATCTTGCTTAGTTTATTATGAAGCTGTAGACCTTTAAATGTGATACACCCTGCATTTTCGTGGTGGGTTTTGAGTAATTGAATCGAAATATGTGGATTTGATCTGAAGTAGCTGTCAGTATTATGCATGAAATGAGTTTTTCATGATTCCTCTAGACTCTAGTAGTTGCTGTTGTTTTAGATTAAGTGTGATTGATAGTATATTTGAAGTAATCTTGATGCTTAAAGGTGGTCTCTTTTTTTAATTTGTTTACGTATATTAATATATTTGTGTTTTTCCTCGTAGTTCTTGTCGAACATGAATTTGTATTGTTTATCGTGCATTTAACTAGCTTCATTGTTAATTTAAATACTGGATTATGCATTTCAATCAAGTTTTTGAAATTCTGAATGACAATTGTACTGCTTGAATTTATTTTATATTGAATTATAGATTGCTTTGTTTTGTGACTCAAGATTTCGACAATACTTAATAGTTTTGTTGAGTTGGTGCACCCTTCTTCAAGCTCATACTAAATTTAAGTTTGCTGAACAGCAGACAAAGACAGATGGCTGCTTCATCGGCATGTGTAGTGGGAAATGGTTTAGCTGCAGGTACTACAAGAACTGGTCTAAGCAAGGAAATATTCGGCCGACAGTTTATCCAATCCACTAGCCTTCCAGCATTGAATAATGCATCCAAATTCGTTACCATAAGAGCATCTCAGGATCGTAAGATGAATGAAGGAAGACGAGGCTTCCTTAAGTTGTTGCTTGGCAATGCTGCAGTTGCAGTACCTGCATTGCTAGGCAATGGAAATGCAATTGCAGATGAGCAAGGTGTTTCTAACTCAAGGATGTCTTATTCTAGGTTCTTGGAGTATCTGGATCAGGATAGAGTGCAAAAGGTAGATGTATTTGAAAATGGCACCATTGCTATTGTCGAGGCTATTTCCCCCGAGTTGGGTAATCGAGTGCAGAGAGTACGTGTGCAGCTCCCGGGACTAAGCCAGGAGCTTCTGCAGAAGTTTAGGGAGAAAAATATCGACTTTGCTGCACACAATGCTCAAGAAGACTCAGGCTCTGTTTTGTTTAACTTGATTGGGAATTTGGCCTTCCCTTTGATTTTAATCGGTGGTCTTTTCCTTCTCTCTAGACGAGGCTCAGGAGGAATGGGTGGACCTGGTGGCCCAGGTTTCCCTTTGGGCATTGGGCAATCAAAGGCTAAATTCCAGATGGAACCTAACACGGGGGTGACTTTTGATGACGTTGCTGGGGTGGATGAAGCAAAGCAGGATTTCGTGGAGGTGGTGGAGTTCTTGAAGAGGCCTGAGAGGTTCACTGCTGTGGGTGCTCGTATTCCTAAGGGAGTTCTTCTTGTTGGTCCTCCGGGAACAGGGAAGACCTTGCTGGCCAAGGCTATTGCTGGTGAAGCAGGGGTGCCTTTTTTCTCCATTTCAGGTTCCGAGTTTGTTGAGATGTTTGTTGGTGTTGGTGCTTCACGGGTCCGTGATCTTTTCAAGAAGGCCAAGGAGAACGCACCATGCATTGTGTTTGTTGATGAGATTGATGCTGTCGGGCGTCAGAGAGGAGCAGGTATCGGTGGAGGAAATGATGAAAGGGAACAGACGCTTAACCAGCTCTTGACAGAGATGGATGGTTTTGAAGGGAATACCGGTGTGATTGTCGTTGCAGCAACTAACCGTGCAGATATTCTCGACTCTGCCTTGTTACGGCCAGGAAGGTTCGATAGACAGGTAATTTACAATTTCTCTTCTTCCCTAGAGATAATATTCGAAGATAGAATTGCTAACATTGTAACTTTTTGCAGGTATCCGTTGATGTCCCTGATGTTCGTGGAAGAACTGACATTCTGAAGGTTCATGCAAGCAACAAGAAGTTTGGTCCAGATGTATCACTTGAAATCGTAGCCATGAGGACACCTGGTTTTAGTGGAGCTGATCTTGCTAATCTCTTGAACGAGGCTGCTATTCTGGCTGGTCGGCGTGGTAAGACAGCTATCTCATCCAAAGAAATTGATGACTCAATTGATAGGATAGTTGCTGGAATGGAGGGAACAGTGATGACTGATGGCAAGAGCAAAAGTCTTGTGGCATACCATGAAGTAGGCCATGCCATTTGTGGGTAAGTGGTGACGTCTAGTAAGTATAATTTGATTGCAGAGGTCAATCTCCTTTTAGATGGCGTTTATTTTTCATGATTGATAATATATATGATTAAATATTTTTATCTTCATTTTGAGGATTTCTCCAATCCTACCCCTTTCAATTGGATAAGAATCAAACAAGTTAGCTCAAATTATAAAAATTATCAAAGGCCTTTGGGATAATCCCAAAGTTCCAACCCGTTTCAGTAAATAATTAAAAACGCCTCTTTAATGTATGCTAACAAAAATCGTCTTAGCTGTACATACTATCATGCTTTTCACTTGACAGTTTGATCAGTATCGAGCTTGTGCTGCAACCGTTTAAGTCGTTCAAAACTGTGAATTTGTGGGTACTAGTGATCAATCATGGTTTCTATGCATATTTTTAACCTTTTGCTGCTAGAAAATTTTATGGTCTTATTTGGTTTTGATTAACATTGAGGCCTGATTTTTGATGCAGAACTCTAACTCCAGGGCACGACGCTGTTCAGAAAGTCACCTTAGTCCCTCGTGGTCAAGCACGTGGTCTGACCTGGTTCATCCCTGCAGATGATCCGACCTTGATATCCAAGCAGCAACTGTTCGCCAGAATTGTTGGCGGGCTCGGTGGTAGAGCTGCCGAGGAGGTCATATTCGGTGAGCCCGAGGTGACAACTGGTGCAGCCGGTGATCTACAACAGATCACTGGATTGGCGAAGCAGGTAAACCTTCTTATGCCCGTAGGCAAAAACATCCGGATGTACGGTGTATCCATCCCAATTAGTGTTTCCCAATCTCAATTAGGATTTATCAATCCCCAATTAGGATTTATCAATCCCTAATCAAGGTTTACTAATCACAATTAGGGTTTAATTCGTGCAGATGCACCGGAGTGTGCCTCTTTCTAATTTTCGTTTCTTGAAACTGTTTAATTTTTTCATACATGGTCTAAAGCAGTTTGTGCCCCCAAAAAAAACCCACAGATGGTCGTCACGTTTGGCATGTCTGAGATCGGACCGTGGTCTCTGATGGACTCGTCTGCTCAAAGTGGCGATGTGTTCATGAGAATGATGGCAAGGAACTCGATGTCTGAGAAGCTTGCTGAAGACATCGACGTTGCGATCAAGACGCTCTCTGATAGCGCATACGAGATCGCCTTGAGCCACATCCGGAACAACCGCGAAGCTATAGATAAGATTGTTGAAGTCCTCATTGAGAAGGAGACGATTACAGGAGACGAGTTCAGAGCACTTCTTTCGGAATTTGTGGAGATCCCAGCTGAAAACAGTGTGTCTCCTGCACCTGCTACATTAGTAGCATAATTTCATGTGTAATTAAACTTGATCATATAGCTTAAATGTTATTTTCTCATTGTATAATTTCCCACTTCCATTATAGTAGAATACAGGTAAATATTACACCTACAATTTCGCTTTATCTATGTTATACGAAGCACAGGTATATAGTGCTGAAAATAAGCACAGAATTAAATTATTTGATAGTTCTAACTAATAATCTTTCATTGGCTGAATCACTAGAAGATCTTAGCCTCGTGTGTGGGTGATTGAGCTCACTTGTAAGGTGAATATGCAAAAGTTGTTTTGGAGGATAATAGTCCGTAAGTTATCAAACTTTGGCTAAATTTTTTATTTTACATATCACAGAAAGTTCCACCTATGAATAACTATTTTATCCCATATATTATCATCTGCATGTTAGATGAAGGTAATTGCAAAATAAACCATGATATTTTATTTATTTTGCAATTTAAATTTCACTTTTAAACTTATGCAAACAAATAACAAATCTTTATAATTTTTGCAATGGGGTTTTTTTCTAATTTTTTGACGACTGGAAAGATGATGTGGACGTTCGTATTGCCTAATTTCTTGTGCTCAAATGCATACAAAAAGATGCTATTTAATTCATGATGGCGTCAGTTCATGCCGAGGGCCCGAGATAGTGAAAGCAGGGGCGATTCCGAATGCTGCTGTTGTTACCTCGTTAATTAGTACGTAGTCACGGTGTGGTTGCTTGGACGATGCTGTGAGAGCTTTTGTGGAGCGGGAAGATGCTGCAAGTGATCGTGTTTTGCTGACTTCGATGATTGCTGCTTACGGGCTTCATGGGAAAGGAGACGAGGCCATCGAACTTTTTTAACATATGGAGCTTGATGAAGTGAAGGCCAACAAAGTCACTTTCTTGAGCCTGTTGTATTCATGCAGTCATTGTCGATTAAAGGAAAAGGGGCTTGAACTTTTCGACCTGATGATCGATAAGTACTGATTAGAACCTGAGGTGAAACACTACACCTGCTTGGTCGATCTCCTCAGTCGAGTGGGGTGTCTGGAGGAAGCAGAGCATTTCATCAGATCCATGCACGTGAAGCCCGATGCTGTGACATGGAAAAATCTGCTGCCGGGCTGCAAGACATGAAAAAAGACATGGCAAAGAGAATAGCCGAGGAGGTCTTGAAGATCGATCTTCTAGACTCAGCCTCGCACGTGCTCCTCTCGAATGTCCAAGCTAATGCTAATAGATGGCATGACGTCTCTAGGGTTAGGAGACGAATGAAGGAGATGATGGTCAAGAAAGAGCCGGGGATGAGCCGGTTTGAGCTGAAGAATGAGGTTCTCCATTTCACAATGGTGATAAATCTCATCCAAAATCACAAGAGATTGACTTGTACTTGAAGGAAATGATGCTCGAATTAAAATCACATGGTTATTATGTGCTAACCTTCATGATATGGATTTGGAGGAAAAGGAGTATAACTTGGCACAGAAGTTTACACCAAAAAGTTGTTGACTATAATATTACCATGTGATCATGTTTCTGGAATAATGATCCGGATCCGTACTCAACTGCATCTATAGCCTATAGGCGTCCAGATTTTTGAGGATCCGACTTTTAGATCCTTTTTTCAAAACTGATCGATTCAATTTCGCCTTCAATCCACGGATTGAAGTTTCGATAGTACTTCTTGCAAAAATTATTTTTAATTACTACAATGGATTAGTTTTTTACTAGAAAATTGTGTTTAGGTAGTTGTTAAATGATCTGGTTTATGGAAATAGAGATATTCGATGCCATCCCTAGTCGGAACGGGTCCAAAACCGAAGTTTGAATTTCGCTTTAACCTTCAGTTGATAATTCTAAGAATTTCAGTTTATTTGAATTTTCAGTTTGATTTTCAACCTAACCGATCAAATACTCATTTTAGCCAGCATGCTGCAGTGCAATGCTAAAAACTACTTGCCAAAAATATCTTAGTTGCAGACTTGCAGTGCAGTACAAAATAGCGTGCAAGAATTCACAATGACTCATCGACTAGCAAATCAACTCAACAACGAAGAGTGCACCAGAAATCTAGTTGCACATATTAGATTAACATTTCGATTGAACTAAGGTCAGGTTACTAAAGAAATGAAACGATGTAACAATGTATCTGGATAGAAAAGAATAGAATCAAACGTCAAAAGAATGTAGGACTTAGTCACATTCCATCAATCAAAAGAATTATTCACATCATTTTGATTGGGTCTGCCCAAAAACGCAGCAATGCACACCAATCAAACCTGTACACCATAAAGTTTGAGGTCAGCAGACTATCCAGTTCCCGACTCCTTTGACACGTTGCTTCTGGATATTGCGTTCATTTTCTTATCCCAAATCGGCTAGCTCTTAATCACTTTTTCTGTCATCAAAGCTGTTGAGATCCTGAGTAGTCCATGTATATGATGAGTCACTGACCTGTATCAAACCTTAATTTTTTCTGCATTCCCCCCAAAGAATTGCAGCTAACAAGTTTGACAAACTTCACCCAACACCGAAGGCCTAAAGCCTGATGAGAAATTATGAGAAAAGAATGAAACTTAGAAGAAGAAAGAAAAAAGACAATTATATCATTTCCATTTACTATTGACTAAAACCTATCCTTAAGCAGAGACACCATTAGCAGAACTCAGATACCTCCCCGTTTAGAGAGCTAGGTAAGACTAATCATCAAAAGAAGCGAGGCGATTAAATCTTCTTGGAGATATATGAACTTCATCATCAGATGAGGCAGCTGGAGAAGTGGCTTCAGCAAGAGACTCGAGCATTGCTACCACTTCAGTAGAGTCATCAAGATAATACTTGGCTTTGCTCGGTTTTTGACCAACAGTGCAGGCAAATACTTCGGTATTGTATGAAAGTATATTTCTAGACACAGCAGTACCAATTAGTTCAAACATATCCTCATCAGATCTGTCATCACCGATGCATAGTACAAAATCAGCCTGTTCACCTTTCTCCATCATTGATGTGAAAATCTTTTCTGCAACTAGACCTTTGCTAACACCCTGCATTACAAAAATATCAGCAATCTTTCAATGTTCAGGTAGTTTTTTCAGGAAATATACGATACTGGTAATATTCAAGCAGAACCTAATCTGAGTGGTAAAAACAATTGAAGAGCAAAAAGATAAGGTGTCATGCCTGAGGTTTGATTTCTACTATAAACTGTCCGCTCTTCACAGCAACGGCTTCATTTGCCAAGACACTCTCTAAATGATCCAACATTTCCTTTGCTTGAGAATAACCAAATCCAGGGTCTGCATCCTGATAGTGCCAAACTAAGGAGCTTTCCTTCCTCTCGATTCCAGAACCATCTGTAGCCTCTGTGTATGATTTCATAACAGGTTCAGCCATCTGCATCCAACCAAAATCGGAACCCTGACCATATGTTTCCCATTCTTCATGTTGTGGCCACCTGCAAAATCAGTCGTTCAAGATGCAAACAGATCGTCAAACTGGGTCTTGAAATGGGGGTGCTCAAGGATTTGGACACTGGTCGCATCGCATCATAATATGCAACTCAGCCATGATTTAACTCAACCAAGAATGAACACCAAAATGCAAATTAACAAGATGGCCTGAATGTAAACTTATTATGACTTCAAATAATGCAATACAAGATCTTAGGATCCACTAGTGACCAACAAGAAAAAGTAAGTCAAGCAAAATATAAGTTAGAATATAACAGGCTTAAAATAACAGAAGAACTGAAAGTCTGCTAACATATGGAAAAGCTATCACTTGCCACAATTATCATGTTTTATTCTGCACTAGAAGGAGCTTTAAGAGATTAAAACACCTGTTTGGTGTTACATAAAGCAATTAATTCCAGTCTGGATTTGAAATATAATCACAACAGATACATTACACTGAAAGTTATCCATGATGAACAAAGCTCAGCTAATAATTTTCTAGGTTTCATAAAGCCTTTTTTGTGATCTCATCCCAGTAGTGATCCTGTTCAGGAGTTTGGTAGACCTTCCACAGTTTCTAACTGGAAATAAAATAGCTAAATATTGATGAAAGAAGACAAATTAGGTGTATACCTTAAAAAGTAGCCATGTTCTGCAGCAACTCCAAGCTTCTTGCAAGGATGAAACCACTGGCTTAAGCTCTCCCTCCCTCTTCCACTCACCATAAAAACTACATTCTTCGGATCTGCACACAGACTGTTCAAAAGACAGAGTATCTGAGCACTTGGTGTCTTTATAATCAAATTTTGAGGCATCAATGTGCCATCATAATCCAACAGTATAGCCCTGCTTTTGGCCCTGCAGTAAGCAGCCACGATATCATCGATGGAAAGTTTTCTAAAATTAGGATCCAACGCCACCACTCGGAACCCAAAGCCAAGACCAATACCCCAGCATCTTTTCCGGAAGTGATCAGCACAAGTTCTTTCCATGTCTTGTAAGAAGCTTCTAGACCAGAAAGCTACATCATGAGTGCTAACATATCGGTAGTGCTTCTCATGTCGTAACTCCTTCTCTGATTCTGGCATTGATATAGACTCGTTCATTGCCTCTGCTGTTGATTCAACATTCCATGGATTGACACGAATTGCACCACTTAGGGAAGGAGAGCAACCAATGAACTCAGATACCACTAGCATGCTCTTCTGAGGTCCACTCAAATTTGACCCAGTTTCTGCACCGGTGATGCCTTGTCTAGAAATAATATATTCATATGGAGTCAGGTTCATCCCATCCCTCACTGCTGTCACCACAACACATTCGGCAATGCTGTAATAAGCCATTCTTTCACTGATTGATAAAGAACGGTGAATAAGAATAATAGGTTCGTATCCAGGTCTACCAAATTCCTTAGTAATTCTATTGCAGCTCTCCTCTATTTCAGCCTGTATTTCATCCATATGTATCCCTTTTGCCCTAGCAGGATTTGCAATCTGCACCAGCACAGCCCTTCCCTGCCAATTCGGATGCTCCTTGAGCATGTGCTCGAAGGCCAAAAGTTTCAAGTTGATACCTTTGAATACATCCATGTCATCAACTCCAAGCAACACGGTCTTACCTTCAAACTGCCGCTTTAGCTCCTCAACCTTTAGTTCTTTATCTGTTTGTCTAAGAACTGTCTCAAGATGGCCCATATGTATCCCAACTGTCATAATCTTTATCCCAATCGTCCTTCCATAGTAATCCAACCCTATGTATCCTCTCCTTGACTGATACTCTATGCCCAACATCCGACTGCAACAAGAGAGAAAATGACGAGCATAATCAAAGGTGTGAAAACCAATAAGGTCGGAGTTGAGTAGGGCCTTGAGGATTTCTTCTCTAACTGGAAGTGATCTGTATATCTCCGAAGAGGGGAAGGGACTGTGAAGGAAAAAACCCATTCTTAAGCGGACAAAGCGCCTCCTCAAAAACGTTGGCAGAACCATCAAATGATAATCATGAATCCAAACAAAATCATCATCGGGATTAAGTACCTCAATCACTTTTTGGGAGAACATTTTATTGGCAGAGACATACGCTTCCCACTGGGACCGATCGAATCTACCTCCATGATCAGCTGAAAATGGCAGCATGTAATGGAAAAGCGGCCACAACTGTTTCTTGCAAAAACCATGGTAGTAATTGGCCAAAAGACTCGGTGGCAGAAAGGCCGGAACACATTTAAATTTCTCCAAGATATGATTGGCTACATCATCCTGTTCAATTGGATCAACATCAACAGGCAATGAACCAACATACAGTACTTCCATATCCTCTGGTAAGCCATCCTTAACCCGCAAAAGCAAAGAATCCTCATTCCAACTAAAACTCCAACCCTTATTGTCTGGTCTTCGCTTTGCTCTTAAAGGCAGAATGTTTGATACTATGATCATTCGATCACCAGCCACTGAAGATGGATTTTCAGATGTAACACTATTTGCTTGCTCATCATCGAGCTCAGCAATATTCCCTGGGACTGTCATTACCCTGGGGAAACGCCTCCGCTCCTTCTCCCTACCCATTACTGGGAAATTCCCAGATGCTAAATCCAAAAGATTTGTATAAGATCTTGACATCATCTTGGCAAATTTTTCCTTATTTCACTCAAGAAGCACAGAATCTTTTTCCTCAAAACTCACGACTCCACTGAAACCACACACACTCTCTCTCAAGTATGTTTTCAGTTACCTGCAATCAAGAAAATACATTTTTTATAATTACAACAACACTCGAATCCCAGATACCACTCCAATCAGAAGTCCCTCGTTGCAATCAACAAAAACAAAATGTCGTGAAAACAAGAAACAGAAATGACACATAATCAGACAGAAAGTAATGCACGGAAACACAAAACATTTACTCGTCCAAGCCAAGCCCAAACAAGATATAAATTCTCGAAAGGAATCAGAACAGACCATTCAATGGAAACCCTAGGCTTCAGAGAAATTGTAATCTGACCCAGTAAGCAAACGGAAACAAGAAATTGGAGATTGTAGCTGACCTATGAAATTGAAATTGAGCAAGAATTATGTGTCCTTTGAGAAGAAGAGTCAAACTTCAGCCAAGAATTGAATGAGATTCTAGGGTTTGACACAAACCCAACCCAAATAAACAAATATAATAATCTTGGGGTTCGATACACTTATTTTTGGTTTGGGTATATAAAATGAATCGACGATCGCCTACGGGAAGTCATGGATATGAATATTCAAGAGAATAAATAATTAACAATTTTTATTACCTGAATTGGATAGAGTAATACTGTCTGGGAAACAAAACGTGCTAACAAATAAAAGAATCACTAAGCTCACCCGCGGAGTTCACAGCTCACAAACCTATATCATAGCAAATACAAAGTATAACAAGCTTCACATATAAAAAAAAACAATAAAGTTATACGACCACATTATAGCTGATCATACGAGAATATTTTAGTAATTATCAATATAATTAATCAATAAAATAATAATATTAAATTAATGTGTTAATTATTTTTACATAAATATCATTTTCACCTATTTTTTAATGTAAAACTAATTTTTTAATAGATCAAATATTAAATGAACTGTTTTTTCATTCAATAAAGTTTATTATGACCGATCACATTATGACCGAATAGCATCACTAAAGAAATTATCTAGCTTTCATCTATTTTGTAATTTAAACGCGAAACATTACAATAAAATCATCATCTTTCAATTTATGTAAAATGAACACACCATATTTTGTTATCATTGAAAAGTTGATATATAAAACTTAATACTGATCGAATCGATATCCTTCAACAGTATTGTGGTCACGTCGACTCCAGCGAGGCGTGCCACATTATTTTTCTGTGATCGCAAAAAAAAAAATGTGTTAACTTTGCAACAAATTTAAAGTTGACGACATAATGTAATGTTCAAAATTCGTATTAAAATTGTAAAATAAGTGAAAGTTCATCATTAATTGCCAATTAACTCCATATATGAAGCAAGTTTTCATATCATTTGAATAAATTTTAGAAGAAGAAAATTATAATTGTATCTTAGTTGATAATAACAAGGTTGTCGGATGCTCTGAATATATCTAAAATCGACTTACTCGTAATTACAATTCTCTTATGGGAGCATTGTATTATAATTGGATGTATGGCATATAGAATATAATTTTTATTTATAGTGTTTTCAAGACTTTACTTTGTGTAATAGTTAATGAGAATCCATGCAATGGTTCGTATAAGAAGATAACGATATAATAAATTTATAGATCATGAATGAGTATAGGATATCAATGGGTGGGTTTATCCGGACCGATCCGGAACTGCTCAAAACCCATTAAATTTTAAAGCGGTTCGGTTTCGATTCGATTCCGGACTCGGACCGCTTAGATCCATAGTTTGATGGTCCGGTCCGGTCCGAATCTGGTTCTAGTTCTAGAACCAGAATCAATATTTATTTATTGGTTCTGATCCGAGTAAAATCCATCTAATGACGAACCTAAGTTCATCATTAATTGCCAATTAACTCCATATATGAAGCAAGTTTTCATATCATTTGAATAAATTTTAGAAGAAGAAAATTATAATTGTATCTTAGTTGATAATAACAAGGTTGTCGGATGCTCTGAATATATCTAAAATCGACTTACTCGTAATTACAATTCTCTTATGGGAGCATTGTATTATAATTGGATGTATGGCATATAGAATATAATTTTTATTTATAGTGTTTTCAAGACTTTACTTTGTGTAATAGTTAATGAGAATCCATGCAATGGTTCGTATAAGAAGATAACGATATAATAAATTTATAGATCATGAATGAGTATAGGGATATCAATGGGTGGGTTTTATCCGGACCGATCCGGAACCGTTCAAAACCCATTAAATTTTAGAGCAGCGGTTCTGGTTTCGATTCTGATTCCAGACTCGGACCGTTTAGATCCATAGTTTGATGGTCCGGTCCGGTCCGGTCCGAATCTGGTTCTAGTTCTAGAACCAGAATCAATACTTATTTATTGGTTCTGATCCGAGTAAAATCCATCTAATGACGAACCTAAGTTCATCATTAATTGCCAATTAACTCCATATATGAAGCAAGTTTTCATATCATTTGAATAAATTTTAGAAGAAGAAAATTATAATTGTATCTTAGTTGATAATAACAAGGTTGTCGGATGCTCTGAATATATCTAAAATCGACTTACTCGTAATTACAATTCTCTTATGGGAGCATTGTATTATAATTGGATGTATGGCATATAGAATATAATTTTATTTATAGTGTTTTCAAGACTTTACTTTGTGTAATAGTTAATGAGAATCCATGCAATGGTTCGTATAAGAAGATAACGATATAATAAATTTATAGATCATGAATGAGTATAGGGATATCAATGGGTGGGTTTTATCCGGACCGATCCGGAACCATTCAAAACCCATTAAATTTTAGAGCAACGGTTCTGGTTTCGATTCTGATTCCAGACTCGGACCGTTTAGATCCATAGTTTGATGGTCCGGTCCGGTCCGAATCTGGTTCTAGTTCTAGAACCAGAATCAATATTTATTTATTGGTTCTGATCCGAGTAAAATCCATCTAATGACGAACCTAAGTTTAAATAGGCTTGTAAATGAGCTAGTTTTATTCATATCGATTCAAAATCACTCATAACACATTAAATTATAAAGCAACGGTTTCAATTTTAGTTCTGGTTCTTGTCCTGTTCTGATCCGGTTCTGGTTCCAAATTCGTTCAGATCCGGACCACTTAAGACTCATAGTTGATGGTTCTGGTCCGGTCCGGATCCTATGTATAATGGGTCAGATCCAGACCTAGAACCATTAATTATTTATTGGTTCTGATCCGGGTAAAACCCACCCATTGATATCCCTAAATGAGTATGATATCATTGATGATTCCACTATATATTAAAAGTGTCTTCATCTATAATATGAAATAACAAAATTACAGATAGTGTTATTTGGAGATGTCGATGCAATGAATTAGAATCGCATCGCTTTGTTAGGTAACCAACCGACATATTTATGTGTGACTTAATGCCTTAACAAACAACTGTAACTGTAAATATATGTTTATACAAATATCAGTTTATGTCACATGTTTAGCGACTTTTAATTAATGTCTCAACCTAACCATATTGTTATTTTAATCTTCAATATTTCAAAAAAAAATCCTATTAACATCCTTCTGATGGATTTCCGACGTTCATTGTAGATGTGTCGACTTTCAAGCGCGACTCTGGCCATACCGGTGATCGGATGACAATGGATTGCCTATTGTTGGAAATCCCTTTGAAGGTAGAATATATTAAACTTTAATTTCGTAATATTTCATCACATTTTAGGCGTAATTTTGCGATGAACATATAGCCACAGTACATCGTAATAAAATTTCAGGAGTGATTCTAGCCACACTGGTGATCGGATAAGAATGAGGTGCCTATTGTTGGAAAGTCATTTGAAAATAGAATACACTAGACTTTAATTTCGTAGTATTACTCAAGCTCAATTCGTGCTTGACTCGATAAAACATTGTTGGATTTGATTTTGTTGGTAACTAACCAAAATTCAAATATTTTATTAAGATACTTTAAAAGTAAATTTTTAAATAAAATAATATTTCAAATCTTATTGAATAATATAAACTTCTACTTGTTGACAAAAGAACAAGAGAAGGGGGTTAATTCATTGGCTAAGAATAGCCTATTGCCAACATCTTTCCGAAATTTGACCATATTGCCGGACGGATCGGCACGAGCTGACCATTATGAATAGCCTAGCGATCACTAGCCTAGCGATCGCTACGTAGGTAGCGAGCACTCGCTAGCCTTGTTTTCGGGTTCTTTTGTCAGGCTAGCGATCACTAGCCCCTAACGATCACTAGCACCTAGTGATCACTAACCTCTTTTTTTTTCCGTAATCTATATTTGTAACTAATCTACCGAACAACTATCTATAGTTTTATATCTATACCACTATCAAGGCTACCAAAGATGGCCTAAATCTTGAACGGAATCGATCGTAATCATCTCAAACAGTCAAACACTATACATTATTTTAATTATTTAAAATTCATAATAAACAAATGTAGCAAACAAATTTGAATGTATTTTCACATTAACAAAATCAAAAGGCCAACTTCTCAACTAAGTAGAAAACTCGAAAATGTAGGGAAAAAACAAATAATGTGGAAAAAACTCTTCATTTCATTAAAAAGCATAATCAAAAACCAAATATGCTCAAAATTACTTTTTAAAATTGAATAATAACGAAATCGCATAAGGATTATCCACTTCAACATGTATACATAACTAATCAACTTCAGTCTTCTTTCAAATCTTTCAAATTGGGTACCAATCAACTTCAGTAGGGCGTGCGAAGCGTGAAGGCGATGGATGTCTGCGGTTGAAAGAGTCGGTCTTGAAAACCGAAGTATTGATAGGAATACCGGAGGTTCGAATCCCTCTCCATCCGCGAGGTCATAAGTTATCGCTTTGAGCCTAACAGCGGAAACGCCGATCTCCCTTTCTCTTCCTCAGCAAAAATGTTAGATTCTATTTTGATTTTTCCCATAAGGATTAGGATTGTAATCGCATATAGATTTGCAGCATTTTTCTTATTTTCTTTCTTTCTATCTTTCACAAAAATGTCTCCACACAACCAACCAATTGCACTATAGACAAATTATAAAGTCAATGACTTCCATATCTCATGCCTCCGATAATCAAACAAGTACAACATAAATAATTTTTTTGTACCCCTTGACCAATATGTCGTCAAATTGGTAAGAGTATTTTGGATTGCACAGAAAAATCGATTTTACTGCGTGAAATACCATTTTTTTTTTCCTTTAGGGTTGTATAGTACTAATCACTTATAATTTGGGGAGCAAGAAGTTTGTAATATTACAATTTTTCACAGAAAAAACTTATGTACATTCGAATATACGGTACATCCATCATAATTAGGATTCATCAATGTTTATTAATCCCTAATTATACTTTATTAATCCCAATTAAGATTTATTAATCCTCAATTAGGCTTCATCAATCTCAATTAGAGTTTATTAATTCCTAATTAGGGTTTATTACTCATAATTAGGATATAATTAGAGTTAATTAAAAAATAAATAATTAAATAAACAAATAAATAAAAGAGTTGAGTCTGCCTACACCCAAGACCAGTTTTTTTCTAAGGTTGTGCATCGGTCGTTCGGTTCAACTGGCTAACCAAAACTCATCAAACTGAAAACCAAACCGAATTCTAGTTTTTTGAACCGAACCGACCGATTATAATTTTTTGATCGATCGAAAATCGAACAAGAAACAGATCGATTTCGATCGGATCGAAAAACCCACCAAATTTATATTTTATATATATATAGTCCACATAAATCTATTTTTATTCTAATTTCAAAGCAAAAATATCAAAAAAAAATCATAATATCACAAATAACCAATAAACATAAAAAAATCAAGCAACATCCAACACATCAAATTATATTATAGATTGTATATTGAATTAAATTATTAATTATTAAATAATACATATATATAATGGGTTCGATTAGGTTCGGTTACCGACTGAACTTTAAACCTAAAACTAAACCGAGAACCGATTTTAGTAAAAAAATAAATCGAATAGATAACTTCAAAACCCGAACCGAGCAGAGCGAAACCAATTGGTTAGATCGATTTTTTCGATTTGATTCCATACATACATAGTCCTACTTTTTCCACGTAAAAATATTAAATTTTTACAAGTTTTAAAAATATTAAAATTTTTACAAAGTTGTAATGACTAATGAAGATAGAGGTGTTGTGCAAATTAACCCAAGAATCTAGCTAGATCACCCGACATCAGTCTCCAATCTCCAAGTATAATCTCCAATTCCAACATTCCTTCAAGAAACCATCATTTCTTCGCCCCTTTACAAACCCTCCTTTTTTCTTCTGAAATCTTCAAGCCAATCAAACGGGGATATGGCTGGCTACAGGGGCGAAGATGAGTACGATTATCTGTTCAAACTAGTGCTAATCGGCGATTCGGGTGTTGGGAAATCCAATCTTCTCTCGAGATTCACCAAGAACGAGTTCAATCTCGAGTCCAAGTCTACTATAGGCGTTGAGTTCGCAACCCGGAGTCTTAATATTGATGGTAAAGTTATCAAGGCTCAGATTTGGGATACCGCCGGTCAAGAAAGGTCGCCCCTTTAGCTTTTCCCTTCTTCTCTATTTTCTGTTTTTGTGTCTTTCTGATCTTTGGAGCTAGATTTTATTTATTTATTGGTTTTTTTTGTTCTGTTTAATTTGAAGAAGATCGCCGTCGTTTTGTGTGTTATCGGTGATGCAAAAGTGCAATTCTGGAATTCTGTATTTGGTAGTTTGCAGGGTTCCTTTTTTTTTGTGTATGTGGGGCCGGGGGCTGCTGATGTCTCCGATATCTGATTCACAGCCGCTGATGTGGCGGTGTTTCGTTGCTGATGATTGAATATTTTGCCGGCTCCGTTTTTCCCTCTACTGCCATCCCGCAGAGTTTTCATGATATACTGACCGTCTGAATCATATATTTGCTTATGTAGGATACAATTGTGTGTGTGTTTGCACGCGCACGTGTGTGTAGAGAGAGAGAGAGAGAGGTGGTATTGGATATGCATAATTGAGGATGATGTCCATTTTTCTGGGGCTAGTTGCCGTTGATTGTTTTTGGGGTAACATGTGTGGATTAATGGGTTGAATAGTTAGCTTCCATCTCATATGGCATGCTCTTGTTAGATGCATCAGGTGGCCCCCCTAATACGGTTGTTTGGTTTATTAGAGCATAATGCACTTTATGCACCTTATCAGATTAAAACTTGCCCAGCTAAGCCACCACTGAGCGTATATATACTGTTAAAATTCATCCTTGATTCCTCATGAGATAGGGTCAACAAGCATCAGCTATTAAGATATCACTTGGAGTAAGTCATTTTGGTCTTACACCATTCAACCAGGAAATAATTGAAACCCTAAATTATGAATGGTGATCGGTCTTCGAGTGTCTGGCATCACTGTATTAATGTACCTTTCTATCTATGTGGGTTGAGTTTTGACTGACTTTGAGTGAATTGAGTCACTTCTTGGAATTAGTTCATCCTGTATTTTCTTACTTAGTGGCCCATCTCATATTTGTCTTTTCTCTGTTAATTTGAATTGCTTGCACCTAAATCTACTTTTTATTTAATTACACTGTTTTGATTTTCTTCATGTGGTATTTTTTTTTTAAATATATTAACATCTCCTTTTACATGGACTGATGCATGCCCCATTGTGAGCATGTATATGTTTGTTATTCTTTGAATTTCTGATGTTTTATACTTACTCTTGAAGTTGTTATTTCAGTTGCTCCATTTTTTCCAGTATTTTCAACGTATTGATTTAACTGATTGGTCACTCTCTATGTGGCTATTTTAAGCTATGTTTTTGTGGTTATACTCCATCTCCCTGCATACTGCGTAAAGCACTTCTCTCAAATATGAGCATAAGGGAACTGAAATGCTATTTCAGTTGGAACGAAATTATGATTAAATGTCAATGTCATTTTAGATTCGATAAATAGCTCATTTTCATGTACCCTTCCTTTTCTTCCTTTTCTTGTTTAAGCAGTACATGTTTTTAGTTCTTCTTTTCTTTATATGATATTTTTATCATTTTGCTGGAGCATTTTGTGATGTTACTAACTTTTGCAACTTTCCATTCTGCTTTTAATCTAACTTGGATTATGATAAGGTCTTTCATATTACCCAATTTTTCCTGTAATTTTAATTAGCTCTGATGGAAAACAAGGATATTTCCTCCACCTTGTATTGCATCTGTCTACATATTACAACAGCAATGCTAAATAGAGCATTTTTTGTCTTCATTCTATTCTCTTATTGCTGAAGCTAATAGTGTTGTCTCTTTTTATTGTGTTTTTATGATACACGTGTCACAATTGTAACTGATATATTTTCTATGACAGTTGAGATGAAGAAGCATGGAATTTGTAGGGTTCAAATCATTCTAGGATGCTAAATCTTCTTCTTTATATGCTGCTATTGGTGATTTATTTTGTTTTCATCACTTTGTTTTTTGTTCCACAGATATCGTGCCATCACTAGTGCTTACTATCGAGGAGCCGTTGGTGCATTGCTCTTATATGATGTCACTCGACGATCTACTTTTGAGAATGTTTTAAGATGGCTCAACGAACTGAGAGATCACACTGATCCAAACATTGTGGTCATGCTCATCGGCAACAAATCAGATCTTCGCCATCTTAGAGCTGTTTCAACCGAGGATGGTCAGGAATTAGCTGAGAGGGAGTCTCTCTATTTCATGGAGACTTCTGCATTGGAAGCAATCAACGTTGATAACGCGTTTACGGAAGTCCTTGCTGAGATTCACCGAGTCGTGAGCAGGAAGGCAGTTGAGGCCGGCGATGAAGCTACTACTTCTTCTGTTCCATCTAAAGGGCAAACAATTAATGTCAAAGATGATACATCTGCTTGGAAGAAACTCGGGTGCTGCTCAAGCTAGGGGCAGCTGAGAAGAATCAAAAGTTGAGGGTACCTAATACTTTTTATTCATAGTCATTAGCTGTTGACACCCCCTTGTATTTTTGTTTTTCTTTACCTTATTGTCCCTTTTTGTTTTCCATCTTGGTCAGGGACGTGACTACATTAATCATGAATTTTGACGAATATATTCGTGAAAAACTTAGATTCGATTGAAGCAAGACAAGATGATAGTTTCTTTGGTTAGGATGCAAAGACAAGGGTCAGTTTTACTATGGTGTTGGGATTATTGTTCATGGAAAACCATTATATATGATGATAGTTATAACCTCTCATTGCTTTGTGTAGTATCTTTCATTATGTTTGTACGACTTCGGGCTTTGTGGTTGGTCGTGGGTGAGTTTTTGTGTGTACATTCAATATTCTCCATGATTCTATTTGCTGTAGAACGATTATTGGTGCAACATTTGTCGGGATGTATATGAAATAGCATCCTATCAGATAAAGACAGTAATGTTGGTTTGAACTGATTTGGTTGCTACATGAGTTGAGTTGAGACTTGTTATAGTTCAGCTTTCGACTATTCTTGTTGGAGTGGTAGGTTCGCTGGTCTTCATCTCGTCGAAGGACAAAATGGTATTCGGATCTTCGTTTTTATGCTTCATAAACCGAGTTCAAACGAGCTTACCAAAAATTTATGTACATCTGGATGCCCCGGAGTATGCCTTTTCTCCGCTATATTTTGAATCTTAGGTTTCCTTTATAGCAAGGTCATTTATGGTAGTGTGAAATGTGAATCTTAATCTTGTGTTTAGGGATGTCAATGAGTGGGTTTTACCTGTACTGATCCGGAACCATTCAAAACCCATTAAATTTTATAGCAGCGGTTCTAATTCCGGTTCCAGACCCGTTTTAGATCCGGACAGTTTTAGATCCATAGTTTGATGGTCCGGTCCGGATCTGGTACCTGTTTCAAAACTAGAACCAATACTTATGTATTGATTCTGGTCCGAGTAAAACCATTTATTGACAAGTCTAAGTTTAAATTGCCTTGTCAATGAGCTAGTTTTATCCATATCGATTCGAAATCACTCATAACCCATTAAATTATAAAGCAACGATTTCGGTTTCAGTTTTGGTTCTTGTCTGGTTTTGGTTCGGTTCTAGTTCCAGACCCCTTCAGATTTGGACCGCTTAAGATCCATAGTTGATGGTCCGGATCCAGTATCTATTGGATCGGTTCCAGATTCAGAATCATTACTTATTTATTGGTTCAGTGCCAGTAAAACTCACCCATCGACATTCATACTGTGCTCACATCTATGATCATAGTTTGATTCCTTACATATAGCTCAAATGGATCCCGACAAGATTACTATGTCGGAGAATTTGACTTAAAATTCTGTCAAATTCCCTGTACCATTGAAGACTTGAGCAATAGATTGATGCATGTGAAAGTGAGATAAAATGGAGTTTTGTATGTGTGTGACTCGCCCGAAAAGGAACTTTGAGTCATAACCCACACAAGACGGAATATTAAGTTATTTGAGCTATAATCCACACTAGATTTCTATGAATTGACTTAGCATTTCGTCATCGAAAAACTCTGAATCACGATATTTTTCAAAATATCGTTAAAGTTGGAGACATTTAATGTACTAATTGAAATTGAGGATATTTTTTAAAATATTGTCAAAGTTTGAGACATTTTAATGTATTAATTAAACTTGAGGCCATTTTCAGAATCTTGTCAAAACTGGGGGCACAAACTGCAGTTATCCCTTGATTTTATTTGTTATTTTATCTATTTATTTGTAAATAATTCATATTTTTGTGAGCTTGATATTTTTGTTGTTATACTTGTAAAAATGAGTTTTGTTTATGAATTTCGTAGTTATGTTTTAATAAATAAAAAGGTAGGGTTTGTTTTTCCTTCTCACGTGTTCTTCCAATATTCATCTTGAATCAACGGAATTTCACTCTTATTCGTGTTTTTTTTCGGTATTCTTTGAATCAACGAAGATATTCGCATATGGTTTTTTGCTGCACAAATTAGTAGCTAGAGTCTTGCTCTTCTACTAATGTCTCCTCGTAGACAAGATGTGGATTGCGTTGATTGAGACCACAAATTTGTTGTCGGAGATCATCATGAGTGATATGTGCAGACTGTCTATGAGAAGATATCAGTAAGATGTCTTCTATTTTAGACGATGATACTGTCAATTTGATACAGTAGGATGATACCGTAGGTTGTCTATTAGGAGACATCAATAGAATGTCTCCTATATAGTCTTAACTTTAGACGACGATAATGGCGGTTTGATACAACTTTGCATGACTTCCATGAAGTAAAAATGTAACTTTTGATCGACATGTACTGATTTTTCTATTTAAACGAGTTGGTTTTATTTTATGAAACAATTAATGTTAAGTACAAAGCAACTGTTGATGTTTGCCATTGGGAGGTGCACTTCGAGTTTTTTATGCCTTTTGAGAATGATAATTCTTTTTGAGATGAAGTTGTATCCGATTCGAGGACGAATAGTTTCGATGTATAGGAAAATTATGGATATGAAAATATGCGAGAACCGCAACACCTTGATTGATTTTTATTATTATTATTTTTTCAAGTAATTTGTATTTTTATTGGCTTGGCCCTTTTGTTGTGGAACTTATAAATATGAACTTTGTTTATGAATTACGCAATTGAATTCTGATAAATAAAAAAACTATGGTTTGTTTTCTCTTAACATGTGTCATAATATTCATCTTTTCAAACCTATTAAGACCCATTAAATTTCTCAAATCTATTACTCTCAAAGCCACGAGTAGGGCTGCTTAACGGTACGGTTTCGGTTAACCAAAACCGAATTACCGTGGGATTAATAACCGAAATCGAACCGAATCGGTTAATCGGTTCGGTAAGCAAATAACCAAAATAACCGAAATTTAATTAAAAAAATACAAAAATAGATGAAAACCTTGAATGGAAATGACGGGAGCTGGACAACGAGAGTTGGAAATGACGTGAGGCATGAGGTTGCTGCACGATTTCAGGACGACTGACGATGTCAAGAGACAACGGGCGCCAAGCAATGACGGAGCCTGAGGTGGAGTGGAGGTTGTTGCCGCTTTGTTTCCGATGGACTGAGGGCGCCATGAGTCGGGCATTCGAGGAGGCGGAGGCGGACTGGGTTGGGTCCGGGAGGCGGCCAGAAAGGTGGGGAGGGGAGGACCGAGTCGACACGAGGAGGAAGAGGAGGATGCCGCAAAATCTGAAATGAAAATTGAAAATAAACCAAGCCCTAATTGAATTAAACATAATTTGGTTATACGGTAACCCGTCGATTATACGGGTATAATCGATAACCGATTTGCACATAAAATAAAACACCGACCCGAACCCCGACTGAGTCGGTTGTCGGTTAACTGAAACCGCCGGTTATCGGGACGGTTTCGGTTATAACCGATAACCGATATACCGTTAAGCAGCCCTAGCCACGAGAGTTTGAAAGTTTGGATTATCAAAAAAATTTGTGTATTTGTAATATTTTAAAAGGTAAGATCAAAATTACAAAATGAGATAAAAAAATCATGATTTAAAAAATAACTATCATATCTGCGCCGTTGAAATATCCGACAATTTAAAGATATTTTTACTTTCCCCAATCATAGAATTATATAGTACTCCATTTCCCGTAAAAAAAATAAATAAAAATAAAAATAAAAACAGAAGTAGCATGGCAATGGCATGATAGAAGTAGGAGAAATCAGCCCAAAAATGAGTAGTAGAAATTAGTATTACATTTTTTTATTTATTTAAAAAAAAAAGAGGACAAAAAAACAAATGGTTTGAGATAATAACGTGATCCTTATCGTGATATCACGAATTTGGTGTGAATTATGAGAAGCTAAATGCACGTGACATTTTCGTCTGCAAACTTTCGCCGCAAAAAGCGACTGACATTTGGAATTCGATTTTGACCATTATCGACCGCTTTATCTGAAAGCGACTTTACTTTCGTAATTCATATTTAATATTTAATGTGATATTAACCAAAAAGTCTGTTAGCTTAAACTGCTTACGCGTTAATTCCCTACGATTTCACCAAATTTATATAACATGTGCATTTCGTGTCGTGTCCCACATCGTTTTACGACTCCATTGATTATTTGAAAATTTTAACAAAAACGCTAACTTGGACCCTTTTTTTTTTTAAATATTACACAAAAAAAATTAGGTATGAATAAATACATATATTTATATTTTATTTGATGTTTGGATGCAAATGTATTATTTGGTTTGATTCACGAGATTATAAACGAACCAATGCCTGCCAAATATGTCGGTTAAAGTTTTGTAAAGTGGGATATTTTAAGGATGTTTATAAGTAATTTTGATTAAATGATAAGTCAGATTTCAATATAATTGACAATATATTATTCGAATAATTTTAATTTGGATTCTGTTTTTGCCTTTTAAATAAAACTATCAAGCGTTCGTATGATTGTCGTTTTGTTCTATATTTTTCTATTAACTGGCTCGTTTAGTTAAGATATTTGAATTAACGTGTGAAGAAAACGATTATAAACATGGGATGTTTCTTTAAAAAATAGTATTTATTAATGCTTTAGCTTATAAAAGAAATCTAAAGAAATAAATAAAGATTTAGTTGTCTCCACGGGGCCAGTGCCTAAATAAAATATTGCGGCCCTGTCGCCTTGCTATATATATATACATATAAATTTGAAAAAAAATAATCTTCAAATCATATAATGTAATAAAAAGTCCACTCCAAATTAAATTCCAACTACCAAAGTGTTAGTTGTTCAGTATTATCTATCATTTCCATATTTATGAGTGATTGGTTCAGTTTCAAATTCCCCTTCCTCAATTCAAAGTTTAATTTCTTTAGAAAGACGTTTGCAACAATATTTCCAAATATTTTTATTTGTCATGTTTAAAAAATAATTACGTTTCATCGTAACTGTTTTTAACTATAACTATATAGATAGAAATAAAAGAATGGTCCCTACATGCTTAGTTCAGTTGATTAAGAGCTAGCAGATTTGGAACAAGGACCAATGATCGAGTTATAGCAGCCGCAGTATGAGAGTTTCATTATTTTTAGGGTGACTCTTTATGGACACTAGGAAAAATCGTCTTAACTTCTTAATCGCTGAATCACCGTGATTTATACTCTTATATTCTTATAAGATTGAAGTGTAGAGACGAGCGAGGGGAAAACTTTCCCTAAAAGAATGAAAACGACTCTGTTTCTACCCCAATTAAGCAAGTGGGGCAAAATGTTGGTGATTATTTAGTTAGACAAGATATGCGTGGTTCTTAAGAAATTAAATTGAAATTGATTCGTCAACTTTACACAATAAATCGGGCCACGCTACTCGGAAGTCGGGCCCATGCTAATTATTCGCATCTATTTAAGTTACGGGGATACCCTTCTAAAACATTTAATTGCCAAGAGGTTAGTTCGTATATTAATCTCTAGTAATTGGTTCCACGTGGCATACATGTACACGTGCTTATTTCATTTCTTTTCTTTAAGAATCTTATTTCAAAAGAAAAAACTCTCATTTCGAGAGTCCCTACATCCAATCTTATGATAATATGAGATAATAAATCATGTTAATTCAACAAGTAAGAAGTCGGATGATCTTTATATATTACTCACAAAGAGTCGATCTTTTCTCATTATCTTAAATATATTAGATCTTAAACAACTGAGCTATAAGCTTAAAGATGGTGAAAACATAATGCTTACAAGGAGTTATCTTAAAGATGGTGAAGACATAATGCTTACAATGAGTCATCCTAAAATGATGAAACTCCCATGTATTTCGACTGTTAAACCTAGATCTTTCGTCATTATCTTAAATCTATTATATCTTAAACAACTGAATCCAAGCATGGAATCACACGAGATTTTTCTATATATTAAAGAATAAAAGAGACAATGATTAATTGAGAAATTATGAAGTACTATTAATTAGTGAGTATCTTTTTAAATTCCTCTAAAATGAAATTAGTAATTTTCTAAATTGAAACCATGTTGACCTAACCTAAGACAGCGTAACTCACTACAAAGAAGAAATGGGAAACTATTATTGATCATTTGAAAAAAAGAAACTAAGGGAGCGCAATCAAAGCAGAAGCTTAATTCTTTAACAAATTTGAATTTACAATATAGTTTTAATTAACCTTATATTTAATGAGGAGAATCAGGACGTCATCAATAACTAATCCAAGATTTCAATTTCTTCATTGTTTAAAACTAGGGGCAACACATGTAACACATATGTAAGTACAACAAATAAAGATTCTGAAATTATAAACACAAATTATGTTAATTTAAATTACAGAAAATAATATATGCGATAAACTATGATCATGCTTGCCTTCACCTTCCAAAATACTACTCCCCCATCTCACCGAATATGGCTCATTTTTTTCCGATACAATTATTTAAGAGAAATGTATGAAGTGGTTAAATGGATAAAAAATATGTAAGAGAAATGTATAAACTGTGTAAAGTGATAAAAAGTAGGTAAGATCCACACTTTTTGAAGAAATAAAAAAGTAGGTAAGATCCACACTTTTTGAAGAAATAATTATTACTTGAAAAGAAAATGAGCAAAGTTTGATGGGACAGAGAGAGTAGTTCATTCTCAGGTCAACGTTCGATCTACTACATTTGAAATGCCTTTTCAACTTCAATATATTACTCTAATTGCACCATGGGAAACGACACTTGAAAAAGAAGTAGCACAAGTTTATGATTTTTGGGTATTTTGGAAATTTGGTTGCATAAAAGATTTTGATTTGCAAATATGTATTTTTGAAATATATAATATATGATGGCCAACAAAGGTACATGAAAAATATTATTAAAGTTGCTTACCAGTACCAATATTTCCAAAGCCCTTTCTAATAATAATAATAGATCGAGGATAAAAAGATGGACCACTAAAACACAATTTTAAATTGACAATTTCATTTTCACGTAAATGACAAGTTCCTGAAATTAAAGACAGCCAGAATTTACAACTTAGCTGTAGATAAAAATTTGTTAATTTACAGTCTAAATTAACAGATTAAAATAGTATAATCCCACTGAATTATACATTCTTTACTTTTCTTAATGCAGCCCTTCCACTAATCACACCTTATATTGGCAAATTTAGTGTTCAAATTTGTAATCGTCTGACCTGCCGTCAGCTCCCACGTTTTGTGGCCTAAGTTCACACACCATGCAAGCTAAAAAGCGATTCACATATTCAAATTCCAAAGCCTGCACCATAAAATATTATAAAACCATAACAAGCAAACACGTAATTAATTTAAGAACAAGATAATCGTGTGCATAATCTTCCACGTAATTATTATATTATACTAATCATTCCAAGGTCATTTATGTAACGACCCCACCCCACCCCACCCCTCCCCACTCCACTCCTCACTATGCATATATATAACCAATTCTTCGCATCAAACGCCACCCAACAAATCTCAATAATTCCAACTCCTTTTCCTACTCTCACAAAAAAAAAAACCAACTGTGTGTTGTGTGTGTTTCTCAATTTCATCAGTTGCCGACAGAACATGTCAGCTGAAGAATCAGTATTCAAACTCTTTGACAGTTACTGGTTCGAGCAGAGAGCTTTCGCACCAAAAAAACTCTATTTCTCTTCGCCGCAAAAGGAGGCAACATTTCTGCAAGAAAAAACTCAAGAATCTGCAGCTGCAGCTGCTGATGTCGCTGAGCCGAAGCTGAACCCGATCACAGCCCTAATGAGAAAATCCTACAGCGATCAATATCATCACCTGAGCTCCAAAGATTTGCCGTCCGAGCCGAGCTCTCAGTCGCCGAAATCAGTTCTCGGCCCCATCTTCAGACAATTCTCTCCGGCAAAGAAGTCGAGAGCTTCGACGAATCTTCCTCATCAAATTTAGAAAAAATCAAAGCCATCGATATCGACAAAATTCGTGAGACGAAAGATCCAAAAGCGGATAGGGTTAGAGAGAGGAGGAGGAAGAGTGATGCGAGCAAGAGTTTGTCGCAGCTGGAAGTTGAGGAGCTGAAAGGGTTTATGGATCTAGGGTTTGTGTTTTCGGAGGAGGATAAGGATTCGAGATTGGTGTCGATCATTCCTGGGTTGCAGAGGCTGGGGAAAACTCGGAGAGTGTTGGTGGATTTGATGAAACGACGACGTCGGCGGTTTCGGTGTCCAGGCCGTATCTGTCGGAAGCGTGGGATTGTATGGAAAATGAAGAAAGAGTGAAGAATCTGTTGATGGATTGGAGAATCCCGGCTTTTGGAAATGACATGGAATTGAAAGATCATCTCAGATTCTGGGCTCATTCCGTTGCTTCTACTATGAGATGACGGTGTGTGTGGATTTTGATTGCTTTGGATTCTTGGATTTTCTTCCATGGTTGGTTTTTTGTTGAGAACTAAATCAGAGATGTTTGGTGGGAATTGTTATTATAAAGTTTGTATACATGTAAAATTAGAATAAAACTGGTCACTGCAAATATCTGATCATTTCCGTCTCCTTGATTTTCTCTCAAATGGTGTTTTTCGAGAACTTCCATAGAACATGTAGGTGTATTACATTCCCTCTCACATGATAATATTTTATTAATTTAATGTATATTAATAAAATATTATTATGTGAGAGGGGATGTAGTACACCTACGTGTTCTATAGAATTTCCCGTGTTTTTCCCACTTTTTCTTTGATTTTTTTTGGCTAACCCTTTTTTTACATTTGTGTTCTTAATCAAATTTATGAATGGAGGAATCTTAAAGTCGTAATTCGTTTAAATCCAACATTGGTAAATTGTTATGTTTATTTTCACATTCAAGTTCTACAGTTTTGAAGTATCAAAATTTAATTTTTATTTTATTTCATTTATGTTATACCTGTATAAATAAGAGACTGGATGTATGAAATGTGGAGTACATAAATTACTGCTAATTAAGTGGAAATGAATATGGAATCCAAGGCATATGGAAAGGAATACTTGTGAAAAAGGAAGTGGCACAAAAGAATTTTATGTGTCAGTGCTTCAAGAATATTAAATTGAAAAAAGGAGTAAATTGGAAATGTGTGGCAAAAATGATTCACTTTTAATCAACGTTCGAAATTCACATGTATGTATAAAGAATATAGATACCCCAGTTCACGTGGCTTGTGATTGTCGAGAGAGAAAAAAGGTCACCTTTGCAATGTGCTAGAATTGGATAAAAGTGGTAAGTTAGATAAAGATCATTCTCCTTCCTTTTTTCGGAAGAAAAGACTGATCCGAACAAAATCGAAAAAATGGAAGAAATCCAAGTGAATATATGAAATTGTAGATCACAAGTTCAAGAATATCATGTTGTTTGTATTTATACAGATTTTATTTATTATTGTCGCAAAAAACAATCTTTTCTTTCCAATAGTCATTCTTATATATAAAATTGAAATATAAATAGAAAATCAATAGTTCTACTTGTAAATTATAATTTCACTTTCGAGAGCTTCCGTCCGTGTAAAGTTGAACATTGCAATTTTTCTTCACATCATTAAGAGGGTGTTTGGCTGAGCTTATAAGCTCCCAAAACAGTTTATAATTTGTTTTGGGAGCTTATGCTCAAAACACCCTCTAAATCGATATAGCAATGTAACATAATCAAACTGTCCCAAAACAGTTTATAAATTGTTTTGGGAGCTTATGCTCGAGAACACCCTCTAAATCGATATAGCAATGTAACATAATCAAACTGTCACGTGACACACGTATACATGAATTAAAAATAATAATTAAACTTGAAGTTAAAATTCTGAATCTTTGCTGATGGATATTATCAATAATATCAAACCTGTGACAAATAATACGATAATAATGAGTTGTAGATGTGTCGAGCAGCACTAGCACAAACTTGAATGTTGCCCTTGTATTCCGCAAGTGCTTGTCTTAATATAAATTACTATTTTTAGAGCAAATTGGTACAGGACAGCTTTAATTATGCTTTGCTAATTATTTTCTTAATTATTGTCGACTTGCTAATGCTAGTAATTAACGTCCGCTTGTTAAAAGAGGCTTGAATAAATATTCATGATAAATTAACTCATTTTTAGGTCTCTTAATGTGGTCGCCGAGGCTGCAAAAAGATTCTTCTAGACAATTAGTGATTTTTAATTCCTTAATTGGACAAACCAATGATATACTCACTCCGTCCCAATATTCATGGTACATTTTCCGTTTTGGGCTGTCCCATTAAATTGACCCGTTTCCAAAAAATGAAACATTTTTACACTAAAAAATACTTCGAATTTCATGTCACTCAATACTTTACACACAAAACACAACTCTCCTTAATCTACGTGTAAAAAGAAACGCGTCATGAATATTGGGATGGATGGAGTATAATTTTCTCATAATCTTTAAACTCTACAAATATATATATATATATATATATATATATATATATATATATATAGGGTTGGATCCGGTGAGAACTCATCTTTTTGAGAACTTGATAACCATGATAAGACGTTGAAGATGATGCACAAAACAGTATATAAAGTCATGCATAACAAATATTTTCTAAAATTGTTGCACAATAAAATAATTTTAGAAAGTTTTCGTTATGCACAACTTTATACCGTTTTGTCATCATCTTCAACGCCTTATCATGGTTCGCAGAGTTCATAAAAAGATGTGATTCATTGATCCACTCTATATATATATATAAGATTCAGCTTTAATAATTCATTAATTAGTTCATTTTGATTTTTGTGATGGAGATATTCATGAGATGTCAAGATTTTAGAAGAGTTAACATCACTTTTTTTTATCCCAACTTTTAAAATTTATCAATCTTATCCTAGTATTTTTAATATGACTTTCAAACTTAAAATTGATCGAGGACCTTAGAGTTTAGGGCTCTTGAAGTCCACGCATGATCTAGGTTGTCCGACCATGTTTTCATTTTGTCGTTGGATGTCCAGTGAGAAAATAATTGAATGGGAAAATTTACGAAACAAACTTATCGAAAAATAATTGAGTTTCAAAAGTCTCTATATTATTTTTATAAATATAATTGATACACATTGAAAAGGTCACATAAAATTGATAATTATTAAAAATTGGGATAAAATTAAAAATGTCAAAGATTGAGATATAAAGTGATATTAACTCTATTTAGATTTTGATTAGATTTTAGTATTCTATTATAATTTGTAATCATGATTTAGGTCTACTGTTATTGTGAGGGGAGTTGAAATTTTATAATAAGAGCTATTCTGCTATATCCTACAAATCATATAGCAAATGAATAGAAGGGTGATTTGAGATACCTACAACACAAAGTTCACTTGTTTTTATATTAATTAATTAATGATATAATGTGGGAGCATCAAAAGCAAGAATTTGACTATGGCCCTCTTCATTGCAGGAACAGTTTAAAAGATGCTTAAAAACATTTGATCTGTTAATACTTTACTTGTTCCAAAAGAGGAAGCTCTCCCCCAGCCCCACACACCCCACATGAGAATGTGAGAGGGTAAATCACGGTGACTCAGCGGTTAAGTAGCTAGGAGGACTTTTACCTAGTGCCCACAATGAGCCACCCTAAAGAGGGTGAAACTCCCACACTGCGGCTGCTAGGATTCGATCCTTGGTCCTTATTCCAAATCTGCTAACTCTTAACCAACTGAGCTACGCCCGGGGGCTGTTAATACTTTACTAACAATATGTTGTGTTTCTGTCTCAATTGTGTATAACAAAGTTATATATACAGTTCTGCTTACTATGCACGAATGAACGATCATCGGCAATGCCTAGCATTTACGTATATACGAGGGTGGTCGAGAATAATAATCCTTACTTGTACTCAGGGACGGAGCCAGTAAGGGGCCTGGGGGGCCCATGCCCCCCCCGCAATTTTGAAAAAATGCAGGGATATTTTAGTAATTTCATAATTTAATTAAAATTTTTAATATATTATTACATATATCAGTAAATATCTTGGTGCTATTGCACATAAGTCTTTTCGCTTCTTTTATCTTTCTCTCTCTCGTTACATTTCTTCCCCCAACAGAGACATCTTACACCGGGAACAACATCGGCGAGAAGTTCAACATGTAACTGAATTAGGCATTTGAGTAAACGTTTCACTTGATAGATAGAAAAACCTGCAGCTTCTCTACTGATTAAAGCCCCCCTAACTACAACATTTCCAATCAGGTTTTGTTTGGATTTCAGCTGTACACCACCAAATACAACTTTTCTCAAAGGTCACTCCTCCCCAAAAAATGTCATTTATACTCTTCTCTTCATTCCTCATAATTCTAACTTAGCTGTATTTCTTTCTGTAGCTCGCTACCAATTCTATGCAATCATTATGCGTACATTTCAAAGCTAAAAAACACACATATATCAATGAGACGATAAATTAATTTCTAAAATAAATTATGAAACTATTTACCTCTACGCAGTCTAGAATAGAAGGGAAATATTATGATGTGATTGCATTTAACTTTTATTTTTTGAATATTATAATATAATTTAAACAATATTATTTATTTTTATTTTTATTATAAAAATTATTTTTGGGCCCCCAACATGAAATGTCTGGCTCCGCCACTGCCTGTACTCCTTGTTAGAGATGGCTTCTGGAAGTTTGAACGTGGGAGGTTTGTCCGTGCCTCTCCTAGAGTACTCTCTCCATCTACGAGCAGCTGCTGCAGCTCGTGTCGCCCTCTCTTTCACTTCTTCCTCTGCAGCAGAAAAGAATTTCAGTGACTTATAAGAAACTTCATTAGTAATATCAAAAGAAAAATTCGATAGTACAGCACTCCAGCATCTTCTCTGATCGACAACAAAATGAGTGTATCTCAGCGTAGTTCCTAAAGGGCTTAAACATTTTCGACTGATTTTGTCATATGTGAGTTTGTCAGAAACGACAATGCTAAGGAAATTTTCATAAAATAAATGAATAAAAGGCTATCATGAAATGCTAAGGAAATTTCATCTTTCCTTCTTACCTTTACTTTCGTAGTCTTTCGTGTTGCCCCAGAGGTTGTCCCAATAAGTTGGAGCCAGACCAGAATCTTTCTGCTTCATCATCCTCACTTTAGCTTGTGCCTGCAACAAACGAGGTGTTTTCAAGCACCAACTCCATAATAAGTTGAATAGTAAATCTCTACTGAACTCATCCACTGATGTCCAAATTTTCCTGGAAAATCAAACCCCCAGTTGGAGAGAATAACAGAATACACAATTTTCAAGATTGCAACCATGAATGTAATAGCTTGGGGATTCTCCCTGTAAAACATCTCGTACTTAATCCATTTTTCTTCAATGAGAATATGCATTAACAAATTGACCCTATGCAGTTATCAGAGAGCTGAGATATTTATTATCAAACAATATAGCTTGAGAACTCTTCCCTATGTAATATCATAATCTCATCTGTATTTAGAATATGAACATTCGAGGTATTGAAAAAGGGTTCTCACCAATACTTTAGCTTGTCTCTTTTCCCATCTAACGCTGGCCTGCACAAGCAAGAGCAATTTAGACGCGTATACGTTATAAGGACAACTCCATCTAATCAGAAGCATTACTAAAGTGTATACATGATTAAAATACATGAAGCCCTTAGCTAATGCACCTTAATATTTTCAAGTTCATGTCTATTGCTAAAATCCAGCAATTTCCCCAAATAAATTCGTGCAAGCGACTGATGCAGTTACTAAATACTAATACAACAAGAGTACTTTGAATCTTTTATGTGGAAATAGTGTAATATGATACACTATATATCTATTCATCTTATTTTAATTTTTACAGTTTGGCAATAATATACATAGCTTTATATTTAATATGACAAGGATAATCTTACCATCCGAAAGACATCTGCAGATGCAGCACCCATGCCCGAGAGCATCAAAGCAACCTGGTAAGCATAATTACGCTTGTAAACAAGCTAGTCGGGAAAACTATATATGCTACCATTCATGCTATCGGTAACTTATATCTAGAAGACAAGATCTGAAAATTAGAAATGATTCTGCATAAACAGTCACAAAAGAAACGGTTGCTTAGGAAACTGAGAAACAAGGTAGACAAGTCCAAAACAGGGCAGATAAAAGACAGAAATAGCACGACAATATGCATTCTTACATTTACTCTTTCTACTCTCCGCATTTCGTCTTTTAGCAGTGATAACTGAGCAGCAGAAGTCCAATGAATACAATCAATGGGGCTGGAATGAAGATGTACGTGTCAATAACTGCTGAACCTGGTCGAGTTAAACATTATGTTTACTGTAAAACAACCTCTCTTTAGATGTAACTATCAATGCATAAATAGGTGGATTTGAATTCTAAAGCAACCCCTTTAAGATATTAAATCAGGAAGGAGACAAACAAAGAATGATTGCTCATCCCAGGTATCCGAAAAAGAGAAAGGAAGAAAAGTACACAAAGCGTACCAGCTTTCCACTGCTTGCTGAACTGAGTCAAGCATCCCAGGTTGGTTATAAGCTCTGGCTCTTCCAAAGTCATCCTCAATGGCAAAAACTTCTGAGCAAACATTGGCACAGTTCTTGCAACCTATGCAGTGAGAGAGAAGAAATGAGACACTGCCAACTGAAAGGTATACAAGGCAGATTTAGCTCGATCAATGTAACGTTTCTAGTACATTCACGCGTCAACGGTGGATAAGCGTTATTCATGGATTTTGAGTTATATAAACAGCAACAAGAACATATACACTAAAGCATACACAAGAAAATTACACCATTTTGGATCTCTTACTTGACCTTTTGTGTTAACGATACCATCATAAATAGAATTCCTATTGACATTTCTACAATTTCACTAGTAATTTAAGGTAATCATGAAAACATGCATAATGCGGCAGAATTAGCTTCCATATCATCCCATTTCTCTTCGAACGACATACTTCTTAAAGAGTTTATCCATGTAAAATCCACATTTTGAACTTCAAAGCCATTTCCAAAATGAAATGCCAAAGAAAAAGAGATGGAATTTCAAAATTACGTATGCAGCTAAACTCATCCACGAACACATGATCCTTTGAGCTGGAATCATCGAAAAATGGATTGGTTGCAGTGAGAGCATGTCCATGAATTTCATCATAAACCCTTCGCTGTACAGGATCACTGAGAATCTAAAGAAGAAAAATGTCACTTTCTAGCAGAAACATAGACAATCAAGTCATGAACTAGCCCAAAAAATCCATAAATGGAACTTACATCGTAAACCTCATTTATGAACATGCAGAAATTCGTCGTCTCGGGATCATTACCACTCAAATCTGGATGGCAAGCTTTCATGCAATTATAATAGGCTTTCTTTATTTGCTCCGGCGTGGCATCGGGAAGCTGGTGTAATAGGTCAAGGCACAATTTAAAATCAAAAAAGAAATGAAAATTAATTATCATCTTAATCCGAAATTGCCAATGAGATTGAGCAGCAAAAACTTTTGCTCCTCACTAAGTATTCTTTGTAAGTGTCAATGGACTCAATATATATACAGAGGCCTAAGCAGGCACAATTTCTTGAAAATAGACTAACCCCATCAATCATTACCATCATCACCAACAAAGCCAAATTTCCAATCTACAGCAAGCTCTTCATAACTCTCTCCTCTCTCTCTCTCTCGTAATGATGACAGTATAATAGAAGACGCAGAAAAATGGGAAAACTTAATTACATCAAGATTAAGGGGGTGTTTGGCTGAGCTTATAAGCTCTTATAAGCTCAAGTAATTTGTTTGGCAATTTAAGTGATTAAAGAATTTATAAGCTTCCAAAATAAACTCTAAGAGCTTATAATCTCAAATAAAAAAAAGTTGCAAATCCTAACTTATTTTTCAATCACCTCCTAAGTTATAACAAAATTACTAAAATAACCTTCATATATCTTCTTATTTACAAGTTTGTCCTTCTTAATTCAGTCACTTTTTACACCATTTCTCTCGCACTCTTCTCTCTCACTCAACCAAATTAGGGCTAAAGGATTCCAGAGGCTACTGGAGATGATAAGCAGCAGCTAGAGACGATAAACGGCAGCTGGAGAAGCCACTTTGAAGGCGGCCAAATGTTATTTTTCTCCTCCTGATATGTGTTCTTCGTTTTATTTTCTTTTTTATCCACTCTAAAATCGATTTGATTCCATTTGGTAGAAATGCGTAATGATTCATGATTTTATCAACTATGCTTATGTTAGGAGTACTTATAATCTGGTCTCTTGCTGGCGGGTTTGATTCTTATGTTTTTTAGGGGTTGTTCATAGTCGGGTTTGTGAATGGGCAATTGGATTTGGGATTTAGGGGTAGTAGCAAAATTATTGAGATTTTTTAATTGAATATTCATTGGATTTGGGATTTAGTGGGTAGCAGCAAAATTGTTGAGATTTTTTAATTGAATATTCATGGTATTAACGTGGAGGAGAGATGCGTTCGAATGGGCTGTGGCTGCTGTGATTCCATTTAGCAAGAGCATCCAGATCAGAGTTTTGAGAACACTTGAGAGTGAGGAGAGAGTACACTTGAGAAAGCTAGGAATAACCTATAACTTTGTTTTGAGTAATATACTAATATAGACTCTCTAAATAAGAACTTAGGATTTCACGAATTTTCCTATGTTGTTTTCAAGTCCCATTATTGCTGTAATATAGCTATATGGATAGGTGCTATATATGCTATATGCTATTACTATTATTATCTTGTGATAAAAGTTAGAAAAAATAAGGTTATATATCATCATGCCACTTCTGATTATGATTAAGATTTATCAATAAATTTCTTGATTATCTGAAACTGCTGTGTCTGTCACACGCAAACAAAACACAGAGATGCAAACAAAAATTCGAATGTTGTATGTGTAAATATAGGTAGTAAAAGAAGGTGGTTGATTTATTTCATGAAAGCGAAATGTGGGTTGAAACAGACCCAAAAATGTTGTTTCTAATGTTTCTGTCATCAAACACTTCTATACTTGTTCGAATCACCACAACCCATTTCCATTATTGAGTGCCTGTCCAAAATTGAAAATCTGAACAATGCAGCTCCATTCCTCCCCTTGTTGTCGTAGAGTTGATCAATTATATCAAACCCTTCCTTACCTATCGTAAGAAGATCTTCCCTAGATGCCATTTTTAGTATATGTATGCGTGCAAGAAAATACTAGCAGGAGATGTGAGAAGGAGTTGTGCTTCTTGATTGAAAGTTGAACGAGGGATGACCCTTTTATAGGAAAAAATTCAAGCTCTAGTTAAGGGGGGATAAGTTGCCAAAAATGTTGAGCAAAATAATAATAATAATTAAAAAAAAATCTAAATGTGGCCTGTAGCTTGTGTACAAGTGGTGATTCTTTTTGGATAGGTATTGTGTTCTGGTAGGAAAATGCAGTGAGAAATAGTGTACTAATTATAGAAGAGAAATAGTGTACTAATTAAATCAAAGTTTGCCCAATACGTAAATTATTTTTTCTTTGAAGTCATTAATATATGGCGATTAATCTAGATGCTGCAGAAGATGATTCACCATGATACAATAGTTGTGTGTTGGATTTTTAAAAAGAAAAAAGAAGGCAAGGAAAAGATAATAGATATAAAGAATCTCCAAGAATTGGCAAAGTCCCTTGGCCTTTGGAATGTTATAGGATTTTGGAAAATTAAAGATATGGTTGGGCAGAAATCAAAAGGGTTGGGCATAAATCCAATAAGTAAAATGCTGATTTATTTGCCAACAATTAATCTATGCGATTTTGATTTTTGAACTTTTATGTATTTTAAGATCAAACTCTTAGTTCTGAATCTTGTGATATTGTAACATATATAAATAGAAGTATAAAGTATTTGTTTATACTTCTATTACTATCACTCTTCATGTAGAAATTGTGTTGAACGAACTTTTGGAGTTTGGAAACCAAGATGGAATATTTTGGCAGACATGCCTTATTTTCATATTGACACGCAAAGAGAAATTGTGTTAGCAACTATGGCTATCCACAATTACATAAGACAAAAAAATATTCCAGATAAAGCATTTCACATAGCAGAGGACGAAAATTATGAGCCAAATATCGAGCATGTTGTTGGAGCATTTGTTGGAGCATCGACTGTAGAAGATGCAAGTGGATATAAGCACACCAATTGGTTAGCCATGCGGATTCAATTGCTATGGAAATTGCTAGTCAATATTGAGAAAAACATTGTTACTTTATTTTGACGTTGGATGATATTTTAAATTGTTGTTAGTCAATATTGAGAAAAACATTGTTGCTTTATTTTGACGTTGGATGGTATTTTAAATGGTTGTTTTGTGAAAGTAATGTTAAATTATTGTTTGGTATTATAGATTGAAAATATTTTTATTAGTTTATTTTATTATAACAGATTTCACATTTCATGTACATAATAAGCAAGACTATTAGAATGCTACATTTAGATTTATAGAGTAAATCATTTTCATTTTCCCTCAAAGAAATAAAAATGAGAATGGTAATAATTTATTTCAAACTGTATTTAATTAAATAAAATAAATTTTAATTATTGATTGTATTTGATTACTAAACACCAACAATGGTATAAAATCAATTAAGAAATTACAAGTCTATTCAACTCTTGTAGGTGGCCCATTCAAAATTTTCTGCTGCAAACGTATTCAAAGGCCTGCAACACAATAAAATACATTTTTTTAATTAAAAAATCAATTATAATGACATTCACGTAACATCTACACCTTTGAGTAATTAATTAAAAAATCAATTAATTAAAAAAATTGATATTATACAAAATTGGATCACCACAAGTGGAGTCCACGTGATATCATCTACACCTTTTAGCAATATAATAAATGAAACATATTTTGGTCATTATAACATAAAAAGAATTTATAATGCTAAACACTTCATTATCTTATAAGTTTGGTTATTCAAACACTTGAGCATCTTATAAGCATCTTATAAGCTCTTAACTCACTACATCTTATAAGTTCTTAAAACATCTTATAAGCTCTTGAAGCTTATAAGCTCTTTAAAATAAGCTTAGCCAAACATCCCTAATAAAATGAAAAGAACTTTAGACAAGTTCAAAGTCGAGATTTTGATTATTACTAGACCCAAAACAGCATAATAGTCATCTGCAACATCCTCGGACGGTGGAGATTCCTGCGAGGCAACCCTGATTCTCCCAATCCCTTTCCTTCTCCCTCCATAGCTGCTCCACCTCACGTTATTCTTGCCCATTGTGAGACATCTGTTTCTTGGACATAAACTGCTTAATGGGTTCTGAAATTTGAGTGTATCTGTACAAACTGGCGACAATAACTGAGCCATTACCAAACGCCAAGCAGAAAAAAGAAAGACAAAATCCCAGAATCGTTTCAAGAAAGAATGTATAGTTTAGGCAAGAGAAAGAGGGTCCAGAATAAATTGATCAAAATTTGAGATATTTGGGCGGTATGTAAACTGTAATGGAGAGAAAAAATAGTGATATTTCCATTTGAAAGAGTGGGAAATGGTGAGATGGCAAAAGGAAGGCCATAGAATCTGGAGTGAATGTGAATCTGGACAAGAAAGCACGTGTCCGGACGTGGGAATTTCTAATCTCCACGCTTTATGGATTACTGCTGCATTTCTTCTTCCAAAGCAAGTTTGTTGACTCTGCCCAATGACAAATGGCTGCAGTTTTTGTGCTTAAGTTTAATTTTGGGTTGAAATGGACAAGAAAGGCTCGCTTATAAGATTAAGGTGGTGTTTGGCTAAGCTTATTTTAGAGAGCTTATAAGCTCCAAGAGCTTATAAGATGTTTCAAGAAACTTATAAGAGTAATGTCTCAAGTTCTTATAAGTTGTTAAAAGTGTTTGGATAATTGATCTTATAAAATTAGAGAAAGAATCGTGAGTTCTGAGAGAAAATCATAGTTAGAGATAAAATTGACGAGAGGTGAAGTTGATAGTATATGTGTAGAAATAACAAACTATAATAAGATTATTTTGTAAATTCATGGTTGCTTATAAGTTTATGAAAAATAAGTTATGGTTGATCAACTTATTTTTAGGAGAGCTTATAAGTTGTTGGAGCTTATTTTCACGAACATATATATTTGTTTATGAAACTTATTTTGTCAAATCTTTCTACGAACATAAAAGTTTTCATAGCTTATAAACTCAGCCAAACACCCTCTAAGAGGTATTTGGCTTAGTTTATAAGTTTTAAGAAGTTGTTTCAAGAGTTTATAAGATGTATTGTCTCAAGAGTTTATATGTTGTTAAAATATTTGGATAATTGAGCTTATAAGCTAGAAAAAAATCATGAGAGAGAAAATCATAATTAGAGAAAAAAATTGACGATATGTGAAGTTGATAGTATATATATACAAAATAACGAATCATAATAAGGTTATTTTAATAAATTCATTGTTTCTTATAAGCTTATAAAAAATAAGTTAGAGTTGAAGAACTTAATTTTATGGAAACTTATAAATTGTTTAAAAGTTTATTTTACTAAACACTTTGTATGAACTTATAAACTATTTTGAGTAACTTATAAACTCAGTCAAACATCCATTACATTTGAATAAGTCCAGCCAAACACCCTCTAGATTTAAATAAATCCATTGATATATAGATGGTTTAAGTTTGATGGTAAAAGTCGATTTAATTTATGTAGACTACAATCCTAATCTTATGCCAACTATGAAAATGATAACCATAGGCGTGTACAAATATGTAAGTTTATAGGAATAGTTTATTAAATTTTGGAATATTAATACTATCATTGTAAAAAAATTAGGGAAATATCAATTTATGTCCCCACATTTAGGGACTTTTTATTAATGTTTTAATATAAACATATTGTTATTTTGATCCCTAACGTTTAAAAATCAATTAATGTCATGTCAATCGATTTTCGACAAAGAAATGCTTACATGGCTGCCGGAGAACCATGTTGGGCAACGCATCAATTAAGTAAAGAAAAAAAACATGTAAAAGCTCACCAAAACGATGAAAAAATCAATCTCAATGCGGGATGTTTTTGTTTTTCTATCGTTTTGGTGAGTTTTTACGTGTTTTTATTTTTTACTTAATTGATGTAGCGTACAACATGGCTTTTCGGTAGCCACGAAGCATTTGTTCGTTGAAAATCAATCGACGGGACATTAATTAAAATTTTCTAAAACATTATGGATCAATATAACAATATGCTTATATTGGGACATAAACTAACATTTACTCAAGATATTTAGTTAGTGTGAATTTCATAGAATGTTTGCAATTCACACATTCTTGGCTAGTTTCACATAAAAAAACTTGAATATTGAATTTTAATCTAGGATTTTGCTTGAACCAACATTTTCTTTAGTTTTAAGAAAGAAAAAACGATAAGTACAAAGGTATTTTGTTATTTAAAAATATTTAATTTATATTATAGTAATTCAAGTTTTTTTTATGAAATTCATCCACAATTTGCTTAAAAAAAGATATGTGTTGATAAGGGCCAAGTGGACTGATTTCGCGAAGCTAGCAAGAACTGATGGTTTTGTCACTCAACATTTAATAGATATTAGATCAGGACAAATCAAACTAACTCACGGTTGACCGATTTGTATCCAATTGATATTATCGATCGCCACGCCACGTGTGCCGATACACACATCGCTTATTTAGAATAAATCGGATCAACCGTTTCAAAACCAATCTGCGGAAATCTGTAAAATCTGCCTCCAAACGAACTATATATTAGATCAGGACACCAAACTAAAATTTTAGGTAGTATTTGATATTATTGCTAGAATAAAATATGTTAAGATACAAACAAATTATTTAGAATATTCTAGATAATTTTCATCCACCATGGGAAAGTGTAAAATGAGATCAATAAACATATTTAACAATATAAAACTAAGAATTAGCATCATCACACACCAATCTTTCGCCTTCCTCAACTCACTTGTTTGCATTTCTCAAGGACTTGATCAGTCATCAGTCATCACTGCTCCACGCAACGAACCGATTAAATGTTATTACTTATAAAGTTAATATAAACTTTGACGGATGCTTAATAATCTACTTGTATTAGTCATTAATGTCGAGAGTAGCTAATCATAATGTGATCGATAGACATTTGATCATGCCAAGCACAAGAAGTGAATACAGATTACTTACTCTAGAAACAAAAACAACAGGGATTTGTTGGATTCGATTCCGAGACCTTGCTTCCTTATATAGATTTTTTAAGTTGTGTCCTTTCTTAAAATAAGTATAATATTCTTGGGTTCCTGGCTCACTTAGAAGCTGCATATGGTGAATCTTCATATTTCCCTTGCCAACTGAAAATCGATTTATCGAAATAATCACTTAAAGATGAAGCTGCATGGGGAAGTCATAGGGGTTAGTAAGTTACCTCTACTTTGAAGAAGAAGAAAAAAACCAACCTGAATTCATCTCCTATGGGAATCTTGAGCTCCAAATCTTCTTCAAATGGCTGCAATACCTGCTCGATCTTTTCCACCTCAACGGCATGGAGGGTCGGTGGGTCCCACTGCAGTCATATTTTCAGACAGGTAGGATTGAGTTTGGTGTGGGAAAGGATAAGAGTGTCATGAGTAAAGGTGTTCACGGGCCAGGTTCCAGTTTAAACTGGCCCTAAACCGCAGGTTTACGGTTCCAGGAAGTTGGAATCGGAACCGGCCCATGAAGAAAGCTAGGCAGTTCCGGTTCCGGTTCAGGATTCCGATACTTGGAACTGTCGAATTTGTTTTTTAATTCTTTTACTTTTATTTTTATGAACTTTTAGTTATAAAATAAGTTGAAATATAATTAAAACGTATATAATTAAGCAAATGAAGTAAAACAAATGAAATCTTTATTTATATTATTGAAAATTGACGGTTTGGCTTGGAACCGCCAATTCCAAAATTACTACTATTTATATTTTTAAAATTGTTTTACTTATATAAAGAATTACATAGTTATATCCCAAAGTATGTATTTTGATTGGAAAAAGATAGATTTACAAGATTTCAAAAGAAAAAATCAAAATATCAAAACAAGGTCCTGACGGAACCTCCGGTTCACAGTTCCACAAATTAAGAACTGGAACTGGCCCATCAAAGGACACGGTGCAGTTCAGAACTGTGAACCAGCAGTTCCAGTTTTTGGCCACCTCTAGTTATGAGTATGTATTTTGTGTGTGTGTGTGTGTGTGTGAGAGAGAGAGAGAGAAAGACTTGCCTTGGGTGCATTGTCCTTGTCAATTGTAACAGCTCTAATACCCTTGAAAAGAAAAGGTCCAGAATGCCATTTAAGTGAAGGCTAAGCATTTAGTAGACAACTGAAACATGATCAGAAAAAGGAGAGAGTTTCAGAAGTACCTCGTAGACATCACTAGATATCGTCCGAAGAATATTCATCGTGATCCTGAACTCTTTCTTCAAGCTCTCGGCCAGTGATTGCTTCCTCCCTTCACGAATCTAAACATAATAGAAGCCACTATCAGGAATACAAGCTGAAGATGAATGCAAAAAAATGTATATATATGTTCATATTGTCGCGTTTATGTTGACATATATTAGGGAGAAACATTACCGACTGCAATGTTATCTTTAGTGCTGTTGGTGACGATCTCTTAAGGCCTTTAAGGAATGGCCCAATCCAGCCATTTCCTTCTTTGCTCGCCTCAGCTTCCTGGAATAAGGGAATCTAGTTAAGTAATCTACACGATACAAAGATAGCTTTTTAAAATCACTCACAAATGACGTTATGATCTGCTCCACAGAATCCTTGGAGAAGCACTCATCAATTATTGCTTTCCTGCATTTAATCCACAATATATCCTCAGAAATTTCAAGATAACCAGTCCACTTTTTATATGAAGGTGAAGAATGAGAAACATTACTTGTTCAGGATACTTTGTTCATCAATCTCAACATTCGTTGAGAATTCCTCAATTGCAGATTTGACAGCATGCACGTCACCACTATTTAGACTTATCAAATGGTTCTGCAGCTCTGGGAATTTCTAAGGAAAGAAAATTTCATAATAGAATCAGCCAGTTGATGCTGCGTAAATTACAGAATATCTATATTTCAAGAACTGAGATCATCATTCAAGTTTCAATGCGATAATCAAGATTTTACCTAAACCTACATTCACATCAATAAGCAACATGCCATAATAAAAGACAAACGTGCAAAGATTTATTTTCAGCACAGGAGATGATGGGATGCATTATAATAATCCTGAAGAATTTGTTAGTGTCATTGAAAGTAAATCAATAATGTAAGTAAATTTTAATCGTTAGATCACATGATAAAAAGAACACATCTATACCAAAGAGTTAATAGAACTTATCTAACCTCAGAGGGGACTATATGAGTAGCAAACCCTGCTGCAACCAATTCTGCACCATTCAGCCTTGCTCCCGTTAGGCCCAAAAATTCCCCTAAGCAGTCCCAAGAAATTAGCCACACTTTGAGTAAGAAACATGTACAGGAAAAAATATCTTCATTCATTTATAATTTCTCAATCATACATAATTATTCGATTACCTAGATGCCCAGGGAGGTGAGAGAGCATGTATGAAAAACCACAATCAGTATGAAAGCCAATGCTTGCCTCCGGAGTTGCGAAAACCTAGCTTAACATATTGTAAAATAAATTATGAATATCCAACCACCAGAAAAGAATACAGAGAAAGAGAAGGATTCATTATACTCACAGTTTTTTCTGTGACAACGGAGAACTTCATTGGGACCATTAAGGATGCACCTCCACCCATGGAAATCCCATGAACTAGAGCAACCTTACATAGTAAATAATAACTAGTGAGTATACCATTAGTTATGTTTGTATGTGTGAAGTGAGTTATGTGGATACCTGTGTTTTCTTATATGTATGGATGTGGTAGCAAAGCCAATACATTCTGTACACCACTTCAAGACTTGGATCCTCTGGAAAAGGAACAAGCATGAACAAAGATAAAACTTCTACCATTTTCGTAGATAAACAAAAAGCCCACTTACTTGACATTCTTCCATCATAGAACATTTTAAGATCCCCGCCAGCTGAGAAAGCACGGCCAGATCCCTAGAGAACATGAGAAAGTTTGATCTTGAAAATGTGGCTTTTTAGATAAACAATTCCATGCTAGTTACATTGTTCAATATATATGTATGTCACAATGGTAAGAGAGTTTTATTTGTGAACTGACCTTGATTAGTATAAGTTCTGCATCATCATCTTTCTCCCACTTTTCCAAAAGCCTTGCTAGCAATTCAACCTAGTCCAAAATTTTTGGAAGTTTTTCTCAGAAAAACATTCACAAGCAAGGGAAACATTATTTGGAAATAAAATCAATTTGAGGTGTGATTTCCTTAAGTTACCACTTCAAATGAAATAACGTTCAATCGTCGAGGCTGGTTCAAGGTAATCACTCTTACATGGCCAAATTCCTCACCTAGAACAACCTAAGCAAGAAAAAAGATAATAGTTGGTATCAGCAGCAAATTAGTATCAGTAATTACTGAAAGAAGAACAACTACAATGTGAAATATATGAACTGTAAACCTATTTTCCTCCCCAACCCCAGAAATAAAAAGCTGGGCTGCAGAGTACCTCTTCATCTGGGTTGACAACCACTTGTGCCATCGGAAAATATACCAGCTTTTCTCAGCAAGATAAGAGAGGAAACACCTACAATTTTAAGAAGGTTTAAGTCAAAGCAGAAATCTGAATTTGAGGAAATATATGTATGCACATGCAAGTATAAGTCAGTCTAAAATGATAATGACCTTCAAGCATAAGTAGTCACATATACACTAAACTACAAGATCTAAAGTAAGAACATCAGACTTGCATAAGCATTGTCTTAAGATAAAAAGATACAGAACATATATAGTTGCTGTACTTGATGGGTTAATTCGACATAAATGATCAAATAAGAAGATAACGTATAGAGTGACGTGTGACCACATTTAAACGTGTGACCACATTTACCAGTTGAACAAATTGCAGTATAAATCCAGGAAGTTCTGATGGATAATCATTTGCAAGGTTTCAATTGTTCTAAGGATCAGTTGGGAAATTAGTACTCAGAAAACAAGAAAACCAACCTTAAATCACACTTAACAATTCTAATATGCCATTCTAAGATTCTTTACCAATATCTACACACAAGGAGCATGTGTTCCATCGAAAGCTTATTCCTCTCATATAAGTAGGATAGGAAACAGCTTAAGCAGAAATCAAGTGTTTCCTCGTTAAAGACTTATTCTGAGCTAAACAATGCCATGACAGAAAATGCAACTATCAATAAACGCAACATCTTACACTGACCAGGAACATAATCCATACTATAAACAATAAGAAGACTGATTATCAATTACATTTTACCCATACATCACAATGAAATAGAGATGACTAACAACATTCTTCCTAGACTAACTAATTTTCAATTTCATCAAACCAGAAACAGCTAACTGTAACTGTGAAAAACTTTACACTCTCCATCCTTCACCATTATCTGACCATTTCAGTCTAAACCATACAAACACTGAACACCCTGATCTCATATGTTTAATATCTCAACAACAGAGAACTGCTCGAGCAATGATATTAATTATGAAAACAGATCATCAATGGTTCTTAATTCTTATGTATCTAGAGCACCTTATACTTCAATTGGTCCAATGCACGTAATCAATTAAAAAGAACTGACAAGGTTGAATCTTTGACAGCTAAAATGGAGGCAGAAATCAAGAAACTAGTCGAAGATCAGTAAAATTTGATCCACTAGCACCAAAATAAACTATGAATCAACCGTCACACAGCAAAGAAGAATCAAAGTTGTAATCAATATTTATGGGAAAAACCACTTACAGAAAAATGCAAAATCTGCCACACTCTCTCTCCCTCGACACTCTTCTTCAGCAGAAATGAAGAGTGGTTATGATCATAAAGTTAATGATTATTGATATAGGAGTAGGAGTGTGGTAGTTGGGGTTTGGAAGTGGGGCTGCTCTTCTAGTCTTCTTGCAAGTTTGCTGAGTCAAAGCTTTCTTCCTATTTTCCTTGCCTACCTACCGCTACCATCAAATGATCAAATAATGTTTTTATTTTGTTTTATTACTGCGATTCACGTGGGAAAGACATCTACCAAATTACTGTAAAATTATATTAAGATGGGTTTGGGTAGTAATGGTATTGGGCTCTGAGGAAAAGCCCATATAAAATAAATCATACAGCCAGCCGAGAGGCCCAACACCTTCTCTGGTCCATTATGGGCGACATCCTTTTCCGAGGCCTTGCATATATTATTAGATTTTTCAGAAAAGCAAACTAATAAAATAGCCACTTTATTGTTGTAAAAATAAAAAAATAGTTATTATAACAAAAAAATAGAATAGTCACTCTTATATTTTTATCCTTATTATTATTATAATAATTTATAACAAGAAGTTTATTAGTTGTGAATTGACCATATTTTGTATATAATTCACAACGAAAATGCTTCTTAGTTGTGAACTCATCCTATTTTGCCTATAATTTCTAATCAAAATATTTCTTAATTGTGAATTAATCTTATTTTACCTTATTACTCATGACCAAAATGCTTCTTAGTCGTAAATTTACAATATTAATTTTGCCAACAATTTATAATCATGAAGCTTCTTGGTCGTGAATTAACCTTCCTTTCCTATTATTCACAACTACAAAACTTCTTAGTCGGAAACTAAACCTATTTTACCTAAAATTCACAATCAAAATACTTCTTATTCGTGAACTCACCATATTATAATTCACAACCACCCAAAGCTTCCCCGGTCGTAAATTACACCTTTTAAAACTAATTCAGACAAATTAAGTGTTAAAGAGCACTTAAGCTAAAATGGTTATTTTTATCTTTGTCTTAATCTTTGTGGCTGCCTTTTATCTTTACAATATTAAAACGAATATTTTGATATATTAACTCCTTTTCAAAATGCTAGTTCAGAAAATAAAAAGATAAAATAAGTTTATTTTGATGATGTGTAATATTTCAATTTTCCACTTCACTAAATTTATACGAGTTGAAATGTAACTCATAAAATTTGGCTTTCAACTGGATTTTCTGATGTCGGAAATCACTAACATACCGAAACCATCACCAAATCAATTTATGAAACTTAAATAATATATTAACTGAAGGTGGAGATCAGGGCCGGCCCTGGGGTTGGCCCAAAGTGCAACCGCCCAGGGCCCCCAAATTCTAGGGGCCCCAAATAATTTTTTTTTAAGCCCAGCCCGAAAAAAAAAAAAAATTAATAACTTACCTGCTAAGATTTGAGAACGGTAGATACGCAGCGCAGCAGAAAGAATCAAGTTTCTTCTTCATTCCCTTCCATCTATCAATCAAACTATTAAATTAACGGCTATTTTCACTTCTCTTTTCCATTCCCACATATCTAAAGCATTCCAATTTCGATAATTCTTTTCTTCATCTTCGATCGGAGTCATAAATTACAGAAGCAAGAGAATTGAAGCAGGGCAGCAATCTTTTCTTTTAATATTGTGATTATTATCCTTTTGTTACAATTGATATGATACACTTTGTTATAAAAAAAATTGACATGTTTTATATTTAAGGGCCCCATTTTGTATATTCACCTAGGGCCCCCGAAATGTCGGGCCGGCCCTGGTGGAGATAAAACTACTATTAAATCAATCTATGGGGTTAAAACAAGTGTATTTCCCAAATATATAATCATATAATTACACATATTCATGTTAGCTAAATCCACATTAAATGTATATAATTATTTTATAATATTTATTTTTCATCAAATCCACCCTTGTGTGCAGGTAAGCATGATCCTGTACGAGGTTGAGGCTGTACCCACCGATAGTGATGCTGGCGCGGCTCACTCACAAGGACTGCGCGTGGGGGAAGGTGAATATACCTGCCGGGTTGCAGATCATGCTGCCGGTGCTGCTGCTGCACCACGACCCGGAGATATGGGGGCACGACGCGAGGGATTTCAGGCCGGAGAGATTTGGACAGGGCGTGACGTCTGAGGCGACGCAGGGCCGGCTCACGTAATTCCCCTTCGGGTGGGAGCCGAGGATTTGCATCGCGCAGAACTTTGCTCTGCTGCAGGCGAAGATGGGGCTGGCGATCATACTGCGGCGTTATTCGTTCCAGCTGTCGCCTTCCTATTCGCACGCTCCTTGTACCGTCGTCAGCCTCCAGCCTCAGCATGGAGCTCCATTGATTCTTACCAAGTATCTGTTACAAGCACCATTATTTGCGAGTAACTGTGTTAATTATATAATTCACTCTTTTTATTACTACTTAAACTTTTAACACGAGTATTTCAGTCTAATGAATAATAATTACGTTTTCTAAACAAAATTCACGTATCCAACTCAAAAAGAAAAAAGAAAAAAAACTTCACGTATATATATATAATAGGATTCATGTAGGAATGTACGAAAATCGTGCATTAACTGTTCGTGTTCGTGTATTCATTCATCGACGAGGATGGCAAGACGGAGCGAGCAACGTAGATCGACGGCGGCAGTTGCACGACGACATCCGTCATGCATTTTGCAAGCAGAGAGAGACAGATCCACGAGGTTTCAAAAGCACAAATCAACTGAACTCAAATACACAGGTTTGATCACAACTACGTACAAATCATAAAATTGAAATCTAAAGGTTTGACGAGCATAAATTATTTGAATCATCACAGCTGGTATCTGTTACAAGTACCATTATTAAGCAATGAAACATACAGTTTAAATTGAACCATACATTAAAATGTATTAATTAGTCTTAGAGTTTGGTAAGAATCAAGTGGGCTCCATACTGAGGCTCCATACTACACCAGTGGAACCAAATGTGATGGAGGCAGTGGAACAAAATGTGGTGGAATCTACAACGAAAGCTGTAGAGATTATGAGGGGAGATACTCTTTGGGGATTGTCAAGAAAATATGGGGTATTCATTTAGACTTATCTGACTTTTCCTCTTTTGTTGGATGGGAAAATTATAATTCTTTTGATAGTGTCAGCCTTGGTAGCTTTATGGGAGTCAACTTTGAGCTTTACTCGAGTATGGGGCGATTGTGTAGGTACCTATCCAGGAAATTAAGGAGGCTAATGGACTTACAAGTGATACCATCTATGCTGGGAAGAAGCTTATTATCCCTTAGTATGATTACTCCTTCGCAATGGTGACTTAATCTTGCTTTCTTTCATTTTTGAACAACAAGGTTATGTTTTAGAATTTTTATCTATATAGTGTTCTTATGTTGTATGAAATGACAGCGTGTTCTTAAGTTAATGTATGTAAACAAAAAACCATTTTCAATGAATCAAAACATGGCACAGTTTCATGGTAAGGAATATTTTGATATCAATGTAGAAATGGATGATTCAAGAATTCGACATCCACAGGCATATTGATCTCTTCGAAACAGTATCAACCAAAACGGATATCCAAAAAAATGAGAAGATAATTTAGGGGTGAAATCCCAAACACAGGCAATTTGATCTTGCCAACAAAAGTACAATGTAATATGAAGAATTTGCATCAGAAAACAGATAACTCTTAAGGTCAAAAGTAGCAAAATGTCTATGGAATCAACGCAAATATAACAAGTTTTAAGCCAAAATATCCTAATATAACTTAGCTGCTCCAGTACCGAGGGTTCGTTGAGACTGAGATCCAAATCAAGCACCAATGTTGGAGGCCTTGTTGAGGATAACACCTTCGTATTTTACTTGGAACCACTTCATTGAATCCTCCTTTGTGACCCTGTGTTGGATACCTACACGAGACTTGCACCTACGGCGGCGGCCAACCCGGTAACCAGGGCGCTCCAGTACAACGTAGAAGTCCATACCATAAATACCAGTTGAAGGGTCATACCTGCGGTGATTGAATTGTGAGAAAGACGCAAACATAATACTAGATTGTTATAGCAATGAATCAAGTTGCAGTTGTCACTTGTGATTTTGATTAACAATAGTAATTTCACAATCAACATAATCAAAGGTAATGGAGTTCATTAAATCTTGAAGGTGAATAAACTCCTGGGCCTCATAGACTTGAGATTCGCAGATTTTCAGAACCAACAAACTCCTTCCACAAAAAGCCAGCAAGCATTTACATCTTACAAGCTCAGTGTCTTTATAAGATATAGATTATAAGCTTATCTGAACTCCCTCATAATGTGACTGGCATGCTTAAGACCAAAATGAAGATCATGAATATAGCTGATGATACACTACTTGCAATTCAGATGTTTAATTTTCACCATTCTTTCCCTGATGCTATTGCAATTGAATTTTTTTAAAAGTGAGGGAGTTAGTTGGAGGCTACTAAACTGAAATAACCAATTAAGTAATGACCTAAAGCTTATTCCACAATGATGGCCCCTAAATGAAAACCAGTCGAGCAAGGTTCACGGCTCAGCCTAATTTTTAACTATTGAAAGCCACAGCATTTTCACATAGTATCGCACTTTCACTTAGGCAGCCAAGTTTTGAACCACTTTCAGTGCAAAGAGCCAAGTCTAGCAGGATTTGGTTATGATGGAAAGCCAACACTGATTATTTTTAAACATTGTGAACCACCAAATTCAGTCATTCTTATGGTTAGTTCAGCTTGCCGGCATTATGAAGATTAAGCTATTATCAACCTCATAATTTAATTTGTATTTGAGCAACCATTTTTACAAGAGAGCACAAGAGGTTTACTTACTTAATTCCAAGATCAATATGCTCCTGAATACCAAAGCCAAAACAACCAGTGTCGCTAAAGTTTCTTCTTAACAGCTCATACTCTTTCACCTTCAAACCACTCTCAAGGAGCTGCATTGCCTTATCACCCCGTACTGTCACACAGCATGCGATCTTTTCGTTACGCCTAATACCAAAAGAACGCACCGTGTACCTTGCTGTCAAAACAAAAGTCAACCCAAGGATGAGAAATATGCTTCCAATGTCAGACCATATATTGCAATCATTTCTGTAAGAGAGAACTTGAATGCAAGTGATAATGGATGAACCCCGAAACCAGATCCAAAAAATCTAAACAATAAACAAAATATGTTATCTTCAAAAGCTAGGTCATGCATGATAAATAATCCAAGGCTGTTTCTTATGGTAATAACAACAGCCAACTGTACAAAGCATGCACTATAAGTTCCGAAATAGTTAAAAGAGGCAATTAACCAAATGAAGATTTTTTTGGGAAAAAATTTAGTGTATATTTCTAGGAAGTAAGAACCAAAAAGTCAGTTGTCAAGAGCTCATTATTACCATAATTTCAAATTAATTTGATTCAGCAATGATACAAAGACGAGATCGGTTTCCACTAAATATTAGCCATAGTTGGCAAAACATAGCTAAAAGTGCATATCAGGCCGTTACATAAAAATGAGCTCATAATTCATAAAAAAGCCTGAGCTTTTTCATACATTCAATTTAATAAAAATTCTTTTCCAACCCATAAATCTTTAAAAAAACTAGAAACTAAAACTAGAATAAGTGTGAGAATATTACCCTTGGAGAAAACAGGGGTTTGGCCGCTAAGCTGTTCCAAAACCTACAAAAATATTTAACAAAAAACTGTGTAATCATAAAAACATATGAACGCAATAATGCAGGCGCACGAAAAACACGGTGGGGCCGCCGTACCTTAGCAGCTCGGGTGAGACGATCTCCGCTCTCACCGACGGAGATGTTGAGGACGAGCTTCTGAACTTTGATTTCCCTCATTGGGTTCGAGAGCTTCTTCTCCGATGCCTATATCACGCATTTCCACAAACACATATGGGACAATTAGACTATCGTGGATGCATATATGAACATACATACCCTATAGATACACATATCCACGGCGGACGACGAATGGTGGAGTGCTTACCATAGCGATGAGGTAGGGCGGCCGGTGCAGCTGCAGACAGGGTTTTAGGAATTATGAAATGGTGAAAAAAACCCTAACTAAATATGGTGTCGACTGTGGAGTTAGTTTGGGGTATTTCGTAATTATTGCTAGTTTGGAGGGTCTGTTTAAAAATAAGCATGGCAGAAATTTTTGAAGTAAAAAATTTAACATTTTTATAACTTTCATATTTTATTTTATTTTTAACTGGATTTTTACATTTTTATTTGGTTTTAGTACGGTTCTTCGATTTTGCAGTTTATGTTAATTGGATCACAAACTCGCTATATAACTAATCTTCATCTATGGGATAAGATAAGTATCATATTTTTTGTTTTCAATTTTTCCAAAATTGTCTTGCTTTATTTATTTTATTAAGAAGAGAAAAGGAAATTGAATTCACTAATTAGGTGGTGACAATATGTGTTATGTGCTCCTAATTAGAGATGCTAAAAGATTGGATCAAATTAAAAATAATGAAACTTAATCAAATTTTAATATTATTTACAGTGCAAATTTTGGGCCGCCTACATTGGCCCGGAATTTCATTAGGCCTAAAATTTATGTGCCCAATTTGACCTAAAATCGGTCTAGCCGGTCGGACGAGGCATGTTTTACTAGTTCTACTTCTAATGTAGGTACTAATATTTCTCAAATAATTTTCTTCTTCTTCTAATGAAAGATATAATTAGAGTGAATAAAAAAATTTAGTGTAATTAAAAATAGGGACCAACTTTCATGATAATTTTAAAAAGATCTACAACTTAAGTTAATATATTTAAAATATCTCAAACTTTCACAATATTTTGAAAAATGTCATCAATTTAAGTTTATATATTTAAATGTCCTCAATTTAACGAGATTTTGAAAAATGTCGTGATTAAAGACTCCAACGACTGAATGTTGAGTCACTTCACTGGATTCTTGCATAAATTATAACTTAAATAAGGTGGAATTTTTTTTCAACCTCATCACTAAATACTTTTCGAGATTTCTATAATTTAAGAATTGATGTGTCTTGTGATAATTCATAAAAATGAGATTGATTTAGAGAAACAATAAAGTACTTGCTAATTTACAAAAATAATCTTCTAAAATTAGGGCAAAATGGCTTAACCTTCTCCGTAAACAATCATGGTGTGCCGCTTAATTTGTGTCACATCTCTCTCTCTTTGTGCATTCTTAAAAGGGATAATTATAGTTTGTGTCCTCAATTTTGAGGAAATTTTGAAAAATGTCTCCAACTTTTTTAATAAATTAAATGTTTCCAATTTTGATGAGATTTTGAAAAATATTCCTAACTTTTGTTAATATATTAAATGTCCTTAACTTTGATGATTTTTTGAAAAATATCATCGATTCTGAGTTTCCGCGACATAATGCTACATCAGTTCGTTGGATTCTCGTGTGGGTTATAATTCAAATGATTCAACATTTATTCTCGTGTGGATTGTAGCTTAAGTAACTCAGCATTCTGTCATCGAAAACTATAAAATCGAGATATTTTTTAAAATATCGTCGAAGTTAAGAATATTTTAATGTATTAACTAAAGTTTGGGATATTTTTCAAAATCTCATCAAAGTTTGATACATTTTAATATATTAACTAAAGTTTGGGACATTTTAAAAATCTCATCGAAATTGGGGACACAAACTGTAATTATCCATTCTTAAAAAGTGAAATGATAAAATTAAGAATGAAAGAAGAGATGGAATTGTCAAAATCAATTTTTTTATTTGATTTTATATTTACATACTTACAAATGGAATGAAGTAATTATTGAGTGCATAATCTATTTGGACCTGTTCACTCCCTTGTTAAAAGACTATCGTAACCAGTGAGCTATTTGAGTTGCGCACCGAGTAAACCCAACTTCTTTGCAATAGCCTATTTAGACCACTTTTAGATTATGACACGCCGCTGCACAAGAACATAAAAATAAACGGAGACTACAATATGTGCATACATACATTCGTAAAGCTAATCACTAAACTACATTAGACTATCGTAGATACATATATAAACATACATACACTATAGATACACATATCCACGGCGGACGACGAATGGTGGAGTGCTTACCATAGCGATGAGGTAGGGCGGCCGGTGCAAAGGTTTTAGGGATTATGACAGGGTGAAGAAAAAACCCTGACAGCGTTTGGTAGCCAAGATATGCTCAAGAATCAAGATAGGGGACATATCTTACGTAATATATGTGTTTGGTATGATATGTTACTATCTTGGGAACCCGTTTAATATCGCTGGGCCCGTGGTAATACTCTGTTACACGCCCTTTACGTATCTGTCGTAAGCCTCGAGATGCGTAATCCAATCCGCATAGTAACAATAGGAAATAAGTTATATTTTAATTTTACTGCCCCTACCCTCCTTCTCCCTCTTTCCCAACCCTGTCGCCTCCCCATTTGTTAATCTCAACTCAATGCTCCGTTTTCATCCTTCCCCTGCCTCAATAAAATCCTCCCCCGTCGCGTCGCCGAGTTGAGCTTCATCGTCCAGGTTTGGTCCCGTGTGCTTTGTACAATAGCAGTTTTTATTTTCCTGTATTCAGTCAATTTAAGGAATTCGAGATTTGTCTTTATTTATTTTTCCTGTATTCAGTCAATTTAAGGAATTCGAGATTTGTGAAAATTTTAGATTATTGCTGTGTTATTCTCGATTTTGTATTTTGGTAGTTGTGTTTCGATGAAGTTGCTGGTTCTGCACAAACTTCACCTTTGTATTTTGGTAGTTGTGTTTCGATGAAGTGTGCTTGCAAATATATTACTTTTCAATTTTAATTTCAGCTGCAAGAAACCAATTAAAAAACAAACTGAGGTTATTGACGAGTGGGAGGGATTCGCTGTACTCGAGACTGACTCAAGTTCTGGTTGCCAAGGTACCTATGACATAGTTTTTGAATTGAATTTGCTATTCTATTGTAATCTGGTTAACAAATTGTGCGAGTGATTTGATGTTTCATCTTGTAGCATTTCTAAGTGAGATTTAATGAGGCGAGAGCTCGGTAATGAGGAGAACTAGTCAACATGTGTGCGTAGGAATACTATACGATATTGCTGGTCTGTAATGCATTTTCTATAAGCTGTTTGCTTTGCTAGACATTGTCATGTACTGCGATATTCGTGCTGGAGAGTAGATCGCCCGTCGTCGGCGAAGATGGGGTTGGACAGTCCCTTGCTTCCAGTTCAGGAATGGAGTTGGTTCGTAAGGAATCTTGCTGTGGATTGCGCCATGTATTTCTTAGGGCTCCTTTCCAGACTTTTGCTTACAGTTTGAGATCGGCCTTAGGAGGGTAATAATGTCTTATTTTATTTTAATCGACTGGGATAATTTCGGTATCAAACAGCCGGATAAGTTATCTTGGATTTTTGGCTGCTATACCAAACAATCAGATGTATTACCCATCTCAAACTTTATCTAGTTTCTAATGTATCTTATATTATCCTATAACTGCTACCAAAGGAGCCCTAAATATGATGTCGACTGTGGAGTTGGTTTGGGGTGTTTCGTAATTATTGCTAGTTTAGAGGGTCTGTTTAAAAATAGGGCTGTCAGAATTTTTTTGAAGTAAAACTTTAACAATTTTTATAACTTTCATATTTTATTTTATTTTATTTTTAACAGGACCTTTTACATTTTTATTTGGTTTTAGTAAGGTTCATCGATTTTGCAGTTTATGTTAATTGAACCGGTTCTTCTTTACTCTTTTGATGATCTGCTGTCCCATTTTGTGGGTTTCTTGAATCTTTAATCAAGGTAAAATCTTCACTTGCAACAAAAAACCTAGCTCCATGTGTCCCAATTTGATTTTAATTGTTGGCGTCGCCTTCTTTTTCCTTCTTTAGTTTCGGTTATTTTGTTTGATTTGTTGATTGTTTATAGAATGAGTGTATGAATTTCGCTGAGTTTGCTATTGTTATAGCTAACTAAAGGAGTTGATCAATGGCCACCGTTGATGTGATCAAATGCTGTCACGATTCCATCCGACAAGTAAGTTACAGCTTTTCTTCACTGTTTTTCTTATGCTACTACACTTGAGTTTGTTGATAATTTCAGTTTGAAATAAAATTGTTGCATATATTTTGTTGAATTATCATTCTTGTGAATTCTCTGAACAAACGGTTTGGCTGTAATTTCATTGATCTATTATAATTGTTTTAGGGGAAAATTATGGGTTTTGGGCCTTGTCTATGATTTGATATTTTTCAGGCCTCGGAGAATATTAAAGATGCAGTTGTGTATTTGGATGCTGGAAGTGCTGAGAGCTTCCAGTTTCTTGGCGTGATCCCCTTGCTTTTGGAGCTGGGGGCACGAGCCGTCTGTAGCTTGGAGAACATGTCAGTTGTTGATAAGGTGCCTTCTGACAACCTGTTTTCGTTATTGCTTCCCCTATATTCGCCATTCAAAATATCATGGAATCGCTCATGTGGAATCAAAGTCTGTGGATGTATGATATTTCTTTCTTGGTACTATAGCTGGTATCCTTTGTAACAACGTTCATACGATGCAGCCTTTTGGATTTCAATATGAACTAATTCACTGTTTATAGAAGAACTCTTTAACTTTACTCTTATGGATGCTTTGCCATTCTGTTTCTCTTTGTTTATGCTGGCATCTGTTTACTGTGAACAGGAGTTTCACTGTGAGTTCTAGTCAAATTTATTGGTTTAAACTCTTGTCGGATCATTTGCCAAAGTACTTAGAATGCTTGATGTTCTTTTTTGAAGTTTTGGTGGATGTATCCTTTATTGCCTTCTATGTCTGTAGACTCTGTACCATTATATTGTAGAGTTCTCATTGAAGTTGTTTTATAGGTTGTTGACTTGAATACCAGTTCTGATCCTGACAGTAAGATTGTGGTCATCACGTCGCGTCTTCTGAGTGATGCACATCGCTATATTCTGCGTTGCTTGAGCACACTTCAGAATGTCCACTGCTGTGCAGTATATACGTCCATCTCAGAGGTCGTCTGTTAAATTATTGTTGGAAGCCATACTTTTCTGTATTTATTTAATAGTCCTATGGATGCTCCCCATCACAATGTTCAATACTCTTATCTCTTATATAACTTGGCCCGATTGATTGGTTGAGTATTTATGTTGAAAAGTTGAAAAAACTCATTTGAATTCTGTAGGAGTTATGTGGCTTGATATCAAATCTTCATTTTAGCAGTGATTTCCATATGGGTTATGGGAGCAAGTATTATGAAGTCATAACGATAACTTTGACTTTCAGCCCTTAAAGATTTTGGAGGCTTTAATGTTTATAAAAGAACTGGGTTGTCAAAATAGCTTTTCTCAAGCTGAGGGAAATCTTATGACGTATACAGGCACCATGCAGAAATCCTAGATGATCTTTCTATTTATTCTGCTGCTGAGAGAACTGTAGCTTAGTTGTTTATCTATCGAATGTTTATCTCCAGATAGTATATTGTCTTAAAACTATAAAGTTCAATCATTGTCTTAATTGCCATGTGGCTAAGTTGTGCGCTTCTGTAGTTCTTTATGAGTCTAGATTGATTGTCCAGAGTCACAGCATCTTACTAACCCCCATTCTGTAGCAAATAGCAACATGAGTTGAGTGTTGGTTTCATGCCACCTCAACTGCTATTGCACTCTCTCTTTTCCACTGATGACTCTATTCTACCAATTTTGTCTCCTGCAAATACATTGTTGAGATTAGAGTGGGGTGGGAGATGCTAGCATCTAGTACATAGTGCATGACCGGAGGATGCTGTTTGCTACAATAGGCATGAATACGGTCTTATAATTTCTGATGTATTTCTTTTTAGGGTTTTGCTTTTAGCTTCCTTCTGACATCATATTGGTTTTATAGACAAGTGAATGAGCATTTCCTCTTCATGAAATTAAGCAACTACTCTAGTGACTCGTAATCTCCGTTAATTGCACCAACCAAGAGTTGCTCATGTTTTTTATTATCTTTTCCCTGTCACTGTTGCTGATACAGAACAAGAATGTGAAGCTTCATATACAGATCCCCCGTTTCTCATATATAGCCTTCCTTTATTATAATACAGGTGGCTCACTCAGCATATCCTGATTCTCCTCTCGGCCCAGATGCTTTTCGTGAATATGAATCTCTTCTCAACCAAGATTATGAGGAGCTTGTTAAGAAACACGAAAGACCTCGCACTGTTCCTGACGACAGTGGACTTAAGGAAGGTACCGCATCTGAAGAGGAAGGGTGGTCGGAACTAACTGAGATTGATGATGATAGTTCCAGAGATTATGGCATAGCAAATGTGAAACTTCGAGGCGAAGATGATTTCAGTGGCTACTTGGAAGACATCGGACAAAAATTGGTGGTCTCAGTGCATCACTTTCCTCTGATTTTGTGTCCATTGTCACCCAGAGTCTTTGTCTTACCTTCAGAAGGATCTACTGCTGAAGCTAGCTTATCTGCTCAGCACGAGAGTTCGATAAGCTCTGGTTTGCCTCCATTAAGTACAGGGAGACTTGCTGATGCTGAGGATGCCAGTCCCGGGGCAAATCTTACAGCTCAATTTCTCTACCATTTGGCTTTAAAGGTAACAAAGCTTTGCTTTTTGTTGATTTTCTATTATGAAGCTCATTATGTTATGAACAATTTGTGTTTCAGTGAATTTGCTTTGCTATATTCCTATATAGATTAGTTTTATCATTGGGAATTTTCTTGCTTTTTACTTGGGAAAGAAGAAGAGTCTACTCTTGGCATCAAGTATAAAGGATAGGGAATCAAATGGAATCTTGATAATAAAAATTAGAGAGAATAAACAGTTTGTCATGTACCTCATGGAAATTGGAGAAGTATTTTGACAAGCCCATGTGGATTTCAAGGCTTTATCTACTCTTAAATTTAAAATAATCTATAGAATTAGGATTACTGTGCCATAGAAATTTTCTATTTACAGTTGAACCCAGATTATGACCTTAAAAAGTTGTAGTTAGTATATTATCTACATGATGGCATAGAAATTTTCTATTTACAGTTGAACCCAGATTATGACCTTAAAAAGTTGTCGTTAGTATATTATCTACATGATGGCGTTCCTTTGTCAACTATCTTGATGCCAACCAAATGTTAAAATTGTCTCGTTGATGATGTTATATTTTTTCTATCTAAAACTTGCAGATGGATCTGAAACTTGAAATATTTTCGCTGGGTGATTTGTCAAAGAATGTAGGGAAGCTTTTGACAGATATGTCTAGTCTATATGATGTCGGTCGGCGTAAAAGATCAGCAGGGCTACTGCTCATCGACCGTACACTCGATCTTCTTACTCCATGCTGTCACGGAGATTCACTTGTGGATCGAATGTTTTCGTCTCTGCCTCGTATGCAATCAGCATCATCCTTAAGCCAATCAAAAGGTTCCCAGAGCCAACTCAAAATCGGCCCTCTCAAGGTCGAGCGTGCTCCTCTCACTGTGCAGATTCCACTTGAGAAATTCATCGTGGAAGAAGATACAGAAAGTAATGTTCGGCTGCTGGAAAACATCGAAGCGTTTTTGGATGGGTGGAATACTTTCAAATTGGATGCTCCAAGTGTTGACTTCATGAACTTCAGAAAAAAACTGAAAGACGAAAGTTGCTTTCAGCTTAATAAGAGTAAACTTCTGCGCGGGACGTTTGTCTCGACTGATAACTTCCGTGGAGCTCCGTACCTTGAAGCGATACTTGATAGGAGGACGAAAGACGGGGCCATGCTGATCAAGAAATGGCTTCAAGAATGTTTACGTCAGGAGAACATAACGTCTAATTTGAAAATTCGTCCGGGTTTAGCTTCCAAGGAGTTGCAGTCTCTGATCAGAGCACTAGCCAAACGCCAGTCCTCGTTAGTGAAAAACAAAGGGATTATTCAGTTAGCAGCTGCCACAGTGCATGCGTTAGACGAATCACATTCTGCTAGTTGGGATGCGTTCAATAGTGCCGAGAAGATTCTGCATGTGAATGCTGCGGACACGAGCCAAAGCCTCGCTGCTCAAATCAGCGACCTCATAAACAAGACTGTTCTAGTGGCTTCTCAGGGGCAAAAGCACAACACAACAGGTAAATCTCCGGGCTTATTCACTCTTGAAGATGCACTGCTCCTGACAGTTATTGGGTATATATTAGCCGGTGAGAATTTCCCAACCTCGGGTTCCGGTGGTCCATTTTCATGGCAAGAGGAGCATTTCATGAAAGAAGCCATTGTGGATGCGATTCTCGAGAACCCCACTGCATCGAGACTCAAGTTTTTCCAAGGTTTGTCACAAGATCTCGAAGGCAAAATAAAATCTGATGAGAAGAAGGGAGATCCTAGCGGTCAATCGGATGGTTTGGATCTTGATGACGACCAGTGGGATAGTTGGGGCGACGAGGACGCTGATAAGGACACGAGCAAAGAGGAAGCATACGGTGACATGCAGCTAAAGCTAGAGCTTCGAGACAGAGTGGATAATCTTTTCAAATTTCTTCATAAACTGTCTGGCATGAAAGGAAATTCCGCACTGAGAGAAGGGATGTCGGCTCTGGAAAGCAGACGCAATGATGATCCTTCTACAACTAAGGGACTGCTCTATAAAATCCTCACCAGTGTCTTAGACCACAATGAAATACCTGGGATGGAGTATCATTCATCCACCGTGGGACGCCTTTTCAAAAGTGGATTCGGAAGATTTGGCCTCGGACAGGTATTAATAGTAGGCAAAAACTTGTATACATCCGAACGTATAGTGCATCCATCCCATTAGGGTTCACCAATCCCTAATTAAGGTTTATTAATCCACAATTAAGGTTTATTAGTCCATAGTTAGGATTTATTAATCATAATCATGATTTAATGAGGGTGGATACACCGGAGTTTGCCTCTTAATTGTCTGATCACAATAATCACATACATATCTATTTTTCCTAAAGTTTTCTTCTGAGAGTACTGAGTTTTTCTTTTTCATCCCGCAGGCTAAACCTAGTCTTTCGGAGCATAACATTATCCTGATTTTTGTAATTGGAGGCATAAATGCAGTCGAGGTTCACTTTCTTCAGCTCTATTCCTTTTTTTATGCACTCTTCTTTCCGCACTATCTTTGTTCAAATGAAAGCTATATAGTTCTTTTATGTGATGTTTATTTTCTTGTTGCGCTGTGAAGGTGAGGGAAGTGCAGGAGGCGATAGCGCGGAGCAGCAGGCCGGATGTCGAGGTGTTACTGGGCGGAACAACTTTTCTTACCCCAGATGACATGCGTGAATTGCTTTTTGGTGACTATTCTCATATCTAAACGCAACTTGTACAATCAATTTTGTTCTGGATAATACAGATTTATACTTGTAAGCCTGCTTTCGTTTCACTTTTCAGTTTCCTTAAAATTTTTATTTTGTAGGCACAAATGCATCAACTTTTGTAAAAAGTGAAAAATGTTAGAAGTGTAATGTACTATCAGTGTTTCCTCCTTCCCTTTACACCGACTGACTGTGTAATAGATGTGACAAATGTCGAGAAACAAATTGAATAGTAATTATATATTTCTTGTTTAGATCCATGAATATAGGCGTTAGGGTTCTTGAAATTTTGTGAATTCTGATTGGATGGCTTCTTTTAATGATGTTTCGTTAGAAGGTTTTATTTAGAAATCTAAGATTCACAAAGGTTTCGTCTATGATTTGATAGTAAAAAGTTGCCCCCTTAGTCTTGGTTCAAACCAAAGTAATTTTTTACTTCATATAAAACTTTCTTCCTATAACTTTGTTAGATCTGTGATCAAAGTATTTTTTTACCTCTCCTGGTTCTAATTATGAATTCTTTTTCATCATTATATAATTGGATGAATATTGCTTTAAACTCTAAACTACATTTGTTTTATCCAAAATATTACGAACAATTAAAAATATTTATTTAAACTACCAATAATTAGTATGATAGCAAAAATGTCATGCGATCATTTTTTGGCCTTCGGAATCTTGACATGGCTCGTCTTATGACAAATAGAAATGCCACATAATTCCAAGTGACATGTATGTTTTTTTTTTCTTTCCTATGTGATATCCGACGAACTATATCAATATTTATAAGGTTGGAAAATAGTAGCAAGATATTTTTTTATACAATACTGATAGTTGATGGTTTAAATAAATACTTCTAATAGTGTAGGATGTTTTTCATAAAAAGAAGTATAATATCAAGATTTTTGAGGTCGGTAAATAGTGGCAAAATATTTTTGGTACATTACTGATAGTTGGTGGTTTAAATAAATATTTCTAATATTTCATAATATTTTTGATAAAACAAGTATGATTTAGAGTTTTAAGTGATATTTATTGTATATAATTTTATGAAAGATTAGTTTTTTCAATTTCAAAACTTCCGATTCACCAAAGATGTTAAACAAAAACTCTATTACTTCCTGAAATTCTCAAGTTTATTCTTTTATAATTACACTTGATAGATTTTTGTTTCTTGAGATATTTTCCACATTGACTCGTTTGCAATTCAAATACTTAATCCAGATAGAACTTAAGATACTTTTAATATGAATCTAGAAAAGATATGTAGCGTCACGTCTTGCCTTTTGTTTAGTTGACATTTCTACAATATATCGTAGAACTCAGAAGTTGTAGGATGTGTTTGTTTAAGGATTCTTTAACTTTTCCATTGATTTCTAAAAACAAATGTAACTTTTCCATTGATTTTTAAAATCAAATGTTCTTAATCCAGAGAGAAAAATCTCTTAAGTTCTTTGAAAATGATTTGATATATACAATCGGAGTTTCTCTAACCAAATTGTGCAAACAAACACCAACTTCATCCAGTAAATCACCCAAAACCATTTCTTCCAGTTTCCCAAACCTTTTGTTTTCTTAAGAGAGAGAGACTAACAAAGACATCCCCTTGCTCTGCCTTTTACATCTGTATTTTAGTTTTAGTAGTGTAAATGAATGTGGAATAATGTTGTTTCTGCCTCCTTCCGACAACTGTATATTTTTTTTAAGATTAATTATAATTTTCACCACGATCTTTTCTATTAAATATTATATCACAATCATTCAATTTTTTTAATTTAATACCATACCTTTAGGTGGTGTTTACTTTACATGATTAGGTTGGATAGATAAAATTAATCCAACTTAATCAAGTGTTTACTTTTAAGGATTAATATTTGAGGATATCCCAAAACCTGGGATTATTTTAATCCTTTGAAATGTTCTTCATTAATTTTAATCCAACCAATATAGATAGGATTGAAATAATCATCCAAATAAAGAGAGAATTATTTATACCAATTTTAATCATTCACTAATCATTTGTAGTAAACAAATGATTGATAGATAAAAATTATCTTATCACACATTTAATCCATCAAATAATCAATCCTTCAAAATGCTAATCATAAAAAGTAAACACCACCTTAGAAGATTAGCTTATAAGTTCTTTAAAACGAACTTATAAGCTATTTAGAGCTTATAATTTGTTGCAAAATGTTTGGTAAAATAAGCTCCTAAGCGAACATAATTTGTGAAAATAAAATCTAACAACATAAGCTCCCTAAAAATAAGTTGGTCAACCCTAACTTATTTTTTCATAAACTTATAAGCAATCATGAATTTACCAAAATATCCTTATTATAGTTCGTTATTTCCTACACATACACTATCAACTTCATCTCTCGTCAATTTTATCTATCTAACTATAATTTTCTCTCTCTAATTCACGATTCTTTCTCTAGCTTGTAAGATCAATTATCCAAACACTTTAACAACTTATAAGCACTTGAGACATTACCTTTTATAAACTTTTGAAACATCTTATAAGCTCTTGAAGCTTATAAGCTTTCTAAAATAAGCTTAGCCAAACACCCCCTGAATGTATCAATGAAGCTCATTTCCGGCGCCACAAAAATGGTTAGAGGAAAAAGTTAGTTAATGAAAATGGAATAGTCCTTTGAGCAAAATCTATATCGGGACCCATTTAACAAGATCATCGTTACTTTTAATCAGTTATTGATAGGATATGGCCCAACTACTGTGCCCAAGCATCGTGCCCAATACTGTAAAGTCGACGTCAAGCTCGGCACGGACAAGATCGGCCCAAGAAGACACCTAAAACCGGTGGGAGCGGAAGGCTCGGCCATATCTAAATGAATCCTAGTTCGAGAAGGGATAGAATTAAGATCCTATCCTAGATCTCGAATCCTATTTAGAAGACCTCGATTTAAGATCTATGTCTAAATAATTGTGTATAAATAGAGGTTAGATTAGACGAAATAGATCATTCACACTCTTTGTAATCGCTTCACACATTCAATACACGAATACTCTATCTCTCCCGTGGACGTAGATCTTATTCATAGATCGAACCACGTAAATCCTGGTGTTCTTGTGCATTTATTTCTCTTACGAAATTAAGATCGATCATCGGCGCGTCGTGGGAAGCGAAATTTTGTGTTTTCGATCAACCACCGTTTACAGAAATAATCATGACCAGGTACACCAGAAGCCATGCATCCAGGACCGTCGCCGGCAACAACAACGCTGACGGCGAAAGGGAACGCCGAGCTCAGCTCGGGAAGAGCCCAATCAGAGAAGAAACCCCCGAAGGATATGTCCAAAGTCTCGACGAGCACGGACACCCCGCCCTGCAGGAGGCAGGTTACCATAGCGAAGGAAATCGCAGCAATAATCCAGGGGAACATCCGGCTCCACAAGTAAACCTTGACGACGCCGTCAAGGGGTTTCTCGAGAAAAATAAGGAGAGCTTTCTCCAGTACCTCAGCGAAGCACAGGGTCGGCCACGTCCTGAAGACAGGAACGCCGAAGCCTCATCTAGGTACGAGGCATCACAACGAGAGGTCGGGGCCCAAACCGACCGCGCAAGGAACGAGCGACGCGGGAGAGGACGTCGTGACCACCGCGAAGCCGGCCCCGATCACCAGAATGAATCCATCCAGCGAACTCCGCCCCGCTCTCCAAGGGACGAGCAGCGCAGGAAAAGGCATCATGGCCGCCGTGAAGTCGGTCCGAGTCACCTAAACGAGTTCGATCGTCGAACTCCGTCCCAATCTCCAGAGGACGGCTTCGATGGATACGGAAAATAGTCACTCCGTTCTCAAATAGGATACTCAACACTTCTCCCGGATAAATACCGGTACCAAGCATCGCCCCTATGACGGGTGAGGATCCACGTAACTTCCTCTCGCAGTTCAATACAACATGATCAACCAACGTCTCATCTCGCTCATATGTAAACTCTTCCGGAGTTACTCGTCGACAACGCCCGCAGTGGTTCGACGGTCTACCTACGGAAGCATCGGCCCTATCGCGACTCGATGGCGGCCTTCCATCGAAGGTTCTTCCGTAGGCGGAGTCAAAACGTCGTCGGACACCTCCTCACCATAAGGCAAAGCCGTAACGAGTCCATCGGTGACTTCATGACGAGGTTTAACAAGGAGTGTTTGAAGGTCAAGACGTGAACGACCTGTTAGTCATCTCGGCCTTCCAAACGGCATCTTGCCGGGCCTTATACCGAGAGATCGCTGGCACGAACCCGTCATCGCGACAGTGTGGCGCGCATAGCCAACCGGTTCGCCAAAGCGGACGAGGCTAACAAGAGAAAGAAGCGAACAAGCGGGACCCCGGAAAAGGAAGAAGAGATGAAGGAAGGAAGATCGGAACGAGGCGTGCGCGCCTGAAAGATTACATCGCCTATAAGGTCGAGCTCGGTCCGCGTGACGTCTCGAGCGACCTCAATACACCCGTTGACGGCCGAGGCGTAAATCACGCTCCATATGAACTGCTCAAGAAGCCTCGACCGATGACAGGAGGAAAGAGGCGCCGAACCAGGGATAAATACTGCTCATTCCATGAAGACTATGGGCACGACATCGAAGAGTGCAAAGAACTCATGGGAGAGATAGAGATGTTGGTTCAAGATGGACCCCTGAAGAAGTACCAAACACAGGGCCGTCAAGCCGACCAGAGAAAGCAAAGGAAGAGGGGGAATTACGCCCCCCACAAAAAAGCGAAGCGCGACATCGATGAGGAAGGAGATGACGAGTCCCAATATGACGGGGTGGTCTCCACTATTACAGGGCTCCCTCGTGGAGTCACGAAGTCTTCCCTGAAGGCCGAAGCCCGAAGTCCTAGAACCGGCGAGCCTAACAACAAGAGGTTCGAGAAGGACGGGCGATCACCTTCTCCGAGGATGACCCCGTACCCGCAATAGTACCCCACCAAGATGCACTGGTGATCCATGCAGTGGTCGCAAATAAGTTGGTGAAACGCGTGTACATTGACAGCGGCGCGTCGGTAAGCATCCTTTTCAAGGAATGTTTTGACAAGCTAGGAATAGAAGAAGCACGCCTCGCACAAGCGCCGCTGCCACTCCGAAGCTTCGTCCAAGAAGAGACGCGCCCGGAAGGGATAATAGAGCTACCCGTCACGGTGGGGAAGTCACCAACAAGCTCCACCAAGGTGGTGCAATTCTTCGTAGTGAAGGCCCACTCGCCATATAACATCATACTAGGGCGAGATTGGCTGAACGCTGTAAGGGCGGTATGCTCAACGTACCACCTCACAATAAAGATACCCACCGCGAGGGGAACAGCCGTGATCCGAGGTGATCAAAAGCAAGCCAAGGAATGTATGCAGGTTGCCTTACGAGGTGCAGGGACCTCGGTCCAAGATCCACAGCATAGCAACTAAAGGAACCCGAGGAGTTGGAGTCAAAAGTACACTCCGTTAACCCGGCGGAAGAGGTCGCATTGTGCGAGGATGAGCCCTAAAGGTCGTCAAAGTTGGTCTCACCAAGGCGCTCGAAATAAAGAACGGATCATCCAACTCCTACGGAATTCGAGATGTGTTTGCTTGGTCTCCCCGACATGACCGAGTCTCACCAAGTATCATCACCACCGCTCAACATCGACCCAAACATGAAACCGGTTCGGCGAAGCAAAGAATTTTGCACCGAACGGAACCAAGTCATTCACGACGAGGTGAACCAGCTGTTAAAAGCTCGCATACTGTTCGAGGTCAAATATCCGACCTGGATAGCCAACCCGGTAATGGTGAAGAAAGGAGGAGGGGGATGGCGAATGTGTATTGACTACACCGACCTCAACAAACATTGCCCAAAGGATTGCTATCCCCTTCCCAACATTGACAAGAAGGTCGACGCACTGGTCGGATACGAAGTCTTCAGTTTCTTGGACTTATACAAAGGGTATCACCAAGTCCTGATGGACGATGAAGACGCGGCCAAGACAGCCTTCATTACCGACTTCGGAGTCTTTGCGTATAAAAAGATGTCATTCGGCCTCAAGAATGCAGGAGCCACCTATCAAAGGATGGTGGACAAAATATTTAAGCCCTACATAGGTCAGAATGTGGAGGTATACGTAGACGACATCGTCGTCAAAAGCAAGGAGGAAGCCGCATGTGTAGCCGACCTCGGATCGTACTCGCCTTCTCCAAAAATCAACTCAAACCGAACCCCGTAGTGCACGTTTGCGCTCGGTCCGAAAGTTCTTAGGGTGCTGGGTTTCACAAGAAGGGTTAAAAGCCAACCCGTCCAAGGTCCAAACCATTTTGGAAATGAACATGCCAAAGACCATCCATGACGTACACAAGCTGACAGGCTGCATAGCCGCACTGAGCCACTTTCTTTCAAAAGCCGCGGATAAACAGCTACCCTTCTTCAAGATACTCAAAAAGGCCCCGAAATTCTCATGGGATGATGTACACAAGTCCGCCTTTGAAGATCTCAAGAGCTATCTCGCAAGCTACCCACTCTATCCGTCCCGAAGAGGAGAGGTCCTTTTCTCTACCTCGCCTCCTGACGAATCCATAAGTGCAGTCTTGGTACGAGAGGAAGGACGTCAGCTCCCAGTGTATTTCATCAGCCGAGCACTAAAAGGCCCGGAAACGAGGTATCAGCCCTTGGAGAAGCTTGCCTTAGCATTGGTAAACGCCGCAAGGAGACTACGTCCATACTTCCATGCACATCCCATACGAGTCCTCACCGACTACCCACTTCGACAAGTATTGACGAAGCCCGAAGCCTCAGGGAGAATCGCGAAATGGGCAATCGAACTAGGCGAGCACGATATATCCTTCTGCCCCCGCCAGGCCATCAAAGGTCAAGCCCTAGCGGATTTCCTGGCCGAGGCTAACTTCGTCGAAAAACCGAAGCCCACTGAGTCCAGACGACGATGCCCAAGCCGAACCAATGGATGAAATACCAAAGGAGTGCTGGCAACTCTACGTTGACGGGGCTTCGGGGAAAACGGGTAGCGGAGCAGGAATCTTACTCCTAGGCCCGGACGGCCAAGAGATCACCTACTCACTTCGGTTCACATTCAAAAATACGAACAACGAAGTAGAGTATGAAGCTTTGATCGCAGGACTTCGCCTAGCTCAAAATCTCCAAATACGAGCCGTGCAAGTTCACAGCGATTCTCAGGTCGTAGTAAGCCAAATGTTGGGGAAATACGAAGCAAAAAGCAACAGGATGAAGAAATACCTTGAAAAAGCAAAAAGCCTACAACGGATTTTCTCATTCTTTCAGATAGTTCGCATCCCAAGGGAGCAAAACAGCCGAGCTGACATCTTAAGTAAATTGGCCTCGTCGTCTACGAGCCCGCCAGTGGAAGAAGTCCAAAGCAGAAGCATAGACAATACCGATGACGGAGCCGAGGTTAATGTAATCTCGGATGAAGAACCCAATTGGATGACTCCCATTCGAGAGTACCTGGAGAATGGCGAACTACCCCAAGACAAGCTGGAAGCTAGAAGGATCCTTAACAAATCTATACGATATACAATTGAGCGGGGGGTCCTATACAGAAAGTCATATCTCCAGCCTCTCTTAAGGTGCTTGGGTCCGAATCGAGCTGATTACGCTCATGCGAAGTGCACGAAGGATCATGCGGAAGTCACATCGGACCCCGAGCCTTGTCGAAAAAAGTCATGAGATGGGGATACTATTGGCCAATGATGTTCCAGGACTCAATTGACCTTGTGAAAAGGTGTCCGAAGTGTCAACTCCACGGGAACGTACCGAGGCTACCGCAAACCGACCTCACCTCAATACAGAGCCCTTGGCCGTTTATGCAATGGGGGATCGACATCGTAGGCCCCTTTTGCAAAGCACCAGGACAGCTCCAATTCCTAATTGTTGCGATTGACTACTTCACGAAGTGGGTGGAAGCTGAGCCTTTGGCAAAAATCACAAGCAAAAACGCCCTCAACTTCGTCTGGAAGAACATAGTGTGTCGCTTCGGCATCCCTCACATCCTCCTTTCGGACAACGGAACACAATTCACTGATAAGACATTCAGAGAGTGGTGTCAAGAGCTTCGGATCCAACAAAAATTCACCTCGGTGGCCCATCCTCAAGCAAATGGTCAGACCGAAGTCACCAACAGGACCATCGTGAAGGGATCAAGACTGCCTCGACCGAGCTAAGGGCCTTTGGGTGGAAAAATTTACCACAGTCTTATGGTCATACCGAACAACACCGGGACCTCGAATCAAGAAACGCCCTACGCTTTGGTGTATGGAACCGAGCAATGATCCCGGCAGAAATTGAGTATCGAGTCCTCGTACCATCGACTTCTGCCCAAGCAATGAGGAAAATCTACGAGCTGATCTGGACCTACTCGAAGAAAAAGAGACCTCGCCTACATCAGGAAGCTCGGTACAAGCAATGTAGCTCGGTATTACAACCAGTGTTAAACCCGACAATTCCAAGTAGGTGACCTCGTACTCGAAATAATGAAGTCAAGAAAGCCGTGCAGCTTGGCAAGTGGAAGCCACATGGAAGGACTCACGGGTTGACGAAGTCCTCGGCAAAGGGCCTATAAGCTCGCCCAATTGTCCGGTGAGCAATTACCCAACGCATGGCACATCATTCATCCAAGAGATATTATGCATAAGTGTCAAAGGTCCAGTCTTGTTCGGTCGTGTTTTAGGGTCCTTTAATCGAGTCGAGTCTTACTTTGTTATGTCATCTTTATCAATAAAATTCTATTTTTGTGCATGTTTTATTTGTCACTAGTGCATAATTAATCTTCGATATTATTCTATACCCTACGGAGGACAAATTCCCTCGACGGAGGTCGATTACCTTCGTTTAATACGAGGATGAATTTAAACGCGTAAGGGACCACCCTCCGATAACCTCGGCAAAAACAGAACCATTCCTACATACGAGATCGACACCTTCGTTTATTTCAAGACGGTTCTCTCTATGTAGACGGCAGTAAGGGACAACCCTCCCGATAACCTCGGCAAAAACAGAACCATTCCTACATACGAGATCGATTACCTTCGTTTATTTCAAGACGGTTCTCTATGTAGACGAAATAAGGAACCACCCTCCGATGACCTCGGCAAAAACAGAACCATTCCTACATACGAGATCGATTACCTTCGTTTATTTCAAGACGGTTCTCTCTATGTAGACGAATAAGGGACCACCCTCCCGACGACCTCGGCAAAAATCATTAATTCAAGACGGAACTCTACAAGGACGAACTACCCTTCTACGAGCAGATTCCTTCAAGACTTCATATATTACTTTAGTTCAAAATAAAGTCAATACAAAGAAAGTACATCTTTCTTATTTTAAAAATAAGTTATCTGATTACATATTACGAGGCGGAGGAGACCGAAAAACCGAGCCAATCCCAGAAAATCGCGATTCAACAAATTCATCTATACTAATCCTCGCCTCACCTCATCCTCGATCTACACTATGGGCTCGCTAGATCGACATCGCCACTCGATGACGCTTGGCTTCGCCCCTTGAGGATCCACGTCGCTCAAGGGTAATGCAGCCTCTCTTGAGCTATCCACGGATCGTCATAATTGGTTCATTTATTCTAGATCGAGAAGCTCCGTGAAGAAGAGGCCTCTGCATCCCGTCGAAGCATTTCGTCGAGCTGTGGTTGTCGAGCGATGACGGTCTTGTATATACCTCCGAGCCTTTTTAATTCACCGTACTGTTCCGTGAATTGCCAGGAGGTCCGACCATATTCACGCCGATACCTCGCACAACGGGCAGCAATCTCGACAACCTCGCTTCAACTTCCGAGATAGTCATCCCACCATTTCGATGGATGGCCTCGCACTGCATGCTCCTCGCCTATTAATTTAGCCTTCCTCGGCGACCTCGAACGACTCCTCCAAATGCAAAAGATGAGCCCGGAGCTCGTCACGCCTCTCTGGCAGCTCTATGTTTAATAACAGACTACCGCACATGGCCCAATTGTCCCTTTATATGGAGGAGTTCGACCTCTTTAATTCCAGAGCCCGACAAGTCTTCAATCGATTCAACCAAGGAGAAGCATCAAGCATTTCAAAGCACAACCGAATAAAAGATAAGTGTTTTCATATAAACTTGTGATTCTATTAAAATGCCCTTAGTAAAACCAAAGTGTACATTTACATTCAAAAAAAGGCGGATCAATCGACCTCTAGATGCCTCGGCCTGCCCACCTCAGCCGCCTCCGAGCATGGAAAGCCTCGCCTCCTCCGCCTAACCTCGCCAAGTCCGGCCTCCCTCAGAACCGCCGGCCTCGCCGCCTTAAAACCCCACCGCAGCATCCCCGACCCCTTTGTAAGATCGGTCATTAGCGCCGGTCGGGATCTCGGTCCACGGGCAAGCGCGAATGCACTCCGCGGTCGCAGAATCAAGATGAAGTCAAGGCCCGCAAGACGGAAGCTCCTTCAGCCGCGGACAAGGACATCGAAATAGGCCCGCCTCAGACATCATCTTCTATCTCCTCATACCCATACTTGATTTATCCACCTGGGTAGTCCTCGCGACTTCTTCGATTGCATCCGAGACGGCGCTTATTGAGGACCCCGCCGCATCACCCACCATCCCGAGAAGCCCCAGAGAGAATAGCCTCTCCAAGAACGCCCAAGCATCTCGCCTGCGACCTCGCCACCTCGGTCTCCCGACGCCGAGCCTCCTCCAACTCGCCTTCATTAAAGGCGACCTCGGCCTCCGCCGGCTTCACCCGCCTAGCCCCTGCCGCCGCCATCGCCTCGCCGCCGCCCGACCGCCGCCTTGCCGCCTCAGCAACCGCCAGATCCGCCGCCTGCTTTGACGAGGTCCGGATCTTTGCCTCGCCTCGCTAATCTCTTGGACGAGGAGAGTCTTCTCCTCCATTCCTCGAGCATACTTGGGCCACCTCACAAACCGGGCTAACGGCCCTTTCAAGAAGTCCGTTATGAAACCGGACATCCGGGCCATCCCGTGGACATCTTGCCACCTCGGCCGACACGATCTCGAATTTCTATACGTAATCCCAACAAATCGAAGAATACATTATTTATATTACTTCACAAGGAAGAAGGATAGGTGCGCCACCTGGGAAAAGTAGGGAGAGCTCACGAGAGCCAACGACGACGCATTCAGGTCGGCAAAGAACCGCTGCCTCGGGGATAGCACGCTTAACCTCTTAAAGCGCCTAAGAGGCTGCGGCTCAGGAGACTTCGAAGCCTCCTCGCTCACTTCGGGCATAGCCTCGACATCCTTCAAAATCGAGTAGGAGAGTTCGACCTCCTTCAAAAGAGATGAGGAGCTCGACACCGCTCCGAATCCTTCATCTTCTTCCTCTTATCCCCGATCAAGTTCATCGCAAATAAATACAAGAGGTCGCATGTACACACAAATAATCATGCAACAAAGGACGTAGAGAGAAGGAGGGGCCTCACCCTTCACCGACTCCACCTCGGTGGCAGGATCATAAGGGCTAAGCCCTGCAGCTGCGAGCTCGGCCTCAGTAAAGGCCTCATCCACGAGACCTACTTTGTCCAGTGCCTCCTCCAGGCCACCGTCAATCTCGTCAACCACCACATCGGCGATCTTCTCCGATCGCCATATAAACACAAGAGATCCATCGAACTGACAAAAGAAAAACTTCTTCTGCCAGCTCGAGATCTTCGACTTTATCTTGGCTTTGATTTATGACGGGTGATAAATAATACCACCCCGAACCACCCTTCGCTTGAAAAAATGGAGAACAAGCCCCAAAGTGAAAGGAAAATTATGCCGATAGCATAGACACCTAGGCCCACCAAATGCCGAAAAGAATTTGGCGTAAGTTAGGCAGTGATATGCCAACATCCGTTGAAGTTCGACATATACACGAGGATATGAATACGAAGACCGGCCCGAGGTCGTCTTCAGAGACGATGACAAACCCTTCCTAGGAGAACAAGCCCTATGCCCGGACGGGGACAACATAAATTATATCGAAATACGGTATTGAGAGACAATCTCCTTTATATCGGAGGTTGTTAAATGGAAGAAAAGAAGACACTTTACCAAAATCCCGAAGGGGAGCAGCAATACCGCGCGAATCCGACGCGCACGCATACGATACGGCTCAAGATTTAGAAGAAGAAGCCATAACTTACTTTTGGTTTTTCAAGATGATGGTGATGAACTCGAGACAACAATGGCGACGATTATACGCTTTTCGAAGTTTTGGAAGTCCAAATTTTGAAATAGCAAAAGTGATATGAGAAATGGCGATCAAGGAAGATATTCCCTATTATACGCTTTATCGGAATCCAACCGCCGCATTAAATGCGCATTAAATGCGTATCCCGTGTCCTGTACTCAACGACGGCGTAAAAATCCGTGTTCGCATCGGCTTAACGCCGTCGGTGACACCAGACAAAAGACCTCGCATAACGCCTCGACGAAGAAGTCGAGAAGAGACCCCGCTTAACGCCTCGATGGGTGAAGTCGGCCAGAGACCTCGGATTAACGCCGACGGGTGAAGTCGCAGGAGACCTCGCATAATACCCCGATGTGAAGTCACCAAGAGACCTCGCTTAACGCCGCCAGCAAAGTCACCAGAGACCTCGATTAACGCCTCGTCGAAGCCAAACAAAACTCGCCTTATAGCCCGGCGAGATAGTACCAGCATACACAAGCTCGGCAGATGCCTCGCAAACGCGGCATACGACTTCTAAACATCGACACATACCAAGTCGATCGATCACGCCCGCCTCGGCATAAACAACACAAAACCAATACGACCTCGCTCGTCTTTTTGGGGGTTGTGATAGGATATGGCCCAACTACTGTGCCCAAGCATCGTGCCCAATACGGTAAAGTCGACGTCAAGCTCGGCTCGACAAGATCGCCCAAGAAGACACCTCAAACCAAAGGGAACGCAGGCTCGGCCATATCTAAATGAATCCTAGTTCGAGAAGGGATAGAATTAAGATCCTATCCTAGATATCGAATCCTATTTAGAAAGACCTCGGATTTAAGATCTAGTCTCAAATAATTGTGTATAAATAGAGGTTAGATTAGACGAAATAGATCATTCACACTCTTTGTAATCGCTTACACATTCAATACACGAATACTCTATCTCTCCCCGTGGACGTAGATCTTATTCATAGATCGAACCACGTAAATCCTTGGTGTTCTTGTGCATTTATTTCTCTTACAAAATTAAGATCGATCAGTTATCCTAAACAGTGGGTATACTTTTGTTAACACATACATATCATACATTTGTTGATTAACTAGTTTAGTTAAAATAGACCTTTAATTTTCTGAAATTGATTCATCTCACAATTAGTCAATATTACATTTGGAAGTACATTAATGAGGCACTTTATCCTTAAATTTGTTTATGCCATGTATGACATTCTTGAAAATCTTTATTTTCATCCATGATCCACTACCATTTCTATGCTATGCTTCCATTTAGTCTTTGAATTGATGCATTGAAAATGCTTTCATCCTCAACTTGTGTTATGTATTATGCATTCAATTATATCATGTAAAATGTTTCCGCTAGAGGAGATTTAGGGGTGTTTGGCTGAGCTTATAAGCTCCCCAAAACAGCTTATAAATCGTTTTTCAAATTTAAAAAACAACTTATAAGCTGTTTTTGAGAGCTTATAAGCTCAGCCAAACACCCTCGTAATGGATCTTGCAACTCTTCAACTTAATTTCCTGTATGTCTTGGTTTGCTAATAGTACCTCCTCGAGCTAACTCGACTACGGATTGCTTTAGAGGCTGCCAAAGGTTTGGAGTACCTCCACGAGCATGTCACCCCACAGTAATCCATCTAGCCTTCAAAAGCAGTAACATCCTTCTCGACAAAAACTTCCACGCCAAGACTCTGATTTCGGCCTGGCAAAACTCGGGCCTCAGAAAGCTGGTGCACATGTGTCTTGGGCACACAGGGATACGATGCACCTGAGTAGAGGATGTCAATCGGTGATTTTATCCTGATCGATCCGAATAGCTCAAACCCATTAAATTTTAAAGCAGCAGCTCGGTTCGGTTTGGTTTCAGACCCGTTTTAGACCCGGACCGTTTAGATCCATAGTTTGATGGTCCGGTCCGGTCCGGATCTGGTTCTGGTTCCAGAACGAGAACCAATACTTATTTATTGGTTCGGGTCCGAGTAAAACCCGTCTATTGACGAGCCTAAGTTTAAATAGACTTGTCAATGAGCTAGCTTTATCCATATCGATTCAAAATCACTCATAACACATTAAATTACAAAGCAACGGTTTCGGTTCTAGTTCTTGTCCGGTTCTGGTCTGGTTCTGGTTCCAGACCCGCTGAGATCCGGACCGCTTAAGACCCATAGTTGATGGTCCTGGTCCGGTCCGGATCCAGTGTCTAATGGGTCGGATCCAGAACCAAAACCAAAACCAGAACCATTACTTATTTACTGATTCTGGTCCGAGTAAAACCCATCCATTGATATCCCTACACCTGAGTACGCCCGGCCAACACTCTTCTTAATTCGTACTCTCCCCTCCTAAAACGTAGATGTCCTTCTAATTCTTGTGCAACGGTCCTGCAGGTATGCTTTAACCGGGCACCTGACCACAAAGTCGGATGTCTATAGCTACGGAGTTGTCCTATTGGAGTTGCTGATCGGCAGAGTTCCTGCAGATGGAATCGTGACAGCATTTGATCACATCAACCGTGGCCATTGATAACCTCCTTTAGTTAGCTACAACAATAGCAAAATCCGTGAAATTCATACACTCATTCTATAAACAATCAACAAATCAAACAAAATAACCGAAACTAAAGAAGAAAAAAGAAGGCGACGCCAACAATTAAAATCAAATTGGGACACGTGGAGCTAGGTTTTTTGTTGCAAGTGATGTAAAATTACATTGATTAAAGATTCAAGAAACCCACAAAATGGGACTGCAGATCATCAGAAGAGCAAAGAAGAACCGATTCAATTTCTGCAAGCGCGACTCCAGGTTCGGACCACTAGATCCAGCGAGCTACTTCGTCATATGATTTTTTATATTTTCTTCAAAACAAACAATGTTTAAAATTATTTAAAAAAAAATACCACTTAACACCCAAGCATTTACAAATTTTACATTATGAACGTAATCATATTGACAAGTATATAACCTTAATTGGATTCATAATAATGTTATAACCACCGAAATCGAACTCGTTTTATATAGTTGACACGTCAAAAAATCCACACAGAGAAAAACACACATCTATTATATCTATATCTATATAGTATAGTAACGATACTAGATTATCGTTAATAATAAATTCAATTTTTCCTTCAATCCACATTACCAAATATAACAATATGTTAGTGATGGAATTAATAGTTATTAAATCTTTTAATTTTTACAATTAATTACATAGATGTCCCAAAATCAATATATGAGGGACCCTATTAACTATAGACATTTAAAGATTTGTAAATATAGTAATCTAATTATGATTAGCACATATTCCGTGAAAAATATTCAATACAATTCTAATGTACATTAATATATATATATATATATTATAATTATGAATCCATTCTGTTCAAAAAAATTTAAAGAATAAAGTCTCGAAGTATGAAGACGATGATTATCAAAATTAGGAATAAAAAATAACTGATATGGTAATAATCAAATTGATACATAATATATCTAGAATAATCCCATTTTTGTAGGGGATCACTAATTGACGCAACTAGTGTATATTACATATATATCCTTATATTGTATATGATGATTAAAACACGGTTTAATTAGATGAGCTAATCCTAGCCACTAACTGCATCTAGATCTACGTCTGAAATTAGTTCTTATTTCTCCAAAACATTTGAGTTCTCATTTGATCCATATCCTATATATATATATATGTGTGTGTGTGTGTGTGTGTGTGTGTGTGTGTGTGTGTGTGTGTGTGAATATAATAATGGATTGAGGTTCAAATAAGAACCATTTTTTAACGTGAGAACTAAGAACCACGAAATTTGTTATGAACAAACGAATTCGTCATGAAAGTTAATGCATCCGTTGATAAAGTTATTGAATCAAAAATTAACCTTTCAATAATATTATGGGGCAAAGGATTATTCCCATTATTTTTTCCCTGAAACAAACCCGTCAAATGCAGAGCAGAATCAAATTATAGTGAAAGCTATAATCAGCTTCGTAGTTTCGCCAGACCCCCAAAACTCTCTCAAATTCCTTCACTCCTCGAACAACCCACCCCGCCCCTCATCGCTCAACCAAAACTCATAAATACGTATATTTCACTATCTGGAAAATACTATCGATCTTCATTTCTACGAGGCGCGCTGTGATTTCTTTTTGGCCGTAAGTCCTTCTACGCCTCTTCCCCACGAATACCCGTTTTTGTGCTCGGTCTTTATTGTTGATTATGTGATTTCGTCTTACTGTATTTGAATCGTTTCTGTTTGTTTTTCTTTATTTTGTGCTTGTTGATCTGTTCCGGATGTGACTTTTCCGTTTTCTTCTGGTTTTGGGTTCAATTCACCTCTTCTTTTTTTATTAAGCCGTAATTTGAGACTAATTTGAGTTATTAGGCGCCCCCATGTTTTTGCAACACTTGCTTAATTCAAGTTGTACATGAGTGTCAGTCTATTTGTTTAGTTTCTTCCAATTGGATAGTTCTCAGTGGGCCTGCACGGTTCTGTTTTTGGTTTGATTGGGAAATCTTTGAGTTGTCATATGTACATTTTTTCAGTATTATCTGGAAATCAAGTTAAAGTGTTGCAATCTTAAAACTGTTTAATAGGTATTGTCGGCGAAGATGAATTATTAAGTAAGGTGCTCATGTGGATACACAGATTTGATGGTCAGCACTTTTTTGCATAAAACTGGATGCAATTAAGTCAGAGGGTCTTCAACAAGGAGAGGACCCTTGATTCAGTTTGGAAAACAAGCGGTTGTATTTGACGTTTTCTTAGAGTTTAGTTGTTCGTTATCCAGACAATGCCAGCCGTGCAGAAGCTTTATAATGCATGTAAAGCATCACTTACGCCAAATGGACCCATTTCAGAAGAGGGTTTAGAAAAAGTTCGCAACCTATTAGGTAAGAAAAGGAAAAGTCCTCATCCTTTGCTTTTTCTTTTTTCCTGCATTTTTTTGTTCTTTATCATGGATCTCCTTAGAAAGGACAGAAGCATATATGCATTTATTATTGTGTATGGTGAATGGTGACACTTGGTACCTCTTTGTTAAGTTTGATGAAGTTCTTCCTAGTTAATAAAGTTGAAGAAGAAGACTTTTTTTAGGGGAAAATCAACACGTGCTTCTTTCTTATTTTACTTTCTATGATAAATTGGATTAACTCTGGAGAAAAAAGAACAAAAGAATATATTAGATCTGAAGTGACTTTGTGTCTTAAAAATGGTATCTGTGTGCCCTTGAATTATTGTAATGAACCATATTTTTGGTTTAGTAGTTTTCTGTTGATTTCTTTTTGGTGTTCTTAATTTGTATTTGGTGAAATAGAATCCATCAGTCTAGGCATTGGAAAGTTAGTTACCTCAAGTAGTTAACTAAAATAGCTTTTTTATACGATTACCACGTTACACTGTTTCATATCATCTTCCTCTATTCACGTCCATTTTTTGTTTGGGCACCTCATAATCATGACTTCCTAACCGTGAATGGCCCTTTGTCTACCTGTGTTTCCCATATTAACTGGCACTACAGTGTTAATGAATGTAACAATGAATGTGTTCTTGTGTAATCTTTGTTTGAGATAAATCTGCTGAAGCTACAAAGCTAGAATCTAGTGGATGTACCTGCATATTGAGTGAAAACATGAACAGACAACATTATGGCATATAATATGGCCATATTTCTCGATCAAGAACTATCTGATGTTGTTGAGAAAATGATGATTGGTGGAGCAGTTATTTCTCTCTTTAGATCTGTCTTTCTATGCACCTATTCACTTGTGTCAAGAAATTGTAGCATGTACTCATGGGTGAATTTGTTGAGGTTCATTAGGTAAATAGAATTCTAGGATTTGAAGATATAAATATTATATTTTAAACTTATTCCCAGTATAAAGAAAAAGTGGTGCAATAGCTGTTACTGCCTACTGGCTATAGAAAATCAGTCAGTTAAGAGAGCTTAATACCGAATGCATTTTATAATAGTAATGGTATTCTAGTAAAAAGGAGAGCCCCGACATACATTATGTGGATTGAGTTGTATGGCTGGTGGTTGATTTAACTTGCAGGAAGCTATCGGATTTTTTATAGTATTTATTTTTCAAGTATTTATCATGCCAACATGAACATGATAAGTCTAAACACTTACCTATTTTTTTTTCTGTGCTTGAGTGATGCTATGGTGTCATGTCAACTATTGACAGCCATAGTGAAAGTTGGATTTCTGTTCTGCATGTTCCACGAGACCTATTGATGTATTTACAAATTAGAATTGTCAAAGGAGTATGAAATAATAACCTCTTCATTAAGCTTTTACTGATGTTGTCATTCAACATGGCATGGCCAGGGGGCCTAGGGCAAATAATCCTGTATAATATTGCCCGTTTATCGAAAAAAAATCCTTGCAAGGCTACATTACAAAGTAACTCAAAAGCAAGCAAGGGTGCATGTTGGAGGTAATAAATATGAAATGATAATCATCTATAACACCGTAAGCTTAGATGAGGTGTATATTGAATACTATGAAAGAATATGTAGTTTTTGACAAAATAGACCCATGTCTTACTTTGGGATGTCTTGTTAAGGAAGTAAAAAGCAGTAAATTTGGGATAGATAAACTAGAAAACATCTGTTGATGCTGGTAAGCGTCACTTTTCTGTGCTTTAAATGATTAACATGCTGCCCTGCTATTTTAGATATAAATTTTTGTATTGTGTGATGTCAATTTAAAAATAAAGGTATATATATATGGCCAGTTATAACACAGAATGTGCCCATGGCGGAATGGACTTGGGAGGAACTCTATAAAACTTATTAAATCTGTGTCCTAGGCTAGCAGGAAAAGTTTTCCAGAAATTGAATAGAAAACAACTGCCGTACTACTCATGTCCGTGGCAATTTGCATCATGCACGTAATAAGATGTGTCTACTATGCATGAAAGACTGATTAGATGAATAACTATGTATTATTGTAGATATTATCATCTGGCTGATTGATGTCTCCTAAATCCTAATCTGGCTGTGATTTTTCGTGTACTGATGAATGTATCACTAGATCCCACCATTGGCTAATAGCCTACTACTCATGCTGGCTTTGCCAGTGCTACATTGAAGGACAGCTTGCTATACTAAAAACTAATTTGCAAGGACATTGGAAAGAAGAAAAAATTGTACTAGGACATGGTGCAAGATCTGCTACCAGCCTACAAAATTTAATTGCTAAACCTTAAACTATCAGAAACTAAATTTACATTAGATTTAACAGCTCCGCATAGCCATTACTTGCAGGCAAATTTCTTTTTACCTAATCTTTGCGCGTAGAGCATTGTTATGATGTATATGTTGTTGCGAGGTTTGAAGACCTTTTACTGGTTTGGTTCTTCATGTTATGTTAATGACCACCTCACTACGGCCCTGTACAAAGGTTGAAGGTATTAGAAAGGAGTGCCAATTTTAACTATAGGATATCTTATTGATAGTTTAAGTCCAGTGACTTTTATACTGAATTCATATTTCTGTTGAATGATGAGGCGCATAAAGTTCTTGTAAATCTCTGCTCATCTTTACCATGATTCTTTAGTTATCATTATATTTGATCATCAATACGATCTAATGTTCCACATAGCATTACCTGCCATACATAATCTTTTGTTGGTTTAGGGATTGGTTTAACTTGTGGAAGGACATTCTAATTCTGAAATTGCTTTGTAGGTCCATAAGTTGCTTGCTTTATCGGTTAGTAACACTGTACATCCTTTGTTGCAGAGAAAATCAAGCCTTCTGATGTTGGTCTTGAGCAAGAGGCCCAACTATTACGGAACTGGCGAGGTACCTTCACAGAGCGCAATGGGGGGAATCAGTCTCCCCCCACAATTAAATACCTGCATTTGCATGAGTGTGATAGCTTCTCTGTAAGTATCTTCGTTATGATTTATCAACTTTTTTCTTTTCCTTTCTCTTTCCATTTCTGATTTTCCCAGTTCCTGACTTCCTGTTTCCTTTGACTAGTTGGCTTCACACGGTCCTCAATTTGTGTGATGAGACTGTATGCATCTTTATAATTTTGGAACCTTAAATTATTGAAATAAGTAACTTCTCTCTTTGGCAGATGGGGATATTCTGTATGCCACCTTCCTCGGTCATCCCTCTTCATAACCATCCTGGGATGACAGTGCTGAGTAAGCTTCTGTATGGTTCGTTACATGTAAAATCCTATGATTGGATCAACATTCCCGGGCCTTCTGATCCATCTCAAGGTTGGGTAATTTTAGGCAACTGTCTTAGTGTTGGATTCTGCTTTCATGCTTGCATGCTGGTTGCCTTTGTTCTCAGTCTATCTTGATTCTTGAATTTTGATGTTATAGCAAAGAAAGTGAAATGTTCTGTATGAACATAGAATAGCCATCAGAGGGTAATAACCAACTTGGATTTCTGGATGCTGTTCTCACTGATGAAATTATCAGAATGTGCAAAACATGTCTAAAGCTTTTTGCCATCTCTATTTGTGCATTAAAATCCCCAGACCTACATGACACTGCATATAGAAGCAATATTAATCACTTCCTTACAATTTGTTACTTTCAGGAGCAAGGCCTGCAAGGGTTGTGAGAGATTGTGAAATGATAGCTCCATGTGATACAACAGTTCTTTATCCAACTAGTGGTGGTAACATCCATTATTTCAAGGCCATCACTCCTTGTGCGATCTTTGACATCCTTTCTCCGCCCTACTCATCTGAAGACGGACGACATTGCACTTATTTTAGAATGTCCCCTTCGGCAGATCTACCTGGTAAAAACATTTACATGTACTCTTTCTAAACAAAGGTTGGTGAGCCCTAAAATTTCATCATTTACCTATTTTATATTTTAATTTGGTCTTTAATGAAGGTACTATTGAGGTGGACGGAGAAACTATATCTGAAATTACTTGGCTAGAAGAGTTTCAGCCTCCAGATGACTTTGTCATAAGGAGAGGACAGTACAAAGGGCGCTTGCTTAAAACTTGAAGAATTTTTTTATGCCATATATTCAAATTCTATAAGCTCTCAAGATTCATGACTGTCTTAATTTGCCTCAATTTTAGTATGGTTTTTAACTGTGGTGACAATAATTTTCCTTTAGCAGAAATTAGACTTTTAAGGTGTACATAGTTGAGGTATTATATATTATTATTTGATTGACCTTACAGGGCCCCTACATATATTATTTGAGATCATATAATTTATATTTCCTTTAATCCTGTAATTTGTCATCTTGAATGCTAAGTACAATTAGCTTGGCTATAACTTTGCTGGTTGAAAGTTAAGCTTATAACTAAATATGAGCTGGAATTGCAGGTATGGATTAACTCAGTTAAGCTGGACCTATTACGGCTTGAATATATTTTGAGTTTCTAAATTTGACTTTGAGCTTGTTAGATTGCCGACTGAATCGAGAATTTTATGAGTTCTAACTAAGCGGACCCCAGTCGAGTTTGAATACAGAGGCTCTCTCTTTTGTGTATCGTAGCATTGTTATACTTATTCATGTTATAAATGTTATTGATTGGAATTAGGGTGATCATGTGGTTGGTTCGTTCACTCAAAAATCGATTTGGATTGTCAATATAACAGGAGCAAGTCATTTCAAGATGCCAGAATTTTGAATTTAATGATATAGTTGTTTGTTTGAAGTTTGATCGTCTGTGAAAATTGAGATAATGTATCCCTTATTATTTGTTGTCATATGAAAAAGCAATTGATGTATTTCTAATTGTATAACACAAAATATATTTGTTTGTACTTCTATAGAACCTGTTACTTAACAAGACAAACAATCATCAAAGGAAACGATTCATTTCCTTATCACAAACAATATGAGAAAATAAAAATCCTATAAAAATTAAAAATTCTTATTGTGTTGACATTGGACATGTAAAACCACGTCAACCCCAAAACCAACCCATGAAACAAAATATAAGGTCGTGTGTGTGTGTGTGTGTGTGTGTTTTGCCCCCCTTTTCTCCTCTGCATCATCGCATCAAGCCATGAACTTCAAGATTAGCTAGCTATCATTCCTGATTTTTTGGAAAAAAAGTGCAAGTTTGGTGAGACGAATTACATCTAGAAATCACTGGAATCAGGAAGCAGGAAGTTACCTCGAAAAAAAATGCAAATAATGACATTGCACTTGAACAAATTTAACCTTAGCCTTCCACATTATATTACCTGTAGTTTTCAGTACTTGTTGCTGAACTGAGACACGAACGCAGACCTCGACACTTTCCTCGCGGATGCGGATGACATAGTGCGAGAAAGCCAAGAATCTGATGGAGATTCCGGCAGAGGTGGTGGAGGAACAACACTCCCTCTTGCTAGCCGCTTTCTTGCATACTCAGCTGCTTTGGTCACAGCCAGCCTTATATCGTTTTCACTGTCCGAATCTTGGTCTGAATCTGAATCTGTAATCATCTTCATCTCACCACTTGTCTTCACATCACTCCCACTAACATCTTCTCTGTCCACATTTTTTACACTATCATCAACCAGTAATTCCTGCAAGGTTTTGAAGCTCTTCTTGCGCAAGGTCTCTTCAAAAAACCGCCCCTGTTGGTTATTACTATCATTGAGTTTGGATGTTTGGATCACCGCATACTGCTCAACAAGAAAAAACAAACAGACGAAGTATATAACAACTTGGGACCAATTTTTGCCTTTGTCACAAAGAATAAGACTGCTTATTACCTCATTCTCACTGTCTGATGATGAACCAGACACTGCAGATTCAGACAGCATTCTGCTACATGGAAATGTCATCACACGGCTCATTGCAGGAACCGGATTCACATTCCACACCAAATTTTTAAGGCAAGATCGAGGAAGCAAGCAACAAACTGTGATCACGTTTTCATGTTGATCACTCCCTTCTCTCTCAAAACTAGGCCTGCAGTGGAGTACTACTGCCTTTTCTTGATCCACTACTTTCCTTCTCTCTTCTTCTTGTTGGAGAACCAATGCATTTGAGCCTAAATCATATCTTTCGTGTACAACTGGTTCACTACTTGCATCAAAATTTGGACTAGTTTCTTGAGCTTCCGTCTCAGAACTGGGCGGAAGCTCAGCAGAGACCAGAGGACTAGCGCCGCTGTGAGACTGTGCTATGATCTCTTCCTTTGGTCGTCCCGGGCTCTGTTCCCATAGAAAGGGGATAGACCCTGGGTTCCTCACAGGACCAGAGTTTGGCTCTGGTCTGTGGTGAGAAAGCCAATGTATAACTGGGAGATCACCTTTATTTTGATCAACTATCTGTGGGGCCATCTTGGGTGAGTTTCTTCTCACTGATAAAATTGGTTGACTGAAATTCAGCTTCTTCTTCACCATGTTTTTCAGCTCAGTTAAGCCCTATCTGTGATCACCAAGAATAAACTTTATAGGTTTTGAAACCAAAATCCTCAAAATATTGCATTCATAAGATTGATAGTTGCACCTCCTTTGCTTGCAAAATATATACATTAGGTATCATCAAGGCTCTGAAATCTTGCATTTTGAGTATTTTATTCAAATTAAAAAGTAATATTTGCAGCTTAATTACACCATAAAACAATCAGACACAAAAACCAAACTTGGTTTCATTTTTGTTTCAAGTTAAAGGTTTAACAATCATCTATATATGTATCTTTTGCAGTTGAGCAAACAAGCAACCAAAATCTTGACAAAGGTTGTACCTTTTAATATATAAGAAATGAGAGATATGTTGAAACTTGGTCAAATTCTTCTTTAACAAATATGCCACAAACACATCCCAATATTTATAGGAGAGAAAGAGAGAGAGAGAGAGAGAGAGTAAACGAGTTTGTACGTTTCTGCAATGATTTCAATTGGCAGAGATCACTAAACTACTTGGAGACAAAGAGAAGAAGCTTATACCTTGTGTAAAATGGAGAAATAAAAACTTAGTATGTTTTATGCATATCTTCATTATCTTATGCTCACGAAATTTAATTCTCGTAATTAATTATGAGAATCTATACTTTCCTTTAGAGTTCTGTGATTGCCTTCTCCTTCGCCCAGATCGTTACGCCTTTCGTGCGATCCGTTTATCTCTCGACGATGAAGCTTGATCATCTTAGGGTGATCCTTTTGTCAAAAATGAATCAAATGTCTCGGGTTCAAATTATGCAAAAAGGAAATTTATATATTGTACTATATTAATGTTTTCTGGATTTTGCATATTCGCTACAATCCGTTTTTGAATCACGTGACCTTATTTCAAATATGGAAATGAATCAACGTTTAAGAAGTATGTGTTGCACTAGATGCGCAATAGTAGTCGACATTTTTATGTGTCACGTAGTTTTATTTATTTAATGGAAAACATACATATCTTAATTTTTAGTGAATTATGAATTGTAAAATAGATAGGGGTGAGAATCGGGACGGGACCGGTACCGTCCAGTCAGTCCCAGTCCCAAATTTGCATTTTGTGTCCGGTCGATCGGGACTTGGGACTCGGTCCGAAAATGTTCAATTTTAGTCGTCCCGATCCGGTCCGAATTTAAATGTCCGAAAGTCCGAATGTCCAAATTACCCCATAAATCCCGAATTACCGAAATCTCAAAATACCGAATTTATGAGTGGGAGAATTGAAGAAACAAAGTATTGATTTAATTCAAAACATATATAATCGGGACTGGATTTCAACGGGACTCGGGACTCGATATCGAACATATAAATTTCCGGTCCGGTCCCGATCCCAATCCGAACGTAAATTTCGGGACTGGGGTCCGAATCTCGTCGGGACTCGGGTCGGGACGGGAATTTTCCGAGTCCCGGTCCCAAATTCGCAGCCCTAAAAATAGACGCATAGCATGTCTATTATTTTAAGGCATGATATGGAGTATAAATTCTTGGAATTTGGAGTAACGAAATGATGACTTTAATGCATGGATTTTTGGTTGTACTTTTTTTCTTTGGGTCTGGATAATGCCAAATAGATGATTATAATAAAAAATCAAAAGCAAATAAAAAGAATTTAAAAATAAAAACTCAAACAAGTCGTAATATATTCAGATTTTGTGCTTTAAATTTGGGAGATAATCCATCATTGTTGGTTATTAACTTACTAGTATTTACCACAAAACACGATTGGTAAATAATATTAAATTTATCTTTTAAAAATGGTATATAATCGGTTAGTATTATATGTTTCCACTTTAGCATTTTTTCAAGGGGAAGCTTTTATACAATGTTGATGCAAGTACATAACATAGTTATAGCTTAATTACAGTTTTAATGAAATTTGTTAATGTCTAACAGATAATACAAAAATTTGAATGCGAACTTCCTTACCATGCGTGGAAGTCGGGTTTGGATCGGGTCTGACTTGGTACCCAACTTGTGACTCTCCATATATATAAGTAACAATTTTTATGAATAAAAGTGAAAATATAGTATAGACATAATAGTAGAGTGGTTAATGTCCGATGTTAAAGATGTCGGATTCGAGTCCATAGTGATGCGGTTTTTAAATTTCATATTTAATTGACCAAAAATAAAATAAAAATGAAAGTGTTTCTAAATAAAATTGACGGTTGTTCAGAATAAAAGTCAATAATGTTTAAGAATAAAAATGAATGTTCTTTTAATTAAAAGTGATAATTCTTATGAATAAAAGTGATAATTATTATGAATAAAAATATCAATTGTGTGCGTGTGTGTGTTGGCCTAATGGTAGATTGGTTAATGCCAGAGACCAAAAGTTGTAGGTTTGAGTCAATGTAACGACCTTCAAATATTGACCAAAAAAGTGAAAATAATTCTAAAAATCAATAAATATTTTATCAATTATCTAATATATAAGTGACAATAGTTATTGAAAAAGTGACCATTTTCATTAACATAAGTGACAATTTGTCTCCTTTATTCTTTTCTTTTTTTAAAATCTTTTCACGTCATTAGTTTTATTTGAGAAGAAATACACGTATGAATCATGCTGCCAGTTAAATTTCCCGACACCAAAAAAGTGATCGCGTGTTATTTAAAAAAAGTCGAGTTAACACGTACGTATTAATTTCTATATATTATTTATTGGAACATTGCTGAATACAAGTATAATTATTGGATTAATTATTATTTCTTTTAAATTTACAATACGACACTAATTTTTAATCTTCTGCAATTAAATTTTCTTCAACGAGAAGAACAATGTTCTTTTACCAGACGGGGAAATTTTACCGCCGTAAAAACATAAAATTAAAAGATTGTGTTACAATCACAACATAATCAAAAGTACATTGCAATTTTAAATAAAATTAAAAATCGCGTTATCTGCCACAATTAATCTTAAAAGGGATGGTCTCCTGCGCGTGCGCACAGTTAGACCACTCTTTAATTAATTAATTTTAATTAATTAATTAATTCTAATTAAAATTAATTAGTTTAATAAAATTTAATTATAAATTATTAAATAATAATTTTGAATTAATATATCTTAATTTTGAATTAGTAAACTCTTATCGTGAATTAATAAACCCTAATTTTGAATTAATAAATCCTATTTGGAATTAATATACCCTAATTTTGAATTAATAAACCCTAATTAAAAATAATAAATCCTAATTTTGAATTAATAAACCCTATTTGGAATTAATAAACCCTAATTGAAAATAATAAACCCTAATTTTGAATAATAAACCCTAATTATGAATTAATAAACCCTAACTTTGAATTAATAAACCTTACTTGTGAATTAAAAAACCTTAATTATGAATTAATAAACCTCAATTGTGAATTAATAAACCATGATTATGAATTAATAAATTCTAATTTTGAATTAAAAATTATAATTAAAAATTAATAAATTTAATTATACACTAACAAAATCTAATTATCCTTATTAACCATAATTAATATATAATTATTTTAACAAAAATAAAGATGAGCTCACGGTGAAGCAGAGCTCACCCAAATTTTTGTCATCTTAAAAAACCTTTTTTATCCTTATTATGAATCCATATCACTTGCTCTCCTACACGTGTAACCTTATTTATCAGTACATATATGTTTGTAGATGATACCAAAAAATTATTTATACGTTGCGTACTGATGAAGTAAACAAAATTTGTAAAGCTGATATGAATAATAAATTTTATATGCAAATTCACAATCTATTAAATTAACATGTTTATAATGGCCTTTAGGAAATAGACTAGGCTAGAATTAGATTAGACCTTAATATATTCCTTATTAGGGTCAAAGATCTCGCTTCCACGGTAAGTTAATTCTGTTGCGCCTAATTTGACTAACCTGGTTTTAGTCGTATAGTCAAACTAATAGCTCGTGACATGCCCCTAAAACATGTAGATCATTTTTAATGAGTAATAACAAAAACAAAAACTTTTCTTCATATTTACCTCACCGCATACGTACTTATTTTTTTTTTTAAAATAATTATATATTAATTATGATAAGTAAGGATAATTAGATTTTATTAATTTATAATTAAATTTATTAATTTTTAATTATAATTTAATTCAAAATTATGATTTATTAATTCATAATTATGGTTTATTAATTCATAATTGAGGTTTATTAATTCATACTTAGGGTTTTAATTCACACTTAGGGTTTATTAATTCAAAGTTAGGGTTTATTAATTCACAATTAGGTTTATTATTCAAAATTAGGGTTTATTATTTTCAATTAGGGTTTATTAATTCATAAGTAGGGTTTATTGATTCAAAATTAGGTTTGTTATTCAAAATTAGGGTTTATTAATTCCAAATATGGTTTATTAATTTAAAATTAGTGTTTATTAACTCATAATTATGATTTATTATTCAAAATTAAGGTTAATTAATTCATGATTAGAGTTTATTAATTTAAAATTAAGATATATTAATTTTAAATTATTATTTATTAATTTGCAATTAAAATTTATTAAACTAATTAATTTTAATTAGAATCAATTTAATTAATTAAGCTTAATTAATTAATTAACTAATAAGGGTGGGTCTCATTTAAATCTTGTGAAGTAGCGATAGCATAGACCACCCTAACAAAAAATAATAACTTGTTGATTTCATAAATATGCGTATTTTTCTCTTAAAAAAATCACCTTCAAAGTCAATCGCATATCGAATATGATAAGTATGTATATAAAGCTTATAGTTGATTTTATAAATTCAATTTTTTTTTATTTTAAATTTGATGTGTTAGTTCATGGATTGTGTGTGTTTCCTGAAAAAGAAATAAACAACACAAGTGAAATGAACACTATTGTGATCACTGCTAGATCAAAACATTTATGGATCACTAAATCATAATGTAACCCTAAAGTTAAACTTCAACTTCCAAATTTCTTACCTTTTTCATTTTTTTTTTCTGATAAGGTAAATTATTTTATTATGTATAATGTTAAAAAGAGTATGATAGAAAAAAGAAACCATTGAAAACAACAGTTAGTGCCGAAACTGCTAACACAACAGCTTGGTTTTGTTTCCGAATTATCAACACATATATATACATAATAAATTATGGGGTAGGCTAATAATAAGAATCTAAGAAGTAGTCGTCGTCTGATCAATCGGCTCGGACCCAGGTACTCTTTGTCGATTCTATTTCTGTCTATTGGTGAGTCTAATGTGGTACCAACATATCATAGAAGTTTTTTCTTCTATTTTTTAAGGGAATTAAAAATTATTAATGCACTGAATATAATGCATATCAGCATATGAGTATTTGAAAGCTGAAACCAAGTCTAAAGAGGTCGCCCGCCCCGCCCATCTACTTCAATTTTTCCTAATCTAGTAAGACCGATTGGAAACCCGGATCTGAACCCACCCGGAAAAGTAATTAATTATCGTTGAAAGGAATAAAACCCCCGCCCCTCTCGGTATATAAATTTGAGCATTTCACTGTTACCTCGTTTACATCTATGTTCTCTATATTTTTTTCTCTTGCAACTTAATACTTCAAACAGATTGCATTCAAAAAATTTCGTCGAATTCAGCAGATGAAGTAAGCTGTTTCGCCAGTTGCTGGATTCAAATGTAGTTGAATTTTCGTGCTAAGATCTGCTGGCGGTTAGTTCTTCAATCACAACATTGTTTTTTACTATTTGTTTAAGTTTTGATCAAATTTTATGTGCTCTTATTAAGATTATTAATAATAACATTAATATTATTATTAATTTTCTATTGTTCGAGTTAAGAGCTGTTCGAGCTGTTTGTTAATTTGCACTGAGCTGAAATAATCGAAGTTCTCTTGTATGTTGAAGAGGAGGAATATGTGATTGAACGGGTGATTGATAAGTTGATGTCGGTTTAGATCTGGAAACTCGATTTTAGTAGCTGTTTCATTGTTATTTTCGATACGCGTGGTGTCAGAGGTATGCGGTTGGAAAATTGGACGGTGACTAATGCTGCTATTTTGATGATACCATAATCTACTAATGGCTGGGCTTGAATTCAAGTTGTTAGGGAGGAATCGATTGCCTCATTGCCCTATAGTAATGTATTTTTGCTTGTTTGATAAGTACCTTTGATCCTGAATGTATTAGACGAGACGGACACTTTTGTTCTTCGTGAGGATTGCACCATGAAATTTTGTTAATCCAATCAGTTGAAATTCACAAGGGTTAGATACTAGTTCTCTTTCACCTGGAAGTTGAGTTTCACAGTGTGGAGATCTGGTTTAGTTTTGAATGTGAGGGGCTGCGGACAGTAGTTGTTCATATTCACACTGTTTCCGGAGTCCATATGTTGGAAAGTTAGAAATGATAGGATCAAAATGGATGAGATTTAAGATATGGATTATTGGAGATATGCGAGATGTAAATGCTAGACCATTTTTTTTGGGTGAACATATTAGAAATTAAGATTTGAGACGCCCGGTACTATTTCTTTGATGGAGCTCTTATGTTGCTTACATCCTTTCAGATTCTACGGGTTGGTTTCAGTAAGTCGACGATATCTGCTAGTTGGGCATTATTTTGTACAGATAATCCTATGTACATCATCTCCTTTTTCCTTCTTTAGGAATCCAACTGAATAGCAATTTGAAAGTACAAAGTTATATAGGCATAACGAGGTTCTAAGTGTCACTATAATAAACTTCGTATTTTGATTGTATTGTATCTTTTCTTATATATTTTGGTTATTCTTCTGGGGGATAGAGGTCTTCGCGGTTCTTCACTTTCTTAAATTTATCATTAAGTTTCCACTTGTATGTGACTTCTGCATTAGCTAGTTGGTTTTCTCTTTTGGATGCTCATTAAAGTTTGAATACCAAATGTAGTCCCTGCTCTTCAATAGTTAGTTAGTTACTTGTCCATTTGTAACTTTGAATCCACATTCACTCCATTTTGGATTTAGATGAGATAATAGTTGCATGCAAGTTCTAAATGCTCGACTTTTCTCCAATTTTCAGGTCATATATGGCCCTCCATGGGGGAGCTGAAAGATAGTTGATGCAGCAATAAGTTTGTTGCTCTTTGGAACTCTGCAACCTATAAGCACTTTAAAAGAGTTATAAGAGTACTGAGATGATATTGCATTTCACGAGATTATGGACATGGAAAATACACGAGATGATACTGAATCTTCACAGCATAGGTCACCTGGTGAAAAACACTGCGCTTCTGTCTCCTCGGATTCTATGGACAATAATCTGAGAAATAAAGAATTGAATGATGTGGAGAAGCATGATACACCCTTATGCACTTCAGCATCACATATTCTTTGGAGCACAGGGATGCTTTCTGAGCCAATTCCCAACGGTTTCTACTCTGCTGTTGCTGTAAGCATATGACAAATCTCATGTTTTGGATATATATTTCTATTCTAGTTTCCTTATTTTTTGACATGAAAACAAAAACGCACCATTACTAACAGGAAGTAGTAGTTACTTACCTTGTACAGAGATAATTTATCCTAGTAATCATGATGCTCTTTGAGGTTAGTTTCGGAATGTGTCTGCATGCATAAATGTCAGCTGTCATTTTATCGTCTGGTTGCAGCAATATATGGGCACTAACTTTTTCAAGCCGTGGTGGTTTAAGTCAATAGTTGGATAGATATCCAAATGTTGTTCCATGTTTCAGAACTTCCAAACTCCGTCTCTGTTGATAACTGCATTGAGTTTTTTTTTTAATCTATTCTAGAGAAGTCCATTTCAAAACTTTGCAAAGAAAAGTAGTTTTGAAGCATGTAGTTAGATTTTTGGTGGTGCTTTGATCTTTGTGTGAATAGGAAAACAGGGTTATATAGTTATAGATGCAGCCTGTATGTAGATCATGCTGTGCAAAAGCATAAGAGTCAAAGACTTGCAGTTACAAGGTGTGGTTTTGTAGAGTCAATAAAAGTTTTTGTGAATATGGATTCTAATTTTAAGAGTATTAAATGCTAAGGTTAAACAAATTTGCATATATAGATTATGAGCACTAAACGGTTTTAGTTGAATTAAACAATCACAGAAAAACCTTCTAACTTGGTTCATATTATATATTTCTCAGAAAAGGAAGAAAATATTATTTCATGCAGATCACTTTTGAACACTTGAAAGTCTGTTTCTTTATATCTTATCCAGTCAGATTCTCCTTTTAGTTACTAACTGATCAAGTTTTCCCATGATCTCATCTATTGGCGAGAGGGGTGATAGGTACCAGTGTCTTAGCTTTTAACTGTCCTCTTCATTAATAGATTTCTGCATATAGAAGGAAAATCTAAGATTTGAAATTGTCTGTTAATTGGAACTCAGCGGTAGTAAGCAAACGATCTTGCTGCTATTTATGATGCTATATGAACAAATGAGTGTTTGCCTTGGTTTCTTCTTGTTCTTGTTTATTTCCCTAAAGGAGTAACATATTTTTCTAGGTTTTCAATGTTTTGTCTTTTTTATTTGGTGGTGGTGGTGTGTGTGTGGGGGGGTCTACTTAAGTCCAAAAACAAACTTGCAAGCCCCAAACAGATTCTTCAAAGAGTCTAGCGTAACATGAAAATCTCAGAATGTCTTAGCTTTTGAGAACCAAAATCCTAGATAGAAAAAATTTTCATCTCAGTTGTATGGAGGATGGTGGCAAACTGGAATCTTATGGATCACTTGAATCAAAAAAATTGAATATAAAGCTCATGTGAAGATTAAATGGAATATCCTCTTTTAAGGCAGTGAAAATAAGTTTTTCATTTAGATAGAGGAGAGAGGATATGACCACCTTATTTAAAATTATATTCTGGTACAACATGTTTCAAGATTAAACTGGATTGTAAAAGCAAATTTTATTCTTGGTGGATAACTATTACTGTCAAACATGCATCTATGATTGTTAAATGACCTGATTTGTCATTGCAAAGTCTGGGAGTTGTTCTCCAATACACCCTTGTTGGATGCAATGCATTTGTATCTTTTAGTAGTGTGCAATTTATTACTCTTCTTTGTTGTCTTAGCAACTTTATATTTAATTTTCTTAAATCAAGTAACTAAATGTACTGAGCTCATAGCCTTTGTTATCTCTGGCCTTTGTTATCTCTCTTTCTAATGGCTAATACTTACTGTGTTATTTCTGACAGGACAAAAAGCTCAAAGAGCTTTACAAAGATATGCCTACTATAGATGATCTTCATTCATCGGAGACTAATGGTTTTAAAGTTGACATCATTCTTGTTGATGCTGAGAAAGATAAGAAGCTTTCTAAGCTAAGGCAGTATATTGTAACTCTGGTTAAGGGTTTACACGCAAATCCTCCAGCTATGATAAAAAAGATTGCTGGATTAGTAAGTGTCTCTTGGTCCTCTTTATTTTGAATATCAAACATAACCAATAGTTGTATGGAACACTATCTATTTCTTTTCAATTGCTTGTATGATCTTATTCACTTTGTAATATTCATGGACTTCAATGGTCACTTCGCTATCAAGTTTCATTGCCCTGTCCAAGTAATAGTGTGCAACTCATAGGGTTCTCTTATTTCTTTGTTTGTTTTATAGTTAACTATTTACTACTCTTCATACTGCCATGGTTTCTCGCTGCACCAGAGGTATATCCACTGGAAGCATGGAAAGCAGACAATATTTCCCATTTTGTAACTGTTAAAGGAGTAAAGGGACAACATGATTATACTTTTGCCAGCATTCAGAAATGAATTTATCTTGTTATGATGCAATAAAAAGTCTTATGACTTGCTCTATGAGACAAGTATTGCCGTATGGCTTTGAAATGGTTTATGAAGTTGCGATCAATCTTCTTATTTTGAAACTTACAGTGGCTCATTTCTTCTCTTATCCCTATTCAGTTGATTTTTTTTGTTCTCATCATATCAATGTTCAATTGTCCTTCAGCATTGCTCATGGGAAATTGTCATGAGAGTCTTAACCAATGACCCAAAACCCTTTTTAGGTATCTGATGTCTACAGACGACCTAATCTGGATCTAAGTCCCAAGAAAGCTGCTCCAGAGGCAGCCACGCTTTTATCTGAAAATGGTGGTGTTCAGTTGCTGGGGCAAATAAAGCATGGTTCTTGCAGACCTCGAGCAATATTGTTCAAAGTTCTTGCAGATGCTGTAGGACTTGAAAGTAGGCTGGTGGTGGTAAGATTTAATTGTATGGGGAATGTTTTTATTCTATTATTTATCTCTACATAGGTGTGTTCTTATTCTTGTAGCTTTTACTGGGAATTGTAGTCAGACTCTGGAATCCTGAAAAGCTTTGAAAATTTTCCACTTTCTTATCTCATCCTTCCTCATGGTTTTACTTATCAGGGTTTACCTACAGAAGGTTATTCTGAGTGTGTAGACTCATACAAGCACATGTCTGTCTTAGTAGTACTAAATTCTGTGGAGATGCTAGTGGATCTAATGCGGTTTCCTGGCCAACTGATACCTCGATCATCTAAGGCTATATACATGACTCACATATCTGCTGCTGGGGAGAGTGATTCTGCAGACTATGATTCTTGTGATTCACCGATGGAACCAAACAGCCCTCTCTATGGGGTTTCTGAAAGAGTTGAAGCTCAGAGGTTAGCAGAATGATCATTTTCATTCTTGTTCTAGTAATAGTGTAATTTTAGACTGAACACAGCACATATGATTTTGGTTTTTCGATACTGGGTGGGGGTCTGCCATCTTCAGAAAAGTGAAACTATTTTGAGTGATGTCTGCATCATGATTGCCTGAGATAATTAATTTACTCTCTGCAGTGCTGAAAAAGAAGATGGTCTAATGCAGTGTAGACGAGAAGCATCTTCAAATGCAGGCCCTTCGTTAAGGAATATGATGCTGCTGCGATCAAAATCTATTGATGGAAAATTTAGGTACTATGTTAGTTCAGTTTTCAAAACTTTGCTTCTTTAATTAGTTCTAGTTTTCTGTACTTGTTTTCTTCTCTCAAGAATGAGGAGACTATTTCTATAGGTTTAACATTATTGTTCAGCCTGTCGCAGAGCGAACCGAATATTGGTGATTCATTTTGGAAGAGTCAGAGAAAGGCCATTGCTTCTAATAGGACTGCAAATCCAAGGTTTCTTAATAGCTACAACATTGTTTTCAGAGAAAACTATATCAAGATTATTATTCAATTCTATAATTTTGTGCGCTAACTTTCAATTCCTTATAACTCAAAAAGTACTGCTAAGATATTGGTTTCTGCTTTTCCTCTGCATTGCCAAATGCACGTATGCTTCATTTGCTTTGCTTTCTGAATGCTAAAATTTGAGAACTTTTTCATCTCCATATGATTAACAAGTTGGTAACATTACCAGAGCAAGTCATATGATCTTTCTTTATTTTTATGGAGAAAAAGGTAAAGACAATAGGACGCTTGTCTCGACAAACTATGAACCTCATCTGAAGATTATATACTATGGAGCATTTTGTTTTGCAAAGTGAAGGAAATTTCTAATGACATTTGATGTCATCATTCTTGGTTTCATACCATAATCATTGTTGTTGTTTTCATCATCATCATCATCATAATCATAATCTTCTATAGTGATTTAATTGTCAAAGCCATCTTGCACTTGCTTTTGGGCTTTTATTGGATTTTCTGGTTGCAATGAATTTTCTTGGACTATGATTAGACAAAGCAATTGCATTTGTTTTCTTAGTACCTCTCGACATGGACTCAAACTCGCTAATGTAGTTAGAGTGGTTTATGTTGCTTGAGCTTCTTGATTTTTAATCTAAACCATGCTGCAGGTCAGAAGGTACATCATCTCATAGATTAAGAAGAAGAAGCATGAGTATGACTCCAGAGATTAGTGACGAGATTGTAAGGTTAGTATTGAATTTTTTATGACATTATATTTCAATATTTTGCTTCACTTGTAAAATGGCCCCAATTAAAGCTCTTGCTGGGTAGCAAAATTAGGACTTTTTTGTCTTTTTCTTACATCACATATTCTGGACTATACAGGGCTGTGCGAGCAATGAATGAATCTATGAAGCAGAACCGCCCTCTACAAGAACATCAAGAGAGTGGCTCCGAGTCCTTGGGCTCAAATGCCAAGCACAGCACAGGTCCAACAAAAGATGTATGTATGCTTTAAGCTGTCCTTTTGTCATTAAACTGCTGTATAGTCATTTTACTTTGTTGATCAGAAGTGTTTCTTAAAGATATATATTGCTTCCAGTCCACTCATACTGTTGCATCTCTAGTTGCTTCCATGAATTTCTCATATTTTCCAGACAGATTATATCCTCTTATTTTCTCTTTTCTGACGGATGGCTTCTCGAAATTGTAAATCTAGTATGAGCAAATCAGTCAATTAGGATATTGAACTTATCAGTTGCTCTAACTGAACCTTTCTCTGCGATTTTATCTGTTTTGAGTTACCTTTTATATGTTAAAACTCTAATTCATGGGACAATCAATTGATATATTTCAAAGGGAATTTCTTACTTGGTTTGCTCAGTATGCTCGTCAATGTTGTATGGCATTATTACTTGATTACCATTAAAAACAGACAATTCCCTTTGACAATTCTTCAATAGAGAGCTCAATTTATAGGGCTCAGTCTGGATTAGCTATCAAATATAATGCTTGTCTTCATGCTAATGGTGGTGCCTGTGCCCATGGTAGGCAAAATGTCATCTGTCCTGCATTAGATGTAACTGGAAATGCCTGGTTCTCTTCTCTTTCCATTCCATTATTTTATTTAGTCTTCTTTTCATTTACTCAATAAATCGTGTTTTAAGAGCTTAAATCCATTTATATTATAATAACTGGTACTTACTGAGGTAACTGGCGTTCACTGTGACGACCTTGACAAAGCATCTGATGTAACATGTCCCATATATGAATCCACAGAGGCAGCATAGCTCTCAGAAAGCAGTGTCCTCATCTCCTCATGGGTATGCGAATCAGATTCCTCAAGGAAGTGGGATTCATGGGATGACTGAAGAAATGGTTTCAACATGGAACAAAGTTCTGGGCTTACCAATCTTCCACAATAAGCCTTTGCTACCATTTGAAGAGTGGAATATTGATTTCTCAGAATTGACTGTTGGCACTCGTGTTGGGATCGGTAAGTACTATCCTAAGAAAGTTATATGATATATCATTGACAAGAAAGAAAGTTTAGAGAGGCAAGAATCTCTTCACTATGCACTGGACTGAATGCATTTAGCAATTAAAATTTTATAGTCATAAAAGGTTGACATGGAAAGATGGATTTGGGAGACCAGGAAGGCATTTAATTTATTATTAAAAATTGGGCTAATTGGTTAGCCAATAATAGATAACTGCAATGGTCTTTTATGACTAATTATTCAGTGCCCGAATTTCATAAAAGAAGATGAACATGAAAGTTGTCTTGGCCCTGAACTTGTAATATCTTATGTTAGATCTGCTAGTAAAATTTGTTTTTTTGTTTATTTAGTTGTAGCCAGCGCTTGATGTTCCACGTCCAATTCATTTATTTCTTTGAAAAATGAATACCCCAATTCCAGGGTTCTTTGGGGAAGTTTTTCGTGGCGTTTGGAACGGAACGGAGGTTGCTATCAAAGTGTTTCTGGAGCAGGATCTCACAGCTGAAAACATGAAGGATTTTTGTAATGAAATATCCATCCTCAGGTGTGATCTAAGGTTTTGGCTCTTTGCTGGCATCCAGTTTTTCTGAGATATCATTCTAACTCGGAAATTTTCATCTGGTTTTTCTTGTTCCAGTCGCCTTCGCCATCCAAATGGTACTTCTCTTCAAGCAAGCCCTCGAACTTGTTCTCCTTTGATGTTTGGAGCTCATTCATTATAATTTTTGGCGACATCTAATTACAATAAAAAGGGATTATTAGGTGTGTGTGTGTTGGCCTAGTGGTAGAGTGGTTAATGCCCGAGGCCAAAGGTCTCGGGTTCGAGTCCACCGTGACGCAGCCTTTAAAATTTCTGTATTAAATTACCAAAAAAAAGAAGAAGGATTATTAGATTAGCCTTAACATCATATATCTAAAGCAATAGGTTAGGATTTTGTTTTGATATTAATTATCATAGATAATCATAATATCAAAATAAAATTTATTTCCGGGCAGTTCACTAGACGGAACAGGTCGGTGCATTCAGATCTGCTCTACAATTTTTAGTGTTTCATCTCTCTCTCTCTCTCTCTCTCTCTCTCTTGATAGGACGATGTTCTTATCTCCATGTGCCTTCGTGATTCAAGGGTTTGGGGCTTTATCTTTGCCTTCTAAGAAATATGTATCTCTAGGGATATTTCTACGAATAAGAGCAAAAAAGTTATATATATTGCGTGGAATGATGGAGTTCATTACAATTGAAACTTGTGTATCTGTGTTCTTATATCTATGCCTTCGCTATGAATCTTGACGTCAAACTCGTACGATTTCAACTTATGATGTTCCTGCAGTCATCTTGTTTCTTGGTGCTTGCATGAAGCCTCCACGATTGTCGCTGGTCACCGAGTACATGGAAATGGGTTCTCTATATTATTTGATTCACTTGAGTGGTCAGAAGAATAAACTCAGCTGGCGGAGGAGAATCAAGATGCTACGCGACATATGCAGGTCAGTCGAAACTCCCTTCTGATAACATCTCTCTAACGTATGTTGTTTTGATTACTTTGCTACTCCTGGAAATTCTCTGAAATAGTCACATTTAGAATTTGATGACCGAAGAAAGTACTGATTCGATTTTTTCCTGCTTTGTCGACTAGAGGGCTGATGTGCATACATCGAATGAAGATAATCCACCATGATCTTAAAAGTGCTAACTGTCTCGTTAGCAAGCACTGGACAATTAAGATCTGCGACTTCGGTCTCTCCAGAATCACGACGGATGAGCCCATGAAGTCATCATCAGGTGGGACGCCAGAGTGGATGGCGCCTGAGGTCATTCGCAATGAGCCTTTCACGGAGAAGTGCGACATTTTCAGCCTTGGCGTCATCATATGGGAGCTCTACACACTGAATCGGCCATGGGATGGTATGCCACCTGATCGGGTATGCCGCAACTCTTTTTTTACTTCATCTTCACAAATTCTGCTTTCGCTCTCCCTAACATTCTGCCCATATTTAGGTTGTTCAAGCCGTTGCAAATGAGGGTTTGCGATTGGAGATGCCCCAAGGGCCTGTGGGCAGGTTAATTGCAGGTAGAAGTCATGTTCAAGAATCAAGATCTCAAATTTTGTTGTTTTTTCGTCGATTGTGACCATTTAAATTTTTTTGCTGCAGATTGCTGGGCAGAACCCCATGCTCGACCTAGCTGTGAGGAAATATTTTCACGCCTGCTAGACTGCGAGTTACAACCTTGATAACACAAATACTATCTTACATGCTCATTAGTCATTACCTTGTACAGAAAAACAGCACTCTTAGTTCCACCATCTATTCCGGCACACTGTAAAATTTGTTTGAGTTTTCCACCCAGGGAATCAATTTCCTTTAGCCACTTATGTATCAAGAGGAATAAATAGCATGCACGATAACAATTTTCCCACGATGAACGAATGGATCAGTAGACTGTTCCCATAATGTGATTTAAATAGCAAAATTTGTTATACAAGTGATGTTAAAATGTGTCACTGAACTCGAAAAGTAAAAATACAACATCAGAAACAGTTAATCAGAAATCTGCCGCCGATTAAGCGCAGCCTCGAAGCGGCTGCAAGAGTCGGCCCTCATCTCAGTGCTCATATCATTCTCTGGCGCCGGGTAGTAGTCTTCTCTCAGCTGAACATCTCTCAACTCTGAGATCCTAAGCAGGAACATCAAGAAATGCTCGTGTGCAGTCCCATGTATAAACAGTTTTCTAAGCCCAGAACATTCTTGCAGCAACCCTGCCGCCGGAAGGGAGAGACTCCTCTGGTTCACATCCCGGTCCTGCGGCGGCCAGTAGTCGAGCTCCATCAGACTCAGGTGCCCAATCCCAATCAGGTAAAACCGCTCCCACAGACTCAAATCCATCTGCCCTGAAGGCGCCGTGTGGGCGTACCCTATGGTGTCCCCGCAGTCCAGATGCATTTTCCACAGCTTAGGAAAGTTGACAAGCATGCTCAGCCCGAACTCGCGCTCTCTAGGCTTCGACATCTCCCTGCAATCGCCTTCAACCTTGATCCGAATCTCCTCCAGATTCGGGCAGTGGTCGAGCCCTGCTGTCACCAGAGGAGTCAGGAGCTGGCCCACCGCAATCCACAGTGAAAGGTGTTGCAACTTGTCCCATGTCCTCACACCATGTCCGTTGCCACTTTCATAGCCATTGCTATTGTCATCCAATTCCAAATTCAGATCATATGAATACTTGCACCTCTTGCTCGCCTTACTCAACCCATCATAATCATAATCACAATCCGGATTAGCAGCCTGGTCCGGTTCATCGCCTTGATCCAAGCATTTAAGATCAAAACCAACTCCATCTAGATCAACATCCTCGAGCTCTTGTGCCGTATCCCAAATACAATCGACGTGAAGTCTTTCAATCCGATCTTGTATCGGCTCCAACGCTTTCAAGGACTGTCGTGCAGCGAGGTTTCTGCAGCAGGAGATTCTGACATCAATTAACGTACGACGAAGCAAGGAAGCCAGAGTCCTCATCCCTCTCATTGTGATCTTGTTGCAACCATGAACCTCGAACTTGGCCAATCTACAACAACCTCTCCCTATTCCAATCAATCCCATATTATCCAAATCTCCCACATTCCTAATCGACAGCGATTCCAGCCGTTGGCAAAGCGCCACGCCGTCCAACTTCGACTCAATAGGCATCGAGATCCCATGGAAATTCCCCAGCTTGAGCGATCTCAAATAAGGGCATCTCGAGTTGAGCACCTCAAACGCTGCACTACTATCTCGGACATTGTTACATATATCCAGCACCAATTCCTCCAGCAATGGCAGCCCTGAGAAGAACTCGATCAAGGTGGCGACGTTGATACTCGCGTCCTCCGCCGTGAATCCGTCGTGCTCAGGGTCGCCGCGGGCGTTTAATAGGACTGATGTATCGGCTAAATGAAGAATCCCCAATTTCGGGCAGTTAATTGATATAGAGACTAGGGCATCGCCTCCGACGAATCCGATGTATCGCCGATCGAATCTGCAGGCGGCTTTGAATTCCCTCAGATTCGGGCAGGATTTGGTGATGATCTTGATCTCGTCGGATTTGAAACCCTCGGAGAAGGAAGGATTCAGGATATTGAGTCGAGTGAGATTGGAGGCGAGTGTAAGGTGCGACTCGAGTGCCGGCGGCACGTCGTCGGTCCAGCAATAGAAGGAGGAGAGATCGAGGGATTTGAGGCGGTGGCATTCGGAGAAGAGCATCCTGAGCTCGTCGCCGGCGGCGGTGACCTGGGGGCGCTGGTGCCACCGCACGAGCTTGACGTTTTCCACGTTTTTCCACTGAGAGGCGACGAGCTGGATGGTGGAGAGATTCCTAGCGTAGAAGGTGAGGGAAGTGACGGAAAGGAAGGCGTGGCGGAGGAGGTGGGCGATGAGGGCGGGGTCGGAGGCGGAGCTGAGGGGGTGGCCCCAGGGGGAGAGGAGGGAGAGGTCGAGGGTGGAGATGGAGGGGAAGCAGGTGGGGACCATGAAGAGGTCGCGAAGGTTGCCGCGGAGGCTGAGGGCGGCGCGGGTGGCGCGCTCCAGGAGGCACCACTTTCGGCAGACGAGGGCGGCGCAGTTGCGGCTGCGGACGTCCGACACGGCGGCGATTATGTTGGAGAGGATCACGTCGGGGAGGTCGCCTATGGTGGTCCCGGCGGTGGTTGTGGCCATTCGGGGCGGGGCCGGAAATCCAAATCTGGTGTTTGGGCTTGATTTTTCCTTCTCGATAGTGAGTGTGCTAATTTCTATCCGCTTTTCTTTCAGTAGTATTTATCTTCTTTCTTTTTATTTCTTTGATATTCTTTTTCTTAGATTGTTTCAGCAAATATTATTAAAATAGTCCATCGATGACGTGTCTACAGTCTAGGTTAGGGGGCGGGGATGGAGTAATTAAATAAATGGAGTAATTGGCATGAAACCATAATTAAATTTGTAGTTTTTTTTTTTTTTTTTTATATCATGGGGATCCGCATGTTATTATCTTGGGTCTTGTGTTGTGTAAATCCCATGTTCATGTAATAATATACAAACCACACAAGACAGATAAACCACACTTAAAAAAACATGTGTGACAGACTCAAATCTATATAATTAGGTGCTTTTTATGCTCTTTTTTATGTATTCTATATCCCATCCCGTGTTTTTTCAAGTAATATTGTGTCGGGATCTAAAATGAAAATAACGTATTAACGTATTATAATAGCGTTAAAGCTTGTGACTATTAATTAAATAGTGATTATAAATTAGTACTTAGTTACTGAATTTAACACTTTCTTTACACAATGACAATTGTATAATTTTCACATGACCTTTTAGTCAATATAATCAATCATCACTTTTCAATTTTTGCAATTTCCACACCTTTGACTTTTGAGTTTCAGACTAGATCAATCCAACAAACGTTAAGTAATCGAATATATTAATAATTGTATTTAATTTTAATCGACATTTTGAATGGTGTGAATAATGCAAAAGAAAATTTGTAAGATGGTGTTTTAATTGTAACTATTCAAAGTTTATTTGTATAATACACGCTATAGAATTATGCATGGCGTATTTGCTCTAATTAAATTCTAGTTTATAATCAATTGAGGAATTGTACGCAATTTTTGAGATATATATATATATATATATATATATATATATATAATATATATATATATATATATATAAATATTGTAAATTAATAAATATAATTATGAATTAATAAATAATATTTTGAATTAATAAACATTCTTCCTTAATAAATCTTAATTTTGAATTAATAAAACCTAATTAAAATTAATAAGCTCGAATTAATGAACTCTAATTGATGAATAAACCATTGAAAGTTAATGAATTAAAAAACCCTTTAGAATTTTTAAACCCTAATTTTGAATCCCAAACCCTAATTTGAAAATTCAATTTTGGATTAATCAACCTTAAATATGAATTAATCAATTCTTTTTAAATTAATCGTTTTAACTAAAATTAATAAATTTAATTATAAATAAAAAATGGTTATTACTTTACTTATCATAATTAATATATAACTATTTTATATATATATAAACTAAAAGATGCAAAATTTGGAACTAATTCAATTAAGTGAAAGAGGTAATAATCAATCAAAACTCCATTGTAGGTGGACCATATAATGACATAGTTGAACTAGTGTTCAATAAAAATGTTAATAAGAAGACCTTATTCTGTACTCCTGTATTCGAATGAGAAGAAGCTTGAATCATCAGCATAAATTAGAATAAAGTAAAAGCAATACTAACAGTTTCGTCATAAATTAATTAACAAAATTTTATGGTAAAGAAAAATTAGAATTTAATATTTTTTTCTTTTTTAATAAACTGGTTTGTCTGGATACGACGTGGGCCACGTGACATGATCATGTGGCAGAGGCTTGAAATTTGTAGAAACGTGGAAATGTTTCAGTAGGAACAAAAAATGTTGAGATATGTATACTTGTTACGTTGAAGACGTGTTTTGTGGTTAAAAGTTAGTAAGTTTGAATTATATTAATATTTCAATAAATCTAAATTTATCAAATTTTATTTTTCAAGTGATAAAATAGGTTTTTGCGGCTAAAAGTTTATAATTTTGAATACTATTTATCATGCTCAATTTTTTAAGTATCTCTAACCTATGTGATTGACAAAATAGATTTCTATAGTCAAAATGTATAAGTTCGAATCTTGTTTGCCAAGCTTAATTTTTTAAATACGATTTACCCATTTGTGTGACTTACAAATTATTGTACATGAACGTCATACTTGATTTTTCAAGTATGATTTATTCGTCATGTTGGTAAAGTGGATTTGTGGATAAAATGTCACAGATTTGAACTTTGTCTGTCATATATGATTTTTCAAGTATGGTGTTATTGCACAAGAACGTCACATCTGATTTTTCTAACGTAGTTTATTCGTCCTGTGTGGTTGGTAAAGTGAATTTTTGTAGACAAAAGGTCATAGGTTCAAACCATGTCATCGCACATAATTTTTCAAGTATGGTGTACATGTCTTGTGTGGTTTGTAGATTATTGTACATAAACATGAAAATTATCCAATGCACACAAAATATAGCGGTTGTGAGTTTTCCATTAATTTAAAAAAAGAACTCTTTGTTGTTATTATATTACCCACACAAAATATAATAAGGGTTCGGAGCTTATTTACCACTTTTTGTAAAAATGAGTGCAGTGTATATCCATTTGTAAAAATAAGTGCGCATACCCATTTAATTATTTTAATATATTTTCATCAAAATCACAACAAAATTTGTGCCCGAACACACGAAAATCGTGCTCAACACTCAACACTGAACACCGAAAATGTGTCGGACCGATCGAACAAGTCTCCATGACCAACCACCGGCTAACCCTCCCACGGCCAACCCTCCCCGGCCAACCCGCCCGGCCAACCTCCCGGCGGCCAACTTGTAGATTATTGTACCACGTCCCCGCCATAAACATGAAAATTCCCACCAACCCCCCCGACCAATGCACACCAAATATAGCCACCCACCCCACCCCACCCCACGACCCTGCCAACCCACCCCACCCCGGGCCAACCCCACCCGGCCAACCCACCCTACCTGCCAACCCCACCCCACCACCCCACCCCGTGGACAACCCACCCCTGGCCAACCCCCAGTTTTCCGCGGCCAACCCATTAAAAAAGAATTATAAAAATTAAAATTGAAATTAAAATTAATATTTCAAGAAAATTAATTGATAATTGAAATGATTGTATGATAATTGAAATGATTGTATGATTTTCCCATGATTATTTTAAAATCATGCAAAATCACAAAAATATATTTAAAAATGTTTTGGGTATGGGACCCATATTGGATGTACATTGTTTTCATTTTTAAAAAGTGGGTATTGACGTACATTTCCACATATAATAAATACCCATCTGTCCCATTCAAAATAACTTGTATTTTTTTTTTGGTTATCCCATCTAAAATGACATGTTTCTTTTTTATGAAATAATTATATCTTCAAAAGTTATGGAATTTACTTATTTTTTATCACTTTAATAACTTTATACCTTTCTCCTAAATAACCGTGTCGAAAAGAAATGAACCGTCTTTAAGGAAGGAAGGAAGGAAGTACTTTTTTAGAGGAACAAATATAATAAATACTTGCATCTAAAATAGTTTCACACTATTATTCACCAATAAAGAATGGCATGAAATTAATTATATCTCAGTTAGTAATGGCTTAGTTTATTGTCACCACATAGGTTAGGTATATTACTTTTATGTTGTACCGGACTCGGATTTAAAATTTAATGACTCAATATAATCCTCGATTAGATTCATATAATTATTGAATATTTCAAGGATCAAACAACCTCAAAACTATTTGATCCTTTAAAATTTATGGTAAATCATTGTATATTATCCTTATCTATACAATCTATTATCTAAAGTATTTATATAGTTTAATTTGCAAAACAAAATGAGTTGAACAAGCAAATGAAGCTCGTTATACTGCAGTTAGATTCCACCGAAATATTGTCATACCTAGGGATATCAATGGGTAGATTTTATCCGACCTGTCCGAAACCGTTCAAAACCAATTAAATTTTAAAGTAGCGGTTCTGGTTCTAGTTCCGGTTCCAGATCCGCTTTAGACCCGGACCGTTTATATCCATAGTTTGATGGTTCGATCCGGTTCGGATCTGGTTCTTGTTCCAGAACCAGAACCAATACTTATTTATTGATTCTGATCCAAGTAAAATCCGTCTATTGACAAACCTAAGTTTAAATAGGTTTATCAATGAATTAGTTTTATCCATATCGATTCAAAATTACACATAACAAATTAAATTATAAAGCAACGGTTTCTATTTTAGTTTTGGTTCTTGTCTGGTTCTGATCCGATTTTGGTTCCAGACCCGCTCAGATCCAGACCGTTTAGGACTCATAGTTGATGGTCCGGGTCCGATCCGGATCCAGTGTCTAATGGGTCGGTTCCAGAACCAGAATCATTACTTATTTATTGATTCTGGTCTGGATAAAACATATCCATTAACATCCCAACATCCCTAGTCGTACCTAACCACCGTTGTATCCTATAAAAACACAGTATTTTTTTTATATTTATTTTGTTGAATGTTTTCATACTAATTTATCAATTCTCTGCAAATATAAAAACGAAAATGAAAAACAAACAGAATAAAAGAGAAGCTCGATAATTTACTGTGTTTGAGTGCACGTAAGACGGCCGTCATTTATTAGGGTTTCTTTCTTTTATCAGGTAGGAGTTTTTATTTTAATCTATTCTTTTATCAGTTTTATATATATATAAAATCAATAAGACATGCCAATGGGCTTTCAGGCCCATGTTGCATGGACATAAATATAGGCTAAGAGAAAAAAAATGTAAATATTTTCATTTCTTTGTTGATGATATCAAATTATGAATTGATTTATGCATAAATGGTGAGTATTAATGAATTTTTAATTAATAATTATAAATTAATTCATACGCAATTAAAGTATTATGTGAGGATCTTTAAATAAAGAAATATTTCGAATATTCAGATGTAATTGAATATTTGAGTTAATATATCGTCGTTAAACATTGTTGGTAAATCTTATTTTAAAAACTAATTTGTAGTAATTTAGTTTTACACTATCATTAGTTGAGCACTTATCAAGAACCTTTGCAAATGCCCCAAGTCTCGAGATCATTCTACCTCCTCGATCAGAACTGTAATTCGTTGAGAGTTTAATTATTCTCTCATCTTTGGATCGATTTGCAAAAAACAATCAAAATTTTAAAATAAAAATGGCCTTTTTAGCTAAACCATTTTGTCCAAAATAAAAATTGCAAATATCATCCATGCCAAAATTCCCAACAGATCTTTTTAAGGTTCGAAATTTTGCCTCATGTCCTATTTATAATTTCGTTTGAAATGTCATGATATCTTAACATTTTTAAAATAAGATTATTTTTATAACTTGTCTTAAAAGTACCATGAAGTGCAATTAACTCTTCATTGAGTCCAAAGGGTTAATTCGTAAGATAGCAAGTCGAGGTTCATCTGCACTTTTTTGCAAGCTACTTCCAAAAATCCATTATTATTCTTACAAATATATTCCCTCCGTCCCGTCAAAGACGACCCATTTGTTTTCGATACGATTATTTAGGAAAAGGATAAAATGATTAAAGTGATAAAAAATAAGTAGGACTCAGAACTTTTGAAAAATTAATTATTTCCAAAATAAAACATACCATTTTAGATAGGACAACCCAAAATGAAATACAGGTCATCTTAGGTGGGACGGAGGGAATATTACAAAAACTTATATCACATTGTCTAACAAATCAGAATCCATCAATCATAATTGGTGGCATATTGATGATTTGAATGGTGTGCCAATAGTAATTGAACTTTAATCTAACCTGACACACCTAGTAGAGAAATGAGGGAACCAAGAACTTGTCTTTTGGTGGGATTCAAAAAAGTCATATATTCAAATCTCATTAACGTTTTATGAATATAAATGTGTCATATTTGATTTTTCAAGTGTGATTTACTCATCCTGTGTGATTTGTAGGTATTGCACATAAACATGAAATTTACTCAATGTACACCGAAGATAACGGTTCTCCATAAATTAAAAGAAAAAAGAGAACCAAGAACTAATTAATAGCTTATACTAGATAATATTCGGCTAAATTAAAACGAAGAAATACTTCACAATATGCTAATCGCACAAAAGTATTGGACGAACATAGTTTCAAAAGAGTAACTATAAATCATCTAAAATTAGCTAGGGAGTAACTATAAATCATCTAAAATTAGCCAAACCTGTACGTATTTTTCCAAAATGATCAGCCCATCACTTGCCAAATCTAGCTGCCATGTCTACAAGTAAGATTCTGTTGCATAGAAAAATAAAACAATATAAGAACATCATTCTCCAAAGAAATATAACATAAAATAATCGAGCAGAGTTCATCACGACTTAGTGTTTGGCTGAACTTATAAGTCCCAAAACAGTTTATAAGCTGTTTTCAAGGAACTAAAACAGCTTATAAGCAAAAAAACTTAATCCTTGTTTCATAGGTATAAAATGCATGAGTCGGTCCGATCCTCGGACCGACTTCGCAACAAGCAACCATTAAGGGAGTCAAATCCGATGAAGAAAGAAACACATTGTAATGGATAATTTCAGACAAATGTAATGCTGCTGTAACCAGCAAAGAAAATCAGCAGCTTTGCGTATGATACTTAAGAATATAAATTCATTTATGAGCTAATTGAGAAATAAAAAAATTCATTAACGATTTTCAATGTCTACATTTATCAGAGAATGGGGATTGTAAGTAGCCCAATTCAACACAGGGGAATGTTCAAAAACTTAATCTCCTTTGCTGACTGCTATCATTAATTATTGTGTGAAGGTATTTTATCTGCTGTCACACAATTCATCCAAATAAATCTTATTTCATGCTTAAAAAAGTATTTAGGGGTGTTTGACTAAGCTTATTTTAAAGAGATGTTTCAAGAGCTTATAAGAGGTAATGTCTCAAGTGCTTATAATTTGTTAAAGTATTTGGATAATTGATCTTATAAGCTAGAGATTGAATCGTGAGTTAGAGGAAAAAAATCATAGTTAGAGAGATAAAATTGACGAGATGTGAAGTTCATAGTATATGTGTAGGAAATAACGAACTATAATAAAATTATTTTGGTAAATTCATGATTGCCTATAAGTTTATGAAAAAATAAGTTAGGTTTGACCAACTTATTTTTAGAGGAGCTTATAAGCTGTTGGGGCTTATTTTCATAGCTGTTTAAGAGCTTATTTTGCCAAACACTTTGTAACAACTTATAAGCTCCTAAACAGCTTATAAGCTGTTTTAAAGAGCTTATAAACTCAACCAAACACCCTCTTAGTTATCTGCATAGTATATATTGTGTACCATGGAAAGAAAGCCACAATTACTCAATCAGGGATGCACGATCTCTTATAGCCAATATGATAAGCAAACAATTTCCCCAAAACAATATATTATGTTAACAGGTACTGAGTATGGTTAAATGGTGTTTATTTCTTGGTTAGAACCGAATCAAACCGAACTAGATCGATTTTGATTAATTAAAACCGAAAAATTCAATTATTGATTCAATGTTTGGTTCTAGGGTCTACAATTTTAATATTTAACCAAAACTGATCGATTCCGACTAAAAACTGTTTTTTTAAAAAATATTACTTATATTATTAATTAATTAAAACCCCTAGAACCTCTATCATTATTTATTATTTTAATTATTAATTAATTTCTCTCTATTTATTTTGATTTTCGATTCCAAAACTGAAAATCTTAATTGATTTGGTTTCGATTTCACTTTTTGAATAAATTCTATTAGTTAACCAATCCTATTAAAAACTATGTACTGTATAGTTCTCCCAAAAAAGAAACGATGTCTCCATAGGGCGGATGAGATTAACAATGCATGAAAATTAAATTAAGTCCGGAACAGTTCGAAGAGTTGAACGATCCAATAAGTCCGGCCCAGGACAATTCAATCTATCAAAATACGTGTCAGATTAATCGACATTATTTTTATATATCAAAATTATCAACTAAACTTAAAGTAAATCCAATAATACGTATCTCAAAAAAAAAAAAAAGTAACGTCACGGCCTTCACTCATTTGGTTAAATAAACTTTTTTGAATTTCAAGATCTAACAAATTTGATAAAAAAAACTATAAAAGGTAAGCGCGACAATACAAACAATAAGCAGATTTAGCTTAAGAAGAAGAAAATCACTTACTATTTAGGGAAGTGCATTTAACGCGCTTGAGGTTGTCAAGTTGGACCTGAGCTCTAAGAAGCTCCAAATCCTTAGCAAACTGCATCCTCTGTTTCTCAAACTCCACTATTTGCCGCTGCTTCGCCACCTCCACTTTCTCGTAAGTTTCTCCTAACCTCATTATTGCCGCCGCCAACATCCGGTACCCTTCTCGCAACCCCGTCCGCTTCCGCTTCCCATCCGCCGGCGGTGGCAGCCGCCGCCGCCGCCCAAACCGCGTTCCACAGCCCTCATCCTCGACGTCGGTCTCGTGATCATTGTCGTCCTTTGCTCGGCCTCCATCGCGGCCGCTGCGGCCGCCATCACCGAGAAATTCCGCTCCGTGACACTGCCGGGACCGGACCGCTTCGACCTGGGCCCCACCGGCACCGACCACGGGAGCCTCAGCTGGGGGCCCACGGCTGGATCCTTACTCCGACGGTGGATCGCCGTGGTAATTTTCCGACATCCGGACATTGCCTCCGGCGAAGGCGACGGAGACGGCGAGATCTCCGACGGAGGGGAGATTCTCCGGCGGAGGTTCTTGTTTTGGCCGTTGGCGGTGGCGGTCTTGGAGAAGGAATCGCCGATGAGGGCGTCGAGGCTGTCGAAGTGGGACCACGTGGAGACGTAGCGGCCGTTGGATTGGACGGCCTTGGACTTCTCGATCTTGTACTTCTTCTTGGTGGTGTCGATGCGGTTCTTGCACTGCACGTCGGTGCGGCGGAGCTTCGCGGCGTGGCCGGCGTTGACGGCGTCGGCGACCTCCTGCCAGTGCTTCTGCCGGAGGTTGCCGCGGTTAAGGTGGAGGTACTGGGCCCCCCACGCCTCAATCAGCGTCCGCGTCGCCTCCTCCGACCAGCAGTCCTCGCGGCTGGGGAAAGCGGGGGTCTTCGGCGACGGCGGCGGCGGGGGCGGAGATGGTGGTCGCGACGGGGAATCGGATTCTGCGGGGGAGGTAGGCGGAGGGTTTTCGTCGTCCGAGGCGAGGCGGCGGGGTGAGGAGAGGCGGTGACGGTGGCGGTGGCGGAGGGAGGAGGGGAAAGGATTGGTTGGGAGGACATGTCGGTAGCGTGCGGCGGAGGAGGAGGTGGCGGTGGCTGTGCGGTAGAATTTTGAAAGAGGCGTATGCGTAATGTGTAAAAATTGAAATATTTGGGCCGTGGAGAATTGGAGGTCCGGTTAGCGGTGTATCTAACCGAATAAAATAATATTTTATTTATATTTTCTCTTTTGAAATATATCCATCGTGTCATGTTCCTGCGACTGTTTTGGAAACCAAATTATTGTTTTTTTTTCAATTGTTTTTAAAATTTTTTTGTGTTAACCACTCTACCACTATGATATCAAAAAAAAAATTATTGTTTTTTCTTTGTTACTAAGTTACTATCTAATTATTTTAGATTTCGGACAGTGAATTAATTATCATATACGAATAAGAATTGAGTCTGAACTACTAGTTTATTAAATGACATAGTTTATATTAATCTAATAAGTCTATTACATATTCATAGTAAAAATAATAATAAATTGTAGTAAATATATTAAAATCTAGTATAAATAATATATTGTTCTAAAGCAATAATTCAAGATTTATGTTTTTATATATAGAGAAAGATTGTTTAAACTTAATTTAATCTCGAATAAGTTTGCGAGTCTAAAAATGCTTTATTTTTTTATAAATGAATCGATTTTATGTTTGGCAATGCTATGTATGCTTGGTTAGATTTCTTAACTTGGTTTTGTTATTTTGAAATTATTTCATGAAATAATTCATTTGCAGTGGCCACACTTTGTTCAATATTGTCTATAATAGAGCTTAAACTATGGTTATTTAGAAAATTACACTCGTTTATAGGGATCTTTATTTATTTAATAAATTTTAATATAAATTAATAAATATAATTTTAAATTAATATATCTTAATAATTAATAAACTCTAATTTTAAATTAATTAATTAATTAGAATTAATTAATTTAATAAATTTTAATTATAAATTAATAAATATAATTTTAAATTAATATATCAACATTTTCACAAACTACTCTTGGATTAATAAACCCTATCGAAATTAATAAATCCGAACACCACTTTCTAATAAACCCTGTTATGAATTAATAAACCCTAACATGCTCGAATCCTTCATGGAAATATCGTTGCAAATAAATTATAATTAAAAATCTAATTATCCTTAATTGCTATATTTAATATAAGTTTTGAACCAAGATTTATGGGACGAAGGAATAGTTTTTTTCAATTTAAATGATATTTAAAAAAACATATAATACAAGATTTACTTTTATCCGAACACCACTTCCTTCATGGAAATATCGAAAGTGATATGGACAAAATATTATATTTACCCATACTTTTTAGGTGCGACTATTTTCACTCAGGATGTTATAAATACATTCGTATAGTTTTTGTGTTTCTTTATGATTTTAGGATTTTTTTAGGCATAAATTCGAAATTAACATACTTAGTTATGAATATAATTGAGTTTTCCCATAAGTTTGGGTTTGGGCTTGAGCTTGGGCTTGAGTTTGAACTTGGGTTAGACTAAAAAGTTAAGCCCTATGTGTGCCCAACATAATTAGACTGTAAACATATTTTTGAGTGGGTATGAGATTATCTATAGATAAAATTAAAAGAGAGTTTTAAATTTAATTTTTTCCCACCAAAATTTCTCTCTCTGTTCTTATCTTTTCTTTTCGATTCTTCCTAAAAATCATCAAATATGATTCATAAAAAAATAAAAAAATCAATATGCATTTTAGATTAAAGATCATAAAAGAATCTTTAATTTGAAGTAAAAAAATATAGAATAGATTCTAAACAAATAAATTATGATCGTTTAAAATTTAGAATTTTTTTCTCTCTCTATCTCCTCTTTCTTTAATGTTTCTTTTGACAACCAAGTTCTTGTTTTTCTTCGATTTCATTTTCTTTTCTATCTTTTTATTTGCTTTTGTATTTGTGTTTTTAGAGGGCAAATAAATATATATCAATTTTTATGTTTTATTTACATAATTTTGTAATTATAAGAAATTTTAATGCAACTAAGGTGAAGAAAAATATATGACTTCACTTTAGTTCTCTTTTATCTTAAAAGCAAAAAAAATTAAATGTGAAATATGGATTAACTTTACGGCATCTAATACTCTATAACTATAATATATAATGTTAATTTATTATCAAATAATTTATATATTTCATAAATAACAGTAATATACATATATATTTAAAATCATAATTAACTTTCAAAAAATGTGAGATTAGATTATGTATTTAAATAATTGTTATGTAATATTTAAATCTCACATCTTTATGAGGAATATGTACTGCAAGAATTGTCGTCATGGCATCAATTTTGTTGAAAGATCTAATTATACTAATAATATCGTATTATTTATTTGTCTCATTAAGTAATTTTGACTGTATTTAACATACTATTCAGCGCATATATATATATATATATATATATATATATATATATATATTTATGTATTATTTGATATTGTACTTTCCAAAAGTTAATATAAAAATATTCTTATATATTGTGATGTGAGCATTTTTTTAATTCTCTAGAATTATCCATCTCTCTTCTACTCGCTTTGTGGAGATTATAGAAGTTGTACGTAATATCATAATTGAAATATCATCTTATTTGTATTCAGTTGTAATATCATTTTATTTGTAAATTTGATAAATAATGTATATTAGCATAACTGAATATTATTCATCATCTTTGCTTCTCTTTTTGGTCGTCGAAAGTCACAATAGCTGCCTTCAATGCATATCAAAATTCAATCTTCTTCTTCTTCTTCTTTTTTTATTATTATTACTGAACAATCTATGAGCCCCGAATCATAATTCAAAATTAAGAATTCTGAATCATAGAGTTCTATATGTCACATATGTTCATCGCACGGCAAGGCGTACTAGTAAACATTATTCATAAAATTTTCTTTTCTTTTATAAAATCATAAAAGAATGATAAAGCCCCGCCACTTTTTCATAATTAAATAAAAAATCTTGAACATTATGTGTGTTAGTTTATTTTAAAAAATCAATCTCACATCGATTATTATGAGAATTCACTAATTGAAAATATATATGAAATGATATTTCTATATTCTGGCCCAAAATACAATTGCGAAGCAAATGCACCACATTAATTCTTTATCATACTTGGAATTTTTATGAATTTTGGTTCTTATTTTTCTAAAATTCTCAATCCCACACCGACTTCTTATGAGATTTCACCAATATAAAACATATATAAAAGATTTCACCAAAATGAATATTTATATAAAAGAATACTTATATTCTCCCCCCAAAAATTACATATTTTATTGGTGGAGTAATTGAAACTAATATCATTCAACCAACACCCTCAATTAATTTGGTTGAATAAATTATTTCTTCAATTTATTTTGTCCATATATAGAGATATTTAGTATAATTTTTTGAAACAAGATTTGAATTTCACATTGATTTTTCATTATGTGCATGTATGTGACAATGAAATTCGAACAATATGAACTTTCTATACTATTAATGAAATTTAGGATTAAAATTATATCGTTTCATTCCAAGTACAAAAAAACACAATGGAACTCATATAATATAACTCCACTTCACTTCTCATGAATTACTGATTATAGTTTTGAAATTTGTAATAATGATAAAAAAAATCGTTGGAAACGAATAGAAATTTCCTAGTGTGAAAATAGTTCTGAGCGTTATTTTTGAAGAAAAATAGAAGTTGATGGGTAATAAATAGAAGAAAAATAGAAATTATTATGTTGAAGAGCAATTTGCAGAAATTCGGGAGCATCGCATGGCTCATTATCGAGAGGGCAAACCATGACTAGGATCCATCGTGAATGATAAGTACTGTGGACTCACGGGATACATACTTTTTTTTGGTCAATGTCTGAAATTTTAAAGGCTGCAACACGGTGACTCGAACCGAGACCTTTGGCGCCAGGATTAACCACTCTACCACTGCGCCAACTCACACACACAACACGGGATACATACTTAAGTATATTGATGCTGGACACCAACATGGTTCCTTCAATTTTGTGAACGAAGCAAGGCATTGAATAAGAACAAATGTCTGAGTGGTTCCGTCAATTTTGTGAACAGAGTCTTGACATGCATCAAGTTTGGAGAAGCCCCACGACCCTACGTAGGTGAAGTGAATAAGCATATGGTCATGACAAAATAGCATTAGAGGTGACTCAAGTCCGATGAGGATTTACTTAGGGTGGCTCTAATGCCAACTTTTTCAATTGAAAAAGTTGACCTCTTTCAGCTTTTTATCATTGAAAATGGATGACTGTACAATTAACTTTCTAAAACAAAAGTTGGGTTTTTGCAGCTTTAGCAGAAAAGCTATCATTTTTTTTTTGCATTTCTTTCTTTCCATTTCAACGACTATTCCTTCTGTTTTTTCTCAAATGAACGGCTTTTTCATTAATAATATTGTAAATTAAAATAAGTGAATATATATATATATATATGTATATATATATATTATGGGGAGGTTAACGTGAAACCATTTTTATCGTGAGAACGTGAGAACCAAAAATGATGAATTCACGGTGAAAGTTGATGAATCCTTCGAATCCAAAAATAGAATTTTCGCCTCATGGGATTTGAACCGGGTGAAAAATTCTAAATTTTGAATTCATCAACTTTCAACGGATTCATCAACTTAATAATAATTCATTTGGTTCTTAGTTTTAGGATAAGAAGGTTCTTATTTGAACCAAACTCTATATATTATAGTGGTATCCATATAAAAGTTGATTTTTTAGGTATATGATTGGAGAAAAATATAGAAAGGAGTTAGTGAATGTTAAAAACTGACGTGGCCCTTATGTATGTGGCATTAAGAAGTTAGATTTTAGTTTTTATGATTGGAGTTACCCTTATTCATTTGTAATTGCCTATAAATCATAATGGCCTACAAGTATATAGGCATCTTAAAGCTATCGTTTCTATCTCACATTAACTAAGTAAATATCCTAACTCCAATACATAAGGTTAGACTACCCTCAGACCTTTTAAGGGGATGCTGACCAGTTCTAATAGGATAGAATTTGGGGTGTGTCTTGGGTAGAAAAGCTAGCTATTTCATAAATAAAAAATTATGAATAATTAAAAAATAACAAATAACAATAATAAGTAATTACACAACTCTAAAATTGTACCAGTCTTTCTAGAGATGAGTAGGAAGCCACTGAACTATAATATTCTATATCCGATTCCTTCATAGTGTCTCATTCGCCTTTTTCAGTCAGATCTTTCATTCGATGATTGTGATTTTAATTAAGATTATATGATTTCTTATAAAAGAATTTGAAATTGTCTCATATGTGTTACTTTGAGTCACTTTTTAGTGAGTTGATTAATTAATTTTTTATTGTAACAAACCATCATTTGTTTATTCTTAATAGTTGAAGCATGACTACTGCTTTACTTTCACTTTTGTTTGTTCTGGTTTAATGGATACTAAATTCATTTTCCTTGTGTATCCAAGTGTGTTTAAACCTTTTTGATTATTTATTTTGTGTACGGCCCTATTGTTCCGATGGAGAGAAGAACCTATGATTAGCTTTTCGGGAAATTTCCAAACGAACAATTTCAACGAAATCTTTCAATTTCTTATTTTACTAAGTTCAACTCTATGTATTCCTCTATCCATAGAATACATTGAATGTACATAAATGGCTATAACATAGTTTTTCTTATTCGTATTAACAGTTACTCTAGGAGGAATGTTTTTATGTGGTGCTAACGATTTAATAACTATCTTTGTAGCTCCAAAATGTTTCAGTTTATGCTCCTACCTATTATCTAGATATACCAAGAAAGATGTACGATCTAATGGCTACTATGTTAGAATCTCTCTCTCTCATTTTAATGTTGAGTGTGAGAATACGCTGACTGAATGTCAAAGGTTATGACTTATTTTCAGTAAAGAGTTTCTAATGATTTTATTTGTTTAGTAGATATATATAGCATATCTTTAGGTATATGCTTTGCTTGGTAAGATGCCACTCGTTGAATTTTTATTTATGAAGTATTATCATCATACAAACATTTTTAGTTAAATCAAGAAATCAAAGTTAATATGGTACAATAAAAATGTAAATTTTAGTTATATATTTTACCTACATATATCCTTATGCTTTATTATTTTGTTGATGTAGAAATATTCCAAAATAGTTGCTTCATTATTTCTTTTGATATAGAAACAATCCAAAATAATTGCTTTCATCATTTTTCTGATATAAAAACATTCAAAAACAATTTATAATAAATATAAAAAGAAAATGAGATATTAGAAAATAGAAAAGATATATTCTTGCTATCGTAATTCGTAAACGGTATAAATCTCCAATCAATCAATAGCTCAGTAAAATGTGCGTTGACAGTTAACTAGACAAATAAATCTTTCTCGTCCCAAGTTGGTTCAATTAGTTAAGAGCTATCAAATTTGGAACAAAGACATACTTTAAAATATGGTGAAAACCCAACGAAGCAATCAAGACGCCTAACTTTAATGCAAATATCTTCTTTTAAAATAATAAATAAATCTTTAATACAAATCGACAATTTAAAGACAATATCAATTCAATCACTTGAATTTCGTGGTGAAAATAAATCATGTAATGTGTCTCAATTGATGAATATCCAAAACTTATATATTCACTATGTCAGCACATAAGATATCTAACTTCAAATTGTTACCATAAGATTGAGACCAAACTTTATGGAAATATCGCCTACTTTTAAAATAAACAAGTATCTTTAAGAATAATAAAAAAAACAGAAAATATATGAACTGCCCATCCCTAAAATTGTCAAAATAACCTAAACTAAAGAATACCATGAGCGCGTGCGCACACACAAAAGTGTACCGAATTTTTAATTTTACTAACGAATTATCAGTTTATTAATGCATTTTTTTTTATCGCATTCTCCTTCTCCCCGTTGTCAAATACAAAGTATTTAGAAAAATATATAATAAAATAAGTAAATTAATATTCATGTATGATTTATAAACTATTGCGTTTATCAATGTGCACTTGGATGATGATTGCGAGTTTGTCGTGCCAAAATAAAATTATTAAAAAATATTAAGATGATTTTAACAAAAGCAATGTTTCAAACGAAAAGGAAAAAAAAAAGTTCTTTGTCGTACCTTTTGACAAAATAATCTATACGGATCCTCATAATTGATGATGACAATTCCTCATCTTTAGTTTGTCGTCTTTATTTTTCTCACGCATCGAAACAAACCAAAACTCATTAATTAGTAGCTATATATCTTGAAATGTTGAGCACCACACACTTATCTAAACCGATCTAGTCTATACTTGCAAAATCCCGTATCTATTTAGGTGGTATTATTGCATGATTAGATTGAATAGATAAAATTAATCCAATCTAATCAGTGTTTCTTACATAATGTCCGAGATTATTTTAATCATTTGAATTATTCTTCATTAATTTTAATCCAAACAATATAGGTAGGATTAGAATAATCCTCCAAATAAAGATAAAATTATTTATCTCAATTTTAATCATCCACTAATCATTTATAGTAAACAAATGATTGATAGATAAAAATTATCTTATCACACATTTAATCCATCAAATAATCAATCATTCAAAATATTAATCATGAAAAGTAAACAACGCCTTATGATTTTGTATTAATTCTTGCAAAAAGAAGCAAAATTCTAGTTTTGTTTGGCTCTTCAAGCTAAAGATGTTGAAATTTCAAGAGCTCAAGACAAGAATTGACCTCTCATGATCTCGAAAGACAACTTCTTCTTCTTCTTCTTCGTCTCTCTCTCTCTCTTTTCCCTACTCCGTTTAATTTCTTGTTTTGCGGTCACAAATTTCTTCTTTTTTGTGTAGCTACGATGCAAGGTCATCAATGCAAACACGAATACGACCTATTTGCTTATTTTGATTCCACCTTTTTTGCTCTAATATGGATTCTTAATGTACAATAACTTAGATGCTATCGAGCGTAGTGAAATTTATTTATTAGATTTGCATATAAAAGCTAGATGTCAATTGTATTACGTACTCTATGTAACATTTACACCATTACACGAAAAGGATGGAAAAACTTGTCACAATCATGAATGAGAACTAAAGACTAAGACTTTGTATGATCTTTTCATCTTGAAATTGTTATAGACCACATATATGGGGTTGACATCCATATATATATGAGTTGATCATTGTGAGAATTATATCTTTTTTGGTTATTTTACTTCTAATTTTTGTCAATTTCTTGAAGGAAAATATCGACCTCACAGTAGAGAGTAATTTAGTAGACGGGTCGAAGATTAAAAGCAACTAACGGATGAGATTTTCTACATGCAAGTTGAGTTAGACATACAATCGTTTTTTCTTGCTAAAATAGAATGTGATTTGTGCAATTAACGATGGAGAATATCACCGAAGAATATTACCAAAAAAAAATTTGAGTTCATTGCAAAAAAATTATAGATTGTGATTTATTTACCAACTTTTAAAAGTGGTTTTAAAATTATATATTGGGTCATAATTGATAGCTTATTTGGCAAAATACATTTTTGCAAAAAGTATAACTTCTATGATACTATGAAAATGAAGATTTCTATAATACATACACTCCTACAGTTTGGAAGTCAAAAACGTCTTAGTCATCCTTTTTGTGCTTCTTGGCTTGAGTTGTTTATATATTTTTTTCGTCGAGACCATCGCCGGCCAGAAACATATATGAGTCTCCACGAACATGACATCTAAGACTAAGATTAGCACACACTAATGCGTATGACATATACTCCTACGGTTGCCCGTCGTTGAAATACTCGTCGTTGATCAACAACGGCCTTTATTCCGTCGTTGATCAACGACGGAAGGACGACGAACGTCCAATAAAAACAAAATGAGGTTGATAGATGATGGACGTACGACGGACGATCGTCGTTGTTCCGTCGAGTATTTTACATATATAAAAAGGTTCCGTCTAAGACCGTCGTCATTCCGCATCGCCGTGAAAAGTTTTCACTTGTTCGAATTTCTTGTAGTGCATATTTTACGACATTATTAATCGAAAGTAAATTAACTTTTATTATTATTATTATTATTATTATTATTATTATTATTATTATTATTATTATTATTATTATTATTTCTTAATCGACTGGTACATGTTTGACAACATTTCATTGAACTTAATTAATAACACAACTAAATATTTAATTACCAACTACTTAAGCATGACACATGTTGTCATGTGTTCCCTCATACGACCAAGATCCAAATCAATTTGCCTTTATAATGAATTGCAGAAACAAGTTTTAATAAATAAATAAATAGAACTTATTAATATTGGTTTATCACCTCTAAGTTTCGATAAGAATCAGATAGCTCGTGCATTACTTAAGAAAATATTTTTCTTTTCGTTTTCTCTATATATGATATAATAAAATGACAGAAAACAAATTTAAAAGTATTTGAGACAAAAGATTCAGTTTCTTATATAACCAATTAAAGTGATTCAACTAACTCTATTATGAGAAATAATAGACTAGAAGAATCCAGAAGTCCCTTTAAGAAAAATAACAACAATATTGAGGTGTCAAAAGAAAAGAAAAAAAAACAAATATTTGTTGCGTCACACATCATGTGAGTGACTCTTTCAACCGCAATTTTCTTTATGGGATTATATTTTAATGAAATACTTATTACGTAAATTTTCGTATATATAATAAAAAGGTCTGTGATCTTTTTCTTATATATATTTGGAAAGATTACATTACAGTTTTCGAAATCATTATTTCATTGCACATTTTAGATCGCATGCGATTCTTATAATTTTCAAAATAGAGAACTAATATAATATTCATTCACATATAATAATACAAATACTAATAATTAATATATAAAAATAAAAATAGTTATGATTATTGTTTCACCCTTATTTTTGAATTAGTCTATTTTACCTATTATTCAAGATTTACATTGAGTTAATTCTTGAATTAGTTGTTTTCTGTGTTTAATTCAATATTAAGTTGATTTCACTTTTAAATTTAAATATAAAATGGGTAATTCATGAGTTGTTCCCTCCAACTGCTTAATTTAAGTATTAAGAGAGATATTCACGAGTTGTCTCTTCTCATCTCTTGAATCTAGATATAAATGTGACAATTTATGAGTTGCCTCATCCAACTCTTGAATTTAGGTATAAAATGAGTAACAATAATTCTTGAATGTTCACTAATTCCGTAAGAATAAGAGAGTACTTTAACACAAAAGATTATTATTTTGTTTTATCTCTTTTCATTCTAGTAGCTACTTTTTAACTTTGCAATATAACAATTGAATATTTTGTACTAACTATTTTGGAATTATATATTTTCTATAATTACTAATTGTGGAATAAAGACTTACTTAAATCAAGTTTACGATATTTAAAATCAAGTTCTACTTTTACGTAAGAGATTAGAAAAAGATATAACAATCTGAATCACCTATTGTCAACTTTAGCTTATTTGACATATACTTCAACCGATCGCATATTCCTATGTGGGATCAAAAATTCAATCCTCAAACTTATCTACTATGTATTTTTTAATTACATCATACACATAAAACAAAAATTATATTTCTTCAGTTCATTAAAACTTTTCATTTAATTACCTTTTCATCCATTCATTAAAAGCTTATGTTTTCTTTTTTCAAACATCGTTTTACATTTACGATATATGATCCTTTATCCACTCACTACCAGGGATAGAGGTAGTAATATTTTTTAAAAATATATTTCAAAATCTCAAATAGAAGCTAATTAAATCAATGTAATGCATCATTATGCACTCGAAAGTGAGCTATTAAAAAAAATAATATTATAATATAATAAACCGGGGAATAAATGAAATCTCAAATTGGACAATATGGATAGTTAAAAAGGAAAAAGAAAAAAAAGCATAAAACCTTAAAATTTCCGAAAGAGACATACCAGTAACCAGTGTAGTAGATGTCTGAGCAGTTGGAATTCTTGAAGTCTTACAACTAATTAACTCCTTTTTCTTCGGAAAAATCCAAAGGCATATTCCTAATTGGACCCCTCTCCAATCTTTATGATTTTATCCATTAATTCTCAAGTTCTCCCTGTAGAATTAGAGTGCAATTGATACTCTTATTAGGGAAGATTCACTCTTTGAATATAGTAGTTAGTGCGAATATCTAAAAAACCAATATATTGTTATGATTTTCAATCTCCTAGTTTAAATTTCTCCCAAAATTAATGAGATATTTGTATGAATTAAGCATCCACGATTAATAAGGTGGAAAATATAAGTTGAAATTCACCCATGGAGGTTAAAAAGTAGTTTGAGAAAGAACAAAAATTTATAATTTTACTTTACTGAGCTTTCAAGAAAATTTTGTCTATAAAAGCAGAAGACATACACACCACTCCCTCTGCTTCAAACCATCTCCTATCTCTCTCGTGATTTTTCTTCTGACTTCTGTTTTCTTCTTTCGCAACTACAATTCGATCATCCGTGAGTTGTTCAAGTTAAACCACTCAAAAATCTCGTGTCCCTTTTGCTTCTTCTGCCTTGAATTGAGAGGTAGGAGACAGGTGGAGGGGAAGAAAAAGACTTATCTTTTTCAGAGAGGCTATATAGAGAGAGAAAAGATGAGTAGAAAGATAGAGAAAATGGCATCAATTGATGCACAATTGAGGCTGTTGGCGCCTGGGAAGGTCTCCGAGGATGATAAGCTGGTGGAGTATGACGCTTTGCTGTTGGACCGTTTTCTTGATATTCTTCAGGACTTGCATGGAGAGGAAATAAGGGAAACGGTATAAAGTTTTCATTTTCATACATTTCTTTTTGGATTTTGAGTTTTTGCTGTTTTGTTCTGCTATTGACTGTGGGTTGGGTTAGATTTGTTATTCACTGGGAAATATTGTTTTAGATTTGTTATTCACTGGGAAATATTGTTTAATTTTGCTTCATTGTTTCTAATTCTCATTGATTGAGTGGTATGCCTTGTTTGCTTGGAGTTTTATATTGTGTTGATGCATATTTTACGTTGAATTATAGTAAAATCTGTTTAATTTGGTCTAACTTTTGAGAACTTGTGTTTATTTATGCTTGAACTTGAAAGTTGTTGAATATATGTTTTCCCAGTTGGTCTAAATTGAAGCAATTTGGGACAGAATTAGTCCATGGAGGAGTGTTTCTTTATTACCACCAACTTTATTTCAATATCCCGTCTTAGATAGTATAGTTTTTGCTTCAGTAAAGGTCAATGGTTAAGGGAAAAAACAGATAGCTTATTAATTTGGAGATGCCTTCTTAGATAATGCAGTTGATTGTTGTTACATTACTGCTGTGCTTGTTTTGGATCTGTTGAGTTTTGTGCTTTCATCAAATCGAATGCGTGTTCGTATATAATACAGATTTCTTGTGAGCTTATGCTTATCTACTGAATATTGGTAACATGATTTTCTAATAAGCCTTCTGAAATATCCCTTCTTAGATGATGAGATGCAAGAAAGTTCGAGTGAACCTTACCACGTTTTCTGAAAAATATATATATTCTATTGAAATGTGGGTCAGGTTCAAGACTGTTATGAGATCTCCGCGGAGTATGAAGGCAAACGCGACCCTCAGAAACTGGAGGAGCTCGGGCGAGTTCTCACGAGTTTGGATGCCGGGGACTCCATTGTCATTGCAAAATCCTTCTCCCACATGCTCAACTTAGCCAACCTTGCTGAAGAAGTCCAGATTGCGTACAGACGCAGGATTAAATTGAAGAAGCACGACTTCTCTGATGAGGCTTCTGCAACGACTGAATCTGACATCGAGGAGACGCTGAAGAGGCTGGTGGGGCAGTTGAACAAGTCACCTGAAGAAGTTTTTGAAGCTTTGAAGAATCAAACTGTGGACTTGGTGCTAACGGCTCATCCTACTCAGTCTGTTCGCAGATCTTTGCTTCAGAAACATGCAAGGTTTGTTTTACGACTTACTAGAGTATCGATGTAGTAGAATTTTTGTATTGCGTCTATTGTTGCTATTCTTTGATTTGTTTGATCTAGAATGATTTCATAAAGTAGGAAGAAGAAGAAGAACGCTTACATCTTGCTTTTGATCTTTTTTAGGATTCGTGACTGCTTGACTCAGCTAAATGTAAAGGACATCACTCCCGATGATAAGCAGGAGCTCGATGAGGCATTGCAAAGAGAGGTAATTCAATCCCATTTCATTCGGTCCAATCGGATTTTGTTAATTATGGCTGATACCAATATTATGACATGAAAAGTAAATGCTTTTACTGAGATTACTAGTAGTATTAGTATAACACCTGAGCTCCTTATTTTCTAGTCACCATGATATTGAATCTTTTAAACATGTTTGTTTTGGCCTAATTTGATTATCTAATAAGTATGCTATGTGAATTTGTTCAGATACAAGCTGCGTTTCGTACTGATGAGATTAGGAGAAACCCTCCGACTCCTCAAGATGAAATGAGGGCTGGAATGAGTTACTTCCATGAGACCATATGGAAGGGAGTGCCAAAATTCTTGCGGCGCGTCGACACTGCTCTGAAGAACATCGGAATAAACGAGCGTGTTCCTTACAATGCCCCTCTTATTCAATTCTCTTCGTGGATGGGTGGAGATCGTGATGGTATGGTCCTTCCTTATTACTTTCTTGTTTATGTGAAAATAGATTGTTATGATAGTGACTGGTGAGACTTGGCTGTCTTACTATAAATTTTTAATTGGGATTTCTGAGGTATAATATCCATAAGATGTTGTATTTCTATTGGTCTTCTACTTTATTAAGACCATCTTGCAACATTATTTCTCAATTCTTGGTGTTCTAATTTTGAATTCAAAATTGGAACTTTGATTTCCATAAATTTTCAATGAGGCGCCACCATTGAAATATTGACTAGATATGTGAAGTTTGCTCATTCGTGCGTATGAATTGCTTACCGTAAAATGTTATGAGTTGAAGCTCAAATGTTTGCTATGTGATTCAGGCAATCCTCGGGTGACTCCCGAAGTTACAAGAGATGTATGCTTATTGGCTAGGATGATGGCGGCTAATCTATACTTCTCCCAGATAGAAGATCTCATGTTTGAGGTGAGAAATAGTACTCTTTTTTAGCCTTCAAATGATACCAACTTAGCATCTCAAAATGTCCGAATCTGTAACTAGCCATGAACTTTCTATATGTTGTCCTTGGCAGCTTTCAATGTGGCGCTGCAGCGATGAACTTCGCGTGCGTGCAGAAGAACTTCACAGGTCTTCCAAGAGGGATGCTAAGCATTACATCGGTATGCTAATATGTTTAATTAGAGACCATTGATTATGTCTCGTTTGCTCAATAAAAACTCAAACGTCGCGTGTTTATCGATTCATCTTGTAATGTTCACTGAATTTTGTTTTTTACCAGAATTTTGGAAGCAAGTTCCGTCGAATGAGCCTTACCGTGTTATTCTCGGAGACGTGAGGGACAAGCTTTATCACACACGTGAACGTGCTCGTCAGTTACTTGCAAACGGAATGTCCGATATTCCTGAGGAGTTAACTTTCACCAATACCGAAGAGGTTTGCTCATCAAAAAACCTTCTCTTATGGTCGATTTGTTACTTGAAAGTAAATTTGTGGTTTTTTCTTCAAGAATTTCACTCTCAGACGAAATGTTACATATTGCGTTACAGTTTCTGGAGCCTCTCGAGTTATGCTACCGGTCACTTTGTGCTTCTGGTGATCGACCGATTGCTGACGGGAGCCTTCTCGATTTTTTAAGACAAGTTTCAACATTTGGGCTCTCACTTGTTAGGCTTGATATCCGGCAAGAGTCAGATAGGCACACTGATGTTCTGGATGCAATTACGAGGCACCTCGAAATTGGGTCCTACAAAGAATGGCCCGAGGAGCGCCGTCAGGAGTGGCTTTTATCCGAACTCCGCGGCAAGCGCCCGTTGTTTGGTCCGGACCTTCCGAAAACTGAGGAAATTGCTGATGTTCTTGACACGTTCCATGTCATCGCTGAGCTCCCCTCGGATAATTTCGGCGCCTACATCATTTCGATGGCGACATCCCCATCTGATGTGCTTGCTGTTGAGCTTCTGCAACGCGAGTGCCACATCAAAATCGCTCTGAGAGTTGTTCCGCTGTTTGAGAAGCTAGCCGATCTCGAGGCCGCTCCGGCGGCCGTGGCTCGTCTGTTTTCGATCGATTGGTACCGCGACAGAATCAACGGGAAGCAGGAGGTCATGATTGGGTACTCGGATTCGGGGAAGGACGCTGGTCGACTCTCTGCTGCGTGGCAGTTGTATAAGGCTCAAGAGGAGCTCATTAAGGTGGCAAAAGAATTTGGAGTGAAGCTCACTATGTTCCACGGCCGAGGAGGGACTGTCGGTCGAGGAGGCGGGCCGACCCACCTTGCCATATTGTCTCAGCCGCCAGATACCATTCACGGCTCACTTCGTGTCACCGTTCAAGGAGAAGTCATTGAGCAGTCGTTTGGAGAGGAGCATTTGTGTTTCAGAACGCTCCAGCGATTCACCGCTGCCACGCTCGAGCACGGAATGCATCCCCCCGTTGCCCCAAAGCCCGAGTGGCGTGCGCTCATGGACGAGATGGCGGTTATCGCCACGAAAGAATACCGCTCCGTCGTATTCCAAGAGCCTCGATTCGTTGAATACTTCCGCCTCGTAAGTATCAAGTGCTTTCATTTTATGTTGGATCATCGTTTCTCTACCTGTAACTTGCATATACCTTTGTGTCTCATTGGTCCCTTCTTCAGGCGACTCCGGAACTGGAGTATGGCCGGATGAACATTGGGAGTCGTCCGTCTAAGAGAAAACCGAGCGGCGGGATAGAGTCGCTCCGAGCAATCCCGTGGATATTTGCTTGGACTCAGACGCGGTTCCATCTTCCCGTCTGGCTTGGTTTTGGGGCTGCGATGAAGGAAGCAATCAAGAAAGACATCAAGAATCTGCAAATGCTTCGAGATATGTACAACGGGTGGCCATTCTTCAGAGTGACGATTGACTTGATTGAGATGGTTTTCGCGAAGGGCGACCCGAAGATTGCTGCTCTGTGCGACAAGCTTCTTGTCTCTGAGGATTTGTGGGCGTTCGGAGAGCAGCTGCGCGCCAATTATCAAGCAACTCAGGAGATGATCCTTCAGGTGATATCTTCATCTCTTGCAAAAAAAAGCTCCTGCTTAATCATAAATTTATTTTTTATAGCCTCATTTTTTCCTACAAAATCAAATGGAACACGAGATATGAAACTATTAATTGCTACTCCTTAATAGAACATGCAAGATTCTTGATTGCTATATGCGGGAGAGATGATGATGGAGTTTTTGCTAGCAATTGATAACTGAAAGGCAAAATCTGTGTACATCTGGATGTATGGTGCATTGCATCCACCCTTTAGGGTTCACCAATCCTTAATTAGAGTTTATTAATCCCCAATTAAGATTTTATTAGGATGGATGCGCCGGAGTGTGCCTCTTACTTATAAACACATGTAAGATTCTTGATTGTTAACATTTTGTGAGAGATGAGGTCTAATCGCTTTCTGGAACAAGCACAGTGTTTCAAGAAACGAGCATATACTCATTCTCTCGCTCGTGGTCTTGCCTTAGGTTGCTGGACACAAGGAGATCCTTGAAGGGGACCCCTACTTGAGGCAAAGGCTGAGGCTCCGTGACCCGTACATCACGGTCCTCAACGTGTGCCAGATCTACACCTTGAAGCGCATCCGCGACCCCACCTACAGCGTGAAGGTGGGCCCACATCTGTCGAAGGAGATCATGGAGATGGACACGAGCAAGCCAGCTGATGAGCTGGTGAAGCTCAACCCGATGAGCGAGTATGCTCCGGGGTTGGAGGACACGCTTATCCTCACCATGAAGGGTATCGCTGCCGGGCTGCAGAACACCGGTTAGGTTAGTCGAGCGGACGTGGTTTGAGGTGGGAGATGGTGTTTTTGTTGACTAGTTCCTTGCCACTTTTGGGAAGAGTGAGGGCTTATGTGCAAGGCCATTAATGCATCTCTTGTGCAGAAAGCTTGAAGAGAATAATGTGTAGTAATAATAATACTTGGTTTACATATTATCAACTTGTAACTTTTGGTGTTTGGTTTCTGATGTTTGCCCTGTTAATTTGAGGAGCCAACTTAGATGCTTTTAAGGCCAATAATAATGATCCCAAAAACACTACAGCTCTGTGGATTATTTCATAACTATTGCAGCTTAAATCTTTCTTATCTTCACTCTTTAGCAAAACACACACATACACATGGACACACCTATTTATGATTGGGAAATAGTTGTCACCATTGGTTTAATTTAGTTGGTCAAGAGCTAACAGTTCTCGTAACTTGTAATTAATATATTGATACTAGAACTGTCAAAAGGCTCGAATCAGCCCAAGTTTTTTTAGCCTAGCCAGCCTGGACCAAAAAGTAGCTTTTGTCAATAAAAGTTTTGGGTGCCGGCCCCACCTAATAAAAGTCTCTAGCCCAACCTGGCCTGAAATCTAGCATGCCTTTTGGGCCGAACTATTTTTTTTTCTTTTGAGTTGGGGGAAGAAGAGTGGTGAGGATTGTGTTGGGGACTGCTACCGTCACCACTCCGTCCAATTAGTATGATATTGTCATTTTGCGCCAAAAGCATGCGGATTGTTTTTGACCAACCCCACCAAAAGGCTTCATACTAATAGTGGTGGGTATCTTAATATATAGAAGGCATTTCCTCTTCTATCTTCCGATGTGGGATGGGTTTGCACACACCCAACAATCATCCCCTCAAACCAAGGATCACATCATTGTCTTCTCATCGAACGATAATCCGTACATCTTGCACCGCCGTTACCACCACGGGACTCGCCGCCTGACCACTCTTGCATGAAGACTTTCGACACAAGGAACCACCGGATTCAATCGTGAGTTCACTGGGAGTTCCTCCATCATCGGGAAAGCAGTCTCGTTCCACCCACGTATTGGGCCCCGCCGAACCGTCGGCTCTGATACCACTGTTGGGGACTGCTACCGCCACCACTCCGTCCAATTAGTATGATATTGTCCGCTTTGGTAAAGCCGTCGGTTGTTTTAGGCCAACCCCAAAATGCCTCATACTAATAGTGGTGGGTATCTTAATATATAGAAGGTATTTCCTCTTCTATCTTCCGATGTGGGATGGGTTTGCACACACCCAACAGATTGATCCCTAAATTTCTTTCTTATTCAAAGAAGGTCTCATAACAAAAGGTGGCGAATCATTTTTGAAAGCTCTAACTGATACAAGCAATTTTCCTCAAAGCAGTGGGCGAAGAATAAGAGTGAGCAAAATTGAATCGAAATCGAATAATCGCATTGAATCATTGAATTTTTAGTCGGTTCAATTTAGTTCGGGACAAAAAAACGTTAGTTGGAAACGAATTTAATATGTATTAATTATATTTTATTTATTTTAATATTCCAAACCATGAAAATTGCTTGAGGCTAATATGTATAATATATTAATAAATTTCTTTTTTTGGGGGCTATTTTGAATAATATATTTTTGATATAAAACGAGAATACATTATAAACTTCGATTAACTAAAAATTGAACCAAAATCAAAATTTGTAGCTTGGTTCAATTCAGTTTAAGAAAAATGTTGGTCGGTTCGATTGACCATTTTGAAAACATTGATTAATTCGATTTAGGTTCGGTTGAAAACTAAACCAACTGCACGCCAACCCATAGCAAAACGAAGTCCCGACGATCATCTGGACATTTTTTATATATATTATTATGAGTAAATATCACTTTAAACCTCAAACTATAACCATTTTATACAAAAAATTCCTAAACTTTAAAAAATACTTCATTTGTCGCACCTAAGACGACCAATTTCTTTTCGCCACAGTTATTTAGGAGAATGATATAAAGTGATTAAAATGATAAAATATAGGTAGGTCCCACAACTTTTAAAGAGTTAATTATTTCTTAAAAATAAAACATGTCATCTTAGATGGGACGACCCCAAAAAGGAAAACAATACATCTTAGGTGGGACGGAGAATATCATTTTAAACCTCAAACTATCAATATTTTATCAAAAATATCTTAAACTTTGAGAAATATCACTTTAAACCTCAAGTTATTAATTTTTTTTATCAAGGATATCTTACATTCATTTTTCAGCTTCCGAAATTGGACGAGATATATCTTCTGATGTGGCTCATCGGATATATCCTGCGTCCATTTTTGTTTCCAAAATTCTGATGTGGCTCATCGAATGAGAATAAGATATTTTCTCATCCAATTTCGGGAGCTAAAAATGGATGTTAGATATTTTTAATAAAAAAATTTAATACTTTTAGGTTTAAAGTGATACTTTTCAAAATTTAGGATATTTTAGATAAAATGTTAATAATTTGGAATTTAAAATGATAGTATATTTTAAAATTCAGATATTTTTGATAAAATGAGTAAGTTTGAGATTTAAAGTGCTATTTATATCTATGATGACATAATTAGCACACGCATGATAGTCACTGTCGACGTGAAACACAAGATGTAACATTACTCAGTAACAAATGATCCAACATCATTTCATTTACAATCAGGGAAGAAAAAATTGGTGATATGAAATACGGGATTTCTTCTCGTACTCGAGAAACCACAAGTATGCATCAACATCTATAATCTTTTCATTTCTATCTACATGTAGGCTGAACTGAATCAAGCTTGGGTTTTTCCAGCAGCGACGTTCACTGCCTCCTCTATCGCCTGCATAAAAGTTGCGATCTTGTAGGTGAAGAACCCGACCAGCATCGGGATCAAATCAAGGGGCATCAATCCATAATCGGGTACTAAAATCCTGTGGATGAAACTATTTGAGATTCGAAGCTAAAAATCGGGTGAAGCAGCTAAATCGCGCAGTAAAAAAGGCCTTACCCGTTCCATCGATTATATACCATCACCAAGACAACGGGAACCAACAGCCTTGGCTGCCCCATTGCTCCCCTTCAATGAGAAGTTCCACAAAGGGGTTAGACTATCGTATACATATAGATGATCACATATGAAGAAATCTGCTGGTCTATTTCATGACGAAACTAGCACTACTATACCAGAAAATCAAGAATACTATCAGAAAGCTTAAATTTTGGATACCATCAGTAAATCAATTTCAGTGAAAACAACTCTTTCATTTATTTAGGAGATATATTTTGCTAACCGGAAATAAAGATCAAAAGATCAGCCAATGCGGAAGCAATGGCAACGGCAAGTGAACATGCCCATTATAGGCCACCATCAAAGAACTTTTCATGTTCAAGAAAAAAAAGGATGGAAAACATACTTGATGACCCCTCTTGCTCCATCGGCCATGGAATCAATACTGTTACCGAGCATTCGCATGTATGCCAAAGCACCGAGCAAGCCAACACCATAGCTGAAAATTATCATATTGGTAGTTACTTGATAAATAGGTTACTGGAGAATAAAACATTTGTAATGAGATTTTAAACCAGTAATTAGTGATCGTCCTACACCAAAGAAGGAATCATATTCAAAAAATAAAAAATAACGTATTCATACTGTTTTGCAATCATCACTAGTTGCAACAGATAATAGCTCTAATCAGGGATGGATAACTCATAGTTTCCAAGGGATACATAATTTGTTATCTAAAGTCTAAACCCCAATTTAAATTAGTCTATCTCCACTCCTTGCTCTGAAGCAGTATATTGGGAACACAGAAACATCCACAAAATCATGAAGAGACGCAGATATTAGCAATAGCATATTAGAGATAAGTTTATGAAACGCCTACACAACAGCATTTTAGGTACCTTGCTGCAATTTCTGGGGAATATGTGAAATAGGCTGAAAGCAAGCCAACACCACCGATTCCCACTGTGAGTATTTGCAATTTGTTTTTCAACTGAAGAAAAAAGACACAAAATATAAAATTCAAAATACTACAACTGGCTGAAATATGGATAGAAGCGCATCATTTCATTATAGAAAAGTACCTTGATATATTGTTCCCTCGACTGAGCAGCCAAAACTACAGGATCCCCTCTGGCGCGTCTTGATTCCCGAAACATGACATCCTGTTGGGAAAGGAAAAGAATATATAATATACCAGAAAAAATTATTGCTTTTTTACGCATTTAAGTAGTAAATACATTGTAATATGTCAAAGAAGTTATATCACATACACTGCCTCCGGTTGCAGCCTTGGCAGCTCTATCCCACTTGTCTAGCTCACGACGCGTTGGAGCTGGTCTCCATCTCCTACCAGCCGTCCTAACCGTCTAAATACCATTTCAGTGAAATGGGTATGCAAGGAAAAACACGAGACTACAAGATACATAAGTAAAGGAAGGTCAAGATAATACTTGTTCCTCAACTTGCTCTTCCACTACTGATGCAGAAGGAGCTGATAGTTCTTTACTCAAGTCGACTTCCATACTGCAAGTCAGAGCGCAGAGTTGTTATATGATACAAGCAGCAAAGCGCCTCGTCTAAAAAGGTAGATTATAAAAGACAATATCTGCATACTTGTCCAAGCTCATGACTCTATTCAAGCTAAGAAATCCAGAAGGCTTCTCCTATTAAGAAAGAGATCCAAACTACATTAACAAATAACTTATAAATGCACCAAACAAAGCATTGGTTTGAACTTATATCGTAAAACCTGCACAAACAACATTACAATCAAATTGTAAGTTAAAAAGAAAAAAGGTCCAACAAAAAAGAAGATCCTTACTTCATTCAATTGAACCATCAACCAACTATAACATACACTACGAGTCCACTATTACCTAAAGATACAATCTCGTGCCACTCGCTCGAGATTATAATTGGCCTGAAACTGAATTGGCCCGAGATTAATTTTGTCAAAGGAGGAGGCCAAGACTCATAAAGCAAGATTAATTCTATGTGACTATCCTAGTCCACCTAACCGAACCTAATCCACCAAACCAAACACCCCTTAGGAGTACACTACTCTCTCTCTCTCTCTCTCTCTCTCATATTTAAAATGTCTCATTTTTCTTTTTGGATTGTCCCATTACAAATGTCTCATTCCATTTAAGGAAATAATTATCCAAACAAAAAAGTATAGACCCTACTCACTTTTTAACCCTTTAATTACTTCATACATTTCTCCTAAATACCTATGTCCAAAAGAAATTAGACACTTTAAATGGAACCGAGGGATATATTAGGAGTCCACTACTGTCGAATGATACAATCTTGTGCCATACTCTCTCTTTCTCTTTCGCTGTCTCATATATTATCCAAAGATAAATCTTTTGCCATATTCTCTCTCTCTCTCTCTCTCTCTCACACACACACACACACACACACACACACACAAAACCCCAATAATCGCTAGGAACCACTCAGTTGCAGATAATCTAACAAATCAAGAACAGAGAAAAGGCAGCAGCGATTGGTAAAAGAAGAAGGTAAAATTAAACCTTAGCAGATGCAGAGCGAGAGTCGGGCGAAACATCATCAGGGTCTTGAATTAACTTCTTCATGCGATCCATGAAATCTCTATTCCACATGTAATCATCGGAGGCGAGAGGGTCTTTTTCTCCACCCCAGTATTTCCTGAGCTTGGTAGTGGTGGGTGGGCCGCCATATTCCCCCGGGGCTACCCCCGTGGACCATTTCTCTGGCTTCTTGTTCGGCAGAATGATCTTGGTCGGCGGCCTCGAGATGGGCGGTGGTTGCGACGGCGGAGATAACGAGTTGTGAGAGTCTTGGGAGCTGGGAACGGCGGTGGAGGTCACTGAGAGACAGTAACGAACTGCTGCCATCGATTCTCGCTCTGTGTGTGTGTGTGTGTGTGTGTGTGTGTGTTTGGGATAGCGGGAGCTGCGAAATATCTGAAGAGGCTTGTGATGTTGGAGGTTGCTTTAGTTCGCTTCATTTTCCATAAATAAGTCAAAATAGTAATACTTCCTTCTTCCACTCAAGATAATTTGTAATTTTTTTAACTGTCTCGTTTAAAATAATTTATTTTATTTTTAGGAAATAATTATTTCTTGAAAAATTATAAGACCTACCTACATTTTATAATCTTTTCCTAAATAATCGTACCGAAAAAAATTGACCGTCTTGGGTAAATTACGATGACTTGCTAAGAAGTTTATGAATCTTTCTTATTACCTATAAAGGAGTCACCTTAAAGAGGTAAAACTCACACTACAACCCTTAAGATTCGATCCTGTAGACTGCTTTCAAATCTGTAACTACCAAAAAAATCCAAGTCGGTTGGACATCTTGCTATAGTATGAAAGCACGTAACGTTCTCATTGCAATTTGGGTAAAAGTTTGTAACTTACAATACGTACAATGAACCCTAAAATGATGCAAGGCAAGGTAGAAAATATTGTGGGCACAGCCACAATATACAAGTGTCTAGGAAATATTATAGTTTAATGGGACTATTAATTATATAATTAAAGTGTCCTGAAGTATTGATAATTATAATAAAATATTCAAATCTTGACTATCTAATTATAATGTTTCGAACGACAATGAAGTATAGTTTCGTTGATAAAATGTAATCAATAGATTGAGTATTCAAGTTATCTTGAAGAGTTATGGGTGTTTGGCTAAGCTTATTTTAGTGAAACATATGCTCCAAGAAATTATAAGATGTTTCAAGAACTTATAAAGGTAATGTATCCAGTCTTTATAAGTTGTTAAAGATTTGGATAATTGATCTTATAAGATAGAAAGAATCGTGAGTTAGAGAGAAAATCATAAAGGAGAGATAAAATTGACGAGATGTGAAATTGATAGTGTATGTGTAGGAAATAACTAACTATAATAAGGTTATTTTAGTAAATTAATGGTTATTATAAGTTTATAAAAAAATAAGTTAGGGTCGACCAACTTATTTTTAGGGAAAACTTATAAGTTGTTGGAACTTATTTTCACCGCTTATAAGCTGTTTAGGAGTTTATTTTGTCAAATATTTTACAAACTGTTTTAAAGAGCTTATAAGCTGTTTTAAAGAGCTTATAAGCTTAGCCAAACACCCTCTTAGTCCGTAGCATGTGGCTGCCAAACCTATCAAGTCATTGTTCATCACTTCATTTAGAACTTTTATTTTTATTAATGACCATTGTAGATTGTAATGATACACGTCAAATGTATCCGACATGGGATATTCAATTTTAAAATTTATTGCAATTATTGATGGCTCTATACATTCCAATTGATAATCAATAGAATGGGGTAGAAATGTAATTTTCTTTAAACTGTTTATAAAGGTGTGACTAAAATCGCTAGTGTGTACTGTTTCGAAGCACCAGCAGAAACCGTAGGGAACTGAAGGGAAATCACAGGAGGGTATAGCCGGTCGGACAATCAATCATTTCTCTGAAATCTGAATATTTTTCAACTACTTTCTCTCTCTCTCTCTCTCTCCACTCTACTCCTTTTCCCTTTGCTGCCGTGGAAATCGTTGGCGACTTGCAAAAATTCGGCAGTTGTCAAAAACCTAGAGAGAGAGTGTGTGTGCGAATCTGAGTCCCTTTGGATCAGCGATGGCTTCCTCTTCAGATCGCGAAACCGCCGTTTACGTCGCTAAACTCGCCGAGCAAGCCGAGCGATATGACGGTAAACCCTTCCCCTCTCCAACTAAATTCGTGTTGTATGTATCGATTTGGTTTAGCATGTATATCGACTCGTATCTGCTTGCGTTTTGTTTAACTGTGTGCCAATTTAGGGAGCATGAAGTAGTAAGCTCTTGGTTTCTGCTCGTTTTATTGAGTTGCTTGATGTTGCTGCAGCTGTGTTTGAAGTTGGGAGATTGAAACTTCTGCTCAATTTGTTTCCAAAAATAGTAATTTTGTGGAGTTCACGTTTCTTAGTGTTTAGTAATCTTTCTCTGCTCTCAGTTTGTATTGTTTTTCTTTTCTTCGGTTTTAGGGATTTCATCTTTTAACTTATGTTTGTAAAGATTTTTTAGATTTAACTGACTATTGTTCAGTTAAGATCTGTAGCCGGTCCGCGACACGGTCTAGATTGCTCAGTGGCAATCTAGATAGTTTTATGGATAAACATAATGAGCTGAAAATTTCTTATGGATTTTTTGACGCAGACAGAATATTACTTGTATGATATTTATCTTTTACTTTACTTTTCCCATTGCTGATTGGTAAGTCCGTTTAATAATTGGAAATTGTTGTACCTGTTCTTTTCTACTCATTTCGGTTTTAAAATCTCAATCGAGTGAGATTCGGTTTTACAGTATTTTTTGATTGAACAGAAATAAACATAGTGTTTAGTGTTTTGATAATCTCAATCGAGTGAGATTTCGGCTGTTGATTCAAAAACTTCGGCTAATTTTGCAGAGATGGTGGAATCAATGAAAAAGGTGGCTGAGATGGATGTGGAGTTAACAATAGAAGAGAGGAACTTGCTATCTGTAGGGTACAAGAATGTGGTCGGGTCTAGAAGAGCTTCCTGGAGAATCTTGTCATCAATTGAACAGAAGGAAGAGTCAAGAGGAAATGAGCAGAATGCTAAGCGGATCAAGGAGTACCGCCAGAAGGTTGAATTAGAGCTCACTAATATTTGTCAGGATATCATGACGGTCATTGATGAGCATCTTATTCCTTCGTGCACGGCTGGTGAATCAACTGTGTTTTACTATAAGATGTAAGAAGTTACCATCTGTTTTCGACCAAAAATTGGGTTTGTGACTTTTTCATTTGCTGCTAACTTGATTTTGTTTTACCTTCTCAGGAAAGGGGATTATTATAGGTACCTGGCTGAATTTAAGGCAGGTAATGACAGGAAAGATGTTGCTGATCTGTCACTTAAAGCATATGAGGTATAAATCAGGTGTCTTTATGAATTTACAATTCATGCATAAGTATTCCCCGAAGCCTACTCCACCCCAAAAAAGAAGTGTCAGATTTCATAAGGCTTGCTGCTTCTTGTTTGTTATAAGTGTTTCTATTTAAACATCAATCTAAGAATTCATAGAACAATGGGTAATATGGATATGCGATAACCTAGATCTTAATGTGCATCATAAGAATATTTTTTTTCCAGTAAACAAAAATGAAAATTATCTGTTGTTTGTACATTTCCTCAATCTAAATTTAAGAGCCAAAGTTCTGTTTGCATGGGAAAATCGAACAATCTCCTGGACTTTGGAAACAATGTTGAGCTGTAAATTCTTATACTGACTCTACCAGCATGATAACCTATTTTAGTTATGTTTTGTACTTATTCTTCTTCTTTGAACTTGGTTAAAGTTGGCTACCAGTTCTGCTGAGACAGAGCTACCTCCAACTCATCCTATTCGCTTGGGATTGGCTTTGAATTTTTCAGTCTTCTACTATGAAATTCTGAATTCCCCTGAAAGGTCTGTCTTCCCAGAAATACTGTTGATTATAAAATAATATTCAATCACATTAAAATCAATCCTCAACTGCCTTATCTATTTGTTATAGGGCATGCCATCTTGCAAAGCAAGCTTTTGATGAAGCTATCTCTGAGCTTGATACCTTGAACGAAGAATCATACAAGGATAGTACCTTGATTCTGCAACTGCTGAGGGACAACCTCACACTGTGGACCTCTGACATTCCAGAGGATGCAGGTAAATGACTTTAGAAATAGTGAAAACCAAAGTTTCAGTGCCTAGCTCCCCTCACCCCAACCATGTGAGGGGTTATGAGTGCAATTATTGCTGTTGCTATCACCATCATTACCATTTTTGTCATCAACATGATTCTTATTTACTTGTGAATTTTTCATTGTCTTGTATATTATTGTTATATTCCTGTAGAGGTTTTAGGTTTTTGTTCAATTTTAATGGACAAAAAACATAAGGTTCCACAAAGACTCTCTTCCTTTCCAGTTGGCTTTTATCAGAGTAAATCAGAAACTTAAGAAATTGTTACACCTAAATGTTAGTGTTATCTTATCCTTGCATATGCTAGTAAAGTTCATGTTTATGATGTCTTTGACACTTTATGATGTGAGAAAATATTTATATAGGAAATAGGATGATTGATATTGTTTATTTATGTGTGAGCCCCATCATAACATGTTGGTTCTGTTCTGTTCCCGAAGTTCTTTTTATTTGTTATTCAGCATCAAGTAACTTGCAATTGTAACTTTTAGGATTAGGTAAATAATTAAGCTTCCTATGATTTAATTAGAGCACATTGACCGCCCTTGTTTGATTGGATTATGGGCAGTGACTTGTGTTCCATATAACCAAATTCACAAACAATCTGGTTTTCTCCTTTCTCAATACTATGAATTTCCTCCATGCTTTGCTGAGGGATAGATATATATTCACTGTATAATGAGGTTGTCCATTTTAGGCTCTAAGATGTGCTGCTGTGATATTTAAAAAATATTTCTAGTGCATAATGAATAATGAGGACTTTATGAGTTATAAGATAAAGAATATATATTCCTGTCTCATGCATCATCTTCTAAAGTAGAAAGTTCCCAGATGTGACAACCTCGTGTTGCCTGCCACTTGTTTGTGGAAAGTTAATCATATCCAGTGTGCTAATTATTGAAGAACCTTAGGTCACCCACCCTTCAAGATTCTTTGTGATGCAATCTGGAAGTATGTAATCTTTTATCCGTTGCTTGCAGATGAAGCACAAAAGTTGGATGCTGCCACCAAAGTTGGAGGTGATGCTGCAGTGGCGGAGGTGAGTTATTTCCCCATCTCATTTCGATACACGATTCTAGTCGTTTACAGATTGACAATTCGCCCAAGTGACCTCTTTTTTTTAATCTATGTTGCAGTGAAACTGCTCCATGCGCAAGGACAAATTGGTGATTTGTTTTGGAGTTGTTTGTTTGGGGTCGAAGTAGATACCTTTGTCTTGTGTTTGTGTGTTGTTGCTTTCTTCAGTGTGTTGTGATTGATGTTGGATTGTGGTTGATTGATGTGGATTTGATGTAGCGTATAGGTATAGGTGGTTTAATTTTAGTGACTACCTTGGCCTAGATGTGTTTGTTTGAATTACTCAGCATATCATTAATTTCGTCTCCACCAAAACCAAATCTGTCGACTATTTCCTCATCTGAAATAATTTCCTGTATATTAACCCAATCTTACAGCATTGTCATTCTCGCAATATTTGACTCTCTCAACACCGTAAAAATAAATTAGGAGTTATTTCCTCTGTCCCACATAGCAATACAAGTGTAGGGTTGCTAGGCAAAGCAGTCTGAATGTTGCACCCTAGATGGCGAAAGTCTAGTAGCCGAAAGTATCACTAGCTTATGCTCTGACCCAAGTAGAATGAGACACGTGGAATCCCGTGTGAATTGGCAAGAACCACTTTGCAAGGTTAAATACTCCTGGGTGATCGATAGCGAAATAGTATCGTGAGGGAAGAGTGAAAAGAATCCCCATCAGGGAGTGAAATAGAACATGAAATCGTAAGCTCCCAAGCAGTGAGAGGGTCAGGGTTCTGATCATGTGCCTATTGAAGAATGAGTCACACCTCCACTAAAACGGGTTGGAATGCTTGTATGTCCAATTTATTTCTTTTTGAGTTATTTCACTCAAATTAATATGTTTCTTTTTTAGAAAGTAATTTATTAACAATTTATGAAAGAACTTTAATTCATTCATTTAAAAAATAAACTGTTTATATTTAAATATAAAGTATCTTAATCATACATATCGAATTTTATTTCATATTTGTCAAGCAAACAAGTTTTAGATATGAAAACGGCATATATATAATGACAAAAACTTGGGTGAGCTCCGCTCACCGTGAGTTCACCCTTGTTTTTGTTAAATAAATATATATTAATTATGGTTAGTAAGGATAATTAGATTTTATTAATGTATAATTAAATTTATTCATTTTTAATTCAAAATTAGAATTTATTAATTCATAATCATGGTTTATTAATTCATAATTGAGATTTATTAATTCATAATTAAGGTTTTTAATTTACAAGTAGGGTTTATTAATTCAAAGTTAGAGTTTATTAATTCACAATTAGGGTTTATTGTTCAAAATTAGGGTTTATTATTTTCAATTATGGTTTATTAATTCAAAATTAGGATTTATTAATTCTAAATAGGGTTTATTAATTCAAAATTAGGGTTTATTAATTCACGATAAGAGTTTACTAATTCAAAATTAAGATATATTAATTCAAAATTATTATTTATTAATTTATAATTAAATTTTATTAAACTAATTAATTAATTAAAATTAATTTATTAATTAAGACTAAAGATTAATTAATTAATTAAAATTAATTAATTAAGGGGTGGTCTCACTGTGCCACGCACAGGAGACCATCCCATATATAATATATATGGTTTCTTTTTTTCGAAGGAGCAAAAGAAACTTCCATAATTGGAAGGGGAAGAGTTGGCATTTGCATAGAACAATACTCCCTCCAGAATTCCTTGCTCACCTGGACTAGTCCAAGTTCCAACTTCGCCAACACACACACACACACACACATTCTTATATTCTCTAGCCACCATAAACTCCTATTGCAATGAGAATCTATACCTCTCTATTTCAATTACAATGCCCCTCGATCAACGTAAGACGATCAGCAAACCTCATTCATAGCGTATGGGCTCTGCGGTGGAGAATTCCGCCTCCAATCCCCAAATATCGGCCGTCATATTCGATTTGAACGGCACCCTTTTGAACACAGGTATGATTGTTGCCGTTTTTCTCGATTTAACGCTTCGGCTGGATTTGACGGATTGCGTTGTCAGAGGATGTTACGAAGAATGTTTTGAAGAATTTCTTGGCGAAATATGGGAAGGTGCAGGACAATGAGAAGGAGAAGAAGAGATTGGGCATGACTTTCAAAGAATCATCTCTTACAGTCGTGAATGACTATGATCTTCCACTCACCACGGATGAATATGTTCAGGAAATCTTTCCAATGTATCAGGGAACGTGAGTTATTCTTCTTTAGACAATAATATTGCTTAGAGTTGAGAATTCTATGCAATCATCGATACTAAAAGTGATCTTTATAAGAATGTTATTTGATGTGAAGTAATTGGACACTATGATACTGGTTTTAGCCTATTTCACATAAAATTAATTACACATCTGGAAGCAGCATATGAGTTTGTGGTCTTCCCCCATAGTTGGCGTGAGAGTATCAGTTCAAATATTTATAGGAGAAGCTCTGCAGTCCAAATAAGTTTTGTTGTTCCAGTGCTTAGTTTGAGGGTCGTATGCACTTTAAAAAACAGTCAGTGACTTCATTTTCACTTCTTGTTATTCTTTATGGCTTGTCTATGGAGAACATTGCATAGATGTCTCAATATCATCTTGTGATCTGTTCCGTAAAGGTGGCTACTGGCCAAACCACTTCCTGGTGCCAACCGTCTCATGAGCCATCTTCACAAGCATGGAGTGCCATTTGGACTCGCTTCAAATTCTTTGAGGAGGAATATCGAGGGGAAAATTTCTCACCATGATGGTAGCGCGCTTCTTCGCCCTTTCGTATTGTATCTGCCAAATCATTGCTCGTGATATTACATTTTACATAGAGCTAGAGGTCCTATATACATAACTCTATCAAGGTCATTGCTGTGTTCTAACATTTAGAATTGCAAGCTGCTGGAATTTAGCCACTTATCACTTCTACAGGCCTTTATTTTATGAAATAAAAAAATGGAGCAAATTTAATTAAAATTGATTCCGAATGACTCAGAACACATATTGCTAATATGCGGTTTTCTTCCCAGAAATTCTCAGTTTAAACTTAGTTGTATGTTCATGATAGATAGACTTCACATGGACATGGTGCTGATATGTGTGGAGATGCGGTACCTGGTATCTAACGTGGTATCCTCAAGTTTTTGCATGTTTTTTTCTCAATATCAAATCTTCATTGTTGGTTGTTCTGGGTCTCTCTAGTTAGATTATGTCTTTTGTTTATTTCGGAGAATATATATAGTCCCGCCTCCTCTACAGATGCGGTCATTTCGGTGGGGAGATGCTTTTCTGCATAAGTATCTTTTTAATACTTTTTTTTACAGGTTGGAAGGATAACTTCAATGTGATTCTTGGAAGTGACGAGGTGAAATCAGGGAAGCCCGCTCCAGACTTGTAAGACAGATTTTGCATTTATTTATGGAACCGTTTTTTTACTTTTGCTTTATTTTTATCAATGTTATGATTTTTATCATGCTTAAATCTCTCTCTCTCTCTCTCTCTCTCTTTTTTTTTGGAATTATTTCTCCACTCATTCTTGTCCAGATGAAGAGATGGAATTACGTACCATTGAAAGTGAATACTTTAGAATCTTTTACTACTATAAAATGAGTTTATGTACCATTTCTGATGTAATAGCATTGTGTTTTGATCTATACATTCTCTATCTTGTATTTTTAATTTGAATATATATTCAATATTGCTGCTGCACAGATTTCTTGAAGCTGCAAAAAGAATGGAAGTGGATCCTTCATGTTGTCTTGTAATCGAGGACTCCATGTAAGTTCCCCATTGCATCATAAATAACATGAAGATTAGCCTTTTCCATACCAGCTATTCTCCACATTATCATTTTTCTGCCACAATTGACTTCCACTTTGTTGCCACAACAGATTTTTTTCTCTAATTTTTCCCGAGTCTTGTCTTCAACAGTGTTGGTGTCAAAGCAGGAAAGGCTGCTAGAATGAAGGTTGTAGCCGTGCCATCACTCGAAAATGAATCTGATTCATATTCCATTGCTGACTCAATACTGCACTCACTCCTAGAGTTTCAGCCAGAACATTGGGGTCTTCCCCAATTTGATGATTGTACTGTCTCCTACTAATACCAAATACGCTCCTTCTGTTTCATCCCTTACTCGAGTCGTATTCTGATTTAATGATTGCAGGGGTTGATAATGCTTTGCCTATTGAACCTATTCTTCTCTCAGGCGTCCTTAGCAACGGGCTTTTCCAGCCACACTCAGGTTGAACCCTCTTTTTTTTTCTCTTTTCTGTTTAACATCTGTTATGTGTTCTATTATGGAATAAACATTTTAATAAAGTGAAATGGTGATCTAGATAATAACGGGTCGTCTGACCTTCCCAGTCAAATATGGGGACTGTACATCGGCTGGGCCAAATTGGATGGGCAGGTCTTGAAAGCTGTAATCAGCATTGGTTGGAGGCTTGGTTGAGATTTAATTTTGTCACACTTTTAAACATGTGATGCTAATTGCTAACCAGATGCAAATTTTTGTGGCACACTTTTAAACATGTGATGCTAATTGCTAACCAGATGCATGTACTTCGTCAGAGCTTCATCCGGAATATGTTCCTTCTTCATACTTTTATACGGATAGATTGAGAAGCCAGATGCATTATGCATATGCAATTTTATTCCCTCAATGATATTTAATTTTGTCCCAGCACATTCTAAAATAAGTTAAGATGCTTTTGATCTAATCTTGGTTAAGATTTTGAAGTTTGGCTCAGAATTCTGTTGATACATTCAAACATGCCCTTTTTTTCTGCTCTCAAGTCAAAGAAATTATATTCTGCTTTCAGTTTTCCAAGTTGAATGCATTTCAAACCACTTTGTTATACTTAGCAGGGCTCTTTCACAATTGTCAATTACTATTCTTGTCTTTCAGTTCTGTTTGTATGGCTTACTTTTAACTGCTTCTCACCGTAACTTCTTTTCATACAGCAACCATGTTTGCTCGATGGAAATCATGTTCAAAATCATGATAAGAATATGCAGTTGCTGCTCGTGGGCTACCTACGGAGATCATGCAGTGTGGTAAGAAACTTATATACTGCTCGAGTTAGTATTCTTCTAGTAAATTCTCTCGTGTTTCAAGTCCCCTCGGGACATTCAAGAAAAATGCTCACTTCTATTTCTATCTAAGCACCCAAAATCCTATGATTCATTTGAAATTGTGCGGTGTTAAAATATCTTGGTCAATTGCCAGTGTCACACTCCCATAATAAAATCGCCAAATCTGCTATCTAGCTTCATATATGCATTTTGAATAAATTTTATATCATCATGGTTTTATTTTATGCTGAATGACTGTCTGAATACCAGTATACATTTATATGTCTTTTTTGTCATACCTTCACCAAATCCATTGAAAAACTTAATTTTTATGGCAATGTTTTCCTATTTTCTGTGATGTAGAGCTTTGTATAATTAGTTGTGGACAAATGATGCAGGGCAATTTGTTGAACAGCCCATAGTTGATGAAGACAAACTGACAGCTGATGCTGCTTTAAATTTGCTTGCATTTTCTCATAAATTATTTGGATGTTGAAGAAAGATGATCCTGCTGCTGCCACCTATCTTCTGATGCTTTACACAATCTACAAGATTTAGTTTATTATGTCAATTATCAGTCTCTTCCTCTCACTGTGGATCTCTTCTGCTTTTTGGTGGTGGATATTTTAGCTTTTTTTCTCTAACTTCCTTCCTTTAAATCATGTTCTGGTACTCGACAATCGACATGACTAAAGCGTATTTATGTAAATGCAGCTAAAATAAATCATGTTTTTTTAAGTTTATGCTAAAAGAAAATTTTAACTACCCACAGTGGAATTTCGCCTTGTTATTATAAATGTTCTATTGTGAAGTCAATCACATCTAATTACATATTTCTTCTTTATTTATAACATTATCCGAGATATAAACACATCGCCAACAAACACCTTGCTGTAGCTGCTTCAACGCTTCTCCACAGCCCTGTGCCTAGAGTCTGCACCTCACACTTAGGTTGAGCAGTTTTAGAATGTTCTCGAAAAATTAGAGTATATTCGAAACGGAATTGTGCAAGAAAAGACACCACAACGTGTAGTGGAGGATGAAGTGAAAAAGCTGTTCTTGGAATTGTGATTATTATCACTATTCTAAATCGGAAACCACCCATATAAATCTAAAGATATTTGTTTTAGTAAATCTATACGCTCAATCTTCACTTGTTTCCTTGTACCAGTTAAAGTACTACTAATTTTTATAAAATATTTACTCGAAAAATTGAGTAAATTATTATTTCATACAAAAAAAATTGAACTAAAATATTATATATTAATATATCCTATGATTTGAATTATTAGAGGATGGTTAGACTTATAAGTTTCTAATAAATTATTATTCTTAAATTATATATAAAATATAATAAACAAATTAAATATTGTAAAACAAAACTACTATAATAATATTGATTATAGATTATGAATATTCAAAGGTAAATTCCATATGATGTATCTCATGAGACAACGTGGCGATGCGAAGATTATTTAGAGAGGGACACATTTTTTTAGATTATAATATGATATCCCATTTGCTTTACATATGTCTATTTTCTTTTGTACCTTGTAACTTGTAAGCAAGATCTTCACTCAATCCCTGTATTAAAAAAAAAAAAGTTGCTGGCTCTTTCTTCCACGCACATTTGAATATTGATATTCCTGCAGGATTTCATTTCTTGCCAATGAAAATTTCAAGTAAAATCAACCCTTCACTTGGCTCAAATTATCAAAACTAAATTTCCCCAAAATATAACATATTAAAAAACAACAAAACCTTGCCCAATTCTTGTTGCGAGAATTATAGGAATTAGAGCACCAAACATCATGATATTATGCCATACCGTCACACAGAACATACATATGAAAAACAGGTTCGTAGGTTCAACGAAAGCAGCCTACTGGCTGCAGCACTCAAGACTTTTCTAGATATCTAAACGCTCAGCTCAAACTGAGTAGAGACTGAATGAAGGCTTTCTCTGTCTTCAGTTGCCGGATTGCCGCAGCTCGGGCGGACAAAATCTGCATCAGCGGGCACGGAGATGTCGACAGTGGGCCTCAGCTGGGCGCATACTTCGATCGCACCGTGCACCGGATCTGACAGGAAGTTGCTCATGAGGTCCTGGTTGATCGGGGAGCCGTTATCCACTGCTACCAGCGCCTGCTGGGTGAGGATGTAGTCGAATCTCGGAGCCCATTTCCTTGATCCCAACCGTGCTGTCGTCGAGCAGTTGTCAACCATGAATGAAACACCGCGAGCGTGCATGAAAGGGTTCAACGAGTCTACAGACTCGATCACACTCTCGTTTATTATCTCAGAGTAAGAGTGCCCCTTCTTCCTCAAAATCTCAATCTGAGTTTGCCCAAAAGCAAATTTAAGAACATAAATTAGATTAAAGGAACCATCTCTCTTGAGTTAGAAATTAACAGGACAACTTGACAGAACCATCAGAGATTTCTGACACCAAATAATTTAAGCATGCTGTATGTTTGAATTTTTCTCACACCACACATTAACAAGGAATATTTCGTTACTACTCAGCTTCATATACAATGAGGAAATGAATATGAGCTGCAAAAGAGGCAACGCACCTGGGCCATCATCAATGCCACAAAGACTCCTGCTGTGAAAGGATACAGAGGTCCCAAGTCACCTGCAGGCCGTTGTGCTCTCACACGCTCACCAACTTTCCACATCCGGGTCTGATCAATTTTACCCATAGGGAAAGCAGGTAGCCCTTCCTTATCCTGAAAGTGAAAGCAGAAAGGTAAATATTGGTCAGAGAAATAGACTGATATCATCAAAATGGGTCACTAAAAGGCATACATAAAATCGGCGGCCAGCCAAGACAACACTCCTGATTTCACTGCCACTGGCCACATCTTCATAGCATTCATACAAGATGTCCATGCAGGGATAATACGAAGCACTGTATGCTGTCTCAAAGTCCTTTTTGCCTTGTGCATCTAAGGCATTATAGACTGCTAGCATACCCTGTAAACATATTGGAAACCAAAGTAGTACATTAGAAAGAGTAATTAAACGAACTAAGAACACAACTAATCTTAATACATCTTGAGCCAGAAAATGAAGGATGGCTAATATGGAAAAACCAATTGACCCTTAGACTTACCTTTGTTGATATGGTCTTCGATATTGTCCCTGTAATACTCTCGACTGTGTTCTTGTAAGCAAGATCTTCACTCATCCCATTTTCAGTGTACCTTCTGAATAAGCACTCCACAACACCATGCACAGCACCAAGCAAAATGCCTAAATGATTGAAAGGTGATTTAGAATTTTCAAAGCCAACATGGCAAGTAACCTAACCTCAGGTCAGGAGACACTCTTACCTCGCTCCCCAAAGATATCACTTTTATATTCCTGCTCCAAAGTAGTGGCAAAAGTGAAAGGTGAACCAAGGGCCACTGACCAGCCAAGGGCAACATCGGTCGCTCTGCCATCAACATCCTTCAGAAAAGGAGAAACCCATCAAACATTCACATAATGAAAAAGTTCTAGATATACCAAAATTTAAAGATGCAAAGACAAGATGCATACCTGGTGGACAGCAAAACTTGAATTAATACCAGCACCATTGATTTCTTTCCCCTGTACATATAACCTTCTCACAGAAGGGCCCATCCCCTTGGGGCATACTGCAATCACGCTGATGTTCTTTGGAAAGTCGAGACCCACTGACTGCAGATGTCCCAACAGGAACCCATGGGAAAGTCCAAGGATGCTATTTGGCTTCATGTGTGAGAAAACTTTTTCATAATTATCAGCCTGCAACAGTGAATGAATTAGGAAAAAGAAATCTCCAACAAAAATATTTAAGCTGTAACACATAGTGTAAACATTATAATTGATCGCTTAAATAAATTCCTATAAGCATAATAACAATGCCACACAAGACTAAAAACGAAGACCTCGTCAATAACTCCTGCCAGATCTGTTTCTACACCAGCTAAATCATCCAATGTTCTAGGATACATCAGAGTGAAGTAGAGTAGTTATGCAGAGCACGTATAAAGGGGATGTAATCAAGGGCCTCAATAAAGGTTAAAGGCAATTTTTACCTGGGCTGAATCTGATATCAAGAGCAACACCAAATCACTGCTAGATACAGTTTCCCATATGTCTCCAAGTGTCCCACTTTCTTCGGTAAACCCAGCAGTACGTGCCTCAGCAAATGAACGAGAACCCTTTCTCAAACCAATCTGCATGGAAGTAAACATAAAATAAATCATTCACTTCATACAAGACCAAAAAATGTCTCACCATATTATGAGGTGAGAATTACTGATAAAAAAATATTACCTTAACAACAATATCAGAATTTACTTCAGCTAGAGAATCCCTCAAGTTCTGAGCTTGAGCAGGTCCCTACACAAAAAAAAAAACAATCACTTATCACAACAATGAAGCTACACAATTACAAGAAAAACGGAAGTTAATTAACAAGCATATTGCTTGTAATATAACAATAGCGTAGATTCAAACTTTTGGAAAATAAAGTGAGGCCACAATAAGACAATTTATATATGCCAGATCAACATAAGACAAAATATCTGTAAATACACCAACACTCTGAAGTGATATAATAAAGTACCTGCGAGCCCCAACCGATCACCCCAATCTGCTTAATGCCCTTGAATGCATCTGGCAACAACTTGAACAGATTCCTTCCTCCTCTCACAATGTACTGCATACAATACAACAATATCATCAATTACACAAAATCAAAATCTAAATGATCATAAAATCACTAAAAGCTTAATACAAAAGACATATTATAAATATCCCACCACATGCTTAAGTCTGTATTTTTAGCTCTTAATGCCCGTATACAGTGCTAAACTTAATATATATATATATATACACACACACACACAATTAGTGGCAGATAGTTAGCAACCGCATTAAAGAGTCTTATATTTGTTTAATCGCAACAACATTTCCCCCAAAAATATCGCACACATTTCACAATAACACTGAATATACCTCATCGTGACCGGCGAGGTTGACCTTCTCCTTATTGAAGACGGAGGTTTGGAAATCGAGGGACTCCGGAGGCTTGATGGCGGGAACGGACACCATGCGAGCCGCCGCAGCGGAGCCGGCAGCAGGGGATGCGGCTCTGGAGCATGCGGCGGAGCGGAGCGCCTTGAGAGAGGGGGACGATGACGATAGGAAGCCCAGACATGCAGCTGGAGCTTTAGGAGGGGGATTGAGAGCTCTACTGGAGGCGGAGGTGGAAGCGGTGGAGAAGGAGGTGGGGGCGGCCGCCGCCATGGTGTTGTGGCTTTTCGAGTGCGTAAAGAGACTGAGGAAAAATGTGTGCGACAGAGCTCAGAGGCAGATAGGGTTTTGGGTGCTAATGCTGGTTGTGTTGATGTGTTTATATATTGCACACTTGCCTCCTTTGTAGACCGAGCAGCTATGTTATAATCCACTGTTACGTTTGGTTTTATAATTCACTACCGACTCAAATTTCAGATTCAATCTATATAAGAATGGCCACACTTTTTTTATTTCTATTATTTTCATACTGACTATCACTACGAGGGCTTACTATTTAGGCGCGACAAAGGGTCCAATCAACTTACTCGTGACTTAATTCACTTAGCTCAAATAATATTGAGGTTTGAATCCAAAATTAATTAATCCCTCCGTCGACAAAAATCGTTTTTATTTTGACAAAATCTTCATAAATCGTTTCATTTATTTTGATGATATAAATTTTATTTTGGTCATTAAAATGTTCATAATAAATATAAAGTATTTTATCCTAAACTTATTCACTTATTTATAAAAATACGTATGGTGAGAATAATAAATAAATATATTAATAGATAATCATTTATTATCCAATGACATATTTTTATACAAATTTAACACTCATTTTTTATTAAATAAGATTTATATTTAGGATAAAGATATAAAATTGATATTTTCCAAAGAATAAAAATAAATATTTTAATGGATAATGAGTGTTTTTTTTATCAAATATTTTAAAAATTAAATAAAAAGAAAAGTTTCTTTGTAGACGATCAAAGTGGAATTAAATGAACATCTTTGATGAACGGATAGAGTATAATTTTACAAATAGTGGTTGCTTGTATTTTCAAACGAATAAAATGATATTCCAAATCCAAATAGAACGTCAGAAGCTTTTAATATCCAATAACAAATAACCACAACCATATTGCACTCCTCTGAATTATAAGTTCTATCAGATGAAAGTCTAAGAAAGGAAGGAAACAAAAAGAAAAAAAAATCACAGTAAAAAGTAGAAATCGATCCATAGACAGCTAGGCGACGCGCGTGTGCAGCATCAGACGCCAGATGGTCTCATCGCGCACAACACGGACGCATGCATTGCACGCGCCATTTGTGCAGTTGGACGTCCGAATTTGCTATTTAATTTTTTCGGGTCCGAATTTATTTTTTCTTTCTTTTCGTATATATTGGTTTTATTTTGTCAAATTTTCTTGTTTATTTTTTCTTTATTTTTCAAAATTATATTTTATTTTTATTTATATTCCTCTTTTATTTCTATTTGTATTTCTTTTCTTTTTCTTCATGTTTTGTTTTGAATCCAATTCTAATCTTTAGTTTAATTTTGAAAATACTATCATATTTATTTTGAATCCAACATGTCGATGTTTTCAATTTATTTTAATAATTTTAGTTATAATTATTTTATTTATAAAATTATAATTTTGTAATAATAAAATATTTTAAATTGTGTCTTGTGTGATGTAGAGATTTCCCTTTCAATAAATTATTGAGCTTCTATTCTTAAGGTTTTAGCACAATTATTTGATTTTATTTTACTTCTATATAGCATAATATTATTTAAGAATACTAATTCATTACTATAAAATTAAAATTTATTCAAGTTAAATATAAAATAAAACTAAAAGATATATAAAATATGTAAAAACAGTTGGTGTTATGACAATGAGATCTATGAATAATTAAATCTAGAGAAGTATAAGAATATAATATAGTAGATAAAAATTAAACGAAGTAAAATACGGAAAAGATGTTGATGTAATACGATAGCAAAAAACAAAAATCGAAACCATTAAGGTCCTTAATATAAGGATGTTCAGAGTGAGAAGACAATACCCTACATGATAAAACCCAATAAACATAAAAAAAATACATCGTTAAAAAATATTTAGATAAACGTATCATCTGTTCGTATCATTTATATTGAAAAAAATTATTATTTAATTTAATTTTAAAATATTATTTTATTAAAAATCATTTATGTTAAAGAAAAATATCAAAATCCGCGACGTTCGCACGAGAGACCGCCTCAAAAACAAAAGGCAATAAGAGAAGAAATCCAAAAAAAATCCAGCTGTTGAAAGTTGAAGTTCGAACGCAAAATAAAGAATCCAACACCGACACCAACACGAACACCAACACAGCTGGTCGGCGGCGCACGTGTGGTACCAATCCTACACGTGAGACGAGCAAAAAAGTCCGTACTTATTTCCTTGTTCCAAAAAATTGAGGGCTTTAAAAACGGCTTCCACCAACCAATATGCCAAAGATGGGATAGTATCATCATAGTATAACTGTTTTGGGCTCATTTGATAATCTCATTTGGAAAAGTAATTTGATTTTTCCCTTCAAATTGTAATTTTTTATTCAAGTTTTATGTAACAAGAAAAATAAAAGCATTTTTAAAGTAATATAATTTCTTGGATTCAGATTATTAAAAATTAGGTAGATAAAATATCAATTTAAACATTATTTGTTTTTAAACAGAATACATCTATGATGTTAGGAATATATTTTAAAAGTTTACAACTATATTCTCATTATTTGTTTCAGACATCTTATGTGAATGAATTCTTGTTGTCCAAAAATTCCTGTTGTCCAAAAAAAACCCTTTCTTAATCCCTAAATGGAGCTTACTGAATATCCAGATGTGTATACTTTCAGACTTTCAGTTATCAGTTTGGATATCTTCATTCCATTTATCAGAGGAAAATATATGATTTTTAATGAGCCTCAAGTGGGCCTGGGCTTAAGTTGGGCCTTAGGTGGTTCTGGGCCTGGATTTCAAAAAAAGCTCAAATGGGCCCCACTTCGAGTAGACATCTATACTCCCCCTTGCAAATAATTAAGCGACTAATTTTTTCAGTTGTATTCTTGCTGCAGAAACACTTAAAAACAAGATAAATATATTATTTTAGAGAGTCTTATTTTCTTTTTACTTTTAGTTGATTTTTAAAAAACTTTTTGAGGATCCAAATAACATTATTTTGTTTTGAGCTAACGTGGCACAAAATCTTTCACATTGTTTCGTATATCACATGTGTATTTTCACATTTCAAGTCATACAGATCTTTTGATACCAAAATTTGAATCTTATGATATTATTGAAAAATGTGAAAATGTTATGTATAAATTTATCAGGTTTGAAAAAGGAATCAAATGATGTAACAATAAATGTTATTTGTCTTAAAAACAATTAACACAATGGCAAATCAATAAATTAAAAGCATTTCATGTCATGCATTTACAAGGCAAGTAATCAAACTGATTTTTTTTAAACCCAAACCGAAATGAAAGTTATATATCCAAACCGAATATAATATATACTACTGAATTCCATCTATGAATCCAAGGTCAGTATATATTATTATCATAGCATATTATTAACCAATTTAAATATTATATAATATAATAACATATATATACAATATAAAAAATTGGCGGTCACTTTCCTTTTGGGATTTTTTCCTCAAACCAAAACCGAAAATTAATTTCATTTCAAAATTTTGAAACCGAATTATCCATTCAACAAAACCACTAATTTCAGTTCGATTCGGTTCCCATTTTTTTCGATTCGGTTTTTGCTCACTTTAGGACTATTTTATTCATATTTTAACAACTGATATAAATTAAGGTCAGTATTATTTCCATCAAGCATGCATGCCCACTACAATTAACGATATAAATAATATACCAAATTGATAGAACCAACATCATCCGTACAACAAGTTCAGAGCACATGAACATAGGATTACTTTGAATATTAATTGAAGGCAAATGAACTCTCCAGTTGACCTAATTACAATTAAGTATTTGGTTAGGTAAATTGCAGGTTATTAATCCCAATCCTATGCAGACATCCATCTATTAATAATTGCAGATATCATTTATCAATAGCATGCATTATCATACTACAAATATACCCTCAGGGAAGACAACCAGCGTCAAGTAACACTCAAGCTCCCATGATTTTTGTACCACGATGAGTTGCTGACTCTTGCAGACATAAACTGATCAACTGCATCTTTCAAGACATGGAAACCAGTGGAATCAAAATTTGCAGTGTGATTGATAAATACTTTATCCCAAAGATTTGTATGGTTTTATGCAGCGGCCCGGTATTCTAACAATCAGCAAAGATGGATTTTTTCGACAACTTTGATGCGATTCAAGAGAACTACTTAGGGTTCCAAGGTGTGGTAAGAAATATTGGATCTTCATCAACGTCGTCATTGATTCTGAATAATGAGAGAGGAGAGCTGATGACGAAGCCAAGACAAAAGATTGGTGATGCAGACAAGGCTTTGATTGCTCTGAGGAATCACAGCGATGCCGAAAGGCGAAGAAGGGAAAGAATCAATGCCCATTTGGCTACCCTCAGAACCCTAACTCCTCGAACTACCAAGGTTTATTTCATTCACCTCTTTCAACTTATAATCATCATTCTATTTTCCAACATAGCTAGTGTGTGTGTGTGTGTTAATTTTGATTTCTTGGTTGTGCTTACAAACTAATAGCTTCGGACTAGATTAATTTATCTTTTCTTGTTAGTACAAGGTCCACATCTCTACACGAGCAAAAATTGTCTACTTTAGATCTAAGTCTGCACGAAATTTGAATTTAGGGTTTGTAATGTAAATATATGCCTTTTGGCCTGTGGGCGGCCCTAACAAACCCAATATATAGGTCGGAAAACTCCGATTCGTATTTTTCATAGAGAAATCTTTGATCAAAGATAGAAGAAGATCCCATTTTTTTCTGATCATTCGAGAAAAAGATTCATTCTCTTCATAAAAAATAGGAGGTGATCGCCCCTAGCCTTTAGATTTTCGACCTGATCTGGCCTGAAACTTTGACAGTTCTAATAAAAAATTAATCAAATTAACAATATTTATCAATATGTTTGGATTGGTTGATAGTTGGCATTTAACATGATTAGATGGACAAAGCTGGCCTACTAGGCGAAGTTATCAAGCAAGTGAAGTTACTAAGGGAGAGTGTGGCTGAAGCTACTAAAGGAACTGTGGTGCCGAGCGATATCGACGAAGTGAGAGTGGAAGAAGAGGAGGATCCCAACGACGCCGCTTCTATTTCGATCCGAGCTTCCCTCTGTTGCGATTTCAAGCACGAGCTTCTCTCTGATTTGAGAGAAGCTGTGGACACTCTGCCTCTCAATGCTGTGAGGGCTGAGATTTCTACCTTGGGAACTCGAATGGTCAGCGTTTTTGTGATCTCGGGGCTAAAAGTTCAGGTCCAGCCCCTTGTCGACTCAATTCGTCAGGCGTTTCGATCTGTTCTCGATAAGTTCTATGCATTAGAGGAGTTCTCCTCGAGAAACAGTTCGAGTAAGAGGCGAAGAGTGTCGCTATTCGCCTCTTCAAGCTCGTCGTCGGGTTTATTTTGATGGAATTAATGAAAGCGTTGTGGCATATGGTTTGGCATACATATTTTAATTTCTTGCTAGTTTGTTGTATAAAAGGGGTGTGCATGCCTTGTCATATGCCTCCATCTTCCATCTATTTCTTTCTGCTTTGTACAATTGAAATAATGTAGCACTTAATTTGTTACTCTTTTTCAATTTTCATTCCCAATTTGTCAAAATCAGTTTCTATCATTTGTATTGCAATTTGAAATATGTAATGATTTATCATACCATGGTTTTTACTTATATCTTATTATATTAAGAGAGCTTTTGACTGAGCTTATAAGCTCCCTAAAACAATTTATATGCTCAACTAAATACCCTCTAAGTGGAAATTATTTTTAAATAAACTATTTTGTAAAAATGAACCATTCATTTGATCGCATTTAGGCCAATTTAGTAATTTAACTAAAACCCTAAATTTTTATCAAATGTTTGATTTTATGAAGTTTAAGGATCGGACGTATTTATACATTTGTTAAATAATGCAATTTGTTTGACAATGTCATTAAATGTGACTATGTGAGAATTTGCTTAGACGTCCGAGAAAATTCTTATACATATAGAAATGTCAAAATTTCCTTCTTCTTTTTTTATACAAAAGAAGTTAAGATTTCAATATTTTTAAAATAATCACGAAATTTGTACACTTATATTCACTACGCACATGATAAAAAATATTTTATATAATTTGCAGTGCACATTGTATTTATTACGACTACTATATGCTTAATTATAGATAGAAGTCACGAATATGTGATCGATCTAATTAATAAGTGGCATATATGTTTGTTGTACATATTTTGAAAAACTCGGATCCAGTAATGTTATTTAATTTTTTATTTTTTTAAATGCGGGAACTAGAACTTACTATTTTTATTTTTATTTTAAAAAGGGGAAAAACCCTGGAAGGACTGTTTTAGCTAGGTAATTAATATGTGTCATCTTTACTGTAGATTATAAAATCAAGATTACGTATATTATCTATTTGTATATCGCAACATTGTTTCGTGTCATATTTAAACAAATAGTTAATATAAAATTTCACTAAGGTCTAGTCCAATTTTTTTTAAAGCATTTCTGTTAAGTATGCCTTATATTTTTTTATAAAAACGCATGCCCTATTAAAAAAGCATAAATGAAAAACAAATTGTTGGAATATATTGTCAACCTACAAGTTTCTAACACATCTTGGATTAATATAAACATATGAGTTGACCTAATTAATTAATCAAGTACTATATTTTAATTAGAAAATTTACAAGTTATTAATATCTACTGCTTCAACAATCAACTGAGCTCAGAAAGTCAGGTTAAGACGTCGACGATCTAAAGCTTGTCTTCCTTCTGGGTCTGTCAATCCAATTCTATCCCTGCGAACAGGAAGAAAGACAGAAAGTGTATTATAAAACGATATAACAAGCCAGCGAGCGAGGGGTTTTCCCACACTGATTTACCAACCTCTGGGGCTTACATCCCTTCCTCCCGACCTGCTGTCTTCTGACTCTTCCTCTTTCAATTTGACTTTTCGCGTTTAATATTTATTTCGTGTGCAGACTCATCCGCATTAATCTATAATTGCACGCATTATTGTTAGCATTTTATATAACAATTATTTAATCTCATGCCCAACTAAACTTCAACCAATCACTTAGAATCCCATGCCTAATGATCTCACATGCAAAGCAACGTTAGCCTCTACAAAATAAAGTAATTGACTTGCATTTTTGAACAATAATGTGTTTAGTTTATGCCCATTGTCCCTCATTCTGTGACAATATATTTGACATTTTAAATAATGTGTTTAAATAAATTAATTGTTAGATAGTAAACCTATAATATTTCCTGCCTCCTAATATTATGACAATTCATGATGATGTATATATATGTTAGTAAAATCAAATCTCATAACCATACAAGGCTATAGATTATGCAAGAATAGAAGAGATACCATTATACTTCAACTTACAGATCGAATGTTCAAATCACCTAATATGCGTGAGTATGGATGTGTGTGAATAAGTAACTCTAAAAAGATAGAGGAGATACCATTATAATAAGAACAATAGAATTAGAATAGATAACATTTGTCGCCGAATGTGTAGAATTGTAATTTGAACCATCGGGAAGCTCTAACATCGCTACGCTAACTTCCGACTCAGTTATTCAGTTCTCGAATATCCGACAATGGGATTAAAAATGCTAGAGGACAACCCAAACAATGAGCTTCAAAAAAATCATCAATCACTTAAGAGTTTCGATCTTTGATTAATGTCTAAATCTCAACTTAAAACTAATACAAAAAAATAGAATGGATAAATTTACTACAAATTTTAAAAAATAAAATATTCTTAAAAACTTCAAAATTAGATCTAATTTACAGCAAAGTCCAAAAATAAAATATTCTTAAAAACTTCAAAATTAGATATAATTTACAGCAAAGTCCAAAAATTGAGATTTGATATACGATTATTTCAATAATTTAAAACCAGGTAATTATTTAAAGAAAGCGTTGACATGGAACAGAGGTCTCTGTAGACTGTAATCAGTTGAATACTGTATGTTTGGGGTTGGTTGCTGTTGAGTGCTGAATGCTGATGACATCCAGAGATACTTTTTAATTTTAAAAATAAAAATTAAATTGCAAGGCGTACTGCTGTTACGTTAAAGAGGATATCATTTGTGTGTATATATATACATATATATATATATATATATGGGTTGGTTATGGTGAGAAAGCTCCTTAATGTACGAAAATAGGAATAGTAGTATATCTTTCATATTTGTGTAGCACATCAGAATTACTATATTGCACATGTTAGTTTAGCACATATTTCATCCATTCGTAGCACATATGCTAAATATATTAGTTTAGACATCTTTCATTCAAACAGAACACAATAAGAGTTATAGTGTTGCACAATAATCCGCAGAAGACACAAAACACAAAACCAGAAGACACCCTAAAATTAAATCTCAACCATTGATATAGAAAATCAAAGGCCTAGATTCATTCATATTTCCTACCAAATTATCCTTTCCTACCGATCCATCTCCTATATATATATATATATATATATATATATATATATATATATATATATATGGGTGTGTTATGGCGAGAAAGCTACTTAGTGTATGAAATAAAATAGTACCACACCTTTTATATTTGTGTAGCACAACCAAAATTACTATGTTGCACATGTTAGTTTAACACATATTTCATCCATTCATAGCACATATACTAAATATATTAATTTAGCACATCTTTTATTGCAGCGTAGTACAAGAAGGGTTATAGCGTTGCACACAAAACACAAAACTGTAGCACAATCGAAATTAAAATCCTAATCATTAATCCAGCAAATCAAATGCTCAGATTCATTCTCATTTCCTACCAAATTATAATTTTCTACCTGAACCATCTCATATATATATATATATATATAGGATTGAGTTATAATAAAACATATTTTTTCGTAAAAACTTAAAAACCAATACACTACGTATAAATTTAATGCATTTTATGTATAAAACTAATGTACCTTGAGTTTTATAAAAGACAACACTATTCATCAATATTTCATAGTGCATTAACTTTATATATAAAGTACATTAACTTTGTAAATAAAGTACATTGATGTTTAGATTTTTACGAAGAATATGTTTTTATTTGAACTTTTTCCTATATATATATATATATATATAGGGGTTAGATCCAGTGAGAACTCATCTTTTTTGAGAACTTGAGAACTATGCACAAACATATAAAATCGATGAATAAAACGTATAAAGTTGTGCATAACGAAAACATTCTAAAAATATTGAATAACAAAAAACAATTTTAGAAAGTTTTCATTATGCACAACTTTATACCGTTCTGTGCATCATTTTACACGTCTTAGGCATAGTTCGCAAATAAGATGTAGTTCTCATTTGATCCATTATATATATATATATATATATATTTTTGGATTTAAAAATGATTTTGAAGTTTTTATAATAAAATCAAGTGTACATTTTATTTTTCTTATCGTTTTTAAAAACATATTATTGTTTTTATTTTTATAGAACATAGAGATGGAGTGTGAATTTTTAGTGACCAAATGTATCAAATTTGAAGCCTTCCAACTCCTTATGGGTCGAGCCTATCTTATAAGATTTTTCTAGTATGATTTATCTCTTTTGTATAATTCTCATGATATTATATAAATGAGGGATTTAAATCAGAACGCATCTCAAATAGGTGCTACGAGTTTCTCTCATCATAAAAAAAAATAGTGATGGAGAGTCCTATGGTATATCCATTTGAAATTGTTTATTACATATCTTTGATTTCATACTCTATTTTTTTTAGAAAAGCACGAAATATAAGTAATAGTATTAGAATTTAGAGATCATAATTAAAATATAACAAGAAATAGATGATGCATAATTAAGGTGTATTTTCAAGTGCGGGGACACTACCTAGCGTCAATTAGTTCGTGCAACAAACTGGATGCATGAGTACAAATAGTATAGTTTTGTCATTTTTCCTTCAAAAAAATTCCTACTAGTACAAGGTTCAGTATTAAAACAATTTTAGAGGTTTTTCCGATTTAGCTATTGAGCCGATGTTCTCGCGATTGAATAAAAGCGAGGAGCGAAGAGCTCGAACGAATGCGAGAGGAGCGAGATCTAGCTGGTCGCTCCCGAGCCTATCAGTCCAATCCAATTGGATTCGCTTCAACTTTCTGTCTATCTCGAAAATGACTCTTACGCACTATAACCAGTGGCGGAGTCAGGAAATATTTCCGGGGCCCAATTAATAATAATTTTAAGAGGTAATAAAATAAAATTATAAAATAATATTAATTTAAATAATATAACGAGTTTATTATAATCCTTTTAGAAATTTGAACTGATAATATTAATTCACATATAAAACTTTATTATTTGCATATATATTTTATTCTATCAATATAAAATAAATTATAGAAAAAGAAAAGAAATAGCATTTTATCGACACAAAACAAATTATAGAAAAAAGAAAAATGAAAGAAAGATAAAGGAAAATAAGTATAGGAAAAGAAAAAAAGAAATTATGTAACTAAGAGGTATCGAACCAAGATCTCCTAAATGAGATAAAAATCATAACCTATTAGACTACAATAGATTTAGTTATTAAATGTTAAATATCTATAGATAGAGCATATATGTTTAGCTAAAAGTTAATTATATATATAGTGTTATTATTTACATACATATTTTTATTTTATCAACATAAAATAAATTATATAAGAAAAAAAACGAAAAAAAGATCCAAAAATAAAGAGAAGAAATTGAATAGAGAGGGGAAAAAAAGCATAAACTAAAAAAAAAGAAACAGGAGAGAAAAAAAGGAAAGAAAGAAAAAAAAGGAAGGGGAAGCTGAAAAAAATAAGGAAAGAAACAAGAAAAAAAATCAAGAAAAAAACGAGAAAGAAAAAAGAGAAAGATGTCAAAGAAAGAAAACAAAAGGAAAGAAGAAAAAGATAAAAATTGCGCAGGCTAAGAATCGAACTCGGGAGGGGCTTCAAATAAAGAAGGCCCTATCCATTAGACTATATCAAACCTTTTAAAATATTTATACATATCAAATATATACATAGGTTTTCAAAAAAACTGGGGGGCCCAAGGGCCCCCCCAAGCCCCAACGTGGCTCCGCCAATGACTATAACGCCTTTGTTGACAATCCTCTACTCCGACAACATATAGGGTTCATCGAACAATGTGATATCTTACTTGGATAAATCTTCCCACTCTATCAAGTTTATCAAAACATCAACCTTTAATTTGTATTTCTCCCATAATTCTTATATAAGAGAAAAATACATAATCTTTATCACATACTTATATCACGAAGGAAAAGTATTATGTAAGATTGTCTCAATGATCAAGATCCGTTAAATGTACCTAATGTAGATTCAAGCATTATAAAACACTAGTTAGATCACAACACATGTTATTGGATTTGATCATATGAGTTAATTGAATCCAAATTTTTATCTCGTCTGATGGATTTTAAGGGTGAGTGATTAAAGTACGAATCTCAATCCTTCTATTTTTAAATTCATAAAATAAAAATCAAAATCATGAGACAATATTACATAAATTTTTATTATCAGTTTGTAATTCCCACGAGTTTATATCTTTTAGGGCTGCTTATTGGGTAAGTGGATAATGAGTATTACCGAACCGATATCCATAGGTTATCGGTATCCAATAACCGATTAATTGGATATTTGGTTCGGTATTGGATAATGAATTCATGTTAATTTCGGTTATCGGGTATACCGATAACCGAATGGGTATACCCGAATAACCGAAATTAAATAATTATTATTTTATTATTATTAAATTAAATACACAAGTTGATAGTTCTTTGCATTTTTATATTAGATTTTTGTTTAATATTATGTTCTTTGCATTTTTATATTAGATTTTTGTGTAATACACAAGTTAATTTAATATTATATTATTAAATTAAATACACAAGTTAATTTAATATTATATTAAATAAATATGGTGGTATTTTTTTCTGAATTGGATAATTTTGGGTATCCAATAACCGAACCGATTATCCAATCGGTTTCGGTATCTGTTATTGGATTTGTATACTATCGGTTTCGGATAACCGAAACCGATCCAATAAGCAACCCTAATATCTTTACATTAAGTAATCAGCTAATTACGGATATAATGTAGACATCCACCCAATAATATGATAATGGCACATAAATTGTCCCATAGGGACAACCCAATGGTTAAGGTGGGTTCGCGTGGTAGAGGTCACAAGTTCGAACCCCACCAAACGCCTATGGGTTTGGCGCACACACCCTGGTTTCCAAGTGTGGTTTACATGCTCTTGTGTGGTTTGCGCGCTATTAGACAGGACCGTGGGGTTTACCCAAAGCACCTAAGGAATTATTGCGGGGCTCCCATGATATCAAAAAAAAAAAAAAGATAATGGCACATAAATTGTCACATAAATTTGATTTAATGATATATACTTAATAACATGTATGACACGATCATGTCAATGCATTTCTTGATTAATAACGGATAATTACCTTATCTAAACAATATGTCAATCTTTAAATTTAACATTTTGTGGACACCATTAAATAATCTACAAATTTATGTTAATATAAAATCTGTGCAATTGTGTTAAAAAGTCGTTGCTATTTGTTCCTAGAAAAAACACACAAAATTCAATCAGACGTAATTGATAGAAAACTAGAATGTGATAGTCACTTCTGAATTATTTGTCATACATTTGAATTATTATCTGAGGTATGTAAATTCACGTAAATTATTTAGCATATTGTAGTTAGCAAATTAATAATTTATACCAAGTTTTATAGTTTTACAGAGTAAACTATTATAAAAAATTATAAAGTAAAATTAGGGTTGACAAATATAATTCCCCAAAGATTAATAAGTATATACTAAATTCCAAGAAGACCAACCACAGTATTCTAATTTCCCATCCTGTCCTAATTCCTAAAACATTTGAGCTGTGCCACTGCCACCCCTCGCTAGATCGGAGACGATTGCTTCTTTGTATCCCTCCATTACTAAAATCATAATAATCTTCCTCTTAAATTCAATTCAATTAGGTTAAAGTTTGATCCGGAGTTAAAACGATTGAATTCAACTGAGGATATATCCTTATTCCGGTAGTTAATTTCGATTATTTTCTTGATTAATAAAGAGAATCACATGGAGAAAGACAATATTACAGAAGAAAAAGAGGAGGTAGTGGAAGAAGAAGAAGAAGCAGAGGCAGTTGAGCTGGTTCTGTTTCAAGTCTCGGAATGCTATGTTTATATGGTAATTTTCAATATTATTTTTTGATTGTTGCCCTGCATATCTACATGTTGCGAAGAAAAGGTGATTTGATCTCTTTTTCCTTTCTTTGTTTTTGGGGCTTTTTTACTTATTTTTTTAGGTGGATTGGGGAATCACAATTCATTTGAATGCGGAGAGATGTAGAAATTCTGCGAGTGTGCTATTGCTTGCTTGATTCTTTGATTGTACTCTGCATTTGGGTGTGTTGTAGCTATGATATGCAAATGCAATCGATTGTAGTGCTCTTTAGCTATGGCTTTAACTAATTTTCTTGGCAAAAAATTGTTTTTTTCTTGAGACTAAGCTGTTGTAAATCGACGAGATGTTGTTTATTTTCTGAAATGTAGTTAATAGGTTTCTTTCTTATTCTTCTTCTGTATTTTATATTTGCAAATTGGAAAAGCTATTGCCTCACAGAAACCATCGTTGTGGTTTATGCATTATTTAGTGACCCTTGATAATTTCAAGATTATGTTGCCGGCAATATCATATTCAGTTGAACTCCAATATGAAGGAGATAATCTAGTTTTGTCTGAACACGTTTCAGTTTAGCGTGTGTGTGGATGGTGAAACGAATGCGGTACATTTACATGTGTTATAGCTTATTATGTTTCTTAAGATTGGACAAACCAATGTATACCTCAAAATGAAAAATTGCATCAACTTAAGAATTATTATTTGTTGTAAAGTTAGAAATAGGAAAATGTAGTTTACTATGTAGTTAGTTGAATGGCTCCAGCCTCCAGTTCATTATGTTCTGGATCAAAAGAAATGATGTGTTGCTTGCATATTCTAGTTGTTTAAGACATGCTGACGAGCTGGGATTCACGAGCTGGTATTTTTTAATATCTCACCTGAAATTCGTTTTGTAATTGAAAGTTCCAACAACTTTAGCATGAAAGATGTTGCATATCGTTCTGAAAACAGTAACATTGTTATCTGACATTTCACTTATAGCTTTGGACTTTGGCTTCTAAAGTTTCTAATGTTCCAGTGTTAATCTTGCAGATACCTCCACGGAAAAGTGCTGCTTCTTACAGGTTTCCCCCTAAATTACTTTTTTATGAGCAGCTTCATAATCTTGATTGAGCATCAGTGTTGGTCAATGAAAATTCTTCATTTGTATTCTGTCAAATCCTCTTTAAAAGACAACTTTTCAATTAGAAATGATAATGTAATTGCTCAGCACTCATTTGACGGATTAAAGAATTCGAAAAAAGAAATTCTTACTTCTTGTAGGGCTGATGAATGGAATGTCAACAAATGGACGTGGGAAGGTATACTGAAAGTTACTAGTAAAGGAGAAGAATGCATTATCCGATTGGAGGATAAGACAACAGGTGGATTTTCTCGACTTTCTTGGCATCAGTGTTGCTTGACTATCAATTTTTCGTCATTGTCTCATTTAATCTCTATTATCTGTGTAACAGGTGAGCTGTATGCTCGGGCTTTTTTGAGAGATGGCGAGCCACATCCAGTGGAGGCTGTTATTGACAGCAGCAGGTAAAGAAATTGGTAGCAATTGAGTTACCTGCTCGAGAAAAAACTTGTTAATGTAAATATACTGTGGTTCAACTTTTGAGACTGCTATTGGTTCCTTTGCAGATATTTTGTTCTTCGGGTTGAAGAGAATATTGGTAGACTACAGAGTTTCCTTCTTCTATAATATTTACTTATTGTGTTCTTTTGTTATTCTTCAAATGATTAGATTTTGGATCCTCTTTGAAGAAATGATTCTGTTTCTGTTTATTTTGTTTTCATGGCCATGGTTGTTGGCATAACCCTTTAGAAAATTAACTAATATGGACAGAATTACGGGCTATTTAGTACTTCATGAATGCTTAATGCAATACTGTGTTTATGTCAAATTGTCAATATTTACCATTAACATAATGTGTCTTACCTTGTGTTTTTGCCCTCTGAATAGAATAACATTGCGGTAGGGATTGAGGTCATACATGGTCGGACTTTTTGTGCATTATTCTTTAGCATATCGTTTGATCTTTGAATTATTTGCAAAGCTTTATTCAACTGGAGACATATGACATACATTCGGGTCAAAATAAATTACTATTTCAATTTATATGGATAACCTAACTACATGCCTCTTATCCTGTTCATTTATAATTTTAGGTGAACTGTATTAGACAAGACATGCTTTACAGACATATATAGTTGCTAATTGCTAGCTCATAGCATCTAGCTCAAGAATTCTTGCTAGTTCAAACTAGATGAACTATTTTACTCGCCATTTAGTGCAAATCCAATTAGTTTTAGTGAAAGGTCCACTACATATCAGGGTTGATGCATTCCCAAACTTTTGTAAATGAATATATAGCAGGTTTCAACATTTTCCAACTAAAAAAGGATCCTATAGTATTGACTTGTGTAATTGCTAGGGTAATACAATTGACAAATCATATTGCTTTGAATATTTAAGACTGATTATCTCACTTCATCGGTATGTTTTCCGCTACCACTAACAATTTGGGTCCCGTCTTCTTTCTTAAGTCGTGGACAATATCTTGCAGACTGCATAGCCTTGTTGATGTTGCATCTTATCTTTTAATATGAACTATTTTTATGCAGATGGGCGCCTTCGCCATGCTTTCATTGGTATAGGATTTCGAGAAAGATCTGAAGCATATGACTTCCAAGCTGCTCTTCATGACCATATGAAGTACTTCCTCTCCTTGCTTCATTTGCTTTCCCTTTAATAACTTTTTTGTAAGGGCGGGTTTGCCCCTCATTGTTGCAGTCTAAAGTGCTGCCGAGGCTCCAGTTGACTTATTTTCTTCAATCTATAGGTATCTGAATAAAAAGAAAACTGCAGAAGAGATGGAGCATCAATACCAACATTCTTCTTCAGTCGATTATAGTTTAAAAGATGGGGAGACCTTAGTGCTTCAACTCAAGAAAGTAAGATCTCATACTCCATCATAGTACTATACGATAATTGCATATACATCTTCATCATCTAATCCTGTTTCTTCTTTTCTACGAAACAGAAAGAAGGTGGCACCACAAGATCCAAATTTTTCGAGCAGAAATTGAATAATCTTTCTTTGGATGATAAGTTTAACAACAAAGAAACCTCAGTAAATATCAAATTGCCTCCTCCTCCCACACCCCTCTCACCCATTGATGCTCCAGATAGACCTCCATTAGGGATTTCCCCGAATGTTAGCCCAGGGGAATCTTTTGAAAACGAGGAATCATCTGGGGTGGAGAAACATCAAGAAGGAAAAGCAGAAGCCACGGAGAAGAAAGAACAACAGGATGCACCAGATGATGATTTCGGAGATTTTCAAGAAGCCAGGTAGTGGGGATACTAAGAGAGTTTTGCTTGTACTTGAATAATACCAATCCTTGTTCTTTGCCTTAAACGTAGGCGTCGGAGCTTCATCCATGCTAATCTTGAGAGAGTATGATCTTTCGCGGTGTGGTTCGTTGTGTGTGAAGTGTTGTGTTGTGTATATTCATTTGTCTTGATCAGAACTGGTGCATTTTTATCTTTCTTTCACCTTCATTGTGTACTTCGTTTTTCGGTAGAAATGTGTCATGTTGAGTTTGAGTGGGAGAGACTAGAAAGTGTGTTTACATTATAGGATGAAATGCATTTCTAGTCGGGAGAAAATTGTGTGCATAATATACATTTCAACCTTTGACGTTTTCTTTTTCCAATTCTAGTCGGGAACTATAATACATGTGAGAATTCGATGAAATGACTTGGCATTCCCTAGCAAAATCTCTATAATATAAGGATATTTTTCAAAATCAGGATATTTAAACGAGAAAGTACACAATTTTAGCCTAATAAAATGACTTTGTGATAATTTTAGTCTAATAAATCAATAATATCTTCATCAAACTTAATGAATTGATTTTGTGGCTATCTTAACATTAAGTGATTTTTCAACATCGAAAAACACAATTGACGCCGAGAATAACATGTAGCTCGTAAGTCGTTTCCAATGATGTTTCTAATTTACGCTTTTTATTTGTCATTTTTCGGTGCCTATTATATTTTTGGTGCAAAAAATTATTTATGAGCTAAAATTATCACAAAATCAATCTATTAATAAACTAAAATTGTCACAAAATCAATTTATTAGACTAAAATTGTGTATTTTCTCTATTTAAATATATAAACATAAGTTTGGCCATTTCTCAAAATATCGTAAGAAAATTAGAAACACCAAAGACTACTTATCCCTTAAATATTTACTAATAGGTGGCCAGTAAATGTATATTGAAATTTGGTCCGTTTCGAATTTTCGATTATATAGTCAATAAAATGCATTTTGATTTTCCAAGAAGACTAGAAAATAGTTTTGGTAAAACTTGCCAACAGTTTCTGATGAAGGTGTGAGAAGCATGTGTAGAAAATATACGAAATAGAAAATCGAACAAATCCTGATACTCGAAAGTCGTAGAACACTTTCGGATCAAATCAATTCAAGGTACTATCGAATTATTCGATCGGATACAATTCGTAGTTTGAACGCTTTGTATGTTCTTTGAGTTTCAATTTTGATCGTGAGCACTCCCTATCTCAAAACCGACGATAAACCGCTTTTGAATAAGCGCTTTTGCAATTTTTATAATTGCAAAATAGTCCTCGAAATTTCGTAAATTAAATTTCCGATGAAATTTCAGTAGTAATTCGACCGAAATAAAAATTTCCAAGTCGACTGATTCTGCCGGGCGCCGCCCTCGACCTGCTTTGGGCGTTGCCCCTAACCCCACCGACATAATAAATTATATAAGCGTGCACTCCACACACCCAACTTATATAAAGTATTATTATGACGACATCGATCAAACAAGTCAATCCAATTACACTAAAATATCCAACAATCCTCCCATATTTTAGTGTAATCCTTGATTAACTAAAACAATACATCTCAAAGTATCAAACATATGCATAAATGAAATATCATGACGATCAATTTCACCTTAGTACACTACACATTCCATATATTCGAATAATGTGGTATCTCTAAGGATTGAACCCTGTGAATTCATATCAATACACGAAGATAATGTACACATATGTTTACATACATATTTGTTCTATCTCGACACTATATTTTACTAGTCCGTGTCCTTATCCTTCATAAGCATGTCAAAGCCAAGTCCCACTTGAAGCAACTAAACTTCATGCTCACATAGGTAGCTCTTTATTCTTGCATCTGCATATGCAATTTGTCAAATAAACTATTAAGAATGTAAACATTCAACCTCCTTAACTTGCGTGTCCAAACACATACCTGGGATAATTCTTTAATGTGTTCCAATCTCTAGATATTAAGCTTTCCACATTGAATTCAGCACCTAGCATCATACTAGACGGGAATTGGGTATCTTAATATCGAGATTTTAGTGGACTTTAAACCCATCCCTATAGCCGACTTGCGACAAGATCTCTACTTAACCCTTTGGTTAAATGATCGGCTAAATTGTGTTGAGTTCTCACAAACTCCACAGATATCACACCATTTGTAATAAGTTCCTCAGATCATGCTATGTCTAACACCTAAGTGTATAGACTTCCCATTGTACACTGACTATATGCCTTAGCCAAGGTAGCGGAACTATCACATCCGATAGATATTGGTGATAACGGTTTCGCCACAATGGAATTTCATAAATCAAATTTCTTAGCCATTCACCTCTTTACCACCGCCACAAACTCGATTCCATTGTTGAATGAGTGATACATGTTTGTTTCTTTGATGCCCAACATATAGCACCACCTCCAAGAAGGAATGTCCAACCACTTGTAGAAGAATGATCTTCTAAATTGGTAATCCAACTTGCATCGAATAACCTTCAATAATGTAGGAAATCGAATAAGTCAAACCATAATCCATAGTTCCTTTCAAGTATTTAAATACCGATTAATTGCTTGCCAATGAATTAAACTTGGATTATGAGTGTATCTACTCGCTTTCCCTAAAGAAAGGCTATATCGTGTCCGGTGCTAATCATAGCATACATGAGGAACCAATAGCCTTTGAATATTCAAGTTTATTCACATCAACTCCTTTATTAGGCACGAGTTTCACACTAGATCAAAGGAGTTCTGTTGGAGAACAATCTTTGAAATTAAACTTTTCCAACACCTTCTCAATATAATGGGATTGAGAAATAGAAATACCATGTTCTCCACGTATGATCTTAATTCCAAGTATCACATCGCCTCCCCATATCTTTCATTTCAAACTTAGATGACAAGAATTCCTTTGTTTTATCAACTCGATCTTGGTCAGACTAAAGATCAACATGTCATCCACATATAAGCAAATGATTACCCTTTACCGTAAGCATCAAACTTGCTATATACACACTTGTCCGCTTGGTTAAATACAAAACCATTAGACAACACAACCTCATCAAATTTCGATGCCATTGCTTAGGGCTTACTTTAGTCCGTAAAGAGATTTCTCCAACTTGTAAACTTTATGTTCACTACCAGAATGACAAAACCTTCGTTGTTTCATGTAAATCTCTTCATCCAATTCACCATTCAAGAATGCCGCCTTAACATCCATTTGGTGAATTATTAGATTATGTATAGTGCAAGTGCTAACAATAATCTAATGGTGGAAATCGAGCCACGCGAGCATAGGTATCAAAGAAATCAATACCTTCCTTTGTCTAAAGCCTCGATAACCAATCTAGCTTTATACCGCTATGCTTCCATCTATCTTCATCTTTCTTATGAAGATCCATTTATAACCCAATGGTATACACCTGTGTGGTAAATCACCAATCTCAAAGTTTTACTTTGTCTTATCAATCCATCTCATCTTGACCGCTTCTTCCGTAATCGCATATCCCTAGAAGACATAGCTTCAACGTATGTTTGGACCATTCTCAATATTATAACAATATTGATATCGAAAATCAATCTCAATCCTCGATCCTTCCACTAAATACATTTGGAAATCATCACCAAATGTTTTAGCTTCGTGCTCTAATACTCTTTCTAGCTCGTAAAGAGTATCATCCACTCTTTTCTTTTACCGTAATTACTAGAGCTTGCAATCATGTCTCCGTGTTTAGGTAGAGAATTAAATCTATTCTCATTCCCAAAATCAGATCCTCGACTCAATAATAGAGTGCACAAATACATAGTCATTAGGTTCTATAACATAGAACCTATAACAAACCGAATTTTCGTGATAGCCAATGAAAACACAATCTATACCTCTTTGCCTATGGTTTTCATTTTAGGGTCGCTTAGTCTCACCACGCCTCTACAACCCCAAACTCGAGATAACTCAATTTTGGTGGTTTCAAACCAAAGTTCATAAGGTGTAATCTTGTTCCTTTTATTAGGAACTCGATTCTAAATAACAAGTCACAACATAGCTTCACCCCAAAACCTTCACTTAGACTGTAATAGCACAACATTGAATTAACCATTTCTTTCAATGTTCTATTATTTCTTTCACCACACCATTATGTTGTGGTGTATATGGAGCTGTTGTCTGATGTACTATACCAGTAGATTGAAAATATACTGGATCATAGTATTCACCTCCCCTATCAGTGTGAAGAGTTTTAATCTTCACACCATGACGAAGCTCTACTTCCTCTTTATAGATTTTAAATTTATTAAGAGCTTCGTCTTTCGAATGACACAAATAGACATAGCAATATCTAGTAGCATCATCAATGAAAGTAACAACATACTTCTTATTACCAAGTGACGGTGTAGAATGAAAATCACACAAATCACTATGAACAAGTTCTAATAAAGAAGTATCTCTATCCACATGCTTAGAGAAAGGCTGTCTACAAATCTTAGTTTGCATGCAAGTATTACACTTATCTGCATTTAACTCAAAAGCTGGAATTAAACACATTTTCGACATATCTTTCAATCTTTTATAATTCACATGTCCAAGTCTAGCATGCCATAATACTGCTATGCCAAAAGAATTACTAGAACTAGTAGAAGCCATGCAAACAGAATTCTTAACAAAAGAAACATCCAAATTTAACTTAAACATACCATTAAGATAACCAAATCCTACAAAGGAACCATGTCTCGACAAGATATACTTGTCACTTTCAAACACTTGCTTATAACCACAAGTATTTAATACAATACCGTACACTAAGTTCTTACGAATACCGTGTACATACAAAACATTACTTAACAACAAAGAGTTTCCGTATAAATACTAGACTAACAGATCCTAGTCCTTTGATTGTTCGGTAGCAACATTTCCCATCTTCAATAAAGATCCACCTTCAATTGGCTTCAAGTCCTTAAACCATTGAAGATCTTTACATACATGACATGTTGCACTGTAATCAACCCACCAAGAGACATCATCATCCCGCATATAAAATGCTTCGTAGATTATGGACACATAATTCTCAACAGATTGATCATAGGTACCAAAACAAACCTGATTTCATTCCGGATCCTTGGATCCACTTGAACCGCTTCGCTTTTCCTTTTCCTCCACTCTTTCCGCACCTACATCCTTCTTAAAGTGTCCGCTTACCACACTTCCAACAGACCAACTTAGCTTTTTAAAGGAGCTCACCGTAGTTCTTGTTCCTCGAAACTTTCGCTTCCTTTACCACTATGAAACCAAATTCAAGATTCACCTCTTCCATCATATTAACAGATGGACCAGCCAATCGCCTTAGCATCACCAATGTAAACTTTTTCCATATCACGATGGATTGTTCAATTTGCAAATGACTTCCAAGTTCGACCAAAGTCATTTCCTCCTTCTTATGTTTCGATTATTTTATAATCCTTCCGTGAGGTGGCAACTTATCAATGATACTAGAAATGTAAATGCATTCATCCATTTTCATATCATATTGGGCTAATTGTCCCAATATCCTAAGCAATTCATTATATCGCTCCATGACAGCCTCGAATCTACCATTTTATAATTTATAAAATTACCAACAAGAAACTTCTTGCTTGAGGCATCTTCGCCATGTATTCGCTCGAGTGAATCCCATAATTCCTTTGCGCACTCTACATTTTGATACACATCAAGAGGAATCGACATACCGCTCAAGATGTGGCCACGACATATGTAGTCATCGTTCTCCCACTTCAGCGCCTCCTCGCTTGCTCTGTGGTTTCGCCTTCCACAACCTCGCATGGGAGTACTCGACGCACACAACCGTGAGATTCGTCAACATAAAGTGCATCTTCTTCGCGCCGCATCAAATCACCCAAAGAAACTTGTCCAACTTCTCGAAATTCCTTGTCATGTCCTTCACATTCCTTGTTCGCCATTTTCTAATTGATTTGATCTTTGTAGAAAATATACGAAATAGAAAATCGAACAAATCGGATACTCGAAAGTCGTAAACACTTTCGCATCAAATCAATTCAAGGTACTATCGAATTATTCGATCGGATACAATTCGTAGTTCGAACGCTTTGTATGTTCTTCGAGTTTCAATTTTGATCGTGGAGCACTCCTATCTCAAACCGACGATAAACCGTTTTGAATAAGCGCTTTGCAATTTTTATAATTGCAAAATAGTCCTCGAATTTGTAAATTAAATTTCATGAAATTTATGTAAAGTAATTCGACCGAAATAAAAATTTTCAAGCCGACTGACTTTGCAGGCGCCTGATTCTGCAGGGCCGCCGCCTGACTGCCTGGGCGTTGCTCTGAACCCCCACCGACATAATAAATTCATATAAGCGCACCCGCACCACCCAACTTATATAAAGTATTATTACGACGACATCGATCAAACAAGTCAATCCAATTACACTAAAATATCCAACAACATGACCGGCTCATACTTGACAAGCCAAATTCCCGTCATTTTTAATACATAATATTAATTTATTATTATTTTTATTATTATTAATTTGTTGTCGATTAGTTTGTAATTTCCTATAGGAATTATTTGTGGCTTCACATACGTTGAATAGAATAATTAATATATTTCTCTGGGGTTTTCTCTATTCTAAGTCTTCCGGCATACTACGTCTTAACGAAAAGTTAGTTTTTGTGTCCTTTAGGGACAATCCAATGGTTAAAGTGAGTTCTTGTGGTCGAGAGGTCACATGTTCGAACCTCACCAAACGTCTATATGAGTTTGAGTCTGTTACATTTAGTTTTTCAAATGTGGTTTACTCACCTCTCACATGATAATAAAATATTATCACATGAAATAGGATGAAATATACTTACATGTTTTATAGAATTTTCCATCGAACAGTAGGGAGTCGAGCCTCATTAGATAAGCAGAATAAAAAGATTATCGAATTAAGAAAAAGAATACTAGTGTAAGAAAAAGAGTATCAAGAGATTGCGGGGCCTTCTATATATATGTCACTAAAATATATACCTATACATAAGAAAACTCATGAGAATTGGACTCAAAATATTAAATATCTAATTAATTACTCATGCCAATTGCTCAATTACGTACTTAGGCAAAATTAAATTATAATCGGATTATTTTTTTAATTCAGTATCATGCAATATTTTCCGTATGAAAACTTCAAAGAAATTAAAGTGTTCTACGGCAACTAATTAAACAATTGCTGAGTTTTGTATAGTTTTTATTTAATTTTTATTGATTTTCTTTCCACGTAAAAAGTACATTGTATTTTATCCCCAAAAATGATGATTGACAAATAATTTTATCAATTATTTAATATATAAATAATATATGTTATGAATAAAAGTGACCGATCGTTTTTTAAAAAAGTGTCATTTGTTTCGCTTTATAACTTTTTATCTATTTTCACCAAAAAGATATTATTTCAATAAAAATGAAATTTATTATGAATAAAAATGACAATTCTAAAGTGAATGATTTGGATCTGAATTGGACTCGACCCGAACCGACTCACTTGCATAGTGAAGGAGAGCGTACAAGAAGTGAGCTATTTGGACAATTAACAATTGGGGTGGTCTCCTCGGCGCATCGCCCGCACAATGAGACCATCAATTATTTATTTATTTTTAATTATTATTATTATTAAATTAATTGTAATTAAAATTAATTAATTTAATAAATCTTAATTTTAAATTAATAATAATAATTTTGAATTAATAAACTCTAATCATGAATTAATAAATTTTAATTTTGAATTAATAAAATTTAATTGAATTAATAAACCCTAATTATGAATTAATAAATCATAATCGTGATTTAATAAATCCTAATTTTGAATCATAAACCTTAATTTTGAATTAATAAATCCTAATTTGAATAATAAGCCATAATTTTGAATTAATAAATCCTAATTGTGAATTAATAAACCCTAATTATAAATTAATAAACCATAATTTTGAATAATAAATCCTAATTTTGAATTAATAAACTTCAATTATGAATTAATAAATATGAATTGTTAATTAGTAAACCATAATTATGAATTAATAAATTCTAATTTTGAATTAATAAATGAAAAATTAATAAATTTAATTTTAAATTAATAAAATATAATTATCTTTACTCACCATAATTAATATATAATTATTTTAATAAAAAACAGGGTGAATTCACGGTGAGGCGGAGCTCACCCAAATTTTTGTACAAAAACAATTTTACATTTTATTAGTCAAGATGTTATATTTCTTTGTCAAAGATATCATACCTTTCGTTTTACTATTTATTTATTTATTTCTCTGAAAATTTTCATCCCAGAAATATCAAACATTAGGTAATATTCATCTAGGTGGCCACAATATTTATTATCATACAAGATAAAACAGTCCCGATTTCTTTTTTTTACTCAAAGCTACAGTTATGATGTGTCAAAATCTTGTCCGGATTAACAACAAATTAATCATTGCTGCATATGAATCCTTGCGTTTTAATCTTGATCTTCAGTCAATCCTTTCCTAATCGTACGCGTGCCAAGAATCCATGTCCAAGCGAAATCAGTTGAATGTCTCTACGCTAATCATTCTTTCTCTACTCAACCACTCCTCCATTCATTTGTTTCTTTTTCTTTTGGTTTATTCTTTATTATAATATTATATATTTGCTTCCTTTTGGGATGGAATACATTTCATTATGATATGCGCTTCTGGGGTCATTCGGTCATTCCTCTTTTCTCTGTTGGCAAGATCATCTGCATCCCCCCTTTAAATATATAAATAGTAATAATTTATTTTGTTATCGCTTTTCCACGAGCTTCTGCATATATTTTCTGCTTTGATCATCCTAATCAGTATATGTTTCTATTTTTTTCTGATGAAATTTATGCTTGTTATGATTTCTGGACTCACTAGCTTTCTCTGTGTGCTTCTCTGTGTGTGTGTGTGTGTGAGAGAGAGAGAGAGAGATTCTGTCTGCTACTTTCTTCTGGTAGTAGAGTGTGATAAATTTTGTGATCTTGATGAAATTCTGTAATGACTGTGATTGATGATTGACTTAATAAATTCTTGCTGGGAATTTGGTTTAGTGAAAGGTTGAAAAAGAAACCTTAATTTGAAACCCATAGATACCGTTAATAGTGTTTTTTTTATACACCCCAGTTCTGATATATGATTTAGGTGGTGCTATATAGTTCATTATTTAGTCTGGTTAAGAGTAACTACTGGTTGTGTTATGGTGTAATTTATTCTTGAATTTCATATCTATACTGTTGTTCTAACATTCAGCCTTTTGAATCCGACCTAAGGAAGGCGGCTTCTTACTTTTGGCTTCTATATGAGACTCAATATTTAAGCTGTTTTGCTATGTGCGTGTTGGTTCTATCTTATTAGGGAAACTTTCTGAGTTCATTTGCGTCAAAATCCACAAGATAGGTTTCTGAGTTGTTGGATTTCTGGCTGATATACCCTTGATTCTACAAAAGTGAATTTTTGGCTGAAGTGGAAACTTCTTGATTTGGACTCCTTGGTGAAGTTAACTATGTGGCATCTTTTCCTTGATGTTGAGGAATCCTTTTCTTGCTACACTTGATGCTGCACCATAAGTGTCATTTTCATTTGAATTTTTCAAATCGACCAATTCGAACTCTATGGTTTCAAGCCCGGCTGCCCTTTTCACTCGTTGATCAAACTTTGCTATCCTGTTGAATATTTGATGTCAGTTACCAGAACGTTTATACTGGCAGATAATATTGTTTTCTCAGTAGATAATACAGATACATTTACAGGAGCGAATTGGCTCAAATCTTGGATGGCTACATAATTTGTTAATGTTTAATTTACAGTGGAAATTTGTCTATACGCAACTTTTGATTCATCATGAAAGATTTAGATACATCGTATTGTTCCTACATTTTTTGCTAAAATCAGTCATTACTATTTCCATTGGCTGACTGAGTATATTTGCATTCTTGCAGTTACGTACTCACCTTATCCTGAAACATCGGAGAAACATCCTGCTATGGATTTCAAAGGTATAACGTGGGCAGGGGACATATATGAGAAGTTTGAGGCGATGTGTTTGGAGGTAGAAGAGGTCATGTACGAGGTAAAGTCTCCGATGAAACTCTTTATTCTGTGATAAACCGAGTAGTTTTGAAGCAGATGGTTTAGCTCCTACCTAACTAAATTGAATGAAGAGTTGCAGTTAAATCTCTCATTAGTTACTCATTTTTGCCTCCATATTCTGGTTACCTAACATGTAAGTGTTGGGATCAGTACCTGTCGCAGTGACATATCTGGTTTCATCTCCAGGATACTGTCAAGTATGTGGAAAATCAGGCGGAGAAAGTTGCTGTGAGTGTGAAGAAGTTCTATGCAGAAGTAATGCAAGATTTGCTTCCTCCATCTTGTGTAGGTCCCATCAAAGTGGCAGAGTTGTCACCGGAATCTTACACGCTAACTGATATCAAGGAGAAGCCAAAATCGACCATATCTGACAACTGTGGAGAGCTTAACATTAAACGAGCTGTAGTTGCAGATATTCGCAATTTAACTGCTGGAGCCTCAACCCCAAGTGTTCCCAATGATGCAAAACATGTTTCTCCCACGTATCCGATAGTTTTGGTTGGAAAGAGTAAGAAATCTGGTTTAACCAGACGCTCTATCGGCATAAAAAGAATTTCTCACCCTCCTAAAGCATCTCGTGCCATGTCTTCATCGTGTGACACGAGAAGCAATTGCTCTGTGGCCAATGATGGCTTGAATGTAACAACAACATCGTCAGAGCTCTTTGCTAGACATGATCCAAGCGAAGCAGTGTCCAGAAGTCGACCTATTTCTGATGCTTCAGCCGAATCTCTAAGGAAAAACAATGATGCAACGAAGTGCAACTCATCGTGGCCCGGCTTGCCCCCCACACCTATTGGTCTCGTAGAGTTTCAATTTAGTTTCCGTTTTACGTCATCTCTTCTTTCTTTGAGTTGCATCCATTTTTCTTTTTCTCATGGCAGATATGTTGAGGAAAGACGGCTCACTTTCTCAAATAAATTCAAACATTACAGAAACACGCGATGTTGGATCAAATGGCGAGGAGGCTACTGCATCTTATGAAGGTTAGGAACTCTTGCCAGTTTTAGTGATAGGCTGCATTCATGTCTTTTCATTCTTCTGTTCGAGAAACAAAGCTTTTCTGCTTCTTGGAGAGGCGCGGATTCTAGGCAGCATAGTAATGTAGATTGTTTTTAGAATTGATAGAAATTCAAATTACAGAGTCTTTGGCATACTTGAATTTTGCTTTTCCACCACATCGTTTCTTTAAATCGTTGTTGATTGTCTTGTATTTATAATATTCAGATAGCTTTGATATCGAGGTAATCGAGCCTGACAATATTCTTGAGCCTATTGAAAAGTCGATGCTCGAAGAAAGCTGCATCTTGGTGGAAGGGGATGAACTTCATTTTGTTTCTCGAGGGTCGAAGAAACACAAGTCATACAAGGTTTCTCTTTCAAACCCTAAAATTTGTCTTAGCATCTTCACTGCACACATGCTGTTTACCAAATGTTTCCTTCAGAAGAAGATCTACGATGTGCTTTCATTGAAGTTGAGGTCGACAAAGAAGCAAGATCTATGCGTTTCCGAGCATGATGATTTGAGCGACAAAAACAATGCAGGGGCAACTAGTTCAGCTCTTGCAATGGACTGCGACGAAAGAAAACTGCCTGCTAATAGTTCTTGTGATTTTGGTTGGGAGCTTCTATAGATACGTTCCGAGCTGCAAAAAATCTGACGACTGCTGCTGGCCTCCTCCGGGGCGGTACAGGTGATCGTATTACTGGTTACGGCTCGGATAAAGTTCCCTTGCATAAACACTAGAGTTGAGATCTAGTAAGTAGAGAATGAAGCCTTGATTCAGTTAGTAATCTAATGCAATGTGCATAATTGCTTTGCCAGAATTTAAGCCCTTTTAACGGATAGTATGGGATAAAACTTGATATATTTGAATATGGTGTATTTTGTTATATAAGATATCAATATTATATTTGACCTGATGCAGCAGAGGCGGATGTAGAGACCAAAATAAAAAATTCTGAAGAAATATTAAGTATAAGGTTTTAGAAAATAAAAAAAATGTTGTTCTCCTAAGTCCACCACTTGGATGTATTCAAATCCTCTTATCTAATTGTAATTTCTAAAATATCATTTTGTAGTTTGAATAGAAGGGCAAGAACAAGAGAACTTTTAAAATCCGATTATAAATTGGTGCATATTCATATTTAACTTCTGAACATAACGGTATCGAAACAACGAGGAACCAACATCTTAGAAGAGAGAATTCAATTTCATTTAGCTTAATTGGTTAAGAGCTAACAGATTTGGAACAAGAATTTCATTTTCATGTATGAGCTTAAACCAAATCAAGGTAAGGAAAAAACCGAAAGAAAAATCGACATCGGCCTAATATAAACCCTAATTCAGAAAGGAAAATATAGCAAAGAGAGACTAAAATGTAGGAAAGGTTTACAAATCACAATTGAGCATGTGAGAGGCTAGCTTTGAACAACTCTGTTGCGGCATCTGATTATCTCGACGCCCAAGTAGTCGAGGGAGCCGACCACAGCCACATGCGGCTTTCCCAACACTATACGCACAGCAGAAATCCGGGGATATTCGTTCAAGATTTTGGATGCAATCGATTCAGTTACCGATTCAAGAAGATTATGAGGGGCTCCTTCCACAACTTCTTTAACTACGCTGCAGCATGCAATTTCCATATTACACATAAGATGTCTATGAATGATACAATTCTAAGGCAGAAGTACTAAATTTTGAGTAATAAACTTAGAGTGATTCCATTGGATTCATGATATCAAGAATTTGAACCAAAAAAATTTGATCATTGATGTTAAATAGCAGTTACCGGTATATAGCAGTGTAGCTGATGGTATCTGAGAGGCAGTCGGAAACCCCCGCTGGTTGAAGATCCATCCAGGCATCTACGTCGATCAGAAATTTTTGACCTAACTTCCTCTCTTCTTCCTTCACCCCATGGAACCCGTGGAACTTGAGACCCCTTAAAACAAGCTTGTCTCCTGCCATTTCCCCATGACCTGTTGACAAAGCTGATGAAAGTACCAGCGACATAAGGCCATGAACTACCAAAACATAATAGCATTTATTATCAAGTACTTGCATGAGCAATTTTCATTTCTATTAGACTACTCAGCTTTACATCTTTGTGCAGCTTGCAGTGAAGATCCTCATTCAGAGATCACTATATTACATATGCAGATCTAAATATCTATCATCATTTAAAATAAAATAAAAGCAACATATATGTACTATCATGAAAATGTATATAAATTTGCATATATTTTTTCCCACAAAAAAAAGTGGTATACAAATGAATGTGCTTTTGTAAACACACACTTCTGCATTTACATTTCCAACTATTTGCACTTTGCAATGTCAAAGTCCAATTGCGTGATCACCTAAACAGGAAATTTTTCTTGTTTTTATTTGCACTTTTATTAAAGAAATTAACATCAAAGGGACATATCTCCACATCTAGGCATACATTTGGATTGTTCCTAAAGAAATAAATCTAATACCACCAAGGCATATGCAGCAAACATATTCTTGGAAACCTCTCTTTAAATTTAGTAAGTAAATGTGAAAAACACCAGTCCAGTAGAACTCGATCCCATATTTCAGTTCCAATTTCATATAATCAAGATTCAAGAAAGCTGCATCGGGAAGTACAACCAAATTCTTTCTAAAGAAACACATAAACACATACAAATTGAAGACAAAGCCACTTATAAACACCTTAAAATGTGTGTTTTCTTGAGTCGTGTACGCGAGGGAGGGTGGGGTGTGTGTTGAGAGAGAGAGAGAGAGCACAAGGGGCACCCACCAGCGGCGGATGATGTCATGAGTGATGAGCTCTCGACGTCGCTAAAGTTTCACAGGTGACGGGTCCCCTTCACACAAAGAATACTCTGTAGTGATAAACAGTGTCATGTAAAATATAAGGGCCACTTTACTTAACGTAATAGAACATCTCAAGTGGGACATTCCAAATCAAGAAACTATCATTTCAGTTGCTTAGTGAGTACATCATTTTCAGGTTATGAAAATTTACCGAGACTTGCAGTAATTACAGCAGAGGTTGCTGCTAATCAGCCATAATTCTAGGCAGATAACTAAGATATTCGTGAAGCATAAATTCCTTCACTAGCAATATCAAATTATCAGAAACTATTCCCATGAAAACATAAAAATGAGTCACAAAACTTCATCTTTTAGCATATTTCTCGAGAGCATTGCAATAGAAAATAATGAACTTATTTTCCACTTTCACTTCTTTGATTTGCATTGCCATGTGTAACCGTGAGACAGAACTGAGTAAAGCAATTCAACTACCGGAATCTTTATTCCCACGACGATTAGAATCGTCTTTTCAAACAAGAAACAGATTGACATTTCGTCGAACGCTTTGCATGCAGGAAGAACTTTTCCAAAGTTCCAGACAACCTCAAAACCAGATCCTCATTGCATTCATATCCTACTTCATATTATCTTAACACATAAATTAAAAAAACCCAATCATCTCATTTGTCAAATCATCAACCATTGATCATAAATCCGTCTATAAAAGAAAAAAAGAATCAATGAGAAAATAAAAGTGAACTTTAACGAGAAGAAGACTGTTTGAGCATACGGCACGCCACACAAGCACGCACGCACAAGCATGGAGCAAGTTGAGTGATTACCAGAACTTGAAGTAGAACTGGATTCTTGAGGAAATTTCTCTCTTTCTTTTTATTGGGCCTCTAAGAAATAAAAATTAGTACAGATTGTTTCATCGCCACTAGAAGAAACAAAAAAAAAAAAAGATAAGAGAGTCTGTCTACAAATGTGCTCAATAACAATATTCTTTTTTTTTTTAATGTTATGTATGAGATTAAAGGTCTTGGGTTCGAATCCATCATGATGCGATCTATAAATTTTTTTATTTAATTGAAAAAAAAAAATCTACCTTTTTAGTTTTAATTTGATGTAATTATGCAAATTCTTTAGTGTTTATTTAATTACGTCCATTAGATATACCATTTTGATTAATAAAATTGTGAAAAGGTAAATTTAAAATGTAATTCTAGTTTAAAAGGGTCACAAAATGTTTTAAGAAACAAGAGAATCGTTGTAAAAGCAAAACGAAGAATACTTTACTTAAGACATTCATTTTACATGTATAATTTAAAATTGGTGGATTTAATTTTAAAATTTGCGCCAAAAATGTAGCTAATAACATAGATAAAGCCAGTAAATTGTTTCTTATTACAATGACTAATTACACTCCCACTGTGCCTTTTGTAGACATACTAAGAAAATATATCAAAGTAAAATTTTATCCAAACCTTTTACCAATACCCTTATTTTTACTAATCTAAGGTGGTGATTGTGAAAAAATGAGAGATATATGGAAAAAGTATGTCTAATTTGGCCAATTTGCAACTGTGACAAGCTTCTACATTTTGGGCAGGACAAAAAGATACTGCCAAATAAATATGTATTGTAAATTGTGAATTTTTATTATGCTTGTTCTAGAAGTGACTTTCATAAGAGCTTTAAACCCGTTTAGTAGCCTTGTTTCAAACTATCGTGATAACAAAGTTATGATACGTCTGCTTTGTAGCCTCTGTTTTGAAATCCCGCGTCTGATTGGTAGCTGCTTTAGTATCCTTACTACCGTGTTTTAATGACGGTTTGGTGGTTTTGTCTGTTTGAGAGATATGGAAAAGTATTGTCTTATTTTTTTGGATTGTAACTTCTACCTTTTGGTGACAAAAGATACTGCCAACTTAATCTGTAAATTGAGATATTTTAACTGATTTGTTCTAACTAACTTTCCAAACTTACGCTATAGGTATTTTTGCTTTTGGTGAAAGAATTAATTTATATGGCCCAGATGTAGCCCAATTCAAACTTCTTTTTCACTTGCCATCATTATCCCCATAAACTGAACAACTTGTACTATTTTGATCATTGTATGCCTTTTGTTGCTTAGAAGTATAAATTGGTTGTGATGATACTGAAATAATTCAAAAAATTTGAGGATTCATAATTCCAAAAAGAATTCTTAGATTGATGGAATAAAGTGCATTTCTAAGATGAGACGATTGGAATCTAATCGATGGTGTAGATATATACTTCATTTTTAAGTAAACATTATATGTATATATCGACTAACAAGGCTGCTCATTCTCTTGTTCAATTGGCTTTGAATAGTAATCGTCCAGTTTGTTGGAACGATAATTTCCCTAGTTGGCTAGTTGATCTTGTAAGAGACGACTTGATGGATTAATTTGATTACTTTGATTTCAAAAAAAGTAAACATTATATCGATTATATTCAAACAATTTATATAAATATCATAGTCCATGTAATGTTGTTAGTCGGTAATATCATGTTTTCATCAAATAAAATATTTGTGGTAGCAATCTATATAGTACTTATTGTATATCATTGATGAGTATATTAACAATTGTCAATTTAAACATCATTGATAGAACCGAAAGTGCAAATCAAGGAATATCAATCTCTAATAATTAGGACTTCTTAATAATAATAATAATAATAATAATAATAATAATAATAATTTCTTATCTGATTAAAATAAAACGTGCAACGTAGTGTATGGGCCGTTCGGCAAGTGGGCAATTTATCAAGTCAATTCTTTTCATATCTTTTATTCCATCGAAAAATATAAAATTTGTGTGCAATACTCAAGTTATTTAAGAGAGCTCGGACCCTACACTAACCTTGTCTAAAATGGCCAAACACGTCGCTAATAATGCATTGCAAGTTGTGGTCTAGGTTTTTTTTTTTGAAGAATTTTCTTCAAGTTAATCTAATTACCATTTTTTATATGGTTAATAATGCATTATTCTAATTAATGGGTTTTCGCCAAGTTTTGTGTTGGTGTTTGCCTAATTCTGTGTTGGTTTTGTCCAACTTTGTTTTAATGAGTGCTTATATCATTTTTCTTTAATATCATATATACATGCACTTGTGACTTACATTTACAGATGGTAATACCATCCGTTGATGCCAAACACACTTAGAAAATTCTCGTGATGGTAACGTGCCAAAGATATTGATGATATACGTGTGTGTATTATGAATTTATGATGATTAATGAACATTATTCAACATTCTAGAAAATCGAATAAATTAGAGGGCATATAATTCATATAGGTGTTTTTGCAATTTGACTAATTGATGATGATTCCAAATCAGATCACAATCAATCATCTTCGATAAGAATGAGAGAGACAAAGAAGATTTGAGAAATGTCTATATATGTTATGGTTTGATTAACTAGTAGAGTAACGATTTTATAGTAAAATAATATTCCATATATATATTGATCCAAGAATCCTAAACTGATCTTATATATATATATACGAGGAGGTTAACGTGAAACATTTTTATTGTGAAAACGCGTGAGAACCAAAATTGATGAATTCACGGTGAAAGTTGATGAATCCATCGAAAATTATCGAATCCAAAAAATAGAATTTTCGCCCTCATGGGATTCGAACCCGGTGAAAAGTTCGAATTTTGAATTCATTAACTTTCTCAACCGATTCATCAACTTTCACAACAATTCATTTGGTTCTTAGTTTTAGGATAAGAATGGTTCTTATTTGAACCAAACTCTATATATATATATATATATATATATAGAGAGAGAGAGAGAGAGAGAGTTTGGTTCAAATGAGAACCATTCTTATCCTAAAACTAAGAACCAAATGAATTAGTGCGAAAGTTGATGAATCCGTTGAGAAACTTAATGAATTCAACAATTCGTAATTTTTCACCCGGTTCGAATCCCATGAGGGACTAAAATTTTATTTTTGGATTCATTAACTTTCCCAATGATTCATCAACTTTCACCGTGAATTCATCATTTTTTGTTCTCACGCTCACAATAAAAATGGTTCTCACGTTAACCCTCCCATATATATATATATATATATATATGTATGTGTGTGTGTGTGTGTGTTAATGGGGAGAATTGCCCCAATTCTTAACATTGCTATCTAATTTAACTCATATACTAACATGCTACTCTTTTTACCCATTTTTAATTAAAATTATAAAAATATCCTCTCTAACCCGCGGCCAACCGTCTCCCTCTCCCTTTTCCCGGCGGCCAACCCTCCCTCCCCCTTCCCATCTGTTTCCCGGTGGCCAACCATCCTCCATCCCTCTGGCGCGGGCCAACCCCATCCCTCCATTTTCTCGGTGGCCAACCCTCCCTCCCCCGTCCCATCTGTTTTCCGGCGGCCAATCCGCGATCAACCCATTTTTCGGCAGCCAACCAATTTTCTTTGTAATTTTTCTGATTGACCGTCGAGAAATAGATGGGAAGGGAGGAGGATTGGCCGTCGGAAAAGGAAGAGGAGGGTCGACCGCCGGCAGAGGAATGGAGGATGGTTGGTCACGGAAACAAATGGGAAGGGGAGGAGGTCACCGGATTGTGTCTGTATGTGTGAATCCGTGTGTTTTTTTATATTTAAGGATAAAATTGTACAAATAGTTAAAAAGGATAACAACTTAACATATGTGATAAAAATGATAGCAAACTTTCGGCCTATGTGTGTATATAGAATCCTAAGGTCTCAGCAAAACTTAGCTTCTGAGATCCACCACTACAAGTTTTCATCCACTTGAAAAATATCCAAAATAGTTTTGACTTTTTTTTGAACTTTCATCATAACACTAATTTAATGGGAAGTGATCTTAATTATGAGTAATTCCTTAAATTGGTTAGATCTGCTCAATGATATTATATCTGTCGTGATAACTTTACATTTTAAATAGCATTCAAGGATCATATAATTATTCTTATTAAGATTTAAGAGTTAGGTGGTTCTCATTTTGATTTTCTTTATTAGTAAAGTCCGTTCAATAAATGTCTCAACCGGTCTAATGATAAAATGGATTTTATAGGTCTAAGTTTGTCACATCTAATTTTTCAAATGTTATTTATAAATCATTATACATGAATGTAAGATTTATCAAATATATATTGAAGATAACGACGGCGATTTCCCATCAATTAAAAAAAAGTCGGTTCAATAAGTGCAGCACATAGGACGCTGGGAAAAACAAAAAGATCTAAGCTAAATTTTGTGATATAAAAGATGCATGCCAACTATTTTTTGAAATTTTCATTGCATTAAACTTATAACGATTTTCTAATAATATTTAAAAATTATTCAAAGTCGTTAGTAAGTACTAAAAGTCTAAAAGTTATTCCTGTGTTACTCAGTAGAGTCAGTACGACTAGGGATGTCAACGGGCGGGTTTTATCTTTACCGTAACCAATAAATTAGTATTGGTTCTGGTTCGAACCGCCCAAGAAACATCGAATCCGGACCGGATCCGGACCATCAAGTTATGGTTCCGGATCGGGTATTACCCATTGCTAACTGGTTACCCGTTGGGCCGCTACATCCATACTATACCTATTCTAATTCTGATTTCTGAAACCATTTACTAGGGGCAATTTTTGTCCATTCACCCACTCAATATTGGTTAAACCCTCTCGCATTTACTGTTTGCCCTCTTCTCAACGACCCAAAGATTTCATTCGTACTATTTCATTCGTCGAGAAAGATATTATTTTTAATTACATTATATATATATATATAGGAAAAGTTTTGGGTTAAATCGGCTAATTGTGTAATAAATCAAGGTTCACACATATTTCATGACATTTTTATAGTTATAGTAAATATTAACAGAGCTGGTTACAAAAAATAAATATCAACAAAGTTATAAATATTTTATTACTATACGAGTTTGTCATTTCATGATTAGATAGTGCCACACAAAAGTTTATGATTTTTTAAAAGCAATTAATTGCTCTTTAATTTTATCAAATTGGTATACAATGTTTCAATATTTTTAAATAAATAAATTTTTTTGGTCCTCGAGTCTAACTCAAATCTATTACTACATCCCCAATTATATTCATCATATTGCGCTTCGATGTATTTGTTATTAATTATTTAAAATCTCAAAATCAAATATAACAAGACATACGCTCAAATATGCTCAAATTTTAAAAAAAAATTAAAAAACTGATCGGTCGGATCGAACCGGACAAAATGGTCGGGTCCGAATCTGTCCGGTCAAGCAGTTCTAGAACCGTAACCTAACCGTAACTGCTACTTTAAAATTTAATGGACTTTAAACGGTTTCGGATCGGTCCGGGTAAAGACCGCCCGTTGACATCCCTAAGTACGACTAACCGAACTCAAATGATGGAAATTAGATTTTAAAAGGGTATATTGCCATATAAATCATAGGAAATATATCAAACTACACACATTTCTAAAAGTGTACATACACTTCATGCCCATTTTACAAAATCAATACACAACATACCCATTTATATTTTTAATATATATTTCTAGTGAGTTTCGCCATTTGGTCGGTGAAATGACATAACACCGACTCAAAACATAACAAATCAATAAATGATTGGGAAATTATTTTCGAGTGTATTGATATTATTATTATTTTAAATTACTTTATATATGAATGATATCATTAAATCATTAAATTATGTTAAAAGCATTAAATTATTAAATCATGTATCTCGATCGAGAGAGATTTAATTAAAAATCGACCGGAGAGAGGATTTAATTAAACATTCAAATTTTGAATAGGTCGACTGGATGCATCTCGACCGGAGAGGAATTAATTAAAAATCGACCGGAGAGAGGATTTAATTAAAAATTCAAATTTTGAATAGGTCGACTGGAGACAGGATTTTTAATACAATTTTAATTAATTCAGATCGGAAACATCAAAGAATTAATAATTAGTATTAATTCATGTTGAAATTGGTCGACCGGAGAGAGGAATTATGAAATGAAATTAATACTAATTATTAATTCATGTCTCCGGTCGACCGGTAACATCAAAGGGTCGATCGAATCAACGATTTTTCGATCGGAAACAAGGCTAATTAATTTAAATTGAATGTATGATATTTAAATTAATATTTAAAGGTAATCTATGGAAATTTTGTAAAATATTGAAATGCTGAAATTATAACACAACTTATGAATTTTGAAATATTTAATATTGAAATTATCCTTCATATTTACCGTATTAATTAATAGTGTACAAAATAGTACTACGAAAAGTAAAAGCTACGTACTAAAATTGCGAAAAATTGAAGAAGACAAATAAATTACAACTAAAATTGCGTAAAAATTGAAGAAGACAAATAATTGCGTAAAAATTGAAGAAGACAAATAAATGCGAAAAAGTAAACCAATAATTGAACCAATTCTCTCATATTTATACAATTCGATAAGAATAAATACAAATCCAACAAATTGCTATTGCTCTTGCTCCTCGAATTTTCGTTCTTCATTACATTGCTATTGCTCTTGCTCCTCGAATTTTCGTTCTTCATTTCGATCCACAACCCAGTAGCTGTGTCTCAACAAGTAAGTTATTCGAATTTTTATTTATTTTCGACGTGTTTTGAATTTATTGTTGTTTATGATATTAATTTGTGTTTAGATTTATTATTGTTATTTTGTTTAGATTTATTATTGTTTATTGGTATGGATAAATTATTGCGTTTAGATAATTAAATTAATTGGATAATTCATTTAGTGTTTTGAATTTATTGCATAATTGTATATATAATTTAGATAATTAAATTAATTGGATAATTTGTTTAGTGTTTGGATTTTATTGTATTATTAGTATATATAATTCGATATAATTCGTTTAGATAATTATTTATAATTATATAGCATATAATTAGTTTAGATGAAATTAGATGTTTTATACGATTTTATGGCTTTTTATATGAAAAATAAATAAATTAAAGGAATCCTCTCCAATCGATGAATTAAAGGAATTATATGAAAAAATAGATAAATAAATGATTTTATGGGTTTTAAAAAATCATAAATGAATTAAAAATTAAATTACATTAAAATCCTCTCTCTCACGATCATTCCTTGATTCCGTCGACCGAATCAAGGAATTGGTCGATCGAGAGAGGGATTTTAATGTAATTTAATTTTTATTGATTCTCAAACATAATTAAATTAATTATTCAAAATCCCTCTCCCACGATCAATTCCTTGATTCCTGTGCATTTAATCAAGGAATTGGTCGAATTTAGAGAGGATTTTAATGTAATTTAATTTTTTATTGATTCTGTAAACATAATTAAATTAATTATTCATTCGAAAACATAAAATTGGTCCACGGAAATTATCAAATTAACATCGATTTCTCGACGGAATCTTCGAATTGTCGACCGGAATCTTGAATTGTCGACCGAGAGAGAACTATTTACGACGGAGAGAGCTTATTTTCAACGAATCTTCTAATTATCAAATGAATTTAATACTAATTATTAATTGATGTCTCCGCCGATCGAAACAAGGAAATATCGACCGGAGACATAAAACTATTCGACCGGAGAGAGATTTTTTGTTTTAGAAATTAATTTTAAATTAAATCAATTAGGATAATTTTAGATTTATTAGGATAATCTTCGAATTATTGTTAGGATAATTTTAGATTTATTAGGATAATCTTCGAATTATTGTTGTTGTTTTAATTTTAAATGAAATCAATTAATTTTAAATGAAATCAATTAGGATAATCTTCCAATTATTGTTGTTTATGATATTAGATTTATTATTGTTAGTTTTATTTAGATTTATTATTGTTAAATTTTTAGATTTATTTTGTTTAGATAATTCGAGTAATTCATAATACTATCTTTAGTTTTATTTAGATTTGTTATTATTATTTTGTTTATTTTGTTTATTATTCCTATCTTTAGATTTATTATTATGTTAGATAATTCGAGCAATTTATAATACTATCTTTAGAATTATTTTGTTAGATAATTCGAGCAATTTATTATTTTGTTTAAATTCTAGCAAATATCTTTAGATTTATTATTATTTTGTTTAGATAATTCGATTGTTTCGTAATTTATAATTATTGGATAATTCGTTTAGATAATTGTTTGGCATAATTCGTTTAATTAGACTTAGATTAGATTGCTATTTTTCTTATTGTAGCGATAATTTTAGTGTAAACATTAAGACATTAGAAAAATCATGTTAAGATCAGATATTTACATTAATGTAATCTTGTATTTGTTATAGATGTCGGGATGGAAGAGCATTATTGTTCGATATGGAGGCGATGGGATCCTTTTTATGTTACATTGGCGGTATCACCAAATGTCTTTGTTCGAATGGACAATGTAATTTTCGGGAGTTCATAGAGATGATTAATGAAATTATGTTGGGAAATTGTTGAGTACAACCTACCAACCGCATTATCTATCGAGATCTCGAGTGGTAGAATTATCAAATTACTTTTGAGTAATGATGATCAACTTTTCGATTGGCTCATGATGCCCAAGCAGAGGTCTATGTGACTCACGATGCCGACACATCCCAATCGGAGCAAGAACTATATAGACCTTCGTTTGAGATACCATCCTCGCCAACATATGACTACACTTCCCAAAACATATCGTTCGATGTGTCGCCGACACAACAATTTACATCATCCGATTGGTTTGATCTTGATACATCTCAATATATGCCGCAACACATGGATCCATCCAGAATTACATTTCCCAACATATGCCGCAACCACAACGGTGATACACTTGTTGAGGACGATGACGACGACTACGTTGAAGAAGAAGAAGATGAAAGCAGTCGGATGAAGAGAAGAAGATCGCGAGTGCGCTTTGGTGAGCTATGGCTCATTTGTAGAGTTTGACGCATGGATCCGTCGAGAGGGTGGATTCGGGAAGCTTCTATCTACGATTATGCGAGTAACACGCAAGAGCACGTGGAGGCCCAGAGCCGAAGAAGTTGAGAGATGAGCAACCGGCTAGTCCTCGTTATTCCTCATGATGCTTGATTAATCTCTTTGCTCGTCCTCGGACTCGGTTCCGAGACCACGATGAGTGAGCGAAGGTTCCATCTTCGACGCCAAGGGTGAATCAAGATATCCGGTAGGGCTATGGCATTTGGAACGTCGAGTAGAATTTGTTATTCCTCGATCCGATAATTCGAGGATTACATTCAAATGTCGATATCATAATCGGTGTCCTTTTCTACTACGTGCATCGCAAAAGGTGGATTTTGGTTTGTCCGCAAGTTTGATGCTATACATACTGCGCACGTAACCCAGTGAATATCGGAGTAAGGAAGGTTAATACCGTGTAATTGCAGCATACATATCACGAAAAATACGCCAAGACGGTGAAGTGCTAAAGCCGAGGTCCATTATGGCCGATTTGCGGCGAGTACGGTGTACACGTTACATACAAGTAGCAATGCGAGCCCGTAATAGGGCGATCGAGATGATATACGGTGGACATGAAGAATCATTTCAGCTACTACCGAGTTATCTGCATATGTTACGGATGAGCAATCCCGGTTCGATGACTGACTTGGATATTGGATCAGATGGTCGGTTTCGTCACCTCTTTGTCGCCCTCGGTTCATGCAGATTGGCGTACACATTGTGCCTCCGACCCGTGATTGTAGTCGACGGTACGCACTTGAAGGGCCGCAATAAAGGCATATTATTCGTTGCCGTGACAAAGGACGGCAACGAGCAAGTTTTTCCATTAGCTTATGGAATTGGTCCGATCGAGAATGATGTCTCATGGACTTGGTTTCGCCTCGACTACAAGTCGCTTATGAATCAAATCCGAGATGTTGATTGTTTGAGATGCCCATGTCGAGATAATGAACGCGGTCAGTGTGTCTACACCGATGCAACACACGGATTATGCTACTACCATCTGTGAAAAAATCACCCGTTTGGGCAACCATTCGCAAAGTTATTTGAAAGCCGCTTATGCGTACTCAAGATGCACACTTTGAAAAGCGATGGCTATGTTAAAGTCTCTCGAAGGCCGATGGTATGGCGATATACCAAGTTGGTGGAGGTTGGAGTGCGGTGGGCTGATCACGGCTGCCCGTTAGGCGCTACGCTTTATGACATCGAACATTGCGAATCATTCAATTCTCGAATATTGTGGGCTAGACGATTGTCAATTTGCTCAATGATTGAGGCAATCCGTCACATTACGTAAAAATGGTTCGATGAGAGACATGAAGCGGCAAAGAGGTACGCGGTGAATTGACCTCAAGCAACGCGTAAGATGATGGTATCAATGGAACTATCACGCAGACACGATGTAGTGCCCTCATCGACTCCACTTTCAAAGTCAAGCACGGAAGCAAAACATTCGAGTCAATCTCAATACGCAATCGTGCGCGTGTTTGGAGTGGGACATGGATATGATACCGTGTTCTCATGTCATTGCAAACTATATGGTACAATTTAAGTTTAATTATGTTAATTTTTTGATCAAATTGATTTCACTTACATATAATTGATTATATAAATTTTTAGTCATAAAGGTCACCATATATCTAACTATGTGGGGAGTACTACCATTCGCAAAGCTAGCCAAGCATACTCGTGTCGGATCAATCATGTTCACCACGGTCTACTTGGACTGCTCCTCCGATGTTCTTTGGAATTACGCTTATGCCTCCTAATAGAGTCCGTCGGTCAGGCGCCCAAAGTGGGTCGATATCGTCATCCAAATGTGGGATCGAGTAGTAGAAGTCGTGCACTACGGACATGTAGCTTGTGTGGTAATGAATCTCATACGCGTCGGAAGTGTCCTTACTTATCCGAGACGAGTGACATTGTAATGAAAGAAAACATTCATGTAAAGATATTATTAACATTATTATTATTTTAACTTAATCAAATTGAATTGAATTGAATTGAATTGACACTAGAAAAAATCATGCGAATAGCGACGGAAAATCCGTCGCTAAACATCAACAATCCGTCGTAACACATATATATCTCACTAACTAAAACATTAATCTTTTATCAAAAAAAAAGAAAAAGAAGAAGCTTGAGCGATGAAGTTTGTTTGTTTGTTTGAATAGCGGTGAAAAACTTTGATCTTCACAGAGTTTGTTTGTTTGTTCGAATAACGTCTGTTTCATTTTTACTGTGTTATGTAATACTTATTTCATTGAGCTATGATTCTTCAAAACAAAGACACAAATTCATTCAACGATCTTAGCTTCGAGTTAAATACTAAGTTGTTGTCACGAGGATTAATAACTATCGATAATCAAATATTCGATAAATAATATGAACATCCATTTGCATCCAATATACCAATACATACCAATATACAAATACATACCAATATACCAAGACATGCTAATTTCTACCTCTTCCTCTTCCTCTTCCTCCCGGCTTTATATGGATCACATATCTCATATATTTCCACCTACTTTATGTCTATATGCTACAACATTAGACATACCCCATTCGATGCTCGGTGAACCGAAATAAGACGTTCCACGTCATGCACGCAAATGGACCATCATCGAAATCGTCTTCTGGTCAAATACCTCAAGAGGCAGCTGTAATAACCGCATCATTATTCCATGGTGGTATCTCGTGGGAGTTAGCCTCGAACCATCTAGTGAAGAGAAGAACGGCCGCAATAATCTAGTCGAGCACACGAAGTCCATCATCCTCGCATCCACTTGATCCCGGTCCATCCTCCAAATACGCGAGTCAAACAAAGACGAATGACCGTAGTGCATATCCACGCTGCATTATCGCGAAACGCCGCCGATAACACAAGGATAATGATCTATAAAATTAATATTTAGATAAAATAAACAAGGACACGTAACCATTTAGATAAATTAATATTTATCAGATAAATAAGGTTACTGCGTGGCACGTAACCATGATGTATAACCCGTCATGCCGAGGACAATCGCTATCCAATGCGATGGTGGCTGCCATGTAGAAGCAATGCTCTCGGGGTCATGATCAATGGTGCCTCACGCGGGTCTTGAATGTGGGACGAAAGCATTGCGTGTACCTCGGACCATTGATTTTGCGTAAACATCTATTCAACATTGAAAATTAAGTAATTAGAGATACTACACATATATACTATATATGATTGTATTAAAGACTTACGAAAAACCAAGATCGAGGATGATTGTGTTTTGATAATCCACCCCATCCAATACGCCGATCCGGCATCGAGTCTCACCTCAAATACACCATGAATAGATCGACGACCGCAAAATTATTTTAGGGATACATATCAATATAAGTAGATGTACTTAAAAAAAACGAAGCATATTGTATAAAAACGTACCCGAACATCAAAACGCCTCTCTGGCATTTCGATATTCACGAAAAATGCAACCTGGACTTGTCGATCAGTACCCCGAACAACCATCGTTGCCTTATTTGTGTTCAAGAAACGCTGGTAATTTATCACTATGTCACCGGATAATGGACGTGGCATCGGGCTATTCACGTATGGTGACCTCATTACAGCCGAAGGTCTCCGTGCTCGTTCACCTCTCCGGATCCCGAACTACAAACATTTAATTTAGGAAAATGAAAACATAACAAATATAATGAAATATTATAAACCGCCAAATATGAGACTTAATAGTTACTGCTCTCCAACTGCTGCCGCGGGCTCGAAAGTCCGCCTCACGACGTCCCGAGGCGCCGATCACTAAATAGGTCCATCCCATCATGGAATGATGAGATGTAGTTCGGGGATCGTACCATGGATCCGTGTGAGTAGCGGGAGGGTATCACTGGGTCGATGCGGTCTTGCCTCGGTGGCTCAATATGTCCACCGCCTCGATGGACATCCGGACCGGGCGGTGATGTGGTCTCGATCTTCACCTCTCGTCGCCGCCGCCGTCGGATGACGTGGGACATGAGGTGCATGTGTAGCAGATCATCCCTATGTGTGCAACCACATCGAGTCTTCTAAGAGGTTTTCAAACCACTTTATCTTTGGAATAAATTTGTCTTCGATAGACCTCTCGATGCGTCGCCTGCTCGCCCTCCCTCCCGAACAGATTTCGGATAGATTCTCGAATCCAACGACGATCGGCGAACTAAGACGCCTACAGGTGTGACCACCACCGCGATGAAGCCGCCTCGGTCTGCATCTTCCCGTATCCCGCCTCTCAGCGGATGGACGGCTATCAACATATGGCGTAGCAGCTCATCAACAACCGGAACCTCAACGAACCCAACCGACGATGTCCTCTCGGCCGGGTATCGGGTGAAGGCTCGAGGCTGCTCGATGGAGACCTCGAAAGATCGGGATCCTCAACAAACGTGGAGCCCTCCTGAACTCGACGTCTACGTCGAGGCTCATCCACCGGAGTGGATGAGACACCCACGACGAGAAGGGAACTGCCGTCCTCCTCAAAGGATTTGACGATAACAAAATTCACACCGAGTGGAGAGGGTGTGAGACAGACACCCAAGAAACGGTGCTAACCTCGAATGAGTTCGGCTCGATGGATGTGAGATGATAACCGACCCACAATAAATTGAAAGATGTTATTTAATATTCTAATAAATACAATACCTCATACATGATTTAAAATTATAATAAAATTCAATACCTCTTGCTCAAAAAGTGATCAGAAGTGCACGGTGAGAGCTACTCTTGAACTTCCACCTCAACACTCTCGACACGTTGTGGGATTGATGACGTCCCACTATACTTCCCAAGCTCGGTATGATCTCGAGTGACCAAGCATATAGTGTCCAGATCGGTCCGTAAAAGTGGTATTGAGCATTAGGTTGACATCTGCGTCGTATAATATCTCAATATCCGTAACCGAGGCCCCCACGAAATCGGCAAAACGCCTCGGATCGTCAACCAATGCCCAAACCCAATCGCCTATTATCTTCCCGTATCGTATCCAAATACGAACCCATAGAGGGTAATAACGTGGGCCACACGTAAATAGTGACGAAGATCTACATCATCACTAAAACTACAAAATCTATCTACTAGATTACGTAATGTAACTGTGCCCCATAAAAAGACTATAGACCTCAACGTCGCTCAGTCGTAGTCTAGTGTGGATCAAATGATGATGACCCAAATGCGGCCGGTGACTAGAGCATAATCTTTAATCGAAAACATATATATCTTCCATTGATGAAAAATACATCTCCGAATGCGTAGGCTCTATCGACGGAGACTAAATGGTGCAAAGAAAACTAGACTTAGGCCCGGAGTCCAATCAATCGGATGACCAAAGCAACCCCTAAACATATCTACCAACTCTTCGCATTTTATCTAGCAAGACATTCTTAATATATTTAAAATAATCATCCTATAATAAGTCTTTACATCCGTCACCACATTTATCGTGGTAGGCCTCAAAAAATAGGATCGACCTACAATTATATCAATGTCACATATTACACAACGTCTAACAAACCAACAAACTACTACAATAATTATTTCATTTGTATATAATTAGCATCAATAAACATCCTATCATACAAATATAAAAATAATTAGAACTACAAATCACCTATCAAAATCGGCCATAATTAAGTAATACAATTTAACCATTCTAAACCATAAATGAAATATTATTCAATCATATACCATAAACGCTATTTATTCAATCATATTCCAAAACAGATATCTCGAAAACATACAAGCTATAAACAATATTAACATACTCAATAACATAATTTATATTCAATTATATACAATCATATTATTCAATAACATTTACCAACATTTATCCAATCTCAATAACATAATTCAACTACTCATATTCAATCATATACAATCATATTATTCAATCACATCTACCAACATTTATCCAATCTCAATTACAAAATATATTTAAGGTAAACATACTAAGGGTTCACACGAAAACATACCGTAAATGCGACATATTGCCTTCAAAATAATACCCAGATCATTACAAAATTCAATTAATAATTTCAATTAATAACTAATAATTATTTCAATTAATAACTAATAATTAACAACTAATTATACAAAATTCAATTAATAATTTCAATTAATAACTAATAATTGAATTAATACGCATCATTACAAAATTCAATTAATAATTTCAATTAATAACTAATAATTAGAAAATTAAATAATTCAATTAATAACTAAATATTAATAACCGAGAGAAGCCTTCATCGATCGAAAAGTTCAATTGGTCGATCGGAGAAAACAAATTAATTCAAAGAACTGAATTAATTTGTTGTCTCGATCGACCAATCTTTCGATCGATGAAAACTTTCTCCCGATCAACCGAGAAAGCCTTCACCGATCGGAAAGTTCAATTGGTACAACAAATTAATTCAATTTTGAATTCACCTACTTTCCGATCGGAGACAACAAATATATTGAAACAATTCGTTGTTTCCGATCGAATCACCTACTTTCCGATCGGTGAAGGCTTTCTCCGTCGACCGGAGAAGCCTTCACCGATCGGAAAGTTCAATTGGTACAACAAATTAATTCAATTTTAAGTAAAACCAACATTTATCATTTCAAATTTCAACATTCCACATATAAATCTAAAATATTTCCTATCGGAAACTTGTAAAACCAACAATAACCAACAAAATATTTCCTATATTTCCTAAACATTATTATAATCTTACAAAAATCAAAAATCATCAAAATCATCTTAACATATCAAAACAAAATCGCAAAAATCGCATAATTATATTTATAGCAAATAATATGGCGAAAACATAAAACATACCAAATATTCTCGCCGATTCGAATAAGCAACCAAATATTCTCACTTCCTTTCTTCGATTCGAATAAGCAAAACCCTAATTATTAGAAAATTGAGTTAATACATAATTATTAAAAATTCAAATAAAACTCTCCTGTCGACCGGAAACATCCCACCGAAACTTCAATTTTATAAATTATTTTGGCGTTACTCTTGTTCTTCACGCTCTTCTTATCTTTCGACGGAATGGGAATGATAATGGAAATACAAATCGAAATTCACGGAATGGGAATGAAAATTGAAGAAAATTATGAAGAACGAAATTCAAATTTTTGAAGAAGAATTTGAATGAATGTGAATCGTGAATGTGGGTGAGTTTTCAAATTTTTGAAGAAGAATTTGAATCGTGAATTGAATGCGTGAATGTGGGTGGTTTTAAGAGAGTTAATGTTAGCACGAAACAAAAAGGAATCGATTCCATTTCGCACGAAAAAAGAATAGATAAGGCGTCTGCAAAATTTCGCAAATTTTTCACCGTGTTGTTCTGCAAATTTTATTTGTTTTCGAACAAGAATATAGTTTTTAATAGGTTTGGGTATAGGGTGTAGTTAATTTTAGTTTGGATATGGGGTGTACTTAATTTTTGATAGTTGAGTATATAAGTTGGGCCCCCTAAATCATACTCCCTCCGTCCCACCCAAGACGGCTCATTTTTTTCGGTACGGTTATTTAGGAGAATGATATAAAGTGAATAAAGTGATAAAAAATAGGTAGGTCCCACAACTTTTGAAGAAATAATTATTTCCTAAAAAGGAAACAGGCCATCTTGGGTGGAACAGCTCAAAAAGGAAAACGAGACATCTTGGATGGGACGGAGGGAGTATCTATGATCATCTTTTTAATTTCGACATAACTTTTAAGATGTTGTAAATAACTTTTCACCATCAAACATTTTACAATTAAGCTCATCCAATTTTCCGGCTAACCAAACTTTCATAGTCTTAATTTTTAGGACTATAATTAGTATGAGAAATTACAAGTTGAGTTTTGATAACTTCGAAAAAATAAATATTTTAGCATATAGGTTGACATTCGATACTTACTAACAACGATACATTTCAATATCCAATAATCAATCACAATTACTTGAAACAGCTACGGAAAAATTCGTCATCATCAACAAATATTTAACGTCGACTCATATATCAAAATGATAATCTCTCTGATTCTGTCAAAGTCCGACCTTTCATTTTTCGAATCAAAGAGCTTGAACGATAAAAAATTAAAATTAAAAGTTTCTAATCGTCGAAAAATTAAAATGAATTTTTATTTCAAAAAATTGAAAGATGGTGTACTTGTTTACTCAATTTCACAATTGTATCCAAATGGCATATCCCATTTTAAAACTTCTCAAATTGTAGATTAGGATGCATGCAGACATTATTCTATGTAGCCATCTGGTTTATTTATATTTGGTTCTTACAAATAATTACATACATTTATTAACATCTTAACTACACTACATAATGACTCCCTTAGGAGACTCGGATATTTGATATCACATATGCAAATACGAGATAATGCTTCCGTGATCAAGTTAAGGCTTGATTTAATTAATTTGGAGAAATTAAATTGCAATAATTAGATAATCTGCAATTAACGGCTCAAGCTTAATTATATTTAATTAAATACATGACATGCATGTTAATAGCACATGGAAACACGCAACATCCATCACATGATGTCGGCCATTTCTATTGCTTCGAATTAAAGACTGCACTGACAATTTTTTTCTCTCATCTTTCCGCTCACATATTTCACATTTCAGACATATATCCACATAAATTAATGTAGAATTTATTTCTTATGACAATTCATGTTGATTTCGTTAGAACGTAATTTTAATTATTTAATGAATAGTTAAATCCCTAAATTTTTGTTATTTGAGTATTTCATATTCAATTATTCGTTGTTTGTATAATTCATGTTGTCGTGTATGTAATCTTAGTTTTGTGTATGCTATCACATTCCAATTAATTGTTATATTCATGAAATTTATATTGTTGTGCATATAATCGTAGTGATTGTTTATATAAGAACAATTACGTATATATATAATATATATATAGGGGTTGGTTATAGAGAGAACCACCTCTTAGATAAGAACTAAGAACCAATAACTACCGTTAGATTAAGTAAGATCGGACGACACATAATTATTTAATGATAAAAATAGCCAAATCCCTAAATTTTCGTTATTTGGATATTCCACATTCTATTTTTCGTTGTTCATATAATTCATGTTGTTATGCATATAATCATAGTTCTTGTGCATGCTATTCATTCCAATTCATTGTTATGTTCATGTAATTCATAGTGTTATGCATATAATAGTAGTAATTATGCATACGAGAATAATTACGAAAATCAATATACAAATCCCTTGATTTTAGGGCTAAACGGTTATCATTAAATTATGAGGATAATTAACTATTTATAATTAATCTTGACCATTAGATTATAAAAATGAATGGACCACATTAGTTCTTAGTTCTCAAAAAGTTGGAGTTCTCATTTGATCCACTCCCTATATATATATATATATATATATATATATATATATATATATATATATATATATATCTCTTAATTATAGGTTAAATTGTTATTATTAAAATTTGAGGATAATAAAAGATTTATAATTAATCATGACCGTTGGATTATAAAAATGGATGGACCACATTAGTTCTTGGTTACCGAAAAGTTGGAGTTCTCATTTGATTCATTCTCTATATATGTTCGAAAGATCACTGAGCTGGCGGAGACTTAGAGGGTGTTTTGCTGAGCTTATAAGCTCTTTAAAACAGCTTATAACCAGTTTAGGAGTTTATAAATTGTTGCAAGGTGTTTGGCAAAATAAGCTCCTAAACAGCTTTATAAGCTATGAAAATAAGCTCCAACAGCTTATAAGCTTCCCTAAAAATAAGTTGGTCAACCCTAACTTATTTTTTCATAAAGTTATAAGCAATCATGAATTTACCAAAATAACTTTATTATAGTTCGTTATTTCCTACACATACACTATCAACTTCATCTCTCATCAATTTTATCTCTATAACTATATTTTTCTCTCTAACTCACGATTATTTCTCTAACATAAAATCAATTATCCAAACACTTTAACAACTTATAAGACTTGGGACATTACCTCTTATAAGTTCTTGAAACATCTTATAAGTTCTTGTAACTTATAAGCTCTCTAAAATAAGCTTAGTCAAACACCCCTTAGCTCCATCCCTAAGCTCGACCTATGGATTGAGTTCCAAAAATGAGCAGAAAAATCATAACCTCTCAAACAAATTGCAAAGATGCACAAGAGAAATTTTCCGACATTTGAAGATGAGTTGTACTATTGAATTTTTTTCTTGCCCAACTTTTGACAAAATGTTACATGAAAAATGTCCAAACTAATCTCTTCGAGCCTGAAAAATTTATCATATACCATTTTTGAATATATCTTTGAGAGCTCGATTTTTGTGTGTATACTCAAGATCGTATTATTTTTACAATTCATTTCAAAAATTTGGACATGAAATGCAATTAATTAGCCTACTGATAGTGACGCATGAATTGCCACATAATTTAAAATTTAAGAATTTTTTATTTTCAAACATAAATATTATACACGTGCAATCTGTATGGTTACTGTAAAGTCACATATCAATATATGAGATTATCTCCAAAGCTTACAACAAATTGATGCGATTGATTTATTCTCTATCTAATATGAATGCGACAAATTAATATAATACCAATAGATACAAACACATATCTTATAATAAATATATTTAGATGCCCAACTTTTTAAGCCAAGAAGATGCTCTATAGTACTTCACATGACGGTGAAATTTTATGTTGTTTTTTTTTTTTTCTTTTTCTTTTTTGACATAAAATCATGAGAATATTAGTTCACACTGTAATATCATTATCATTATCATTATCATTATCATTATTATTATCATTATCAGTATCATTCATGTGACATTTATTAATATGTGAAAGAGAACAGATCGAAAAACTAGATACGAACGAACAAATCATCGTGCACGTAATTTTATCAATTTACTGTATAGCGAAATATATAAGTTCATCTATGAAAATATTTATTTTGATATTGCGAAGTTAAAAATATTTATTAGGATAAAAAATTAAAAATAAAAATTTTCGTACCTTATCGATTTATAAAATTTACGATTATAAAGAGTTGTTGCTTATGAACGGCTATTTTTATACCTAAATTTAAAGATGGGGAGGCAGCCCCCTTTGTAGGCAAAATATATAGACTATAAAATAAGGATGATACAGTAACAATGACTATATTTTATCTTTTTTGTATTAACTTATATTCAATTTTTATTTTATAAGAATGGATGTTTTATTAGCTCTCTCTAAATAAATTGTACCGCGAAATAACAACGAGAGTATAAGAGGGGAGTATAATTATTCTTACGTAGATATCATTCAGTTTAAATCAACTTCTTCATTTTACGTATCTTTCTATTTGAAAAATACATGTGAATTAAGCATAATTACTTTTAACACTAATTAATTCAAATAACTTGACTCGAGATCAATAATTAAGCTTGATTTATCTTTTGTTTGATTTTTTTATCTGCCATTTATATATTCAATTTAATCTTCTGACAATGAATCTGCCGATCCATTACATATATATAGTTTATTTTTACGGACCAACAATGACAATAATTTCGTAATATCCATAGATAATTAATCAAAATATTTTATTAACATTGTTTTCTGCTCATCCTTAAAAGCATTAATGGAGGAGAGAAGATTCAAATAAATTAATTTAAGAAAATGATGGCGTATGACTGTAGTTTTGACAAATCACATGAGATGTGGCATCTTCATGGGCTCTTTTAGTTTCAATTATCTACTTATTTTATAGTATTTTAATTTATTTTTCAGACTCGATTTTTTTTGCTCAATAATACTAAAGCAAAGTAGGGTAAGAATTTCTATATAGATTCATAGGACATATTTAGAAGCTAGCCAGGCATATAATCAAAATTAATACAACGGCGACTAGTTATGAATTAGTTGGTGACCATTTTATCATGAGATGAGAATGAATATCTATGAAAATTAATGAATCATTGCGAAAGTTAATGAATAAAAAAAAATTTTGCCTCTCATGGATTCGAACCCGATGAAAATTCAATTTTGGATTCATTAACTTTCGCAACGTATTCATTAACTTTCATAACATATTCATTTTGTTCGTAAAAATTTCGTAGTTCTTAGTTCTCACGTTAAAATTGGTTCTTATTTGAACCTCACTTTATATAGGGAGGTTAACGTGAGAACCATTTTTATTGTGAGAACGTGAGAACCAAAACCGATGAATTCACGGTGAAAGTTGATGAATCCATCGGAAAATTATCGAATCCCAAAAATAGAATTTTGCCTCTCATTGGATTCGAACCGGTGAAAAATTCGAATTTTGAATTCATTAATTTTCTCAACGGATTCATCAACTTTCATAACTAATTCATTTGGTTCTTGGTTTTAGGATAAGAATGGTTCTTATTTGAACTAAACTATATATATATATATATATATATATAATTGAATGCAATTTGAAATAGTGAATCCAATCAAAACCATAATTTAAATACTTCATTCGTCGATCATATTTATTCATTTAATTCCATTTTGGTACGTCCATAAAATCCGTTCACTTTCCTTTTATAAACATGAATCTCACTCAATAATCAACACTTTTATCCACACTCAACTCATATATTTACAAAAAAATCACTCATGATCTACCTTTTTCATTCGCATGACATATGTTTTATTGTGTGTATCTCATTCTTTATTCACTTTATACTCAATGTATTTATTAAAACTCGTCTCGATATAAATTATGACTATGAGGGTGTTTGTCTGAGTTTATAAGTTCTTTAAAACAACTTATAAACAGTTTAAGAGCTTATAAGTTGTTGCAAAATATTTGACAAAATAAGCTCCTAAACAGCTTATAAGCTGTGAAAATAAACTCCAATAACTTATAAGCTCCCTAAAAATAAGTTGGTTAACCCTAACTTATTTTTCATAAACTTATAAGCAATCATAAATTTACCAAAATTATCTTATTATAGTTCGCTATTTCTTACACATACACTATTAATTTCACCTTTCATCAATTTTATTTCTCTAACTATGATTTTCTCTCTCTAACTCACGATTCTTTCTCTAGCTTATAAGATCAATTATCCAAATACTTTAATAACTTATAAGCACTTGAGACATTACCTCTTATAAGTTATTGAAACATCTTATAAGTTTAGTCAAACACCCCTCATGAACGTAACTTGTAAGGAGCAGTCATGTTCTTGATATTTTATAAGCCATAGGCAAAATAAGGAATATAGGCCCCCATTTTTTAAAATTCATAGAAAACACTCAGTCATTATCTTCTGTGCGTACAAGGTAAAACTTCTGTTTTCTTACAATAACTTGCAAACGATACAAGACGAATAAACTACACTTGAAAAATCACGTGTGACAGACTTAAACCTAGAAATAGTGAGGTTTGAACTCATGATCTTTAGCCACATTAACTAACTTTATCATTAGACCGTCCAAAATGATCCATTTTATTATACTTATAAGATAAATCGAATTTATAAATTTAAGTAAAATTCAAGTGATCTATAAACAGAAATATATAATAAAAAATTATCAAAAACATATGCAATTTACTTTTTATCCTTATATTTATATATCTCAACTCTCATCTACGATACGATATCATAAAAAATAATTTATTCGAGTATTTATAAATACAAAATCATTAATAATCACATCAACATCAATATTTTATAATATATTTATGGACCAAATGAAAACATATATCTATAAATAAAATATAGAAAGATTTAATAATTTGAATATTTAAAAAAAATTATTTAAATTATATAATATTTTGAATCTAAATAAAATTACATAAATTATTTTTAAGATAATTTGGATTCCCTGAAATGATGGACCCTGGACGATCGACTGGTGTAATAATTATGCATGTCCGTCAAATTCTATTGACAAGTGAGACGCGCCAAAATTTTGATTAGGACAGTCGAACTACTCTCATGAAAAACAAAATTTGACGTTTCTACAGGTCTGATGATTTGTTAAAAAAGGAACATAAATCAAAATATTCTCATAAAAAAGCTAAAAATTGTTATATATGTATGTATACACACAGGCAGGAGCCCGGGGCCCATGGCCCCCCAATTTTTTGGAAAAAAATAGCTATATATTTTATATGTGAAATAATATTAGAAGAGTTTGTCCTATCCTGATGGTTAGGAGTTGTTTCTATTTTTTGAAGAACTGTGTTCGAACTCCAGGCGCGCATCTCTTCTCTTATTTTTTTTCTTATTTCCTTGTTTTTTTCTCTCTTTTTTTCTCTTCTTTTCTCGTTTCCTTGTTTTCCTCTCTCTCTTTATTTCCTTCTTTTTTTTTTCCTCCTCTCTTTTTCTTTTTGGCTTGTGCTTCCCCTCCCCCCACCTCTCTCTCTATTCTATTTTTTTTCTTTATTTAGGAATCTTTTTTCTTTTTTTCTTTCTTATATAATTTGTTTTATGTTGATAAAATAAAATATGTATGCAAATATGCGTACTCTCTATAAATATTTAACATTTAATAACTAAATCTATTATAGTCTAATGAGTTAGAATTTTTATCTCTATGCAAATAATCAAGTTTTATGCAAATAATCAAGTTTTATATGTGAATTAATATTACCAATCAAATTTCTAAAAGGATTATTATTATATTATTAAATTATTATTATTTTATAATTTTATTTTATTACCTTTTAAAATTATAATTAATTGGTCCCGAGAAAAAAATTCCTGCTTCGTCACTGTATACACATATCAATAGGTATATAGTATCTTCTTATAGTTTGGTCCTTCGCCGTTACCTTGACTTTTGGTGGTGATTTGCGTGTTGTAATTTCTCACTAATCTCGGTGGAAAACAACTTTACAATTATTAGTCATATTTCAAATTTCGTATGATATTTCTTTTAATTTATTTTACAATTATTTGTCACCAATCACGTTTCCAAATGTATTTTCCGTCTTGTTGTATGTTTATAACACATCACAAAATCAACAATTTTCACTGGTCTCTCCATATACAATAAAGAAGTTGATAATTGATCTCACCCCACATGCACATAATTCAACACATCCAATATTTCATTTATTTCAAAAGCTCGTACAATTTTTTTAATCTTTTTTTACTAATCTATATATATGTGGCTGGTGGAATTGCTCAATTTCACCACCCCACCCACCCACCCCACCCCACCCCACCCCACAACAAACACTTGTTTGCTTTACTGCCTTTACATGTACAGTATAATTACTATCCAACTGTTTCGTTCAAAATTTCAACTTCAATTGAAGAAATGGGGCTGCTATTAACAGCCCTTTTCATCTCATCTCTCCTCCTCTCGCCCAATGCCGCGGCGGCGGAGCGCCGCCTCAACGGTACCGCGAGAAAGCTCGCGGGCGGCAGATGCAACATCTTCCGTGGCAAATGGGTGTACGACGCCTCCTACCCCCTCTACGATTCCTCCAGGTGCCCCTTCATCGACGACGAGTTCAACTGCCTCAAATACAACCGCCCCGATCGGAATTACCTCAAATACAGATGGCAGCCTTTCTCATGCAACCTACCCAGGTACAACCCTGCGTTCACACGCACCAACACGTGTGCGTGCGTGTCTGTGTTGGCAAAATCTGGGGTGACTTTGATTTTGTTTTGAAATTTTGCAGGTTTAATGGGTTGAATTTTTTGGAGAGAATGAGGGGGAAGAAGATCATGTTTGTGGGCGACTCACTGAGTCTGAACATGTGGGAATCGCTGAGTTGCATGATTCATTCATGGGTGCCTAAGGCGAGGACCTCACTCGTTCGACGCCAGGGATTGGGTCAACTCACTTTCCTGGTGAGTTCGGTTATTTATTTAGTTAACACAGCTTTTACTTCTACGTTTTTTACCCATGCATTTTTTATTTTAATTTTTGCTATTAATTACTCCATCTATTCCATTTAAAATATCTCACTTTTCTTTTGGATTATCTCATTATAAATATTTCATTCCATTTTAGAAAGTAATTATCCTTTCAAAAGTATGAATCCTACACACTTTAATATTTTAATTACTTTATACTTTTTTTTAAATTCCTATATCCAAAAGAAATGAGATATTTTAAATAGGACAGAAGAAGTATATCGAGAGATCTATTAATCGCGCGTCATAATACGACGTAGGGAAAGTTGACTTGACTTATATATTCGTATAATGATGAATTAATAAAATTTCATTTTTGGGGAAAATAATTTAATTTTAGTTTTTATTTGTGAAATTCAATTAATTGGGATATTAATTTCGTACTTTTTAAACTTTAGGGAAAAGGGTCAGTATGTATTAATTGGGTTCTGCTGTTTCTGTCTGTCCCATTATATTTTGGCTACTTTTAATCCTTTCTAATCATCATACGACAGTGTTCTGGGATGCTACATATTAAAATTTCAATTGATAATAAAAAATTAGTAGTATTATATGCGCAAATGTTTATAATAATCATGAATTATTTTATTTTCTAAATCTACCGGCTCTTAATCAAATTGAGCTAAGTTTCCTATAAGTATGAAATTGGTAAATACATGTATACCATAAAATTTACAATTACCACCGATAAAATAAGAACTTATAAAAGATTTTACATCTTGATTATTTTAGTGGATCATTAATCTTCTTATATATATATTAATAATATTTTATGCATGCATATTTGCTGATAGAGAAATGATGGCCTCCTAAATGCATACATAGATATATAAAATTAACTTACACAAATTGAAAGTTTAATTACTTGACATGTGACCAGTCGCACTTTGATTAATACAAACCGAATATTATCAGTCTTATATTTACTTAAACTAATTGCAAATGTTAAAAATTATTAAATGAAAAACTTAGCGTGTGAATAATATTTAATTTGAACATTTAAGAATATATTTGTCATAAATTCAGTAAAAGGAATAAGAAGTTCTACAACAACTAATTTCGTCCTGTTAGTATTATAATATATTATAGTTATGTATACTTTTACGTGAATTATGGTGTGTTTATGAGTCATGAGTCATGACTAGTGATAGTGACTAGACAAATTCCTATCTCATGATGAGACAGTTTCAAACAAAATTCCCTCTTTTTTTTTCAATCGTGACCAACTTTTTTTTTTTTTTTTTTGTAATACGAAATTTTAAAGGTTGCGTCGCGGTGGTCAACCCAGACTTTTACTTTTACATTAACCACTCTACCACTAGGCCAACACACACACACACAATCGTGACCAAATTAATGCTCTAGAATACACTTGGAACAAATATGGGCCATTTACACACTCTATTCTTTAAGAACAATCCCTCATTTCCTCAATTTGATAATACTAACCAAAACATATGTTTTATTTAATAAAAAATAGAAATAATGTCATCATTATATATGTGATATCTGTCAATAATATTAAAATTAAAAAAAATAGGGCATCCACCCTACTTGAATTTGATAGGTAGACTTGGCTAATAATTGACCTCAAAATTGAATTTGTTAATTTTGGAGGTTGCGGCTAGGGTTACATCTTTATTAGGTGGCGTTGATCGATTTTTCAAACATTAAAGGCGATAACCGTGCTGAAAAATATAGGCCCACAAACTATCTTTTATAAAGTGGCCGATGCCCCAAACACTATCTTTACCATATAGTACCATATTTTTTTGGGGTCAATTTAATGTAAAAATTTTAAAGATTGCGTCATGATGGATTCGAACCCGAGACCTTTAGCCTCAGGCATTAACCACATGAGAAAATGTTATGTGGTTAATGTGAACCCTAGGTAAATTTATTTCATGTAAAAGAGATTAAATCGAATTAAGAAAACTTGATGTTGCCACATTTTTGTTCTATGCTGTTTTTCACAATTATCTTACTTATATTACTTATGTTAAAATTAAATTCTTCTTGAGAATGAAGTTGTGAAATTATTAATTAATTTAGAGGACATTTTGGGTGGTTGATTAGGTCAATAATTTATAAGATTGAGTATTTGAAGAATTATATGATTAAACATGCTCAAAAATTGTTCAATCTATTAAGTATGGGTGGATTTGTCTATATATTCCTCAAATAAGTTCCTTTTATTCAAAAGAGAGTTAAACCTCACAAGAAACATATAATAGTTTTAGCATAGGACCTTATTTTACGGACATTATAGTTTCATATTTCTATTTTTTTTATATGTAGCGCCTTTAAGAAAAATCATATTTATGTAGTGATGATGACATATTATGTAGTTCAAAATAGTATGTACACAAAAATACAAATCAAAATGACTAGGGAAGGTGAGAAAAAAGAAAGAAAAAAGAAAAATACCAATTTGTGTCATCATGAATCTTGGCATAATTGGCGCCTATATATGTAATCAAGCAATTTGAATAACAACTCGAATTCAAAGGAAAAGGGACTTTATGAGATGAATTGATTATTATTTTTGAAAAAAAGGCAACCAATGATTGATTTCACCAAACTCCATTTTGTCCAACTCTTTTAGTTGTTGTTTTTCCCACCTACAGAAGCAATTAACTCAATAAAGAAAAAAAATCAATAAAGTTCAATATAATTATTAATAATAATTTCAAGCTTATAACCCGGGTGTTTGGCTGGTAATGGTCGAGTGGATTACCTAATATCTAGTAGGTTATAATTTGAAATAATGAAAAAAAGTTTAATAATTTCTTTTACTTTGTCGTAAACCAAGAACGTAATGGGTATTAAATGTTGATTATAATGTACCAGTTAAGAGAAACAAAGGTCTTATATCTCCTTCCATACGGAGGGATTTAATAATTTTGTCCCCACGAATTTAACTCAGTTGGTTAAGAGCTAATAGATTTGGAACAATGATTTATTAAGGATTGATTTCTAGCTATCGTAATGTGGGAGTTTCACCCTATTTAGGGTGACTCCTTATGGGTACTAGACAAAATCTTTCTAGCTTCTTAACCATTAGTCACTGTGAGTGATTTATCCTCTCACATTCTCATACAGCTGGGATACGAAGGCTCTGGGGGAGAGCTTCTCCTTTTTGGTACAAGATTTAATAATTCTAAAGCTTTGCGATTTGCAGTCCAATTAATGATACAAATTAATAAGTCAGTAACAGTATCCATATATTTAATTATGACACATCGTAAACCATAAGTCTCATCTCCCTCATTTATGAGGGTGTTTGTTGTTTATAAGCCTCAAACAATTTATAAGTCGTTTTCGAGTTTAAAAAGCAATTCTGTTGCTTTTGTTTATAAGCTCAGCCAAACACCTCTATACATAGTTCATAACAATATTTGGTTCAGTTTCAATATTTTTTTTTTTGTGAAAACATAAATAGTGGAGTAGAGAGTGCAATTATTGCAACTGAGAAGGACATTTATATTATTTTTTGACTCTTTGCTTCGTTTCTTTTGCATCCAAACTTAATGTCGATGTATACTCCAATTTATTCGAATACAACGCCCGTTCATTTATGACCAACTAAATGAAGGAGAATAGGGATGCAGTTTAAAATTCAAATATTTCCTTTCTAAAAATAAAATTTAAACTATTGTATTGGAATTTGGAGGCTGGATCTTTAATTTTTTTTAATATACTCCGTACGGTCACCTCATTTATTATATTTTTTCACAATTCATTATGCATCCTCTGATTTAAATTTCTTTATAGAGGTTTTATTATTTGTTTTTGGGGTAGGAAATGTTGTTATTGAACAAATATACTGTTACATCAAAAACTATGACCGTTTCTCAAAATCTAACATATACTACTGTTTTTTTAGAAGAGAGTAGTATGGGTTTATAAGATTATATTCTTCCTTAATAATTTAAAACATAATAATTTTAAGACTATAAATTTATGTATAAGTCCAATCTATCAAATATAACTCAGAATCTTCACAGAAATTGACGACAGAAATTCAAATTACAGTAGGCCCGGATCCACATATTTTTTCTTCTAAAATAAATCCTAAATCAACTATAATTCATATTAACATCATAATAATAATCTAAATACACAATGACACTATAATAGTTATTTAGAATTTTACAATCATCATTATACAATAAGATGTTAGTTATAAATTTACTTTTGCTTTCATGACAACAAATGATATTGCAATAATAATAGAAGAAGTAACACATATATCTTAGCAAATAGACCATTCATATCTAATTCATATACAAAGTTTCTTCGAATACAAGATACAATCTTCTAATGTCATTGATCTACCATCCAATTCCAAAACCTATTTTATCCAACTTCGACTAGAAAAAAAAATAATATAATACACTTACTAATACACTTACTAATATATATATATATATATATATATATATATTATTTCTGAATCTCAGAAATCAAGATTCAGATCCAGATTCGGATTTTAAAGGAATGGTCTGGATCCGATCCAGATTCATCAGATCTTATTTTTTGAAGATCTAGATCCTAAAAAATGGATTTAGATTTATGGATCTGGACCGGGTCCAGGTTCCACTGCCATCCCTAACTAGGGAAGTAGGGATTAACTAGTATTTTAATTATGATTTACTAATTCATGTTTAGAATTTTATTAAACTCGTAATTAGAGTTTAATTAATGATCTAACTGTGTGAACGTACACTCCAGAGTCAAGCCCATTGATTTATCACTTGTTTTTCTATAAGGATAGCAATACCCCGTTAAGTATCAGAAATAACAATCTCCATCAGTTGAGTTGGAAATCTTTCATCCAAACAGTCGGACTGATTCTGAAATTCTAGTTGGCATCGGACAACAAATTCGTGGTCCATTTCTAGTCTACAAAAGAAATAATAATTGTACGTTATAAAGGTTAGTTTTTACATAATTTGGTATACCAATTAGTCCTTCGGGCACGCTCTAATCAGGTTGATCTTACGTGCACCCTCATATATGTAACACATATTCCCACATATAGAGGGTCGGAAGTTTACATATATATGCGTTAGCATATAAGATCGACATGATAAGAGTTTTTGTATTTCTCCTTCAGAGCTAGACATCATTTGCTCAAATTATTATTCTTTGTCGACTTTATGAATCAACTTTAAGCAGATAAAAAAGTAGTGAACGGTGTCCTTTTAGAATTGCTCTTTCTTTTTCTTAATTCATAAAAGTAATAAAAATTCGATTTTAGTATATAGAAGATGAAATCTTTCTAGATTTTAGGGTATTTGTAGAGTAACAAGCAAGACACTTTTGTTAATTAATTTTATATTTACCATATATAGTTTACATGTATTTCTTTTAAGATTCAAGATACGTATAATATTATAAGTTCTAAATTAATATATTAAAAATAATCGCAAATAATTTGTCCAATAATAAAACTAGTACAAACATCACCATATCTAAATAAAATAGAACTACAATCCACACATGACGTAATCGAATCAAACACCTCAAATCAAGAAAAGTCTTTTAATGTCTCAAATTTGCCACTTACTTTAGACCTGATTGACTGTCTACAATTGTTGTTCATTAGGAGATTATGACATCTAAACAGAGAATTAATTATATGGTAAATATTATGGCCAATTTATGCGTGCTTTTTTCAAAAATGTGCTGCAGTTTTTTATGGTGACATCATTTTTAGAAGGATTTCTAGCTGCCAATATGATTTTGTTTTAATACCAAGAAAATGAATTAATCCTAAATTTGAAATCAAAATTAATTTTAATTGGGAACTATTCCGTCGCTATCCAAAGTGTGAGATATTTTACATACTTTGAGCTAAAAATAATTCTTTGGATGGGAAAATAATCAGGATTATGGAGTCAAATTGTTATTGTATCGCACTCCATACCTAGTCGACATGGAGATCCAAAAAGCGGGTCGGGTTTTAAAGCTGGACTCAATCCGAAGCGGGGATGCCTGGCGAGGAATGGACGTCCTCATCTTCAACACGTGGCATTGGTGGACCCACACCGGAAGTTCTCAGCCGTACGTTTGATTTTCTCTTCTTGTTTCTAAAAATGAATTTCATTTGTTTTTTTATTTATGTAATGAGTTGGTATAATATATATATGTAGGTGGGATTACATAGAAGAAGGAGGGAAATTGTACAAGGACACGAACCGTTTGATAGCATATTACAAAGGGTTGACTACTTGGGCAAGATGGGTCAACCGAAATATAGATCCTTCCAAAACTAAAGTCTTCTTCCAAGGAATCTCTCCCACACATTATGAGTAAGCACTATCTTTTTCTTTTCACAAAGTTATTCCTGTTGAATCGAATATGTATATACTGTTGAATCGATTTGAATGATCGAATCAAATCAAACCGTAGTATTTTGGTCTGTCCGGTTCGATTTGATCAAATCTTTCGAAACTGAAATTTCTTCGGTTCAGTTTGGTTTGGCCTTCCAAAGGCTTCTGGCTGAAATTTTAGTAATTAATTTCTTAAAATTATTTTTAATAACTGCAATGTATTAGTCTATAAATATTATGTTTAAGTTGTTTAATTGATTTGGTTTACGGTGATAGAGATATTCGGTTTGTTTTCATTTGGTGGGGGGTATTTTAGTACCGAACACTCACTATGGTCTAATGGAATAGCTGGTACGCGAGAAAAGAATAGAATGCAATCACGATTTTCAACGTTCATTCCCAATCTTATAACTCGTAACTCGATGTATATATTTTGGTTGATTTTAATGTAAAAATACGTTTGTTATGTTGAAAGGAAGTCCCAACAAATCATATGAAGAGTTAGATTTAATTTTTTGACCAAAAAACTTGAGTGCAGGGGAAAGGATTGGAATGAGGCATCAAAATCATGTAAAAGTGAGGGACAGCCATATTTTGGATTGAGGTATCCAGCAAGCACACCGCCAGCAGCAGTTGTAGTGAACAAAGTGTTGAGCAGAATCAAGAAGCCTGTGTATTTGCTTGACATCACACTACTCTCTCAATACAGAAAAGATGCACACCCCACCTTGTATAGCCTCCACAATGGCTTGGACTGCAGCCATTGGTGCCTCCCCGGCCTCCCCGACACGTGGAACCAGCTCCTCTACACGGCCCTCGTTGGCTGAGGACCGGCCGGGGGGCATGGCTAGGGTTGGATTCTCTATTTTCCTTATCGTGTTTTAGTCTGGCGAGACTAATTTATTTCATTGGTTCGTGTCTATGTGTTTATAGATCCGCGGTGGTGTCGTGTGGTCGGGATGAGATAGAAAATAAAGGATCTCTCGTGTGTGTAGGGAGGGTTTATTGATAGAGAGGAAATTCATTTTCTTTCTAATTTCATATTTGTTGTGAAAGTAGTTTAATAAGAGGGGAGGTGGTGGTTCAAATGTAAACTAGTTCATTGTTTTGGCAATTGAAAGATCTAATTGCCTGAATTGGTGAAAGTCAAGATTACAAATTCATGTACTCACTACAAAAATATAGCCGATCAGCGACGGATTAGCGACGGCCGAAATGCGGGTCGTGAATCAGCGACGGATTAGAGACGGAATAAAGAGGAATTTTTTGCGACGGATCGTGACGGATCGAGACGTAACATGGCGGGATTTCATGCGAAGTATTAACGACGGAATTTCCGTCGCTATTCGTCGTTAAATTTAACGACGGACACTATCCGTCGTTAAATTTAATTTTTTTTGTTATTTTTTTAAATTGGATAAATAGTCCGTCGCTAATCCGTCGTTAGAACCATGCGGATTTTTTTAGTTTTTTTAATTTAATTTAACGACGGAAAAAATCCGTCGTTAATGTTAATTTTGAATTTTTTATTCCCAATAATTTTAGCGACGGAATATCCGTCGTAATGTAATCATAATTAACGGCGGAATGAAGTCCGTCGTTAAATTAAAATGTTTTTGATTTTTCATATTCATGCGTAAATTAACGGCGGATATTTTTCCGTCGTTAAACTTATACCGTCGTTAAATTCATTAGTCCGTCGTTAATCCGTCGTTCGGGGTTTTAAATGTAACGACGGATAAGTCCGTCGCTAATCCGCCGCTAAAAATTTAATTACAGACGGGCGCCTTCCCCAATTTCAGATCGAAATTGAACCTCCTCCCACCCCACCCCCAATGACCCCAAATCGCCACCATGTTCCTCCTCGCCACTGCATCCATGGCTCCTCCCGACTCCCCCCACCGCCGCGCCCACGACCCACCCCCGCCCCGCCACACCCACCTCCACCTGCTGCGCCTGCCCGCCCCGCCCGCCCGCCCCCAAGCCGCCGCCCCACCGCCGCCACCACCAGCCCCCCACCCCCACACCATGTGCCTCACCCCACCACATGCCCCCACCCCCACACCATGCCCCCACCCCACCCCCCACACATGCCCCTTAACCCCACCCCAACCCCTCTTGCCTCCGTCTTGCGCCGCCGCCGCCGTCCCACCGCCCCATAGCAGCCGCCGCCCACCTCCTGCCGTCATCCGTCCGGGTTGGTTTGTTTGGTTTTTAATTTTTATATATTTGTTATATATATTGAATTGATAGTTAAAATTATTATATGATGTATTGAATTGATAGTGAAAATATTATATATGATATTGAATTGATAGTGAAAATATTATATATGATGGATTGAATTGATAGTGAAAATTGAATTGAGTTTATCGAATTGATAGTGAAAATGATGCATTGAATGTTAGTCTTGTGATTTGGGCTTGTGAAATTGATAAGTTTGGATGTGAATTGGGATGATAAATTCATCGTTTCGTGAGTTAACAGACGCATATGTGGTGTTTGATAAAAATGTTTGCGAAAATTGATAAGCTTGGTGTGAATATGTTTAACTTGGATGTGAATTGGGATGATAAATTCATCATTTCGTGAGATGTTTTGAGTTGTTAAGTGTATAATTATGCATATGGTGATAAATTGGTGAAATTTGGATGAGTTTGGTTGAATTGAAATTTTATGAATTAATAACCCAAACCCATCTCCATTTTTAAATAAAACAAACCCATCTCCTTATTCTTCCCTTAAACGTCGTAATCCAGCTCAAAATCTTAGCCCACAACCCACCACCATAATAAATTTCATATTTCATAATTATTTAATAATTAAGTGTGATCACATTTTCTAAATGAGTGTGGTCCATATATGTCCTTGTATGAGGATGTCATCAAGAAACTACTTCATAGATGAATTAACATATTCTAAGTTATGAGTGTATAATTAGTTTATATTGTACAACTTATGTTGAACATATTTAATTAATTATTTATAATTAGGAGCTTGAAGAATGAATGACAATCGTGAGTGGATGTATAAGAGGTTTAGTTCGGTTGGTGGATTAAATATTGAATTTCGAGATGGACTTGAAAGTTTTATTGAATTCGCTAGTGCTCGCTTTTTATTCGCGGATGGAGAAAATCAGTGTCCGTGTAAGAAGTGTAAGAATATACCTTATCGAATAAAGATATCGTCGATTTCACTTATCAAAATTTGGATTTATTCCAAATTATCACACATGGATATTTCGAGGAGAGACAACCACAAGTAAGCACAATGTTGTGGATTCGGATGTTAACCGTCAACCAAATCGTATCATACGATGGTAGTGGATCTTCTTTGGTCCACGGTTCCAATTTGACGAGATCGAAGAGGAGCCAAATTCGATGCAAAAAATTTTACGATATGTTGAATCTCACGATAAACCTTTGTGGCGGGTTGCTCGGATCATACACAATTATCATTTGTGGCTCGACTTACGAGTTAGAAAGCGAGAACAACATTACGAGAAGAGTTTTGATCAAATATCGAACGATGAAAGAGTCGCATCCGGATGGAAATGCGTGCTGATGACTTCTACAAAGACGAAGAGATTGTTGCGTGGCATGGGGTCATCGTCATCCGCGGACTTCGATTGCATGGAAACATTTGAACACGAAGTTTCCTTATTTGCATCGTAAATTAAATAACGTGCGATTGGGACTCTCAAGCGGTTTTGACCATTCGGTCAATCAGAAAGCAATATTCATCATGGCCCGTTATATCGACCCTTTATAATCTTCCCCGGTGGTGTATGAAGGAGCAATACATGTTTCTTACGATCTTAGTGCCGGACCGCGTAATCCGAAGGAGAAGATTGATGTGTTCTTGCAACCATTGATAGCGAGTTAATAGATTTGTGGGATGACGGCGTTCTTACTTATGATGTATCGTTGAGCGAAATTTTCAAATGCACGTTGCATTACTTTGGACAATTAGTGACTTCCACGCATACTCTATGTTGTCGGATGGAGTACAATTGGAAGATTAGCTTGTCCAAGACTTGCATGGAGTATACCGATGCTTTTACTTTAGCTAAAAGTGGTAGCGTCATGGTTTGATAACCATCGTAAATTTCTAGCTCCTAATCACCCATTTCGAAGGGATCGAAGAGGTTTCGAAAAGAATAGACCGAATTGGATGGAGGTTGGAATTGGTTTGTTTGGTTGGATTAAATAGATCGAATTGGATGGAATTGTTGTTTGTATATTTGTTTGGGTTGGTTGTTTGAAAACAGTTTGGTATCAAAATTGAAATTGAAGTTGTAAACTGTTAATATAGCGACGGATTAGCGGCGGAATTAAGACGGTTTAGAGACGGTTTAGAGACGGATTAACAACGTGAAATAACCGAACCAACATGAAATTACGGACGGACTTGCGACGGTAGAGACGATTCTACGACGGATTCTGACGGAATATTTTTACGCAATAGAAAAAACTATAAATTTAGCGACGGACTTTATTCCGTCGCTCGCTAATTATACGGATCGAGACGGATTAGAGTCGAATAACGACGGATTAGAGACGGACGTTTAGCTACGGAATAAGTGTGTCGTTAATCCGTCGCTAACTTCTGACGGATTAACCGCGTTAACCACGGTATTTATATCGCATTTGACCGTTCTAAGGTCGCAGATTAGCGATCGAATATTCCGTCTCGTTCGTCGCTATTTTTAGCGACGGACATAATTCCGTCGCTAAACGCTTACCAACCAGTTTCGGCGACCCCAAATTCGTCGCTAATCCATTTTAGCGACGGATCGACAGGTTTCATGACGAATTTTCCGTCACGATCGATCGCTTTTTGTAGTGACTTTGATTATAAATATAGCTTCTAAAGATCGATTGTATCACCATAGATCTGTTGTAAAATTAGTAAATGTGATTTATATATGTAACTTACAAAATACAAATTCAAAACGACTAACATACATTTGGCTAATTGTGATACAAATTTTTACTTTTTAGTCTATATTTTTATAATTCAACATCAAATCCCGTACTTTTTATTTATTTTAAAATAGAATTTTCAGTACATTTATCTAGCAAAGTTGAAACTCGATAAATATACTGAAAATTCTATTTTTAAGGAAATAAACGGGAACTGATATCGAATTATAAAAATATAGACTAAAAAGTAAAAATACAAATCACAGTAACCCAAATGTATATTAATCATTTTGAATTTGTATTTTGTAAGTTACATATATAAATCACATTATAAAACTATTTTGATCTGGAACATGTAGTTATATACTCCCCCTATCCCATTTAAAATGTCTCATTTTCCTTTTTGGGTTGTCCTATTACAAATATCTCATTCCATTTTAGGAAATAATTATCCCTTCAAAAAGTGAGGACTGAGAACCCTACCCACTTTTTAACACTTTAATTACTTTATATATTTCTTCTAAATACCCGTACCCAAAAAAAATAAGACACTTTAAGCTGAACGGAAGGAGTACTACACAACTAAAATAGAAGAGTGAACACTAAGATATTTTCGAGTTGGTAAATAATAAGGATTTAATCATATAATTTTCAGAATTGAAATAGAGAATCATTGTTCAGCTGTCATGAGTTATGAATATTTTTGAGTCCCATCAATAATATTCGGAGGAAAAGATAATATATTCGAAGAAAAAGTATATTCGTAGCTACTTTTCTCAAAAGTTGATCACTCTTCCTTCTCCCTAAAACATTAAAACTTAAAAGCAATCCTCCATCAGCTAAATATGATGCCTTTCCTTTTTCTTTTTCTTTTTCAAAATTATTAGCAAATATATACGAGGTGTAACTAAAATACAAAGATAATTAACTTCATTTACTTTCTAATTACGTATATGAGTATAACATACTGCATCCAAATGAAATACTCCCCGTCCCCCAATTTCCTTCATAATTTTCATTTTTAGGACGTCCTCCAATTTCCTATCTATCTATTATGATAACTATCTTTCCAACTTTATCCTCAATAATATTCTTTATTCTTTTACATTTACTTTATCACCTATGACCATTAACTAATTTACTCTTACTCCATGATTCATTCACTATTTCTCTTTTTACCCTAAAAAAACTCAGTTTTTTATGCAAAACTAGGCATCTAGCGATAGATTCCACAGAAGAAGATTACAACAACCCATAAAACTGGAATTATCATCCAAATAAACTCCCACAAATATGACAAGAAACCAAGAACACACAGCAAAATAAAAATAAAAAAATAAATAATATCAACAAGGGATCTGAGAAGTGAACCACTCCATGACATGAATGGGGGCCTTAATCAGCTCGAGCGCCATCTCCACCAGCAGCGTCACGCACAGGCAGCAAGGGCATATGCAGCTCAGCAACAACCTATACATACACACGCGGGCGCATTTGTATCTATATCTCACCATCGCCAATTCAACCAGAAGAAAAAAAAACAGAGCTTGTGCGCGAATACGAGAAATTAATTAATTAATTAGTTGCTGACCCGACAATCCAGATGAGAATGCCGATGAGAGAGATGATTAGAGAGAGAAAGGCGAAGGGAAGCCCCAGTAGGAACCCTAGAGGCCTGCAATCGCCATCGCAGCACATCTCCAACCTCGATTTTTCGAAATGGTTCTCGAAATATCGCGTCGATTGATTGAGGTTGTTTCTTTTTGTTTTTTTTTTCGTTTTCTTTTGGGAGGGATGATGAGTGAGTATGATATATTTGCGTATATTGTAAGTGATAGTGATGCATGGATTAAATAAATCACTAATTATGTAAATTTGTAACATGCTAAGTGGATAACTTTATCCACATTCGGTAGCTTGTAGGCATTACCAAAGAGATAAATTTTTTATATAAAAATCCGAACCGAATCGAAAAATCCGAAATTATGAAAAAATCAAAAATCCGAAACCATTTTTTGTTAATTCTTATATGTATTTATATTAAATTTAAACATATTTGAATAAAATATTATTTTTATATATAAATTATATATAATTCGAATTTTCGAATTTTTTCGGATTTAAAAAATCCAATCCGATCCGATCCGAAAATCCAAAATTTTAAAAAATTTCGATCCGATCCGAAAATCAGAAAAATCCGAACAAAATTTTAAATTTCGGTTTAATTTGGATCGGATATTCGATTTTCGGATTTTTTGATTACCCCTAATTGCAACATCACCTTATAATTTTTTTGTAATTAATTAAAGCGTCCCATATTCTTTTAGAAAGAATTTTCGGACATGTAAACTAAAACAATATCATTTTAGTGATAAATGACTAGTTTTAGTACTGAAAAAATTAGTGATATTGTAATTGAAAATTAAAATAAAATGTAATATTGGTATTATAATATTTGAAAATCATGTGAAATTTACAAATATCACAAGAAATTAAGAACACACGCACACCAAAATAATAATAATTAATAATAATAAATCTTAAGGCCCTTGTACTATTGTTTTTTGTTTCGTTAGGTCATACTCCATCTGTCTCATTATTCTTGGCTCGTTTTCTTTTTTGGGCTGTCCCATTAAGTTGGTTCGTTTCCAAAAAATGAAATAATTTTACACTAAAAAGTATCTCGAATTTTGTATCACACATTACTTTACACAAAATACAACTCTTCTTAATCTATGTGCAAAAAAAAAGGAGCCATGATTCATGATACGGAGGCGTACATTTTTTTAGTTTTAATAAGTCCTTTTACCTTTGTTTTTTTGTTTCAATTAATCCTTATTTCTAGTTAACTTTTCCATTTACTAAATAACAATGTTACCTTTTAATTTTTTTCAGTACTAAAACTAGTCATTTAATCACAAAATGAATCATTTTAGAATACATGTCCGACACTATTTTCTAAAAAAGTGTGGTCACCCATCCAGCTTTAACGATACACATTCCGAAAACCTATGATCAATAAATTACTCTCTCTAACACAAAATAAAACCAGAAGAAAACTATACAGATGCAATAATTTTAACAGCAACATCAAACTACAGAACTCGTATGCACCCAAAAGCAAGAAGAAAACAAAACAGAGGATAAAAACTACTAGACATGCCAAAGAGAAACTAACCGGCACGGCACCATTAGAGCTGATCATAGACGTCTGCAAATAACGAACACGGACAATGCCTGGTTTCTACACAACTTACAGAGGAAGATGACGATGCTTTCATGTAATTACAGATTAAGAGGGCACACCAGTTCGTGCTATCAGCATGCATGACCTAAACATATCATAAAAACAACTACACCTGTAAGCAACGTACCTCTACGAGACAAACATGATTTCCATACACATCACCCGCTACGGGTATTTACAAATTGAGCGAATGACCAAGAATTCCTTCTGGATCCACAAACAGTCAAGGGTGCATCTATCGTTCAAGTACAATTCTAGCCTTATTATCAGCATGAGATTCGCCAATATCTGCAAACTGAAGTTGTAAAATAATGATCAGAATATGTGACCAATAAGCAAATCTAAATCAAGGAATCACTAATTCAAGTAAACCGAGATACTTTTAGTCTTGCCTTTCGTAATGAGCGTAATGAATGTCTATCAAGGAGACACAATTACAAATTTAAAATGCATTTTGCTCATATTTTTGACTACCCACAACTTAAAGAGATTGGGCCTTAGACTAGTCCTACTCTTAATTGTTTATATATTTATTATTTTAGTTGGCGCCACAATATGCATCTATATATTCAGGAATGTTCCTGCATGCCGAGTTTGTAACTGATTCTGCAAGTGTAGTTTTATTCTACACAGAAAAGCTAAAACAATAACAACCCTATTACTGATTGTATCTAGTATAGTGTGATAGCTCATCCATCTAAACATTCTCATCTCTGCTGCCCTGATCTTTTTGTTCAAGTTCATATTCAGTTCCCACTAATCTTATTATAGCTGATTTATATAATCTTTATTTCAATTTAAGAGGTAATTTATGATTTTTGTACATACGCGCTCCTCCATCTATCCAGCCAGCTCAAATCTCCTAGTAACTTCTAGAATTGGAACTTTAAACATGTTACTTTTTAAATGGAAACTTTTGAATCTCTAAACCAGGTTTGGAAAAAAAAGTTGAGATGAGAGGCAGAGGGAACAATAATCCACTGTAATATGCTAGCACAAAAAAAAAAGTTGAGATGACAGTTAGAAGAATATTCTTATACACGTTTGCGACTCTACTAGGATGGGATTTTTCACTATGGTTTGACTAGCAGCTCGATTCTGTACTATATGGTTGTATAAGAAGGCAAAGTATTTTAGTTGCATCAATTACATGAGTAAATTTGTCAGAGCAAACTCTTAGGAAGTAAAAGAAAAAAGAAACATCTTACATGCTACTCACAAAAGGCTCCTCATAGAATGAATAATGATAAATACCTGATAAATGCAATCAATTAACAGTCAAAACCCTAATCACAACAAGCCAATGAATATCACATTGAACATAGAATAAATAATTTGTTTCCTGGAAAGAGCAAAAATTTCTCAAAATTACTAAGAGACGCAGATAACAAAAGGTTTTTAGCAATAAAGATGCTACATGAGCAAAAATCAAATTTCTAGTTTAAAGACAAATGTCATTGCTTCACTCTTCATTACTTTTTCAAGGAATTAAATTCTTTGGCATTTTGGGAACTACGGAAACATGATCTTAGGCAATTTTGGGAACTAAGAAAACCTTTGGCAACATTGGCATGTCGGATGTGTTTGCATCTGCTTATACACATATCCCAAGCTAATTCTTAGAACAATATTTTGGCATTTGAACACACTGATATTGTTTAAAAATACTAGTAACATTATCTTTTTAGCCTTCAAAGGTTGAACAGACATGCCCACTTTTGTGGTTTTCAGTTTGTTTGTATGCACACATGTTGGAGGTGGGGGTTGAAAAACAGAACACCTTCTAAACCAACTCTAAGTGAGGAAGAAAATGAACAGAAGGAAATTCTATACTTCCACGTTATAAGACATTCATATTTGCTTCTAGCTTCCTATAAATTACAGTTAATAACAGGTTTCAAACTATAGAAAAAGTGTGCGAAATGTTATTGAAATGGCATTTCATTTAACGTGTAAGGTCAACAAATTATGTTTCTCTGTTAAAAAAGAACTTTGCAAAAGGGGATGTAATAAAGCCTGCAAGATTTTTCATATATGATGAAAGGACTGGAAACTAAATGCTTGTCCCAAATGTAAAAAATATTTGATTGTGTTGGTCCTTGCAGAAATCTAACATTATTACAAGCATACAAATATTTCCTGCCAAGGGCCCAAGAGCCCATTATTTTGAATCGTACAAAGATCCCAGTCGGCTAACTATAGATTTATTCAAGTTTAATCCAGATAAATAGATGTAAGTACACTGATAACGTCATAACAAGACATCAAACAAAAGGGTTACCATTTAAAAGCAAGAATGCGTAAAGGAAAATTATAGTACCTCAACAATTCAATTGTTAGGTGAGTGCTCGCCATCAGAGCCATCTGCTGAAGAACTTTCTCCTTCAGAATCTATGAAAATATAAGATTAATAAGAGGACATGCAAGACCTTTAAGGAAACTATCCAAGAAGTATGTCAAAGAGCTGTATACAAAACAATAACAAAAATTTATCAATTACTACCACTGGAAGAAGATCCCGAATCAGAGCTAGAGCTGTTTTGGCTGGCTCCTTGGTTCTTATCACTGTGCTTTACCACTGGCTCTTCTACTTCAACTGGAGGTGAGGCTATTTTCTCTTCATCTGCTCAAGAAAAAGAGTAGACAAAATGATGTTCAGGTAGAAATACTTTTGAAGCATTCAAAACTTCTATTTTACTCTCTGAAACCTTTACCTTTCCTACTTGCTCTTGGGGTTTCCGTTACAGCAGAGGTAGCAACCTGGCGAGAAAATTCCAAAAATTAAATGCAACAATTTAAAGAGTCTAACGCTCTAAGCTAAGAATAATTGAGGTATTAAAGTAAATTACCTTATCATTGGGGTTCTGCTCTTGACCAGCTATTAAATTACTAACAATTTCAGCCTTCTCTTGTTCTTGCTCAAATTCTTCTTATAATTGGTTATGAACCTATCGAGCTCCCATAGAGTTTCAGTATCAACACTGTCAATGTCAACATCAATCTCATCATCTCGCTGAGAAACAGATGGATTCCTCCTTTTAATAATCTGAACAACATTTTCAAGCTTCTCAGAAGGCAAATCCGGTATGTTTATGATAAGTTTTTGTTTTTCATCGTATGTCATCTCCCTTTTATTGGGATCCTTCGCCTTTGGCTTCTTTGGCGCATGAACCTTGCCAGACTGTGCAGTACTTGGTTTCTTTCTTTTTGGATCATCAGAGTAGGCCATCACAGATCTATCTAAAGGTTTTTTCATGTCAGGCCTTGCCCGTGACTGCTGAGGAGCCTTCCGAGATGTAGGCGTTGGTGGCCCCACATCATAATCTGCAGCAAGCTTCATCTCACTCTTGTAATCAGCCTCTATGGGAGCCCATTTATCCTCAAATATCTTGCACAGCTGTTCGGCCATCACATAAACATCTTGCCCTTTCGGGTTATATGTCATGGCATTATGAAACGTAAGCACGACGTCCTCGGCAAACTCCATCGGCGACTTGTACCAATTCTGAGTTAACCGGCCTTTCACAGTTCCGAGGTCCATGGGGTTTCTAATAATTTCAAAATAGTCATGCAAACCAAGAGCAACGGCATCAACAGGCTTGTTAAACACCCAAGCGTGCTTGTGCTTCATCAATCTTTCCAAGAGCGCGTTACAGCTCTTCAAAACATGATTTGGAAAACTTTCATTCCCCGCCCCACTTCCTCCTCCTCCTTTCTTCCCGTTCGACTTCAATTTCTTGTTACTTTCACCTACCGAAATCTTGTCCTTTGCAAGCAAAAACTCTGTATTTCTATAGAACTTATTTGCCTTCGGCGTCCTTTTCTCCTTCTCCACAGCATCATTCCCTGGCTTGCTATTCTCGTTCACCAACACACTCAACGGATTCAACGGCTTCAACATCCGAGGCGGCCCCCCTCCCGACACTACCTTATCCCCATCTCTAAAATCAAATCCTTGAGCTCCATTCTTTAGCCCCTCATTTGACTCAATCCTCCTCATTAAGCTCCGGACCATATCCCTCTCGCTCTCCAGCTTCCTCCTCAACTCTAGAGCATCACGTTTCGACTTCATCGACAGACTTGTCCTCACCTTATCCTGCCTCTGAAGCCCTCCCCTCCCAATCAAGCCATCAACACCAGAATTATGCATCTTTTTCATAGAATTCAAGCCCTCTGAAACCATAGCTTGAGATTTCGGCGGCTGCTGCTCCCTCAATAAATTACTACTGCTGTTACTGTTTTCAAGCCCTTTAAACGACGGTCTTCTACTGTAAACCTTACGTTCCCTCAACTTATCCTCCTCAGATCCCTCATTCCCACCCCCCAACATTGCACCACAGAACACGCACCAACACAATTTCTCGAAATTCCAACGCGGATAGAACGCTCAAAAGTCAAACCCTACTCAATCCACAGAACACACACTAACTCAGCGCGACTAGCTCAATTGAACACAGTTTCTTCTGTTTCCTACTATAACCAGCCACCCGCCATATATGCACGCGCAAGCAGTAGAACTTAAATTAGGGTTTCGAACACGTACCTTTTCGAAGATTTTTCCCCTCTTTGCAGTTCGTCTTTACTCCACTTAGATTATTTCTTTATCTTGGAGAAAGAAGGGAGGTGGGCGAGTAAAGGGAGTCCACGCGGATAGATGGAGCGTGGTGAACACGGGGCGTTTCAACGGCTCAGATGATATTCTGTTAGTTGTGAGTTGACAATAGACGGTTGGGATTGATACGAGGGTGTTTCTTTTACAGGAGCTTGACCTTCCAGGTTATGAAAGTCCCACGCTCGATGGTGGCGCGTGCAGTAACCACAGATTCGCCGGTGGGGGAATACCGGTTGTGTCGGGTTTTGGGCCGTTGCGTTGACTAGTAGAATACGGGCATTTGCTGTCGGAATTCGGAACTGGATCCGCGTATGATTCGGATTCCTATTTGACCCCAAGTGAAAGGTACTATTGTTGTATAGATTTTGTTATAATAAATCTAATTTTGTACCTCGCTCTCTCATAATATGTAAAGTACTATTATATAGATTTTGTTATAATAATTTGAATCTAATTTTGGTTTGACCACACACCTCGCTCTCTCATAATATGTAAAGTACTATCACTTTTTTAGATTAAAATTTCTTTGCTTTTTAAATTTGATTACGCTTTTGATTATAATGTCAATCTAACTTGAAATTCATAAAATTTTACTTATAATTTTCATATGAAATATCTAGGGATTAATTAATTCAAATATTAAAATATGTAAATTAAGAAAATTCGATTCAATCAATTACAGTTTATGTTTTAATCAAATTATAGGAGTATTATGGTTGCTATAAATATTATGGGACTGATTATCTTCAGAAATTTAAAATTATTTATGAGAAAAATTATGTCACCCGAATTTCTATAAATGAAATGAGGACAATTCTGCTAAGAGATTGTAAACCCTGAGTTTTCAGTAGCCCATCACCTCTTAATTTAGGACTTTTAGATTTTTGGTGATGGATCGTGCAAATCTATTAATTGGTTTTTCCAGGATGCTAACATGCATTACTTAATTACAAAATTATATAGAAAAAATTAAGAATTCTGTTTGGTGGCCTATTTATGTGGTGGAGTAGGTCTGACAATTTTCGACACGACACGAGAACACGACATGAACACGCACAAAATTAACATGTTAGTATTCAGTCTTATCGTGTTCGTGTCGACATGATAAGGACACAATAATTTCGTGTCGTGTTCGTGTCGGATCCGTGTCGTGTTCGTGTAACCCGATAATTTTCGTGTTGCATTCGTGTTCGTGTCGGATCGTTTCGTTTTCGTATAATTCGATAATATTTATATATATTTAATATAAATTTAATTATATTTTATATATTTTTATTTATTTTATTTATTTATTTTCTAATTTTGATTTAAATTTATTGTTTCGTATCATGTCGTGTCGTGTCAACACGAAAAAAATTGTGTTATATTCGTGTTCGTGTCGTGTCCGTGTCAATACATTTCGTGTCGTGTTCATGTTCGTGTTGGATAGATCCTTAACGGGTCGTGTTCGTGTTTGGCCTTATCAGGTCGTGTCGATACAATAACGACCCGACACGCACGAATTGACAGCCCTATGGTGGAGTTGCCTTCAAATTAAGTCGATCTGTAAATAAGAATGCCAATCCGATCCAAATTTAAACATCTCTTTAATTAGCATATTTTTTAACGTTTTTCCCATGTTTTTAGGTTTATTTAAGAGATATATTGTAGATTATTCTAATTTTATTTAGATTTATTCAAATATTTGGTTCATTTAAATAGTTTTAGAATTTTAATTTACTTTAATTATTTGGTTGGTTTTAATGGCGCATTGCAATTTTTATTTTATCAATTAAATGCAAAAATTTAAAGATCGCATCATGATAGACTCGAATCCAAAACCTTTGATTTGAACATTAACCACTCTACCACTAAGTCAACACACGCACACAAAATAAAAATATATTGCAAGAAAAGACGCATTGCAAAATTCTTATTTGTAGGCAAATGTGTCTTCTGTTTGTGAAAACTAAGTATAGAAGGACTAATATGTAAATCCATGTTTGTCGTGCAAAATATTTATACTTAATACCTCTAACTAGATATAATAGCTGAACTTGCGCTTACAATTATGTATTTAATAACTGAGAACCAGCAATACTCAATATAAATTATTTATTTTTCGACAACATGTAACTGGTAATTATATTATTTTTAATAATAACCGGTAATTATATTCTTGCGTTATATGGTACACAGATTAATTCCTTAAAACAAATTGACAAAGCCACTTTCAATCCCACAAAATATTCCATCTATCTAATCATTCAGCTGAAAGTCTCTCCTTCTGATTATTCCATTTATCTATTCGATCCTTCGCTTTCTCCACCTGAAAATTTCAAGAAATTCCACACAAAAAAGTAATTCAATCACACTCGAATTTCGACACCATAAAAATAAGTGGGACAGTGGAGAAGAGTCACACGTACAAAAATAATTATTCTAACTTTTCCAATCAAGACTCGTTCCGTGTGACAAAAAAGTTCCTTAAAAATATAATTAGTGGTATTATAAAAGTAGATAAGGTCAAGAAAGCCTTCATTAAAATTGTAAATTATATATATATTATTTTAACTTTCTTTTAAAAGATGGACATTTAATTTTTATCCGAAGTAATAAACCAAAAAATATATATTCTAACTAAATCTCTAATAATTTATGTTTTAATATAAGAGGCCAATGACAATTTGAAATGAACTTTCTTATATATATATTATGACACGTCAACTGATAGTGATTTCATTTTCCAGCAAAAACAATTCTATATATATATATATATATATATATATATATTTAATAAACAGTGACTCTAAATGTGTGTGTGTGTGTGTGAAGCTGTTGTTATTCTTTTAATAAAACAGAAAAAGAAAAGAGAGAATGTAATCAATAAATTATCAGTAAACAGGAAAAGTCGTCAAACTTTAAAGTTTCCTTAGAGGCCAATTATTTTTCTTCATTCATGTGATTGGAAAAGTCCATTTCAACTCGACTTAATAAATAATTAATCAGGAATATAATTTTAGAAATTCAACAAGAATTTCATGGTTATCCACTTATCATGGAGACACATTTTCTAAAACAAAATCGGGAGTAAAATATACTCAATGACCCAATATTTAAATGTAAATCGTGACAAATATTTTCATATTATTGAGGAAAAGAAATTCCAAGAAAATGAAACAAATGCAATAATATTAATTAATTACCTCCTTATTCCAATCGGTACGAGCAGTCACCCATATTAGAATTAATGTCTGCATGAGCGTGCCTCCCAGCATCCCTGACCATATTCCCTGCAAATTATTTTTTTAACATGACTTTTCGATTTTTTTTGTCAATTTAATACAGAAATTTAAAGATCGCGAACGACGATGATCTTTTATGAAATATGTCACTCCATGATGCCTCCAGTGAATTAAATTTGACTATACTCTCATTCAATCATTAAACTTTAAATAGCATAAAAAATTTAAATAGTCAATTACCTTGGCGCCAAGGTTGAAAGTGAAGCCAAGAACTGCACCGACAGGGATACCGACAAAATAGTAACAACCCACATTTACATATGCAACAAATGCTTGCCATCCACACCCAACAGCAACACCTTAATAAATGAACAAAACTATATTTATTGTTTTAAATATGTTAGTTCTTAACCAACTAGATAATCGTAACGATGGAAAAAACAAATACATATAAGGATCATATTCCCTATCAATGGTATGTCCATGAAATGAAAACAAAGAATGATGTTCCCTATGAATTGTATTTTGATAAGTATTAACTTAAAAAAAATATTATAAAATTTAATTATGTACTGTAGAGTGTAATTAACGTATGCAATATCAGTTATATTCGTGACAGTTAGAGGAAGAGACAAATCTTGAAAGTGTAAATTAAAAACTAATAAGTAATTAGTTATTAAGTATGTTAGTCCATCCATACCTTATGTGTAGTAAATATTACATATGGAAAGTAGAGTGGACCTTTTGTCAATTTCGGACGCCACCCTTTCAAATCTGTGAAAGTTAATTATGTCTATATTTAAGTAATTAATATCTTACTTTATATAATATCAAAACTACAGGAGAGGGATTCTCTTTTTTCTCGTTTTTCCCCTTGCAAATTAAAGAACTATAAACTCTTGTATAAAAATGGTTCTGGCAGCTCAATAAAATAAATTTCGAACAAAGGGGCTAAAATTATTTTCTCATGACTCGAATATATCAACTTCTAATAAAAAAGAATTGAACTAAATATAATTTGAAACTTAAGTAAAGGAGTAAAGAAAAAAAATCAAACCCTGCAGGCAGGCCGACCTTGATATTACGGGTGCCCTATAGCGAAAAGAAAAAAAGAGATCCCTTAAAAAACAACCCGATAATCTTGTTGTTAGCTATAGATAACACATGATTATTTTTCATGCTTGCTTCATTGCATGACTTTAGTATTAAATGTAACGTGTAATGAACTAAGAAAATAAAGATATATTAAAATAATTTAGGTTTTCTAGCATTTTGACAAACAAAATCTTCAAGCTCAGATTTTTCTAATACCTGATTTTAATGCATATAAATGTTAACTCATTTAATCTTTCCTGAGACATAGTAAAATACAAAATGATTTTATCAATTTTAATTTTGAAAAGCTTATTTCTACTGAAGCTACAATAACCGAATTAGCTAACAATATTTTATATGCAATATAAACACTAGAAAATCAATATGAAGTTCCAACAAATTCAAAATCCTCACCAATTGATTTTATTTTTATATTAAAAACTTTTGAAAGAACACAGAGCATGAAAACGTTAGAAGAAAATATAATTTAAAAAAAATTAGAATTAATAAATTAATGATAATATACTTATTTTCAAAATTTAGGGCCCCTTGTTAAAAATGAGACTAATCCACTGGACCCAAAGTGAAATACTATAAATATAATTAACCCAAAAAAATAGGAGCAAATTAACTTTTTTATCACATATTATTTTTAGCAAATAATTAAGTTAAATCCAAGTAATATTCCTCGACGAATACTAATTGTTGAGTTTTTTACTACAAAGCTGTGAGGATACGTCAGAAATGGTTGGAATCTCGTGTCAATGAAAATGAAAACGACATTTCATGCATTAAAAGCATGTGTTAGGTGGAAAAATTAATTGTATACTGAACTAAAAACCCAGTAGGTCCATATATATGTGTATATATTAATAAATATAGAATATTGTATTCAATTAAAGTACGATGACATATCTCAGTCTAAATATTTGAGATCTCTGCAAAGATTTAATTTTCATGAAATGCTCAACCAAGGGTTACTCAAATTAATGGTCATTTGTTTCTAATTTGACGTCAATACTATATACATATAGTTGCCTTCAATAAACAATTTATATCTTTATAATAAATTTTATCGAAGGTATTGAGAGGGTGTTTGACTGAGCTTATAAATTCCCCAAAAACAGCTTATAAGCTTATTTGAGAAACACTTACTAGCTATAGCCAGAAATGATAGATTATATATCGATTGAGAATAACATCCATCTAAAAAAGTCACATATATAACATTTATATTAGTCTGTAAATGAATTAACAATATTATACCTATAAATTCAAATAAATATCTTGTACAGTAGAAATTATTTGTACTTGTAACTTTATTGGTGGCTCCAAAAATTATATTAGTAGGTAAACTAAATTATTTCGAATCGACAAATAAAAGGCGACAGTTCGACATCAAAGAAAAACAAACTACGTGATATGTTCGATTGGCCAATAAAAGAAAATTACTTAAGTAAAGCCATGATTTAACATATCATAAATTGATTTCATATTTTTATTTTATATAAAAAATGGACTTAAAAATATTTTCATGCATAGCATGGGAGCAAATGCTAGTATATATATAATGAATTAGTTTACCGGATAAAACAGGCTGGATTCCGTTGAGCACGATAGCGCCAGCGAGGATTGGCGTAAGGTCTGCGACAGCGTCGGACACAGCTTCGCCGGAGGTGAAGGCGTAGCTGATTTTATGGCGGAGGACGACCGTGACAATGGCGAATACCGCCGCCACCAGTAACGATGTTCCCGTCGACACCACCACGCTAAAGGCGGCGGATCTTGGGTGCCCGCGCCGAGTTCATTACTAACCCTTACACTATTACACAAAACCAAGCATAAACAACAATGTAAATAAATAGAAGGGAAAAAAATAGATTTCTTAGTTTTACATATCTTTAATTCGTTGAAGTAAGTCAAATATTTTTCAAAATCCAACTCATGAAATTTTCTTTATATATATAATATTTCTCCTATTTTACTTTACAATGATGTATATTATGTAAAAAAATGTAGTCCTATATTAATTAGAAGGACATTTTTATATGTCTACAACTACGAGTAATAAAATAGCATTATATGGATCGTCGTGTGCAATGTTATATCTATACAAAATATGTCTTCATATGTTTAGTTCAGTTGATTAAGAGCTAGCATATTTGTAACAAAATATAAATCTTTGAGTTGGAAATTGAAACACTGAAAAGTCGCAAAATGGGACTTAAAATCATAACCATAATAATGGGCAAGTATAGTAATCTATGGAAGAATAATATATCCGTATAACGGGTTCCAAAAAAAAATATAGGCGTATAACATAAACTGATAAATTGAAAAATAAAATAAAATTGGACAATCATGAAAAAATAAGAAAAAAAAGCCAATCTCATACAAACCTTACTGCGGCATTGAACCCTACAGCCACCATGAACACCCATCCAAGAAGCGTCCCACTGCACATAATAATAGATTGCCATAAAAAGTTTATTAATACAAATTAAAAAGAAAAATCATATCTTACGTCCCATAACATGTTTTTCTATCTATTAATTGGACATATCTCATACTAATTAAAAAGTTACTGGTACCTCAATTAATTAATATATATTTGGTCATCATTAATGTCCGAAAATCATTTTCATTGACAATGATAAGATTTCTTTTTTTAGAATATATGCAGAGATTGATAAGATTTCAGTAGCGTTGGTATGCCACTTGTGAATGTTAGAGATCGATGCACCAATTTTGTCATCATCAAATACATTATAAAGTTGTCAGTGCTACACCGATCAAATAAACAACACACACAGAGAAATATTAATTGTGTGTATTGGCGTAGAATGGTTAATATCTGAAGCTAAAGATTTCGGGTTCGAATCTATCGTGATGAAAAAAAAAAAGAGAAACATTAATTACCATATAGCTAGAGAGTCCAAAGCGATTTCCGGGTCGGGCAGCAAGCCAGCGATGAGAACCAGCACCTGAAAATACCACGTCTCAAGGCAGAGCATGACTGCCGACGCAGCCGACAGCTTGAAGAAATCCCACAGCCCGGAAAACGCCGCCCAGCTGAACCCAGTCCACGTCCGCCTGCACCTCTCCGACCTCACGATGTACACGAACTGCCCCGCCACGATCACCCACCACGACAGGCTCAGCACCAGCGCCGCCCCCAGCAGCCCCCACCGGAACACGTACAGCGCCACCCACGTCAGCACCACGTGCGCCACCAGCGCCCCCGCCGATATGTACGCGCTCGGGTTCACGATGCTCTGCGCCTGGAGGAATTTCTGCATCGCGAAGTTGGCCGCGTAAGCGAAGATCTGCGGGATCAAGCCGTACACGAACAGTGCTGCCGCCGCCGCCAGTTCCGGCGCCTGCCCCAGGAGGAGCAGGATCTGCTCCGAGAATACGTATACTATCGTTAGCGGAATCCCCGTCGCCATCAGCAGCACCGTCGATCTCTGCATATATACCCCCAGCATCTCGTACTGGTGGGCCCCGTAAGCCTGCCCGCACAGCGTCTCCACCGCGCTGCCCATTCCCAGCTGCCAAAATCAAGTGTGCGGTCAAAATTCTCTACTCCATAATTGGTGTCCGCATACAGTCTATCATAGGAACAGACATTTTGCAGCCACATAAAATAAAATGAATAATTCGTGTTACACACACAGATATACTTGATTAGACAGTTCGACTTTTGTATTACAAATTATGTTTCGTTTTCTTTATAAAAAATAGTGCGAAATAAATTACCATGAGGCCGTAGGCGAGGAGCTGGATGCCGTTGTTGCCGAGGGAGGAGGCAGCGAGCTCGAGATTTCCGAGGTGGCCGCAGAAAATTTGAGTGGACATGGAAGTAACGTTGTTTAGCAAATAAACTATGACGGCCGGGCCGGCAAGCCGGGAAAGGTACCTCATCTCGATTACGATGGCTCTTTGAAAGCGGCGGCGTGGCGACAGGGTGGGATCGGTGAGTATTTGTTCGAGCTCCGAGCTAGCCTCCGTCTCCGCCGCCGCTGGCTTGGAGTGTAGAAGAGGTTCGTTTACGCCTTCATTGTGTAAGGACCCCATATTTGTGCAGCGTGTCACGAGCGCTATGAAAATGGAGGGATATATATAGATGACGTGGCTACGGTGCTAGTGGCTGCAAGGATTCGTTTGTTGCGATATTTATGCTATTACTTTCTCCTCCATCATTTTCGTACGAATTTTAATAAATTATAATATATATAAAATGAATGAAGATAAAAAAAAAAGATTAATAGATAGTGAAATTAAAAGATACATATCATAAAAATAATAAATAAATATATTAGTAGATAGTAAATATAAAAAGAAGGAGCTATGAATGATTTTTTTAAATAAATGAATAAATTTAGATTAAAAATATAAAATTGATGTTTTTAAAAATTGAATTGAACAAATATTATAGAATGAGGAAGTAAATTATATTACTTATATATATAGCTAAGCAATGACAACATCGGATCTTGGAAAGTTTAGAAGAATACAAGTAAGCCACGTCTCTTCGTTGGCGCAGACATATACAAAAAGTTAAATTTGTATCGATCATGTCATATATTTAAGTTAATCATGATAGCCAAGGCTGGTCAGAATTTGGCTTCATTTCTTTATTTAGCTCAAATAATAAATAGCAGTATTTTCTAGGCTAGGGTGAAAATGTTGTCAAACCTAAAACGGGATCCTATATATATAGATGCCAATTTTATGAATCAAATCAATCAATAGTATATTTGTAGTTTATTTTTTTATTTTATGCATGCACACCATATGCATGTCACATGTACAACTGGCCGTGCAGGGGTCTCCAACCATGATGTTTCAAAGCCACATTATTAAATGTATGTCTTGTCTTTTTTTCTTTTTTTTTTGGGGTATAATGGGAACCGCAATGCTATCTTGTGTCAAGATTGTTTTTTTTTTTTATAATGAGGAACCCGCAGCTGCTATCTTAGGTGCGCATTGGGTAAACCTCACGTTCATGTGCAATAACATATAAACCACACAGGACAGGTAAACAACACTTGAAAAACCAGGTGTGACCGGCTCAAACCCATAGAGATGTTTGGTGGGATTCGAACCTGTGACCTCTCGATCACAGGAATCCACCTTAACTATTGGGCAGTCTCTTGGGTATGTCTTGTCTTCTTGTATAGTATAAATATGGGGTGGTCTCCTGTACGCGTACAATGAGATCCACCCCTAATTAATTAATTAATTATTAAATCAATTTTAATTAAAATTAATTAATTTATAAATTTTAATTGTAAATTAATAAATAATAATTTTAAATTAATATATTTTAATTGTGAATTAATAAATCTTAATTTTAAATTAATAAACCCTGATTAGAATTAATAAACCTTAATTTTGAATTATAAGCTCTAATTGTGAATTAATAAACTCTAACTTTGAATTAATAAACTCTAATTGTGAATTAATAAATCCTAATTATGAATTAATAAATCCTAACTTTTAATTAATAAACCCTAATTATAAATTAATAAACCTTAAGTATGAATTAATAAACCATAATTATGAATTAATAAATTTTAATTTTGATTAAAAATTAATAAAATTTAATTATCCTTACTTATCATAATTAATATATGATTATTTTAACAAAAAATAAGGGTGAGCTCACGGTGAGGCGAAGCTCACCCAAATTTTTGTCTATAAATATATATAAAAAATTAAAAGTAAAACAATGAGTTCTGAAATATTGCAATTTGATTATATGATATTATCATATTATCAAGCGATGTATGGAATGAGTAGATCTGTTAACAGTGCATGCACTTATGAGTAATTTATGTATCTAGGTAGCTAGCTATATGTGCACTAATTAATGTCGCAGAACCCCAAATTTAGGGTTGAGATCTCTACCCTGTATCTAGAATGTTACCCTATATCTAGAATGTTTGTCCGTGAATCCAAAAGTTCCAAAATTGAGAGTTTATGAGAAGTAAGATTTCGTCGAGTAGTAATTTAAAAATAATATATTTTAATTATATCAATGTACTCATTTTGTCATTTCTTTTGACAACACGAATTTTAATAAATTATAATGAGTTTAAGGTGAGTGAACATAATAAATGAATAAATTAATAAATATTATGATTAAAAAATAGGTCATTAAGATAATAAATGAATATATTAATAGATAATGAGAGTAAAAATATGGGTCATGCGTGTGTGTGTTTTTTGTAAAGAAATGGATTGATTGAGGATAAAAATTATGGAATTATTGTTTTTAAAAATGAAAAAATACAAGTTTTTGGTTGACGGATCGAAAAGAAATTAAATACAAGTTTTTGGTAGACGAATGAAATTTATTGATATAATTAAAATATATTATTTTTAAATTACGACTGCACGAACTATACTCTCTCATAAACTCTCAACTTTTGGTGGCCGGAGTTCGACACAAGACATATATGAATTTAACAATCAATTTTGAACTTCCCAAATAATAATCTAAATTTTTTAATTTAGATCCGCATAAAAAATATAACGTAAGAACCAAAAAATAATAAATTCATTATGAAAGTTGATGAATCCGTCGAAAAAAATTATTGAATCCCAAAAAATGGAATTTTCATCCCTCATGGGATTCGAACCCGAGTAAAAAATTCTGAATTATTAGATTCGGTAATTTTTCCAACGAATTCATCAATTTTTATAACGAATTCATTTAGTTCTTAGTTTTTAAGATAAATATGATTCTTATATGAATATATATATATATATATATATATATATATAGGGGTTATTATGGTGAGAAAGTTCCTTAATGTATTTAAAATAGGAATAGTAGACATCTTTCATATTTGTGTAGCACAATCGTAATTACTATATTGCATATGTTAGTTTAGCACATATTTCATCCATTTGTAGCAATATATGCTAAATATATTAGTTTAGACATCTTTCATTCGCAACAGAAGAAGAAGAAGAGTTCTAGTGTTGCACAATAATCCGTGAAGACACAAAACACAAAATCAGAAGACACTCGAAAATTAAATCTCAACCATTGATATAGCAAATCAAAGGCCCAGATTCATTCCTATTTCTTACCAAATTATCCTTTCCTACCTGATCCATCTCCTATATATATATATATATATATATATATATATATAATATTTTTTAATTAAAAAATGGTAAATGGAAAAGAAGTAACCAATCTTAACATGAGGAATAACTCACCAGAATTTTGTGTAAGTTCTTTAGATTAGTTTATATATGCTGATCGCTAATAGCAATAGCCAATTAATCAATTATTTGAGCAGTTTTGCTCGAGTTCGTGTTGATAATATTCGTTTTGGGATGCGTTTTCTTTTGATTGTAAATTTATCATAAAAAGAAAATTTTGATCATATTTTAGCTGTTTTCACTTTTTTTTATCCCATGTTCTCTATGATAAAAAAAGTGAAATTTTATCACATTAATATCCCATTATTATCATGAACTGGAGTGAAAATCTCACTTCTCTTCTATCCTCCTAGACATGTTTGTATCAATTTCTAAAACTGATATCATATTTGAATATCAAATCTCATTTTTCCCATTCTATTCATGTAATTATGTTGGTTCTACCATGATTAATCGAAGCTAATTTATAGATTATGTTTAAATTAACACATTGAAAAACAATACAAATCTAATCTGAGTTTCCCATTTTAAGTTGAATCAGAACCAGAAAAGAGCCGAATACGGTTCATGTTCCTCGGCCTCGCCTAACCGGGAGTTAACGGCCGGGCTAACCAATGGTTTATTTATTTTTAATTGTTCAAGACATTTGAGCCGTTAGATCAAATCCGCGCACTAATATTTGAGGCGCCGCCGAACCGCAGAATTTTGTAGAATCGCCGATTAATTATAAACGAGTTTATATAAGCTTGAGTAATAGCACTATTCGACTCTTAAATAATACAATCAAAGCTTAGCAATAGTATCATGAGAAAGGAATTCGTACAATTCCCATAATATTCATTTGTAATAAATACGTATACTCAAAATCTAGCATACGTACACAGAACTTTCTTCCATGGAGAAGAATCAAGTCCATTTGGGTACATCCCTAAACGATGAATCTGCATCATTCTTGCTCGAGAATTCCACCGACGAAGCATCCTCGTGCCGTTTGGATGATGCGGGAACACCAAAATGATGGTGATCAGGATCTGGTCCACCAGGAACATCCCTAAATGATGAACCTACGTCATTCTTGCGCGAGAATCCCGCCAACAAAGCATCCTCGTGCCGTTTGGATGATGCGGGAACACCAAAATTATGGTGAGGATCCGGTCCACCGGGCACATCCCTAAACGACGAACCAACATGCACACCAAAATTATGGTGAGGATCCGGTCCACCGGGCACATCCCTGAACGACGAACCAACATGCACACCAAAATTATGGTGAGGATCCGGTCCACCGGGCACATCCCTGAACGACGAACCAACATGCACACCAAAATTATGGTGAGGATCCGGTCCACTGGGCACATCCCTGAACGACGAACCAACATGCACACCAAAATTATGGTGAGGATCCGGTCCACCGGGCACATCCCTAAACGACGAACCAACATCATTTTTGCGCCAGATTTCGTCTGTGGAAGCATCAAACCTGAGTTTATGAAAAAGTGCGTTGCTATCCAAGGAGTGTGAAACCCGGATCGCCGGAGTAGCATAAATTACAATGAAGCATGAAAATAGAATATTAGCTGCAACGGAAGGAGCCATTTCTGCACTGCAGTGTGAGAAACTGTCAAGCAAATGGCTCCTTTATATATATACATGTTAAAGAGGAGATTTCAATTAAAGTTTTTTTTTTTTTGAAGAAAACAACAACTTTATGAGAGGATTGCATGAACTTATTGAAAAAGGAAAATATCAATAATTAATCCTAATCTCAGCATTATTATCCCTACTGTGGAAATAATTTGTCCTTTAATACCTTTAGAGATGCCCTTAATGTTAATAATTGTTCATATACATAACCTCCATACGATTCACCACAAAATATCTTTGTGACAAATTTAATTCATATTAACTTAAGTTTTCTCCTATTTCTCTTTACTTAATTTGTTTAATAATAAATATCAAAAGCGTTTATTATAATTATTAATGTGATTTATATAAAATGGAATATGGAAGAGGAAGATAGAACTGTTCCCAACAAAACAAATAATGAAATAAATAAGATCAACTCTTGTTGTTACGAATTTAGGGTTTATTATTATATATTATTTATATATTTTGCGGGTAATTTGACTCTTAATACAAAATTATTAACCGTGGCTTTTCTAATTTTCCGTGAAACATTAATTAATTCTTTATTTATCCACCATGCTTCAATATTGTCCGATTAATAAGAATCAATATCTCTATGCGAATCAATTAAAGAATGATTTGACATGTGCTTCTACTCATAACTAAAAAATCTAGTGATTCTTATCATTCCCATTATATTTTTTCGAATTTATATAACTTGCATGCAAAAACACGTTACAATATTGTCAAAATAATTTTCATTATCTCTTAATTACTGAAATATAGACCTTTACCAATGTGGCAATTAATGATAATCATTGAATTTTTAGAATTAAAAATAACCGTATATGATCACTAGAGTTGGTCAAATTAGTTTGTTAAATATATATTTTTATTAATTTTTCTTTTGAAATTTATTATATAAATTCACCACCCTCCCTAAGCACACTGAACTTCAACCATCGACCTTGTTGACCGATAGTTCTTATCTTCAACATGATCAACCACCGACTCAATCACTCTTCAATCAAGTGTATTCGTCTCCCATATACCCGACACCTCATTCATTGGACCTCACAGCCTCCATCTCCCTAAATCATCTCTATCATGATACAGATAAATCCATAGAAAGTCTTAATGCCTTAAGTTCAACACACATCTTCTTCAATTCTATGAAGGAAAAGTCCAACACTAACCTTAAAAAGCTTATGCAACTACTTCGGAGACAACTCATGTAACACGAAATATGACAAAAGATTTGAAAAGACTTGAAATTATATCATTGGGAAGTTAAGATGACGGTAAGGATCAGGTCCCCCAGGAATATACCTCAGGCTTGTATCGACCATTCAAACTCGATACCACCTGGTACCTTAAAAAAATCACGTTCTAGTTTTAGTTTTAGAATCTTGAATTGAACTTACCCTAGTACCTAGTACCTTAAAAAATATACTGGAACTCTCAGAACTCCATTCTTAATTTCTGTGTAGGTGTTGGTCTACTCAGCAGCATTTGGCCTTCTAAATAACCATTTGAATCTCGAAAGGTTCAAAGAATATAAATGCACTTCGAAATGAAGTCTGCTGTTGAAGGGCCAGAATCTTTTTGAAATAACAATGTATTACTTAGTTGAATGATGGATAAAATCATATAGTCCACTAACGTAGTGGTCGTATATCTGTGAAAAACACAGCAGTGATTTCATTAGATATTTGATATAACTATATATATATAGAGTTGTGTTGAAATGAGAACTATTTTTATCCTAAAAACTAAGAACTAAATAAATGTGCTAGAAAGTTGATGAATCCGTTGAGAAAATTACTGAATTCCAAAATTCAAAAATTTCACCTGTTTCGAATCCCATGAGGGTGAAATTTTTTTTTTTTTTGATTCAGTAACTTTCCCATCAACTTTCACAATGAATTCATCATTTTTTGATTCTCACGTTAACCCTCTCATAAATATATAACCTTTATTTGTTAAATTCATTGCGACTTTTAGTTAGAGAATTATATTAAAACTCTCGTGTGACATTAACATACAAGCACACAAAGAAGATCCCACATTTGTGTGTGTGTGTTAGCCTAGTGGTAGAGTGGTTAATGCCCGAGGCCAAAGGTTTCGGATTCGAGCCCACCGTGACGCAGCCTTTAAAAATTTATGTATTAATTGACAAAAAAAAAAAAAATTGATCCCACATTTGTAGTGCTTTACATCATTTGTTGTTTTTTACTCTTTTGCGTCCGCCATCACGTAAGGTGAATTTAAATTCATAAAATATTATTATGTGAAGAATCAGTATATTACATACATGTACATGTAAACTCCATGTTGAATGTTATCCAAATACAATGATCTCTTTTTCTCGTCGGTTTAGTGGTGGAGTCAGTAACTATGACCAAAAGTTGTGAATTCAAACTCTAGACACATCAAATCGGCCATCACATGGAGTTTGCCTCTTTCAAATAATTTTCAAGTTATTGCCTCATAACACACGACTATAATAGTAGCGACTGCATTTTCCCTCTAGCATCATAAAAATCTCTAGCATCATAAAAATAAGGGTTATTGACATATAAATACATAAATTTTAATGTGATTTTGATTTTGTACATGAACTTTAAAAGGAGTATACAAATACACGAACTTATTAATTTTAGTAATTTTACCATAATTTATTTTTTCGGTCAAATTGAAACTGGCATAACATTAGATATGATGAGTTGGTAACGATGTGAAAATCATAAAATTCGTGTGTCAAGAATAAGAAGACATTTGTAGTAGCCTACTTGTTCTTCTTTACTCCATTTACAAATGATGGGTATAAGATTTGAAGTGTTCTCTTCGTTTTGTGTGTTTGTGTTATATTCATTTATTTTATTATTTCTTTCTCGTGAATATATATTTTTGTGTATATTAATGAGTCAATATGCATGTTTTATCCAAGTGTAAATATTTCTTTTATATTATATTTATTAATTTATTTTCACATCGTTATCAACTAATTATATCTAATGTCATATCAGTTTCAATTTGGTGAAAAAATAAATCATAGTAAAATCACTAAAATTAATAAGTTCGTGTATTTATATACTCATCTTAAAGTTAATGTACCAAATCAAAATTATATCAAAGTTCGTGTATTTATATACTCCTTTTAAAGTTTGTGTGCAAAACTAAAATCACATCAAATTTCGTGTATTTATATGCTAATAACCCTAAAAATAATGAAAAGAACTAAAAAGAATGAAAATAAAGATTCATTCTCTGAAGAGAATCTATGGTGGAGAGTAGTGATGTGAGAATTTCCATAGAACATATAGGTATATTACTTCCTCTCTCACATGATAATATTTTATTAATTTAATTTATATTAATAAAATAGTAGCATATGAGAAATTATATAGTATATCTATATGTTCTATAGAATTTCCCGATGGTTTCGTCATAAACTAGCATTTAAGCCCTTTTTGGCTTGTTGATTGTATATCACGAGAAGACATCCCAATGCACAATCCAACGGTCATCTTCCCATATAACAAGGATTCATCGAATCTGTTTCCTAATGGACTTAAAACAGTGCAGCATCCAAATATTCTAATGATTCTTCATTGCTCATACTCCATTGTGTATAATAATTCTTTTCCTCTAAATCGCAATTAAATTTTATTGGATTTCAAATCCCACCTTTATTTTATTCTTTTCGTTCACAGATAAGTATTTTATTCAGAAAATAATTTTTTTTTTCGAATGCATATCTCATTTTACCCTTTTTAATCAATACAAATTCTTTACTTTTCAATTTTATAGATAAAATAAATCGATAAAATAGCCCAGTAACTATATTTCAAATCAACAAAATCACATTTAGGCAAAAGAGAGAGAGAAAATGCAAATTATACCGAATTTAATTCCAGAAAATATTCTGGTATCTTAATTTATTGAATTTGATAGCTAAACTGATTCAGTACATGAAACTATGGAATCTCAACTTCATCTGTTCGATCACAAATTCTACTTTATTAATCACAAAAACAAGAATTGACATCAAAATATGATGAACTATCTAAGTTAATCTCCCTCTCTCTCTCTCTGGTCTCGATCTGTCTACATTCCCTTCTGAGAATCTTGGAGCAAGGCATCTGCTCTTCACTATCATCAACCAGCTTTCGTTTTCGACTACTCGAAAGACCGGAGACCAAAACAGAGGATGGCAGCTTCGAATTCAATTCATCTGTTCTGTGAAAATTTGTAACATCCCTTAAAGGCCTCCTGCTCTGGTTGATCTTCACCAAGGCGAATTTGCCCTTTTTATCATTCGGGCCGGGCTTTTTCCACGTAAAAAATGGTGGGATATTCTCCTTGTTGTCATGCTCCAACGCAGAAATATTCTTCACCTCCATTGATAGATGATGATGGTGAAGAAAGTGAGGGTGCAGGAAATTTTGTTGAGTGTTTGGGAGTTTTATAAGCAATGATAATTGGAGGGAAGTTTGAAAAAAATTGGTTTGAAGTTTTTGTGAGATTAAGAATCGTGAAAAAAATGGGAATTTTTGTTTGAATATTTTGGGTTGATGGAGGGATTTTACAATTTGGGAGGCCATTAGTTTTTAGGAGGAAAGTAAAAAATTGAAATAGTTTGAGTGGAGGTAACTAAAAGGAGGTAAAAATTTTGAAATAGTTTTATTAATTGGAATCTTTTTTTGGTAATGTAATACATAAATTTTAAAATCACACAGGAACAAGGCCTGGCGCCAAGATTAACCACTCTACCACTGTTTTACACACACACACCTTAATTGGAATCTTGAAATGTAATTATGTAACAGGGCGGGTTGGGAACTTTTTGTGCGGTGGCACCTTTTCGGCTTTGAATTTATTAAATTTATTAGTCATTTTCTAAATCCGGATTCTTTATTTATACATTTCAGATACTTACATTAGTATGGAATGTTACGTAGACTAGATGAAGTTTTTAGTGAAATTGAATACATTACATTTACACAAAGAATTATGTATATCCGTCTATATAGTTCGGATGGATAAAAGTATTATTTGTTCTTAAAAATTATTATTTAAATTGAAAAAAGTATGATTTGTTATTTTACCATGTAATTAGAAAATATTATTTATATTGAATAAAAATATCAATATCTGCATCTACGGATGTCCCATAAGAGACCATCTCTTACATTTATTATTTATACGCAGAGCAAATTTCAGTGGGTTTTTTTTTTCATTTCGAATAATTATGCATATAATATGATTTTATTATTTTATGTGGTATTAAGGAGATGATAATATGAAATATTGGATTGAGAAATTTTTAAAAGTAAAAAAATAATGAGATATACATTTTATGTGGTTTGCATATCAGTGCATATAAATGTGATTTTTTTCGGTACCACACTGAAAATAGCTAATGTGGTTTCCATGAACACAAAAAATAAAGTAAAATAAATAAAAATAATAAGTTTTTTATATATGTACTTGTAGTGATCACAATGGGTCGGATACCCACCCATCAAGTATTTCTCAGATCCAAACTCGTTTAAATTCACTTATCCATATTCATCTCACACCTATCATGGGTACTAGTTTTATTACTCATACTCGTTCCAACCTCGTATATTAGTACTCATTAATTACTCACCCGATCCATTTAAATTATGGAAGATCTAAATAATCAAATATGAGTTGTTATAATTCTTTTTTGAATTTTTTTATCCCATTAAAAAATTGAAAATTAGAAAGTATATATTAATAATAATTAGTTAAAATTATGAAAGATTAAAGATTGAATTTCAAGTATAAAATTAGAAATTATACAATTTAATTTTAATATTTAGATCCAAAATAATATTCTAAATCATCAAAACAAACATATAGATGATATTTTAACTTCTTAAATCTTTTGTCAACCTTCTTATATAATCATTGGTGATTATTAAAAAAAATATGATTAACGTATTGTGATTTATTTATGACCCATCAAAATATATCAAAATCGAATTTTGTCAAACGACATTTAGCATTAGTTAGTTGAGCAGGTTAATTGTCGGATATAAAAAAAAGGGTTAGAATTGCTCTTAGAATACCTTTATCACATGCCAAAACCGACCGAAAAGGCGTTCCAGATTGTTAAAAGCAAGCTAAAACAAATGGGTGTGGTTCGAGAGACCGTCCAAGGTGTGTCTTTTTATAAAACCCATCACCAGCCCTCACAGACTCTGCTTAATTGGTTAAGAGATAACAGATATAGAATAAGGACTAATGATTGAATCCTAGCAGTCGTAGTGTAGGAGTTTCATCCTCTTTATGATGGTTCCTTGTGAACAATAGTAAATGTTAAAATAATCTCCTCATATTCTCATGGGTATGGGGTGTGAGGGCTCTCATGAGGAAAGCTTCCCCTTTTGCAGTAAACAAAAACTTGGGTGTGCTCCACCTCACCGTGAGTCCACCTTTTATTTTGTTAAAATAATTATATATTAATTATGGTGAATAAGGATAATTAAATTTTATAATTTATGTTAAATTTATTGATTTTTAACTAGAATTTATTAATTCATAATTATGGTTTATCAATTCACAAGTATGGTTTATTAATTTAAAACTAGGGTTTATTATTCAAAATTAGGGTTTATTAATACAAAGTTAGGATTTATTAATTCACAATTAGAGTTTATTAATTCAAAATTAAGGTTTATTACTTAAATTAAGGTTTATTAATTCATAATTATGTTTTATTATTCCGATTAGGGTTTATTAATTCATGATTATGATTTATTAATTATAATTAGACTTTATTCATTCAAAATTAAGATTTATTAATTCATGATTATGATTTATTAATTTAAAATTATCTTTTATTAATTTATAATTGAGATTTATTAAATTAATTAATTTCAATTAAAATTAATTTAATAATAATTAATTAATTAATTAATTTGGCAATTAATTAGGTGATCTCACTGTGCGCGCAACGCGCGCAGGAGACCACCGAAAATTCTATAGAACATGTAGGTGTACTACATTCTCTATCTCACATAATAATATTTTACTAATATAATTTGTACTCCCTCCGTCCCATTATTCATGGCTCATTTCTTTTTTGCACGTAGATTAAGGAGAATTGTATCTTGTGTGTAAAGTAGTGGGTGACACGAAATTTGAGGTAATATTTAGTGTAAAAAGTATTTTCTATTTTGGAAACGGGCCAACTTATTGTGGCAGTCAAAAAAGAAAAATGTGCCATGAATATTGGAATGGATGAAGTATTAATAAAATATTATCTTATGAGAGATGATATAATACACCTATATATTCTATGGAAGTTCTCGGAGATAGGGATGACAATCGGGTCGGGCGGGCACGGATAGTGCCGAACCACTTTCGTACCCCCGAAAATGATCCCCGCCCGCGATCCGCGACGGGTAGGAGATTCCTATCATACCCGCGACCCGCGGGTTGACGGATACTCGCGAACCCGCCAACCGACGGGTATCCGTCACCTGCCACCCGTGAAACCTTCACCCGCCGACCATCCGCGAAACCAAGCATTTCAAAAAACACGAAAATATCACTAACAAATTCATAAATCATAAAGTTCAAATCCACAATTCCACATTCAAATCCATAAAGTTCAAATCCACAAATCAATAACACAATGAAAATTCAAATCCACAAATCAATAACACTAAATGAAAGTTCAAATCCAATTTAACAACAATAAATGGGGAGATCAAGTTATATTATTTCAATTCAACGATTGATATATAGCAAGTTTCCTTGATGGCGGGAGGTGGCTGGACGGCGGGAGGAGCTCGACCGGAACGAGGTGGCGTCGCCTCTGTGTCTGTGGTGAGTGGTGACTGCCTGACTGGTGAGAGGCGTGAAGACGGTGTGGTGTAGTGTGCGGCGGAAGGGTAAAATTAGGGCTTCGGGCGTCCTAGTTCTAATTAGAAATTAGAATATTAATATTTTATCATAAAATAATTATTATACGAATAGTTTTCCGCGGGTTCGTGGGTAATTCGCGGGTAATTCGCGGGTGTTTTCGTGGGTAGAATTCACGAGTATACGAGTTTCGCGGGTACGGGTATTGCCAAACCATTTCCACATCCACAAAGTAAACGGGTCATAGTTTTCAATCATAAACGTACTCACGGGTACGAAATGCACACCAAACTCACGAATAATCGGACGGATAGCCACAAGTATTGGATATCCACGGATCGATTGTCATCCCTACTCGGAGACCACCCCTTTGGAGTAAGAAAACCTACCACAACTCTTGAATTCATCAATTAATAGGCTAATTTACGAATTAAAATGCTACCTTTCCTGAATTCTTGAATTGACATTCAATTCTTGAAATTAATGATTTAACTATGCAATTATTGAATGGTAAGGATAAAATGATCAGAATGAATAGTTTTTATCTATTTTATTTTAGTGACAATTTTTTATCTATATTATATGAAAATGAATATTCTACTTAGTTAAGTCTAAAATAAATATATGAGACAAGTCCTTTAGCGGATGAGGGGGAAGTCTTAGGGGGTGTTTGGCTAAGCTTATTTTAGAGAGTTTATAAGAGGTAATGTATCAAATGTTTATAAGTTGTTAAAGTATTTGGATAATTTATCTTATAAGCTAGAAAAAAAATCATGAGTTGGAGAGATAAAGTCATAGTTTGAAAAATAAAATTGACGAGATGTGAAGTTGATAGTGTATGTGTAGGAAATAACGAACTATAATAAGGTTGTTTTGGTAAATTCATGATTGTTTATAATTTTATGAAAAAATAAGTTATGGTTGACCAACTTATTTTTAGGAAGCTTATAAACTGTTGGAGCTTATTTTTACAACTTATAAACTGTTCAGAAACTTATTTTGTCAAACACTTTACAATAACTTATAAATTCATAAACAACTTATAAATTATTTTAAAGAGCTTATAACCTCAGCCAAATACACTCTTATCATTTTGTAGAAGTCATGAATTGCATGCGGATAAAACAATCTACGGATTTTTCAGAATAATTTGGCGTCAATGATCACGCTCGTGTCTTCAATATCACATTTCATTTATTTTTATTTAAAGTCGCCTGTCAGAATATTACATCGTTTTCTCACTTACCTACCTCTAAATCACATCCACACATATCTCGACACCTTTCTACAAAGTTAATAGTGTATAGTTGGCACGTGGCTGATATCTAACTCATTGTTTATGAGCACCTCTAATATTACTTTACCTAATGTTAATATTTCCTTTGGTTCCTTGAGGATGATTTGCTTTTTTGAATCTTTATTTAAAAAAAATATAAAATAATTAAAGTGATAAAAAATAAATATGATCTAATAATTATCGAGTGTTGCTTGTCAAAGTAGTTTTAATTGAGATTTTTGGAAAAATAGAGTAAACAGATTTAACAATATGTTAAAAGTAAAAGAAACTAATATTCTTCACATTTAAAAAAGAAATTTGAATGTTCAATGACGAGTTAATACAAATATATATCTAAAATAAGTAAACAAAAGTTTACCCACCGGTATATTTAATCAAATTATATTAACAAGTAACAACAAAGTTTTATAATTGATTAATTGGTTTAAAATACACGAATTTTGTTTTAATTTTTGCAAATGTCTTTTTTGGTTAAATAATAAATTTTGGAGTATATACTATCTTTTAAAAATATTCTAAGGGGGAACCCCGCCATCCCCAATCTTCCCTCACTCGTGACCAACTGTCCCAAATTCACGAAGTTTTAATTTCAGTAAATACCAAAAGAAATAAGAAAGTAAAACAATTCGATTTTCTAGTGATTGATCTTACAAGTTCATTGATGAAGTGCACCATACTCATCATTGAGCTGGATACATCAATGTTAAATTTCGTACGAAAATAATAGTCGAAAACAATAGAACATATATAACCATATTTTTTTTAAGGGTTATTGCGTATATATACACCAACTTTAGGTCAATTTTGATTTTTTCACGAACTTTAAAAATTACCACAAAATACACAAACTTAACGGCTTTAATGATTTTACCACGATCAATTTTAAGTCAAATTAAATCTGACTTGACTTATCGAAAATTTACTATAGATAAAATGACGAATGATATAAACGACATCATAGAGAGAGCGTCGATTGTTTTGATCCAACTAGAACCAGACGATGAAACAAACAGGAAGATTTGATTTTTATAATGAGGGTTGACGCGATGGATCCTAGAAATAAAAAAATCTGATTTATTTTGATGGAACGAAGATATTTTATGTCATCTCCTACGATATCGTTTATATAACTAATCGTTTAGTCTGTAGTAAATTTTTGAGATGTCAAGTCAGATATAATTTAGTCTGAATTTGAAATCGTGTTAAAAACGCCAAAATCATTAAATTTATGTATTTTGTGACAATTTTTAAAGTTCGTGAAAAATCAAAATTGACCTAAAATTAATGTATTTATACGCCAATAACTATTTCTTTAACGAACAAACCATCTTACATTTAAGCACATAATGACGAACATTTTTCATTTATACTATAAATACTTTCTGAAAGACACACGCATGCATACAAGTATACTCTCTTCGTTTTTTTATAAATGTCATATTTTCATCTTTTTATTCCTTTTTAATAAGTTTTTTAGTTCGGAAATTCAAAGTAAATTATGATGCTTTTCATATTTTACTCTTATTTAACACTTTTGGAGCTTGATAATTAGTTATATATATATATATATATATATATATATTATCAAAGTAATTAATAAAGTTATAAAAGTAAATTTCTCCATTTCATTGGTATGTGTAATTTGATAGTTGTTGTTTTTTTTTTTTGTCAATTAATACATAAATTTTAAAGGATGCGTCACGGTGGACTCGAACCCGAGACCTTTTGCCTCAGGCATTAACCACTCTACCACTAGGCCAACACACACACACACTTAATTTGACAGTTGTGATAGTTATAAAAAATAAATAAATGAGGTATATATGTGTGTGAAATTCCACGTTAATGAGTGAAAATTTCTTACCAACTTTAATTGTTTCTTCTTTGCAACAATAAATTAAATAAATCTTTGATGTATGGTTGTTGGGATCGAGAAGAAGATTTTATGGCATTCCAGTTAGCTACAACATAGTATCAATAGTAGCATTAGTTTTATAATTAGGTGAATTACTATTTATCTGCATATACAAAATTGTAAGACGATTAAGATTAGATAAACACCTATTAATTGACTTTGACTATACTAAATATCTCACTTTCAGCGGCAGGTCAGGAAAAGAAAATGTGTACAAATTAATTGTTTATCACAATAATAAAAGCAGTTGTACACTCTATAAACTTAGTAGTAATTAAATTAATTAGTTAGGCGAGTGCATAAGAATTAATTAATATGCCCATAATTTTTCAATATTAATATATTATACCGAAACACGTGAAATATTATAACAAATCTTCGTGTTGATTAGGTAAATTTATTAAAAACACAATACTAACGAATATATTAAAAATAAGAAGATATAATTTATATTTTCCAAAAACATTTGGAAAAAAAAAAGAGTACTTGATGAAAGCTCGAAAAATTGGATTAGAATTTAAATTTCAAGTTTCACTAATTGACTGCCTTAACAGCATAAACTTGGGGTAATTACGTGTATTTGTTTCAATTTACAAAATCATATTTAGTAATTTTGCAATTATAACATTCACAATTTCTTTTTGGGTTGTCCGTGTGCAAAATTTTAATGAAGAATATAACTTGAAAATGTCATACTAATACTCAAGTACTACCTTAGTCCCATTATTGTTGGCTCGTTTTTTTTTTTGGGTTGTCCCGTTATTATTGATCATTCCAAAAAAGAAAATGATTTTACACTAAAAAGTGCCTCAAATTTCGTGTCACACACTATTTTACACACAAAATACAACTATTTTTAATTTGCGTGCAAAAAGAAATGAGTCAATAATATAAGGACAAAGGAAGTATTAAATTACTAGGAAAACTAAAAAAATGAAAAAAATATATATAAGGATGCTAAGTGGCATGCATATCCTAATTATAAATTAATAAACTCTAATTAGAATTAATAAATCATAATTATAAATTAATAAACCTTAATTTTGAATAATAAATCCTAATTTTGAATTAATAAACCCTAATTTGAATATTAATAAATCATAATTTGAATAATAAACCATAGTTTTCAATTAATAAACCCTAATTTTGAATTAATGAACCTTAATTATGAATTAATAAATCTTAATTATGTATTCATAAATTCTAATTTTGAATTAATAAAATCTAATTATCTTTATTCACCATAATTACTATATAATTATTTTAACAAAAGACAAAGGTGAGCTCACGGTGAGGCGGAATTCACCTAAGTTTTTGTCTTACTTATTTATTGAAATATCGTTTTCTAAATCAAGGCTCCCTTAGCATATAACTAAAGGTTTATGGTAGCTCTAGAAATAATAACAATATAAGGATAATTACATTTTGTATGTCAAATTATTTTATCAGTGATTCAATTGACTTTATTTTTTTTTTAATTAGTTACGTTTTATCCCCTAAAGTATGTGTAATTCACGCGTTAAAAAAAACTATTTTGGTACATGCAAAGACAAACATGTGTGAAACAAAATTGCAAAGTGCAAAATTCGTATAGAAACTGAAAAACCCAATTTTATAATAGCAATGGTGAGACATCAATTTCTAATCATTAATAAAAGATAAGATGATCGGACAATGAGTTGATGACGTGACCTAATATATTAACGAACCATATACCTAATATCAAGTAAATTTTGACTTTGGCGTTTAATAATTAATTTATTTTTTCGATTACGATCATTTTATACCATGTATATATTTACATATAACTATTATTGGACCATTTCAATTTGCTGGGGCCACACACAAACTGGACTCGAACTAATCACATTAATTAATTAACATATACATGCAAAAATATCTTAAAACTATATTTAGTATAATTCTTATGCTTATGTAAAAACCTCAATTATTTTATACCAGATTCTTTGGTTCTTCCTTCATAAGTAGTTGAAGTACCTCGTATATTAATATTACATAAATTAATTTCTACCTGCAGATGTAATGTTGCATTATGCAAGTAGGGCACAATCTTTTCTTTTATGCTTTCTTTGTTCGGAAAGAGGAATCTCTCCTCTCAGAGCTCCCACACTCCATCCTCATGAAAATGTAAAGGAGTTAAATCATGATGACTTAGCGATTATGCTTTCCTTTTAAGACATGTTATTCATTGTGACTACTTAAGCAAGTTGTAGGTATAAATGCCAGAGAGATTTGACGCTACATATTTTACCCGATCGAGCCGAGATCTTATATGTCAAAATTTGGGTTCTTTTTTCAGTGTTGGGTCAAGATCTACTATTTCAAAACTTGTGTTTTGTTTTTTATTTCAGTTGTTACATCTCTATGGTGTGTACTTTAAAAATTCAATCTAATTTAAACTCACGGTAGCTAGCAAAAATGTGAAGAGATTTTCTAAATACACATTGCAACAATCCAAACCTCAATCGATCTAAGTATATATATCTTTGTTCATGAACTTTTGAAGAAAGATATATATATATATATATATATAGGATGAGATTTAATTTTCGGACTGCTTCTGGTTTTGTGTTTTGTGTCTACACGGATTATTGTGCAACACTATAACTCTTTTTGTCTTCTATCTATGATAAAAGATATCTAAACTAATATAATTAGCATATCTTTGGAATGGATGAAATATGTATAAACTAACATATATATATATATATTCTTATTTTCGCATTAAAGAACTTTCTCACCATAACCAACCCCTATATATATATCCTATGCAGGGTTCTTTTCGACAAACTTTTGCAATGTGCTTTAATTTTAAATGCCCATTGATTCTAAGGTACATTATTGGTTGGAATCATAACTACACGAGAATAAACACGCAATTATGTGTATTTATTCCGTACAAGATTAATAAAAGGAAACATATGCTATGCTTGCGCATGAGGGTAATTCCTTCAAAAAGATAAAGAAAAAAGATGCATGAGGCCAAAAGTGAGAGCTTAGAAATTTATTTTTGAAACAATAAAATTTGTGGCATTAAGTCAGCCGCAAAAGCTTTTGTGTATTTGTATATTTTATTTATTAATATTTATATATGGTAACGATGATTATCCACTTATAGATATATCAATGAATGTATTATGAGAAAATAATACTTTCTTCATCCAGTTAATGTTGACTTATTATTTTTGGATACACGGATTAAAGAATATTGTATTTTGTGTGTAAAATAATATGATATTATTGGCGCGAAATTAGATTAAGAGATCTTTTGTAATATGAATTTTTTTTAATGTTTTGATATAATAACGGACGACCAACAATAATATGATAACCCAAAAAAATATTTTATTTGTGGTATATGCTAACTGAACCAATATTAATGGAATTGAGGATTTATCAATATCCAATGTGAAAATAGTACTTTCTGAATGAGATGAGAGTAACTAATAGAATACCAATTTACTGCTACGTCCTTGAATTGATATATAAGTTTACCAAAATAAAAAAGATCTCTCGTGAATTGTTATACAATCTGCCATCTATATTAATATTATTTTAATGTTGATATGATAAAGAAGGTTTAGTAATTCAAGAGACGGCCACCACTTTTCCTCGCAGACATGTACGACTCTCATTCATTCACGATTGATGCAACATATATCAGCTCTAATAAAATATACTCTTTCCATTATTTTGGATCGTTCTATTAAAAATAATTTATTTATAAAATAATTATATTTATATATAAAAGTGTATCAAATTGCATGAGTACTATTTTATATTTAAAACATAATTATTCTTAATCTAAAAGTGTGTCACTTAAAACGGAAAGGAAAGAGTATATATAACACAACTTGTACACAAATTCACTACTAATGTTGGGGCTCAGGAATAATAATTAATTCTAAAATTGAAACCGGCCACTTTTTCTGAGAGAGGTGTGCTTGTGGAATCTCCATCAAGCTTGGATATGAGTGGAGTGGAGGGCCCTCCAAGAAACGAAAATAACACATAAACCCACAAAAGAAAATTAAAGATGAAAAAAGCCAAGGAAAAAAAGAAACCAAAGATAATAAAATATTCATTACATTCTTTTCTTTAAAAACCACAGAGTGAAAGAGATGGATGGCTCGAAGTTTAACTTTTCTTAAATTATTTTATATGAAGATTACACACACAATTTATATAAATAATTACCTCATAATTAAAAAGCATCTCTCTCACAACTGTGAGAAGTGTAGGAGGTAGTAGCTCCCACCTACTGTTCCATTCATTTCTCTACCAATTTCTTTTCCATCTCAAACCCTCTCCAAAATTCGTTTCTCCTCTTTAAATTCATCAAACTCAACTTTTTAGCAATCTGTCCGCCGTTCTTTTTCGGGATCTTCATCAGCACCCGCCGCCGCCGCCGCAGTTTTCCTTTTGCAGTTGGCAGCCTATATTCTGAAAAGAATTAGGCTGCGTGTGTCACAGCTTTTTAAGTAATTATCTCTTTTTATAAAAACACACAGGAAAAAATTCAAGATCACATGAACTGGAGTCAAGAACCGGAGCAATGAAAGGTGCAGTGCAAGGCGGCGAGATCGTGCAGGTCGACGGCGGCCAGATCCTCCGCGCCACCGGGCGGAAGGACCGCCACAGCAAAGTCTACACCGCCAAGGGGCCGAGGGACCGCCGCGTGCGCCTCTCGGCCCACACGGCTATCCAGTTCTACGACGTCCAGGACCGGCTCGGCTACGACCGGCCGAGCAAGGCCGTCGACTGGCTCATCAAGAAGGCCAAGGCCTCCATCGACAAGCTCAACGAGACGCTGCCCCCTCCCCTGCCCGGCTGGCCGAACAGCGGCGGCGGGAGCCACGCCCCGACCCCAGATTCAAACCCTAGCTCCAGCGACCTGGCGCTGGAGCAGGAGTCTCAAGTTATCAGCGAATATGATTTCCACCCCAACAACGACAACACTAGTAATAATAATTCATCGTTTGTGGTGGGGGCCGCGGGCGAGGCGCATCTCATGAACACTATGAAGACCTTGTTCCCTGCCGCCAGCAGTTTTGGAGGTTTCGACATTGATCCTTGTCTGGACTCGTCTTTTCAGACGAGAGACCTCGGCCTGTCCCTTCAGACCTTCCAGGCCGACAGCCGGGCGAATTCCACCATCCCGTTTCAAGGGAATTTCCACGGCTGGAGCGGCGGCGGCGGCGGCGCAATTTTTGCGCAAGGTTTATCGTTTTCTCAAAGGGAACTACTTCAGTCCAACGCGGCGGTGAATCCGTGGAATCAGAGGCCGTTGATTTCAGCAGATCATCACGATCAGCATCATCATCAGCCTCGTTTCGAGCTGGGATTTCGTGATCCAGCAAGAATTTATGGGGAGGAGGAGGCCGCGGAGAATCATCGATGAATGAGAGATTTCATCGGTTCTTGCTCTAATAAATAGGTACTGTTTTATTTATTTATTTTTCGAAAAAAATTATGTTTATTGAGCTGCTTGGATCCATTTATTTCTACATATTGAGCTTCATCTTGCAAATTCTGGAGCACAAAAGAAAATTGCGTGCGAAGAGAGGAAGATGAATGTGGTTTTGTTCTTGACGAAGAATGTCATGGATGGAAACTTTAATTAAGTTGTCTAATTTTTTTTTCTACTTTAATTTCTGCCAATAAGTTTTCTGACATTTGTCTGATTTGATTTCTAGTTACATATTGCTTGAACAACTGAAATGTTTTTCAGTCAGATTCTTGCTTTAGGAGTTGCTGCTTTGATTACTTTTTCTACTATATCTGATATATGTATTATATCTATATATGGTGTGAAAAACTTTTGTTATATAAAAATTGGTTTATACTTTGTGTTGAAGTCTGAAGCTGATCATCGTTGCTGTGCATCTATTTGTCGTTTACACTTAATTTTATCTTCTGAGATAAGCAAAGATGATTAGATGAATGTGCTATTCAACATGTATGCATATATATGTGTATGTATGTATATTTTGTGTGTAGGGATGTAAATAGAAACTTTTCTATGGTGGTTACTAGGAGAAACTTTTCTTCCGTCCGACCAATCCAATTTTTCAAAACCGAAAATCGAACCGAACGAATTTTTGAACCGAACCAAACCGATTATAATTTCGGACCGAAAACCGAATCGAAAAAACCGATCGGTTTGGTCGGACCGAAAACCGACCGAAATATAAAAATATATATATTTTTCTAAATAAATATATTTTATCCTAATTATTTAATTAAAATATTAATTAATTATTATATAAAATATATAAAATAATAGTTTCGGTTCGGTTACCGACCGAACCTAAAACGTAAAACCGAAAACCGATTTTAGTTAAAATTTTGAACCGAATCGAAAACCGACTTCTTCAAAAACCGAACCGAACCGACCGAAACAGATCGGTTCGGTCGGTTTTTTCAGTTCGGTTCGATCCATGCACACCCCTAGTGGTTACACAAAATCATACTTCCTTCGCCCACCAAAAAAATTGTATTATTTTTTGTATCTCGAGTTTTAATAAATTATAATAAATATAAAATTAGTAGATATGATAAATGAGTATATTAAGGATTAGTGTGAGTAAATGTTGGATCATGTATGATTTTTCTGTAAATAAGTCTATAAATTAAAGGTAGTTGACATTTTCAAAAATGAAAAATATAAGTTTTTGGTGGACAGACCAAAAATGAATTAAATGTAAGCTTTTGGTAAACAGATGTAGTACTTTTTATATACAATAATACATTTTATATACTTCATATGTCTCCAAAATATGTTTCTTCAAACTTCGGTGCAGATTTTAATAAAAGTTAGTATTTTATGAGTGGATTTTGTGACAATTTTAACCCGTAAGTGATTTTTTGACTTAAATAAATGATGTTATTGAGGGTAATAAATAGGGATAATGGTGAGAGTCATGAGTGGTAAAATATGTAAATAAAAAGTATTGTTGAATGTAATAAGTAGAAAATATTTTGTGATTATATTTCCATAAATGACAAATGAACAACTATAGGGGACTTACTAAAAAAAGAAAACTACAAACAAATTTTAGAATTTGAGAAAGTATTATAATAATACATCTTTTAACAACAATCCTAGACTTCACAAAAAATAGTTGTTCAAATTAGATTCTACGTATTAGAGAGAAAAAGTTTGTACGTGATCCTAAAAAACTAGATGGATACTGCAAAATGGTACATCACTTTTTATGTGTAACGTGAGGACTATTTACTTAATAAACTTCGACTGGATCAAATATGTTTTGAACCCAATCAAGTATTCCAAACATGCTCTCAATTTCCAAAACTGACATAACAAAATAAACTGTCCTTATTTCCCATTATGGGAGAAGCATTGATTGTGTTTTAACAAAAGTTTGAAGTTGTCTTCTGAAATGGCATCTTTCAAATATATTATTCACTCCGTCCCATTATTGTTGACTCATTTCTTTTACTCACTTCTTTAATGAGAGTTGTGTTTTGTGGGTAAAGTAATGTGTGACATGAAATTCGAGATATTTTTAATATAAAATTGTTTCATTTTTTGGAACGGGCCAACAATAAGGGGACAACCCAAAAAGAAAAATAAGTCAACATTAATTGGACGAATGGAGTATTATTTTCATGTGCTCGTCATGTAAATTTCAAGATTATGAGACTAAATAAAATTATAAGCATCATATATATATATATATATATATATATATATATATATATATATATATATATATATATGGGTTGATTATAGAAAACTACTTCTTAAATAAAACTAAGAACCAATAACTCTTGTTAGATTGAATAAGATCGGACGACTCATAATTATTTAATGATAAAAATAGTCAAATTCCTAAATTTTTGCTATGTGGATTCTTTTATATTTTATTTTTCGTTGTTCGTGTAATTCATGTCGTTGTTCATGTAATTATAGTTATTGTGCATGTTATCACATTCCAATTAATTGTTATATTCATATAATTCATGTTGTTGTGCATATAATCGTAATGAATGTGCATATATGAACAATTATTATAAATGAATATATAGAATCCCTTAATTATCTGGTTAAATGATTACCACAAAAAATTGAGGATAATAAACGATTTATAATTAATTTTGACCGTTAGATTATAAAAAATGGATTAACCATATTAGTTCTTAGTTCTTAAAATGTCGGAGTTCTCATTTGATTCACTATATATATATATATATATATATATATAGAGTTTGGTTCAAATAAGAATCATTCTTATCCTAAAAACTAAGAACCAAATGAATTCGTTATGAAAGTTGATGAATCCGTTGAGAAAGTTGATGAATTGAAATTCAAAATTTGTCACCCGGGTTCGAATCCCATGAGGGTGCAAATTCTATTTTTTGGATTCAATAATTTTTCCAATGATTCATCAACTTTAGAGTGAATTCATCAGTTTTTGGTTCTCACGTTCTCACAATAAAAATGGTTCTCACATTAACCCTCCCTATATATATAGAGTTTGGTTCAAATAAGAACCATTCTTATCCTAAAAACTAAGAACCAAATGAATTCGTTATGAAAGTTGATGAATCCGTTGAGAAAGTTAATGAATTCAAAAATTCAGAATTTTCACCAGGGTTCGAATCCCATGAGGCGAAAATTCTATATTTTTGGATTGATAATTTTCGGATTCATCAACTTTCACCGCGAATTCATCGCTTTTGGTTCTCACGTTCTCACAATAAAAATGGTTCTCACGTTAACACTCCCCTATATATATATATTTAGATAAATGTAGATAATATTGTTAATTTACTATTTCTTTTCTTCAACTATTTCATTTCTTCGAATTAAGTTTTCATCATAATTAACAAAAAGAGCCAGGTTTGTTATGTACTTGAAGAGTGACATACTAGTAACAGGAAAAAAAAATGCAACAAACAGTTTTTCATCAAGGAGAATTTTGTGGCAGACAATTCGAAATCCATCAAATGAGTTAAAAATCAGATCTAAATTGTATCAAATACTAACTAAATCACAAATATACTACTATATATGAATTTCAATACGAATGCAAGCACTATTGATAGATCTTAGATTGTCAAATCTGTTGACCAACTCTTGATTTAAAGACTATTATACATAAATATGAAGTTTTCAACGCACATCAAAGATAGCGACTACAGTTCATATGAATTAAAAAAAAAACATTATTATCTAAAATCACTTGTATTTTTCTTCAATGGAATTAGATAATTGCATTTTCAGTTTAAACCGATCTGCACCACTAAAACTCAAGCTGGCATATTTGACAAATATATTTATTTCTCATGGATAAGAACGGAAGTTCATTTTGTGGCTAAAAGAATTGCTAATTAAAAAAAATTGACTAGATTAATTCGGGGTTCTCACTTTTTAATGAGTTTATTATATATAGAAGAAAATCAGCTATTTAAAAGTTTAGATTTTAATTTGATTACTATGAGCGGACTTCGTAATACTCCATCCATCCCACCCAAGATGACATGTATTCCATTTTAGATTGTCTCACCCAAGATGACTGTTTCATTTTTAGGAAATAATTATCTCTTCAAAAGTTATGGGTCCTACCTACTTTTTATCACTTTATACCTTCTCCTAAATAACCGTAACGAAAAGAAATGAGCCGTCTTGGACGAAACGAAGGGAGTGTGTTATTTCTATGCACATACCTAACAATACCGTCAAAATGGCTACTTAAAGAACATAATTATTAATATAGTCATCCTGGGGCTCAAATATTTACATCAGTGTTAATGTTATTCAAGTTTTGACTGATTTTCTTTCTTGTTTCTGCCAACATTATGATTTCATATCTTACATATATGAGGTAGTTGGATATTTAATTACTGAATGTATTTATGTCAAAAAGTGAGTAGCATATGATAAATGCTAGACCTAATTTAATGCCATATGTATACTCATACACACTGACACGAGTGTTAATATTACTCATGTACGTCTATATATATCACAATTAAATGTCCCCAAGACAATTTCGATAGTTAAGGTGGGTTCATGATCGAGAGGTCATGGTTGAACCCCACCAAACGCCTCTATGGGTTTGAGCGCATCGTCACTGGGTTTCCAAGTGTGGTTTACTTGTTACATGTGGTTTGCATAGGGCGTGAGGTTTACCCAACAAGCCTGCAAGGTAGCGACGGCGTAGTTCTCCATGATACCAAATAAAAAATAAAAAAAATATCACAATTAAATGCACGATTGTAATAAGTTTAATGTGAAAACAAAATAAAAGATTAAAAAAATGTAACGGGGAATCCCACTAGGCAAAGGTAGCTTCACTTGAAATAAATGACTTCTTTCGATGCACACTATCTAAATGAAGTATTCGAAAAATATATGCTATTAAACCGAGCTTTGAATATCCTATTAACAAATTTGTAATCGTCAAAGTTCAAACAATACTTTAATGGGGTGGTCTCCTCTCAGTGAGATCCACCCCTAATTAATTAATTTAATAAACTTTAATTGTGAATTAATAAATAATAATTTTTAATTAATATATCTTAATTTTGAATTAATAAATCCTATTTAAAATTAATAAACCTTAATTTTGAATTAATAAATCCTAATTGGAAATAATAAACTCTAATTTGAATAATAAATCATAATTGTGAATTAATAAATCTTAATTATGAATAAATGAACCATAAGTATGAATTAATAAATTTTAATTTTAAATTAAAAATTATAATTATAAATTAATAAAATATAATTATCCTTATTTATCATAATTAATATATAATTATTTTAATAAAAAAAATAAGATGAGGTCGACGGAGCTCACCAATTTATGATTTTGTTATCTTTTTGGGGGGTTGAGAAACGTGATATTGATAGAATGATAGTACGGTGGCTGAGGCACCGAACAATTTGGAAAAGAATTCGTGAAAATTGACTTTGACTTTCTTTCATTGTATTTTTAAAATGCAGAAACGACAACGTTCGGTTGAAAAAGTTTTCAGAAGGCGAATTTTTACTCTGATCCTATAGTGTGCAAAAAATTATGGAAAACACATAATTCTAACCTAATAAAAGGATTTTGTGATAATTTTATTTTAATACATCAATAATATCTTAATCAAATCTAATGAATTGATTTCATGACAACTTTAACCCGTAAATAGGGGCTGGTAATTTTCGACACGATACGAGAACACGACATGAACACGCACGAAATTAACGGGTTAGTGTTCAGCCTTATCGTGTTCGTATCGTGTCCGCGTCGTGTTCGTGTAACCCGATAATTTTCGTGTTGCATTCTTGTTTGTGTCGGATCGTATCGTTTTCGTATAATTCGATAATATATATATTAATTTAATTTAATTATATTTTTATTTCTTTTATTTATTTATTTTTTAATTTGATTTAAATTTATCATTTCGTGTCGGGTCGTGTCGTTATCGTATCGCGTCAACACGAAAAAGATCGTGTCATATTCGTGTTCGTGTCGTGTCCGTGTCATAGTACATTTCGTGTCGTGTTCGTATCGGACAGATCCTTAACGAGTCGTGTTCGTATTTGACCTTATCGGGTCATGTCGTTATCGTGTCAACACGATAACGATCCGACACGCACGAATTGTCAGCCCTACCCGTAAGTAAACACAATTGACAATGCCCGTAAGTCCTATCTAACGACGTTTAACTTATGTTTTTATATATCATTTCCCAATGCCGACTGCGTTTTTTATTGCCAAAAATTATTTACGGATTAAAATTGTCACAAAATCAATCAATGAATCTTGATTGAGGTATTATTGATTTATTAGGATAAAATTATCACAAAGTCAAATTATTAGACTAAAATAATACATTTTTCCAGAAATCAAATATTAAATTATTATCTATTATTTGAATAATGTAGTATTTTGGGGGAATTCGCTCAGATGTTGGATCTAGCATAATAGAATAGACCCACATGCCAACGTCAATTGACTCGACTAAGCAAACAATTTAGTTTCGAATCTAGATTCCTCATCCAAAATCTTTGTTGCCCTTCTTTCATTTTCAGAAAATATATTTATTTCAAGTTTGAATCAAAATCAAGTCTTTTATAACTAATTTATTAAAATATGATTTACATTTCCTATGTAATTTACATAGAGTAGCATAGGAAAGTAAAAGTGTTAAAGTGTACTTGTATTATAATATTTTTCATTGTTGTTTTTTTTTTATTTTTTTTGTTTTGTTTAGTTCAAACCAAACAAGGTGTTATTGAACATTAAGGGCACGTTTGATAGGTTAGTTAGGTTTCGTCGAATTAAAATATCTCGTTCGCTTAGGTTTTGTAAATTTTGTGGATTAAATTAAAGAAATAGTCAAAACAGTATCCAAAAAAACCATGATTATTTTTGTGTGTGTGTCCTATCGCATAACTAGTGGTAGGAATAAAAGAACTTAAAAACTCTCACGCAGTGTGGATGGATCAGCTTACACATTCAGACTCGAGTCGAGAATATATAGATAAGAAGAGTAAGCTCATTATTTTTTTGCTCTAGAACCCCACCTTCTAAAATAACAACTATTTAATTAAAAACTTAAATCTAAAATAATTATAAATCGAATTGACAAAAATTAAAGGAAAGTAAAAGTGATAAACTAATAGAAAATTAATGAACCACAATAAAATTTTAATAACTAAACACTAACTACAAATCATAAGGAAATAGTCGACCCTAATTAAAAATTATTAACTGAAAAGTAAATAAAAAATAAAATTACCCAATAAGAATTGTTTACTACAATCAAAAATCAAAGCTAAAAACTAGAAGTATGTATAAATCCTAATAGTTAAAGAATACTCTAGTTGACAGTTCAAAACTAAAAACATAAAACTAAAAGTAGTCCTCATTAGGGATATCAATGGATGAATTTTACCCGAATCGATCCGAAATTGCTCAAAACCATTAAATTTTAAAACAATGATTCTGATTCCGGTTTCGATTCTAGATCCGCTTTAGACCCGGACCGTTTAGATTCATAGTTTGATGGTCCGATCCGGATCTGATTCTGATTCCAGAACCAAAACCAATACTTATTTATTGATTTTTGTCCGAGTAAAACCCGTCTATTGACAAGTCTAAGTTTAAATAGGCTTGTCAATGAGTTAGTTTTATCCATATTGATTCAAAATCACTCATAACACATTAAATTATAAAACGATGGTTTCGATTCTAGTTCTGGTTCTTGTTCTGTTCTGGTCTGGTTCTTGTTCCAGACCAGCTCAGATCCGGACCACTTAAGACCCATAGTTGATGGTCTGAGTTAGGTCCGGATCCAGTGTCGACTGGATCGATTCCAGAACCAGAACCATTACTTATTTATTGATTCTGGTCCGGGTTCGATCCGGATCCAGTGTCGAATGGATCGATTCCAGAACCAGAACCATTACTTATTTATTGATTCTGGTCCGGGTAAAACCCATCCATTGACATCCATAGTCCTCACAATAAAATAATCGACACAAAGTAACACTTGCAGATGATATTTCAACTTGCTTTCTCCATTAAATCTCCTCCAACAAAAAAAACATTTTGCTTTTATTGGTGCATCAAAAATGTCAGTTCGATTCCATCATAGTGCTAGTGGAATTGCATACAACAGATAATTCACGAGTGATCTTAGAACAACGTGATGAACAATTGAACTAACGCTACTCAGATCCGCACCACCTGAATCAGCAGTCGACGAGCCACTAAAGTTACCGTTGCCTGCACTTAAGCTGCAGGGATATACACACAATGGTAAAGATTCCAATACCACCAGTTCGGAAACTAGAATCCAACTCGGCTTCAGCCTAAGATTCATCTACATTCCAAATTTATAGCTCCAAGTTCAGTTTTTTTTCCACAGTGTTACATGATCTAATCGAACTACTATTGCATACATATGTTGAATTTCAAAATGTATGGTATTTACATATCTATGAACAAATCAAATTGAATAACACTTTTCCGAATTTAAGATATATAAATAAAGAAAGAGCATAAGTTTCAGCAAGATCTGTCAAAAGCTCTCACCTGGATGGAAATTTGCAATTATTTTGGCCTGAAATTGAACCAAAATAACATAAATTCAGTGAGAATTTCAGTTCAAAACAATAAAAATTAAGAAAAAGAGGTAAAACTGTGATTGCTCACTAGGATTCAGATCGGTGAGAGCAGCAGTGTTGGCGAAATTGCAGGTTTCATCAGACGGCCCGTGCTTGAGGAAGTAATCATTGAAGGCGAAAGACGCCGTTTTCTGAAGGTCGGACGCGTCGTAGCAAGGCCCGCTGTTCTGGATGGGCCCGCAATCGGCTCCGCCCTGCCCGCAGGTCCAGTCCAGCGCCGACTGCAGGGCAGCGTCCTCGGCATTGTTCTTTGCCACGCACCACAGCTCCCTGGCCGCCCCTCCGCCGCCTTGGGCCGCCCCCGCCGCGCAGATGAGACTGAATAAGGCAAAAAGAGAACAACGGCGAAGATTCCAGAATCCATTTTTTTCTGATGCAGAGAAAGGCGAGGTGTTGTCGCGGTAATTGCGAAGAATCGAGAGATTCATTTTCTTTTTATTTTACCTTTTAAGAATGAGAATTTGAGGTTCGATAGACAACCAATGATTAAAGTGAATTCACGGATTCATGATTGATAGAAATATCTCATGGGTTTGAACATCACACCGATTTTTCAAATGTGGTTTCGTGTGGTTTGCTTATATGAGTTTGAACCAACCAATACAAAAAAAAATAAAAAAATGAGAATTTGAGATATTCTTTTTTTTTTCACATTTATACCTTTTGACTTCTTTTTGAAATGGTAATGGGAATACAAAAAAAAAAGAATGAGAATTTGAGATATTCTTTTTTTTTTCACATTCATACCTTTTGACTTCTTTTTGAAATGGTAATTTTGTTTGGCCGAGCGAAATAAGAGAACAAATCTTATATAATAACACAAAATAAATTTAACACGGGCTACTATAAGAGTTGGCCATGTCTGAAGTTGTTATGTTAACCGCAAGGAGAGGGATGTCACAGGCAGGATAGTTATTGAAGTGAAGTCATAACAAGGTAATCGTATTCGAAGATATGGTCGAATCACCTCCTTTTAAAGGAGAACTAATGCTCGTTGGACATTTTGATTTGTCACTACTTTACATCCAATATAAAAAGAAAAGAGCTACGTTTGAGTTAAATTTGAAAATGAAATTGAAGTCTTCTTTCGTTTCTTGATGATGAAGTCAGATCAAGCTCATGAACTTATTATTCAAGTCGGAACAAGTTGATAGGATCCTATTTGTTCTTCATATCTCCCAGTGGGGACATGGAGGCGAAAAAATGAAAGAGATGGATTTCTCTCGCTTTTGACATAGTGGACTTCCAGTGGGAGACTTGCAGATATGCTATTAACTGTAAATAGAAAATTCAAATAGAGATAACTATTATTAAAATTTTAATTTTTACATATAAACTAGAGAAATGTAGTGAATTAAATATTTGAAATAAAAAAGAAATCTGTATTATAATTATAAAAAAAAACATAACATTCTAGTCATTCTTTTATATTAAATGTCAAATTTATCCTTATAAAATTTAATAAATTTAATATATAAAGAAAACCTACCGTCACATACACAAGAAACACACAACTCTGCCACCACTCATCCTTCATCGCCGCCCTGTCTATCTCTTTCTTTCTATCTATCTGCATCTCCGTCAAATCACGATAATACATAATTTCGAGATCGTATACGATTTCACAGTCGTTATACGATTAAGGATATTATAGGAAGTTAGATTAGTATTTCATGTCTTTTTATTATAATGGATATTTTTTCCCTTTTGTTATATCAAATAATCTAATTTTTAAAGTTTCCTCTGTAAAAAGGTCTAATTATTATAGGCAGTGACGAAGCCAGAATTTTTTTTCTGGGGGCCAATTAATTATAATTTTAAATGTAATAAAATAAAATTATAAAATAATAATAATTTATTAATATAATGAGTTTATTATAATCCTTTTACAAATTTGATTGGTAATATTAATTCACATATAAAACTTTATTATTTACATATGTCTTTTATTTTATCAATATAAAATAAATTATAGAAAAAGAAAAGAAATAACATTTTATTAACATAAAACAAATTATAGGAAAAAGATAAAGGAAAGAAAAAGGAAATAAAAGAAAATAAGTATAGAAAAAAGAAAACATGTAACTAAAAGGAATCGAACCAAGATCTCCTAAATATGAGATAAAAATTTTAACTCATTAGACTACAATATATTTAGTTATTAAATATTTATAGAGCACACATGTTTAGCTAAGAATTAATTCATATAGTGTTATTATTTATATATATATATTATTTTATTAACATAAAAGAAATTATATAAGAAAGAGAAAAAAAAGATCTCAAAATAAAAAGAAGAAATAGAATAGAGAGAGGTGGAAAAAAGTACAAATAAAAAAAGAAAAGGAGGATAAAAAGGAAAAAGAAAGATTTGAAAAAAAACGAAAAAGAAGAAATAAATAAAAAAAAAAAAAAAGAAATGCTGGTGGGTTTCAAACTCGGTTCGTCGAAAATTAGAAGAGAATTTAACCATCGTTAGATAAACTTTTAATATTATTTTGCATATCAAATATATACTTACTTTTTGTGGTGCCCAAAACGCCCAGTACCTATGGGCTCGTGATTATAGAAAGAAAACTTGCTCATTCTTAAGGCCATATGTGGCTCCGCCAATAAATTTGTGTTTTAGGTTGTCAGTGAACAGCGGTTTAAGATATAGACATTAAATCCAAAAAACACGCTAACACACAGTATGACAGTAAAGCCTGAAGGCTCGTATCATTCTTCCCCAAAAGGGAGAACTGACGCAGTAAACCTGAAGCGCCACTGAGAGAGAGAGAGAGAGAGGGAGAGGGAGAGGGAGAAGAGAGAGAAACCACAGCCATGTCAGATCCCTCCCCCTCCCAGTCCCCATCACAACAAGACCCCCTTCAATCCGACGCCATTTCTAGAGGCTCCCCGCCTCTAAAAGAAGAAACACCTATTATGCCCGACCAGGAAACCGCCCCTCCGGCGGCGACCGTCCCCCGTCCGGCGGAGGAGAACAGCCCCGGCGAAGAGGAGGACGACGACGAAGAGGGAGAAGACGCCGACGAGGAAACCCCTGCTGTTCCGTCAACCATGGATCTCCGCCTTGAGCCGCCAATCACGTCCGCCCCTGACGTCATCCTCGCGTCCCCCACTGGCCTGCGAGGAGGGGGCAAGCGGAAGAAGGGTAAGGGCAAAGGTAAGGGCAAGCCCAACGCTAAGAAATTGCAAGCCATTGAGGAAAAATTGCAAAATTTGAGGTCTAATTTGAATCCCGTCCCGTTTATTCCTAACAAAATTCTCGATTTCGCCAACCACGAGAAGCTTTTGAAGAAGCTAGGGTTGTGGGAGTTCGTCCACATAGATTTCGATAGGAAGATTAGGGTTGACTTCGTTGCGCAGCTGGTCGCTAATTACAACCCGAAATCGCGGAATAGTTACGTCAATGGGTGTTGTGTGAAGGTAAATAGGGCGGACTTAGCGCGGGCGCTTCAGCTGCCGTATAAGAAGGAGAAGGGCAACGCGGGCGTGGCGGAGGTAGACTTGGATTGGGAGGTTTTATCGGATGATTCTGTAGGGTTTATTACAGGGTTTGTTTCCGATTGGGTGCTTTTACACGAGGATATGTGGATGACGCCGAATGAGGTGACGGATTGTATGAAGTTGATCAAGGAAGGGCTCCCGGAGAAGGTGGATTGGGCCGGGCTGCTTTGGTTCATGGTGGAGAAGGAGTTGAAGCAAGGGGGTCAGTTAAGGGATTGTTTCTATGCGTCGCATTTGCAGCACTTGATTAAGTCTCAGCGTCCGAAGGTGTTCTTGACGGAAGATTCGGTGGATGGGGGAGTGGAAACGGGTGTGGAGGCGAAGGTAGTGGAAGATGTAGATGATGACGGGAATGTGAGGGAGAGTGATGTGGTTGAGAGAGTTGGAGAGGTGAGAGCGGGGGATGATGCTGTTGTGGAGGGGCCGAGCACTGAGCTGACGCTTGGGCAGGATGGTGAGAAGGAGGAAGAAGTGAAGGAAGTGGAAATGGTGGATACTGAGATCTGCAAGGACAGTGACGAGGAGGAAGGAGGGGAGGAGCAAGAGCAGTGGCTTTTGCATGGGAAGGGAGAGGATTTCTTGCAGCGTTGCAGCGCAGAAAACGCTGAGGAATTTGGCAGCTTTGAGGATAGGAAAGACGATGAAGAGGAAGAGATAGATGGAGAGGAAGATGGGGAAGAAGATGAGGAAGCAGGGAATGGTTTTGATGTTTTCCGTAATGATTCTCTAGATGGGAATGGTTTTACTGGGAATTTTCTTCAAGGAATGGAGGTGAACCAAATGGGCTTCCCTTCCCAGGAACAGCTTCCTAATGCATCCTCAGTGGATGTTAGGGCTGATGTGCAGCCGTCTTTCTTCGACAATTTGGGAAAGAGGGTGATCGAGCACGACTATCATCATGATAGCAGCAAGAGATTGAGAATCAATGAGACCTGGGACAATAAGCTGGTGGATTTTGGAATATGTATGGAGCAGATTCAGCAAATGGCCCAGAGAGCTCGGATGTTATACGAGGAGAAGGAGCAGGCTCAAGAGCAGTCAGGGGCGGACCAACAGATCCTGCTTAATGAGTTGCAGAAACGGGATGCTGTGATAGAGCACCTGCACAAGGCCAGATTAGAGGAGACGCAGAAAAAGGATTTTGAAATCAACCGTCTTGAACGTGAACTGTATCTAATAGGGAGCATGCTGGACGGTTACAGGAAGACTTTAAAGGATGTCAAGAAGGCGTTTGCAGAATACAGGGAACGGGTGTGGCTTCCTGAGGAGCCAACTTACAAGGTTGCTGGACCTGGGGGTCTGATGCTGACTGCTGCAGAGATAGAAAGGCGTCACAAGAAAAGGGAGGAGGAGTTCAAGATGAATTGCTTGATTATTGAAGAAAAGATGAAGGAAGTGGAAGAGGAATATAATGGCCGATTTTATGGATTTGTTGACAAGATCAATCTTTTTGATAAGAGGTTGATAGGGCTTGAGGCTAATGCTAAAGGGCTTATTGCTTCATATTCAAAGAAAATAATCCCAGAAACTGAAGAGAAGGTGGATGAAGTTGCTGAAACTCCACCAGTTCCAGAAGCTAATGAAGCTGATGCAGTGGCTGAAGATGTTTCCGAACCTCTACCATTTGCAGAGCCCGATGAAGAAATGGCTGAAGCTGCAGACGATCTAGCAATTCCCCTAAGTGATGAAAAAGAAGTTGTTGGATCTGCAGAGCCTCTACCAATTGAGTAATTGTTCTTCTTGACCTTTAATTTATTAGAAATCTAGGACAACTTAGTGGGTGCTGATGTAAATTACTGATGTGCACATTCGACGCGTATTTTGAGCTGGGACGTATTATGGGTTTAGAAATTTAATCTGAAAATCATGATGAATTTGATGCTTCACTTTGACTTGATATAGCTTCATCTCTCTTTGTGTCAGCATTGTTTGGTGAAGCACAATTTATCTCTTAGATAGGATTATATGAGTATTCTTGATTCTTGTTCTTGTTTAGTTTCTACAATGTTATATAGTTATCAGCTTTTCCTGCTAATGAATTGTAGGGAATTACCATAGAAATTCTAGGAGCCTTGACTTTACAAGACGCGATTCTGATCTAGGATTTGTTTGTTCAACCATGAAGCACTGTCAATTGGAAGACTCATTTTCCATTTCTGGCCAATATTGGAGTTTGGGATATGTTGTAAACGTAGTTATTAGATGTTTCAAGTGTGATTGTTTGCATGTAATATATGCTTGTGCATGTCACTATGCCTGTTTTGAATTACAACGCATGTATATATAGCCTTCTCTTTCTCTCTCTTTTGCTGTAAAATGTTACTTAAACCAACAAATTTGGGACTCTTCAAATCACTAAAGTGGTGCAGGTGAATAGTGCAATCCATATATATCTTTGATTTTATGTTATTTAAAATAATTCTTAAATAATATTTCAATTACTAACTTGATTACAGTTTATGTATTTTTCTGGTTATTGATAACAATGTTGGTCTATAATTTATTGTAGATTATCTCATAAATAGATAAATAAATTATTTCAATTATTTTTTATAATACAAATATTTTCTTAAATATAATTTGGTAACGCATATAGATAATTAATGTTATCTGATCTCTTAGACGCAAACCATTGGAGTCTGGGAGTTGCAAGTATTTTTTGGAGACACTCTTAGACGCAAACCATTGGAGTCTGGGAGCTACCGTTTACAAAGGAAGGGCAAATGCTCACTGATTTCCTCTTCCTCGATTGAAAGGAAGAAATTAAAATAGGAAAAACATTGTGGGCTAAAATTATAAAAGAACAGTGCAAACAATGGGAGATGGCCACTTATAAGGTTTTCGCCTCCAAACTTATGAGATTCATTACTTTTGAAATTGAATGGAACTAGTGTTTTAGCACAAATCATCATCATTAATTGATTTAAGAAGTACAAAAAGAAGACCGGCATACATTGTGATTAAATTGATTATTAATTGATACTCCCACCATTTCGAAAATATTGGTTCGTTTTTTTTTGGGTTATCCCATTATTGTTCGCCTATTCTAAAAAATGAATTATTTTTACATATAAAAGTACTTCGAATTCTGTAAACCATACTAATTTACTCACAAAATACACCCCTTCTCAATCTACATATTTAAAAGTTTTGAGTCAATACTATTGAGATGAAGAGAATAGTAAGGGGGTGTTTGGTAGATAAGATAAGCTATAGATATGAGAGATATCTAAGCTTATATGTCTGTTTGATACACTATATTGTTATTTCGGAGGCCCGTGTTAACTGAAAGGCCCGTGTTATTTTTCCTGTTCCTCTTATGTAGACGTAACTGGTGGAAGGCACGAGTTGTGTAATCAAAACTGAACAGTAACCTAGATATGAGGGTTGAAAGACAATGCTGTCCTCAAACAAGTTTGGCCATTGTTGGGTAAGGGATAGCCTGCTCCTTCCAGCTGTAGGCACGGGCCTCTAGGGTTAACGCGGTTAGGTTGAAGAATTGAGGGGATTCGAGGAAGGAGGTGCCGAAGATGGGGGGATCGTTGGATTGAGGGCTGGCTGAAGTCCCAGGCGGGGCGCGCCATTGCGATGAAGTGGTCGTGTCCGCCGCGGCGGCTCCAAATCGAGGGGCGGTTGGTGACGGTATGGAAGCGGAAGAGGTCGAGGCCGTGGTGGAAGCTGGAGTTCTGGTCGGGGCCGTAGAGGTTGCGGAGGGCGTCGATGCCGGCATAGTAGGGGAGGTAGACGGCGGCGAGGCGGGGGTCGGGGTGAGGCATGGGTACTCGAGCATGCGGCGGTGGAAGATGAGCTCCAGCCTGAGGGGGTCGGTGCGGTACCAGCTGCGGGATGAGTTGTGGGTTTTCTGACCGAGGCCGTGGTTGGCGGCGTAGGGGCAGAAGTCCTTACAGACGGGGAAATAATTGGCAGTTGAGGTAGAGGAAGAGAGAAGAAGATAAGGATATATTTATCATTTTCAAATAGCAATAAGGTTTTAGTGTAAATTTGTTGACTAATCTAGCTATTAAACTAAGCTACCAAACAAGTCTTTAAGTTATCTATATTATATATCTTGTCTACCAAACACCACGTTATAACAACAATCTAGATTCCTTATCTTATGTCTAAGCTATCTAGACTTATCTTATCTTCCGTACCAAACGAGCCGTAAGTGTAGAAAATGACCATTGATAAAGAGGATCCAAATTGAAAACTACAGTCAAAAGATGAATATTTACAAATGGTGTTTGCTCCTTTCCTTTTTCTTGAAAAGAACAAAAAACTTAATAATACAGATCAGATCAGACCAGACATGGGGAAAAATAAAATAACAGAAAAAGGGGCCATATTCTGACATCAAATGACCACTAAACCTGACAACCTCTTCTTTAGTAGTGCACTACTTAACATTAATACATACATTATGCATACATCCCAACACAAACCCATCACCAATTGATCTTCTACAACAAACTGACATGCTTCTAAAGAATAAAATTTGATGATTGATTGATGATTAAAAAAATAGAATAAAATGAAATTAAGTAACCACACTCATCCCCAATAATTAAGCCAAGAAAAGAGGTTTTTCCTAAGCCCACAAAAATAAGGGCTTCTTATTTGTGAACTTGATTACTCTTGAGTTCACAAAGCCTGCCCCTTTTCCTGTAGTGCTTTTTCCTGCATCAAGGAGAAATTAATTGTCAGTTTTTCGAGTTACAAGGTATGTAGATACTAAGGATAAATGTATAAAGTAGTCGAAATTAGTATAGTACCTTAGAAATTAATGTGTGACATAATATCAATTGACTGCTAGTTGTTCTGTCTCAGTAGTGTCAGCAACTCTTGATGGTGAATTAGGCACAGTGCCATTCTCCACTTTCTTCATGTTTTGTTGGTAGTATATTTGCCTCAGCCTCTCAATTTCCCTCTTTAGTGCTTCTTGATGAGCTACAATTGTACAAATAAATTATTAATGTCGAAACTAATAAATGTCGGAATTAACTATGATTGTGTACACTAGATATTATTTTATATGACGATGATGAAAAGAATTTAACATTATATTAATTTTAGAATTGGTTTTCACAGGTTTTATTCCAGGTTTCATGAATAAAGTACTACTTAATCTCATCTCCATCATTTCATTATCAAAAGAAAATAACTACTCCATCGTCACATGGTTAGGCATGAATCTTGGAATAATTATTATTCAAATAGATGCGAGTATATAATCATTTCATGACTGTCTGAAAAAATAAACTATATATGTTTGTATATTATTAATATCAGTAAATGGGCATCTAGTAATCTGGTGGATACAAGTCCAAAGGGGTTGGTGCTGTCACATATATTATAGGCATCTGCTAAACAAATGTGTCTATCAGAACTCAGAAGCCCAATTATTGCAAGATTTTGGAATCTAGAGAAAATTTTGTAATTGATTTTTTTGGCAAAGAAAGTAAGATTAAAGAGCTATTGGATTTATCTTTTTTTTTTGTATCTATTTACATATAATTATGTTTATTTTTATCCATATTTGTGTAATTAATGATATTGATCAAGAAAGTAGATGGGATCCATCATGTGATTATTCTTCTATGTTTAGACTCTAGTTTCTCATGCATGTGAAGATCTATCTTGCCTTATGTAGGTGGTCACCATGATATCTATCGTACATTTACACATAGTTACTATGTGTAATGTAGTGTGGACGAGATATGATAAATGCTAGATATATTTCATTGAAATCTCTAGTGTAGAATATTGGAAACATTTACGTAAGTACCTTAATACAAAATTAATCTATTACGGATCGTGACATACTGAGCTATTATATGAAACACAAAAATATAGATATATTATGCGTATATAGTTTAATAGTCTAGCAATACCACGGGCAGAGAAAAATAACACATAAAATCATGATTTATATGCCAATTTATGCCTAATAATTTATCAAGAACTAATTAAAAGAAATTAATTAACTTACCATCTTTGAAAACTTTATCTTGAGCTAAAGCTGCGATTCTTTGCTTGAGAAAACTGTTGTCAACATTTAGTACGAGGCGTTGGTGGTCCAGATAAGCTACCCGTGGGGATAATACTGACACTTCAGCCTAATTCACCATTTCAATAAGTAAAATATATATATATATATATATATATATATATATATATATATTTATATATATAGGTTGGATCAAATGAGAATCATTTTTATAGTTAACCACAAATGATGTTGATTTTGATCCTAAAACTAAGAATAAAGAATTCATCATGAAAGTTTCTGAATCCGTTGAATAACAAAATAATTTTCAAAAAGTTTACCGGTTTTATCCCGCTTACAGCATCATCTTCAACGTCTTATCATATTTTTATTTTCAGTCTCAAAAAAAATGGTTATCACATTAACGTTCCCATATATATATATATAAAACTTCAAATTATGGAAATCAAGAAAAATAGATAAAATTACAGTATGATGCATGTGGGAAAAATAAATGCTTGAATCTTACTTGAAGTGAAGTAACGCTGCGCTCTAGCTCAGAAATGTACTGTAATTTTCTCACTCTTGACCTTTGCGCAGATTGCCGGTTGGCCAAAATTCTGAAAAGTGTCGAAAAAATCAATTAGATTTATTATTATATACACATATAGTATAATTTTGATTACATGCATTATATATATTGATACAATGCGGAGACATATATGCATTGCAGTGTGTGTTTGTGTGTGTGAAATGATGATGAGTAGTCACCTCTTGATCCGCTTTGGATCAGCAATTCTTTCGCCGGAATTATCCGTCGCAGTCGCGTATAGGCCGTTGAGCCCGTCGGACTTGCATGAGCCATCATCCTCCTCCGGCTCGCTCTTCGGGTGCACCTTCGGGTCCAACGATGGGCCACCCGGGCCATCTTCGTTGATGTTGCTGTGCTCGGATGGGGATGAGGGGTTCGAGCACGACATGGTGGGGCCCGCGCCCGCTATGTCATCGTTGAACATGGACATGAGCTGGTCGTCGTCGAGCCTCTCGAACCCGTCTGCAGCCCCGTCGCCGCCGTTGACGGAGGAGTTTGACCCGCGGCACTCCTCCGTCATTGGGGCCTCTAGGAAGGCGATGGAGTCGCTCATCGATCTCCTGTGGGACCCCCGGCGGGTCGACGAGAAGTCGAGGAACTCGTCGAACCACATCGGGTTGTTGTGGTTCTGCAGACTATGACCGTGGTTGTGGTTGTGATGGCTGATTGACAATCCCTCCATCTTTTGGTGGGAGAAATCAGCCCAATGGGGAGAGATGGAAGGCACTTTCGGAGGTAACTGAGCCATGATGCCAGAAATAAAAATTGCTAAGACCAAACTACAATATGTCAACATAAAAGGCCTTATATATACACAAAAACCCACATGCAAAAAAGAAAATTTTCCATTTTCTAACCCTTTTTATATTTCAAGAAAAGAAGATAGCCACAAGAACATCATCATCAAATTCACATCTCTATAATTCCATTATCTTTCAACAAAAATAAAAAATAATTTTGTTAAAAATAAAATAAAAATCTAACTGTCTATGAAGGTGGGGTCACATGGGGGTTAGGACAGCTATCAACAGCTTTGTGGGGGTAGGGAGGGGGGTGTTAGCCCCAACGGTATGAGTGGGAGTAGTTTATTAACTAATACCGAGTGGGAATCAGAAACCACGTGCCCTTATGGCCTCCAGCCCTTATTATACTCTCTTATTTTTGAACACATTTATTTTTTCGGACAACATTCCCCTCTGTTCATTTCACCTTCTTTCATTACTTAGTGGCCGTTGGATCTGTCTTCGATCAACATTCACTCCACCCCTTCATCACCGTTGGATCAATCTTTGTATCGCCAAATTCGTTAACACTTTTGCAGATTGCTCATATTAACTGTAAAAAAAATTCTCTGCAATAATATATCATTACTTAATCTTTAAAATACCATAACACATTAATTTCACTTTCTAGCTAGAATTTCCCCAATCCTATTACTACAACGTACATATTCTTAGAATAATGACCCTAACGAATTAAATCAAATATATATAGTCCTGAATCTTGGACAATCACTATAGGTAGATATGAAATCCAAGTCATTATATGTACTCTTCCCCCGTCCACCAAAAATGTGTTACTTGATGGACGACACATGTTTTAATAAAATATCTGGTAGATTATTTGAATGGAGAAATGATCTCATCATATAAGAAATGAGTGGTTATGTTGAATTAGAAGAATTAAATGTGGGATCACAAGGTGATTTTTTAATAAATAATGAGTACTTATGAGATTGAATTATAAGAATTGGGTATCCAAAAAAGAAAAGGACACATTATTTGTGGACGTGAAATAAGACAATTATGATATACTTTTAATGAAGCAGAAAGTATTTTGTACCAAAGGTTGTTACAAAAGTGAACCTCAACATGGTTTTCCTACCCCGTATTGCTAGTGAAGATTCCAATGTGAGATGTTTCGTTGATATCCAAAAATGCCAACGAATTAAATAATATTCTTTATTATTTTATAATTGACGTTTGGGTGTTTTCTTGTAGTACCAAAGAATTAACTATATCCATGGTAAAGATTCTAGCCCCAAATTTATCAATTTTTAATTAATTAAGCTGAGTTTGTGGAAACAATGATAAATATTACTATTAATCATGTAAGCTTTATAATTTATTCAAAACAATGATGAGCATTAGGATTTTCATATGAACCTACTCATATATATATATATATATATATATTGTAATACCCCACATTCCTGTAGCAGAGATTAGCTCTCAATTAAGAGCTTATGAGAAGGGCATTGCATCCTTAAGAAAGATTTGTTAAGCTAGAAGCTTTTATATTAAGCTTCGCGCCGACAAAAATAGAATTTGAGATTTATTCGAAATCGATTCGAGATAGAACCTAAGATAAGATTCTTAGGTCTTGTTTAGAATAAGAAGACCTAGTTTCCAAGGGTCTTGAGATGATAGATACATGCTCAACGAAGTTTTGATTTCATAAAATGGAGAATTTCAAATCTCTGTTTTTGTGATATCGGTATTTGCCGATTAAACCCTAATCGTCGGTTGAATGTCTAAAATGGTTTTGAAGACAAAATGTTTTACAATCAAAGTTTGATGTTTATAATATGTTATTTGAGTTTTAAAAGAGAATTTCAAGTAGAGAGCATTTTATTAGAAATTGAGTTTTGAAATCGAACGTTATGGATTAATAGTATGTATTTATAACGTTGGTATTATTTATAGAGAAGTGTACATTTTTGTAATTTTCTATAACATGATTATTCATCATGTTTTAAAGAAAAAGAAAAATGGAGAATTTTGTAGAATTCTCTAGAAAGTGATGAATAATCACTTAATAAAGAAAATGAAAAATGAAATAAAAATTTGTGGACAATTATAAATATGCTACTATTCACCTTCTTCATTAATTTTTTTCTCCTAATTTTACACACACTACACACACTAAGTTTTTGAAAATTTCATACTCCAATTTTAGAAGATCCAACCGTTGGATTTTCAATCCGTCTTCGAATTCAGGTATATCTCAATCTCTAGAATACATTTATGGTTTGAAAATTTGAAAACACATGAACTTATGATCATGTTATATTTTCGGTCATATGCTGAAAATTTTGAATGATTATGTGTTGTTTGATTAATTGTTAATATTATGATAGATTCGACGCTCACGTATTGTTTAACGTTGAATTTGTAAAGCATATGTTTATTATTTTGAAAATCATGGAAATTTCGAAAAGAGCATGCTTGGATATTGAATTTATGATGTTGTTATGATTGAATTGTCATTATATACATATATTTGGATTGATATAAACGTGTTTGGAACAAGAAAAACGTTTGAAATCGAAACTATAATAAAAGCCCTATTATGGCCGAAAACCTTAACTTCCATATTGATGGAATTTTGATTTTATTTGATCAATTTGACTTCATATTTGGACTCTATGATATAAATAAAGCCTAAAATGATTTATTCGGATTTTTTCGCCGACGTATTCAAAAACGGTAAAATTTTAGTTTGTCGGCGAAAATTTGTTTTCAATGCCAAAGCTTTGATCCTTATATTTTGTTGATAAAATGATGATATTTAAATATAGTTGAGCATGTATATAGGTTCGTTGGTGTTAGATGACGTCTCACGTGAATTTTCGACGTTAAACCTAAAGTGACGTCTTAAGGGGCCGTTGAAATTATGGCTAAGATGAGATGATTGAAGCTTGTTGTTGAGTCTTATATACTCATTTAGACATACGGTGATGATTTGATGAAGTATGGGATAAGTTGGTTGTTTTGGTATTGAAATGGCAATGCGTTTTATAAACGTTATTCTGCCGAGATTTCATTAGAATTTGTTTATATAAGATGTTAGAGGATGCAATGACCCAAGTTTTGATAGACCATAGTGTCTTAGATTTGATATCGAGAAGATATGATCGTGTCGACGACTAATATGAGTAATGTTCTTGTTTGGCTCTTGATAGCTTATATGCCGCTTTATATGGATAAAGAAAGAAATGGAATTGAGAATTTGTTCCTTAGCTCTAAGGAACATCCAGTGGGTATAAATATTTTCTAATATGATATGCTTATGCTTTTATGTTTCAAAATGATATGAAATGCATTTATGAGCAAAGTTTCAAAGTTAAATGACTTGCTGCTTTTGAGCATGAGCATGATGCATTACCTATCCACGGAATGAAAGAAATGATAAAGAGTATGGCGTGGCATGGTACCCTTCGGGTCCATCAACACGGTATGTTATGATGTGAGATTTACCGACGTTGGATAGCGACCCTTGGTCATAGCGTGATTGAGAAGGAGGCCTACTTCTCAACACATAGACATAATCCGTGGATATGGGAAGAAAAGTTGTCTGCAGACATAGACCATGCATATGCATATTTTATGATGATCCTACGAAATGAAAGCAAGTAAGTGTTTATTTATGAAAAGCATGCACGAGTTATTTCACTAAAACCTCGGTGCATTGCAAATGTTATGGCAAGTAAATCATATAGCCCTAAGGGCAATGTTTCAAATGTTTTTGGCGTATACCCACTGAGTGCATTTTTGTACTCACGCCCTGCATGTATTTCTAAACGTGTAGGTTGAGCTTGAGAGGATGCTGGAATCGAATGCTGTGCAAAAGGAGCTTCTCTAGATAAATCGACTCATGATGAAAATGTTCAATTATTAAGGTTGATTAATTGATGTTAATATGTTTGTTGCCCAGAGTTTTATGTCTTCATACATAATTCTCAGCCACCATTTCCGTTACCAAACTTTGGCATTCATTTGCCTTGGGATGTTACTACATTGAGTTGATTATAATCTTGATGATAGTCTTTGTTTTGTTGATATGGTTTCAGCATCGTAGTTACGTTGTTGTCTTGCTTATGAAAATATTTATTCGATTATTATGAACTCGACATTCTTATTTTTGATGTCGACTTGCTTCTGTGAACAAGGATTTACTCGAAAGTTCAGAGTTGTTTTCGTTGAATCCAATAAAGTTTATATCAAGTCTTTGAGATACTTTGACGTCGATAAATTCTCAATGTTGTCAAAACATGCTTGAAAATGTACATTCTTGATAGTGGTCATTCTTTTGTGATCATTTGTCCTCAGACGTTATTCTTCTTTATTTGATCCATTATTACGGTTCGAGAACTTAGAACCAACCTTTGGCAAACTCCATTGTACTTTTTGAACCATAAATGTTTGAGTCCTTCAAAGGAAAGTTGTGGTCACATTCCTCAGATTTAAGTTCTTAACCCAAGTCATGGCCAAACTACTTGGCTAAGTACTTGGTTAAGTAGTCGGGCTGTGACATATATATATGTGTGTGTGTGTGGGAATGTTCATATAAAAACTAAATTTATGAACTATGCTTATATATATATATATATATATATATATATATACACACAAAATATTTATGATATTGCTTATTAGAAATATACAATATTACTTTTTTTATAACTATCATAAATCATACAAAGATTAGTGGTCCTGATTAATACCTAAATAACTTAAGAAAAAAAGTTTTTATTTATTACATGGTAGAAACTTTCCTTTAGTAGAAACTAGGAACTATATCCTTTTGTACATACAATAATGCTTCTATACGATAATATTTTTTATGTATTACAATCATGTTTATATTTTTATAATTACATTAAATCCTACATATATCAATAGTTCAAATTGATTCCTAATTTGCATATTAATTTTTTTAAATACGATTCACTATCTAGGGAGTGGATCAAATGAGATGCACATCTTTTTGCGAACTCTGCGAACCATGCATAAGACGTTGAAGATGATGTACAAAATGGTATAAAGTTGTGAATAACGAAAACTTTCTAAAATTATTTTGTTGTGAAACAATTCTAATTTTAGAATGTTTTCGTTGTGCACAACTTTATAGGTTTTATTCAACTTTATACGTCTGTGCATAGTTCTCAAGTTCTCAAAAAAGATGTGTTCTCACTAGATCCAACCCATATATATATATATATATATATATATATACATACATATTTCCAATTTGAAGGTTAGCAATAATAGTGGGCAATGTAATGAAGAATGAAGGAGAGTTCTTAGCCCACTTGGGTGCAAACTTTATTGCATAATGAACCACCAGTTTGGCTGTAAGAAAAAGGAAGCGCGATCATGTGCACGCACTTCTTGGAACTCTACTTTGCACAAGGTAATGATTGATCAGCCTATGTCACGTTTCCATGTCATACATGCATATATTTGAAACATATATATCATGTGTCACAATGAGATTAAATCGTGCTTTCTTATTTTTTACAGTATTTTAATTTCGTATTCTATTTCATCAAATGTATTCTATGTATATAATACAACTTGAGACATGTATAATTGTGACATCATACTATATAGACAGAGTAAATTTGATGAAATAAAAATATAATAGTACAAAATAAAATATCACAATTTTGGCAAAATACACAAAAACAATCACTTATGTGATAAGCAAAATACAAGAAAAACAGGGGCATGCTCTGGGCTTCTAGTACTATATATCGTTTATTTATGCATTTATTTATCCATAAAAAAAAGAACTTTCTTGTATTCTTGATATATTAACTTGAAGACGCATGTTATTAGATGGGAACTATCAAGTCTCCAAAGAGCTTTCCCTTGGACCAAACAAATCTATTTTTTTTTTTTGTCATTAAATACATAAATTTTAAAGATCGCGTCACGGTGGACTCGAACACGAGACCTTCGGCCTCAGGCATTAACCACTCTACCACTAGGCCAACACACGCACACATCAATTATAATCTATTGATATTATACACAGTGGATTATGCTAAACAGAACAATTATTGTCTGTATATATCTCTTCCACCAACATATACCTTCGTTTACACAATAACTATATATACATAACAATCGGAATATAACGACATTTTCAAATATTTACGTAGCTGATAAATTATCGTAGCAGTAATAGTTCATATTATTAATTTTGAGCTAACATGAAAACTAAGAATACCAAAACGGTAGAAATCAAAGACGCGTATATGTATATATATATAGATATATGTGTGTGTTGGGTGTGTGTTCTTGAATTTATTTGATTTAATTATTAGAAAGAAAAGAAGAAGAAAAATGTTGGAAATAGGAGATGGAGAGGTATTTTTTGGATAGACAGCTGTGGAAAGTGAAGGGTTTTAGAAAAGGATCATGTCTACCCATGTGAAATGTCTACACGCCCAAGTCCTTTCTCCCTCTTCTTTACTCTTTACTTTGTCTACAAACTATACCCACATGTAGCCTGTAGGGCATCTCTCTCTCTCTCTATATATATATTGGAATTTGTTCAGCAATGAAAGTTAATGCATCTGGAAAAAATATTGAATCCAAAAATTCAAAAATTTTCACCAAGGTTCAATCCCATGAAAGTCGAAAATTATATTTTTTGAATTCAGTAATTTTTTCAACGGATTCATCAACTTTCATAATAATCATTACTTTTTATTCTCGCGCTCACGATAAAAGTCATCTCACGTTGATATATATATATATATATATATATATATATATATATATATAGAGATGGATCGGTAGAATGAATAATTTGGTAGAAATAGAAATGAATCTTGACCTTTGATTTGTTGTATCAATGGTTGAGATTTAATTTTGATGTCTTCTGATTTTATGTTTTGTGTCTACACGGATTATTGTGCATATTATAACTCTTCTCTTCATTCTTGAATGAAGATGTCTAAACTAATATATTTAGCATATGTGTTTACGAATGAATGAAATATGTGTTGAACCAACATATGCGATATAGTAATTATGATTGTCTTCACAAATATGAAGATGTACTATTATTATTTTAAATCATTAAGAAGCTAAACCAACCATATATATATATATATATATATATAGGTAAAGTTCTTATACAACGCAAAAGATGCTAATAAGAAGATATCTTTCATATTGTAAGACAATCGTAATTAATGTATTGCACATGAAAGTTTAGCACATATTTCATCCATTCGTAGACATATGCTAAATATATTAGTTTAGACATCTTTCATTGCGTACAGAAGACAAGAAGAGTTATAGTGTTGTACAATAATCCGCAGAGCTACACAAAACACAAAATCAGAAGCACACGAAAATTAAATCTCAACCATTGATATAGCAAATCAGCGCCCGATTCATTCCTATTTCCTACCAAATTATCTATTCTACCGATCCATCTCCTATATATATATATATATATATATAGCCAATTATTTATGGTAACACTGTGTATGGTAACGAGTCATATTATGTACACTATATACTGAATGGAAGAAGTATGGTTGATGACTGCTAATCTTGACTGGATTAGACTTTATTGGAGCTTCGTTTACTGAAGTTCGTATGTAAAATGAGTTAAGCTTGACTTTAATATTACTCGACTTGTTAGCCCTAGAGTAGTTGGTTAAGTGAGCTACCTTGAAGATACTAAAATACTAATTTGGTACAACTTATGTTTTCAGACATACTTTAATTAGAAATAGAAGTACCAAGTCTATAATTAACTTTATTTGTTATAATATAATTAAAAAATTTAAGTAAATGTATTAAATAAATTATTTACTTTTAAAAGAAAGTCATAAATATTCAAAATCAAATCTAGACGTATCTAGTTCGTTTAGGTTCGTTGGAGTGAGTTCGAATAAACTCGTGGAACTAACAATATTTGTTATAAATAAAGTTCGAATTTCAGTAAATTGAAAACTTGAAAATAATCTGGCCATCACACATGAATCAAACTGAATTCCCACCAATATAGGCATGCTACATAACAGAACACCTATATTATGTAAGATCAGAAGCGAAACCTTGTAATGAAGTTTGCTTCAAAGATCAGAACCCATCCTCCAAAATGATGAGCACTTCATCCGTAACAAGAAATTCTATGTAGCTATCGTGCCTGTGTGCATCTGTCCGTTTCCTCAGATGTGATGTCCAGAGAAGCCAACAAAGGAAGCAATGGTGATGCAGAAGAGATACAAAAACTGGCTGAAACAACACAGGAAAACATACGAGAACAGGGAAGAATGGAATATGAAATTTGGAATCTACCAGTCTAATGTTAAGTTCATAGAGTTCATAAATGCTCAGAATATTTCTTACTGACAATCAGTTTGCAGACATGACTGACTTTGAGTTCCAGACCACCTACTTGGGTTACAAGAGCCGTAACCATTCACATAAACAGCAACATAGATATGAAGTCTGTACTGTAACCATGTGCTACCATCTAGCATAGACTGGAGAAGGAAAGGCGCTGTGACTTCCATCAAGAATCAAGGCTCCTGCGGTACAATTTCTAGAACAAAGCAGTCACATGCTATATCAACTACACACACTGTTTCTATAAAAAGACATGCTTTACAAATCTTTCATTACAGGCAGTTGCTGGGCATTCTCGCCACTAGGAGCATATAAGGACTCTAAAAGATCAAAACCGGGAAATTGGTATCACTGTCCCTACAAGATCTTGTGGACTGTAATTTCGGCATTGATAACCAAGGATGTAAAAGTGAATTTATGGAAAAAGATATGAATTCGTAATACTGAATGGTTTCAGAAGAAGATTACCATACAAAACGAAAAAGGGCATATGTAACGCAATCATAGCAAGAAAGATAGTAGCAAGTATAAGTGTACAACCGAGTATATTCAGATACCTGAACGAAACGAAATGGCCATACAAGCTGCAGTAGCTATGCAACCAATATCAGTAGCCATTGTCCATTGATGCCAGCACATCCGAGTTTCAGCTGAGTATTCATCGGATCCTGCGGAAAAAAGCTTAACCACGGGGTTGTAGTTGTGGGCTATGGCATAGAAAAGCGTGTGAATTATTGGATTGTGAAGAAGTGGGGAACTGTTGGGGTAACAAAGGATATATCAAATTGAAGCGCTGATCATCTAAGAGTGGTATTTGTGGCATTGCCATGGAGACCAGCTACCCTGTCAAAGATTTCTAAGGAATCCATCCTTGTTGGAAGGATTTGTTTTCTCATGACTATGGGTACTCATAAATTGAGTAATAAGTAATAACAATTAAAAAGATATATAAGCTCAGAATAAATTTCATGAGTAGAAATAGGCATAATAATTGTAGCCTTTTAATAATTATATGTTTGTTCTAAATTTATTAAGACATTATTCACAATGTAATCACTGTGTCTTGGTATGAATATAAGTCAATGTTTTAGTATCTAGTAGCTTTTCCATCTTTCTGCATATAAGTCTTAAACCTATAGTAGCCTTTGTGACAGCTAATTTAATCAAACACAATTGTTTTCGTTCTGTTGATCCAACAAGGCTGTCAGCAAATTACACTCGCAGAGTTCTCAACAAAATAGATATTTAGCTACATTGACCAACCTCATGTATGTAACAGACTATGAATAATTAGCTGCTTGTATCCTAGTATCATACACACTCCTCATGTTTCCATGAGACTATGACCTCAAATGGTTTCCCTAACCTGTTTGATAAAATTCACTATATCTGGATTCAGAATACACTCAGTTCCTAATCAGATAAAGTAGTTAATCCTTTGACAGAGAGAATATGAGTAATGAAACCTTTACATATAACAGTCACAGCAAGGCCTTCAAAGTCTGCTTTCCGCTCTCTATGGTCTTGAATGGCAAATGGCTTCTTGACAGCTGGATTCACTCCACACCTTATGTTGGCAAAAAGTTCCATCTTCCATCCAGCACTCCCAAAAAGTAATAAGTGTAATAACAGCAACTATTTCTTCTGATATATAAAATCGTAGGGGTCACAGCACTAAAATCTTCAATACCATGCCAATTCTGTGAAAATGGTTGAATTACGTATCAAGGGGAAAATAAACACATCCAAATAGAGACAGAGCAAGAACTTAGGTTTCAAACTAATCAATTTAAAAGAGGGTTTAAATATATCATGATTGAAGATGTATACCAACAACACATTTGTCATCAAAATGTCTTCTTCTAGGCTTGCGGTTCCGAAAGAGACAAAAAGCCATCACAGAAATAACAAGACCCACCTGGAGGTAGACCAGGGACTTCAAGCCTGGAAAAACAGCTGATTAGTTACTTTTATGGAAGAGTGAACACAAAGAATTATAAAGTAGTCTGACACAGAGAAATACCTTTTTTAAGTTTCTGTGATGAGTCCTCCATCTTAATTCCAGGTTTGGTTTTTCTTGAGTTAACAGAATCCAGTTTACTTTCTGAGTCATAATTTATTTTCTGATATACAATGTTCCCACCCATGATGCAAGTGTTAGGACAAATGACAGCTCCATCGTATTCATCGCTTCCATCACAGCAATCTGTATGAATCAGTTACCACAAGCAAATTAGGTGTCCAAGAATGTGTAGAAAGTAAACCTGACATATAAACTTCAAAACTATAGCATATTAACATGCACGCATAATCATCTTTCAATCAAGATCTTGAGATTCATTTCTCTCTAAAAAAAAAAAGGGGTAATTGCAAAACAGATCACGAACTTATACCCATTTTGAAATTTCGACCTCACTTTCAAACCTTTGTAAATAAATACCAAATCTTATTTTTTGCAACTGGAGCTTCCCCAATTTTTTCTTCAATCAGAAAGATGACATGGACACCAACGTGTACTAAAACTTATCAGATATATGACATGGATTCCAGTCTGGCCTAAAACGACATTGTTGACTGTGCAATTCCAAACGTCTTGGATTCGATCATATTCCCATGCATTTCACTTTTGAGTTTAATTACACAATGAACAACAACGTTTTAGTCCATTTTGGTGCCCATATCATTTTCTGATTGATTTAAGTCCAAGTTGGCGTTGATGTCATCTTTCCGATGGCCGGAAAAATTGGAAGTCCCAATTGCAAAAATTAAAAAGATTTGGTATTAGTTTGCAAAGGTTTGAAAGAGAGATTGAATTGCAAATGGGTATAAGTTCATCCTTTATTTTGCAATTACGAAAAAAGAAGAATAACGACAGGGGATAAATGACAGCCACGAAACAATTGCTACCACACTATCTATGCCATGATTTCAGCACTATAAAATGTCAGGAGAGTGGTCCATGATTCATTCGCTCTCAGTAATTAAACTATGCTTGCAAAATTACATATTTACAGAAATGGTAATCATCACCAGTTCGACATTCAGCTCTATCCTGTTCTAATGCATCAACAGTGTCCCTGACCAGCCAAACTCATGTGTCTATAAAGTCAGACTCCAGCCCACGCAATACATGGAAAATCCACAGTCTACTATAGCAATAACTATCATATGGTTCTTATAAGCATTTTGCTTTTACAATGTTGATTCTTTCAGAAAATGGATGGCTAGAGTAATAGCATATCCATGATTCAATGAGATACATTCACAAACATAAGCAAGTCAGCCAACTATGCTATGAAATCACAAAAGATAGAAGTAATTCGGGAATAGTTTAACTCACCACATATCTGATCATTCACTCGAGAAGAAAACAAGAATCTGGGTGTACTGCCTGTATTCCTACAGTAGAATTTGCCAGCTGGACATGCAGAAGTTCCTACACGACAAAAAAGTACAGTTAAAACTGCAGAATGCAGATTGCTTCATTCTAGTATGGAATTCAAATTGTATCAACTTATGAATGGATAAGTTCAAAATTTATATAACCAGAAACTTCATTATCCTGAGGTTCATTAAGAATCATCTACCTTCAAAGCTCCTACATGGTTACAACAGTTACTAGAATGCTCCCTGTGTCTCCCTCACTCTTATAGCATTCATATATAGTTTATTTTTCTATTTTCATTTTATCCAGGCAATGTGATTAAAAGATTATGGATGTCTCTAGTGGCCCTAGTGGGGTGAGATTTTTCGTTTATGGATGTCTCTAGTGGCCCTAGTTCTAAGATTAAGGAACAAAGGCAAGACTGCTGGTGGGGGGTGGGGATGGGGACATTGATTTCTACAGTACACACTTAGCCATAGACTTTCCTTTTATTCTTCTTAAGTTGATCCTTAACTTCTGACCTCTTAGTTTTTCATATTCACAATTATTATATTTGATCTACATTTATTCATGTCTTCATGCATTTGGCCTCCGAAAATATTCTTCAGTCTGGTTCTTGAACTGGTCGGACAGAGAGAGGTGGTTTTGGTAGGTGTATGAACTTTTACTTTCTACTCAGCATCGTGATTTTGTTCCAATGTTAATTTTTTGCCTATTTTAGAAAAATTGAACAGAAGCCATAATGTTCATTAAGCCAGCAGGCTAACATGATGGACAGGGGATGAGAAAGGAGGTGATGTTTCAGATCCTCCAACTAGGAAGAGAGATAACAAACTCTTGAAGTTATTTGACAATAGAAAAGGACTTTTTGATGTAGAAAACTCAACATTAATGACATGATCAAACCAAAGGGAGGTTGGAGGGTACATATTTTTACTAATTTCTGAATCCTTTGTCTGACTACTCTTAAGTTCAAGGGAAAGATAGGTAAAAGATCAAATCAAAGCGACGCTACATATTTTTGCTAATTTGCAAATCCTTTGCCTGACTACTATTAAGTTGCAGGGATAGATTGTTAGGTGAAAGCATCAAATTGAAGAGACGGTGCATACTTTTGCTAATTTCCAAATCCAATGTCAATCTACTGTTAAGTTGGAGGTAAAAGTTCGATGCAGGATTGACAATTTGCCTTCCATTTTCCTTCCCTTTCTTCACATGTAAACAAGAGAAGGTCCTACATTCTGAACAAGTCTAACCCTACTCGTTTTCAGAATTTTCCCTTCTTCAGCTCAGCCTCTTCAATTATAGAAGTAAGTCTTCAATTCCTACTTGAACATATTAAAATGCTACAATAAATAATCAGCTAAAATTTATCAGATAGCCATCGCTTTCCCAGTCTGCTCCCCTAAATTAAATTCCACTCATACAATTTAATTCCCACATATTAGATAAAAGACCTGCAGCTGATAAATTTCTACCTAAACACCACAGCTCGTGCAGGTTTCGCCTAATAATCAGAGAGCCTGCAAAAGAAATTAGTGGAAGCTAGAATTGGTAATGGTAAATTACCGGGTTCATCAGTGCCATCAGAGCAATCGCAGAAATCGTCGTTGAGACGGTCTTTGGGGAAGGATTTCGACCCATCTTTGCATCTGATCAGCTCCGTGTCGTAGTACTTGGCATCTAAAGCTCCAAAACATATTTCACCATTTAATAAAACTTATCTAGTGTAGTGATAGTGTGTGTGTGTGTGTGTGTGTGTGTGAGAGAGAGAGAGTTGACCTAGAGGGTGGATTCCGATGAGCGTGGGAGAAGGAGAGGAATAGGAGTGGTGGAAGTGGAGAGAGAGATACAAACAGGAGACGAGAGCGAGAAACATCACCATTTTAGCCTGCAGAAGCACCTCCATTTAGGATGAATACTTAATAACTCAGTGACTTGTACAGATTCAAATAATATGAAGATTTGCCTAGCGTAGTTTTTCTTTCGGTTATTGACGCTTAAAATCATCAGCTTTTGATATATTTTGATTTTTTCTATAAATTTTAAAAATTGTTAATAAATATACAAAATAAATATCATTGTGATTTTTTCCATAAATTGAATGATGGCCAAAATTGAAGTTGATATGACGACGTGGCACAATTTCATCAAAACTATATCGTTTTATTTATACAATATATATTAATAGGCGGTTAAATATATGAACTTTAGATCGATTTGGTTTTTCTCATTAACTTTAAAAATTTATCAATAAATACACACTTAACATTATTATAATTTTTTTCACAAATTGAATGACGATCAAAATTAAAGCTATATAACAATCGACGTGACATAACTTTATTAAATGACATCGTTTTCTTATACAATATATATTAAAATAATCTTAAATCTACCTTAACTCACACCCATAGGGCCACACCTTATCCCACCCCATCTCTCTTTCTCTAACCTCAACTTATGATAAGGTTTGGATTGGAGAGAGTTGTGATATGTATTTAAGATTTTTTTTAAAATATATATTGTATAAGTAAAACGAAGTCGTTTTGATAAAGTAATATCACGTCGATTGTTATGTCAGCTTTAATTCTGACCATCATTCAATTTCGTGGAAAATATTACAATAACGTTAAGTTCGTATATTTATTGATAAATTTTTAAAGTTAGAGAAAATTCAAAATGGACCCAAAGTTTATATATTTAAGAGCCAATTAATATATATTGTATAAGTAAAAAGACGTCGTTTTGATGAAGTGTCGCTATGTCAACTGTCATATCAGTTTTAATTTTGACCGTTATTCAATTTATAGGAAAAATCAAAATAATGTTAATTAGCTAAGTAATTTTGTAAGTAAGTATTCATTATGCTATTTTTAATAATATTTTATAGTTGTATTATATTTATATTTTAGTTGTAATTTTTGCTTTTTTTATTGTAGTTAGAAAAAATTATAGGATGAATTTGGCTGATAAAAGATTTTAAAATCCAAATATCATCAAAGCTATATATATATATATATATATATATATATATATATATTTTAATTATTAAAAATATTATTTTAGATATGATATATGATATAATATTATAACTGCTCGTATTAGACTATTTAAATTTTATAACTTAGATGGATTTGGGAGTAATTGTCAAGTATTAGCCTATGGGTTTGGAACAAATGTGAGTATTAAAATCATTTTAAAATGAATTTGAAGCGTAAATTGATAGAAAATTTTAAACGGATACGGATTCTAGAAATGCTTAGTAGTTGGGTACTTGATCCATGATCACCCCTAATAGTTCTCAAAAGAAAATTTATTCTAAATATTTAAGAAAAAGATCGATATACCAATTTAGCCCACATAGCAGCCCGCTAGAAGCCTGATTTGCATTGGAGGTTTTGAGTCGCAACTCCAAATAAAAGTTGAATTTGAGTGCAATTAGGACATGAAAAAGGCCAAAATTGAAGCGTATAACATTTATATCCAGTAAACGAGATGGATCGTGGTGCAGCCTTTAAAAATTTATGTACTAAATTACCAAAAAAAAAGGGGAATGGGTCAGCACGCATCCCTGAAAACTACTTCACTTATTTTTTTTAAAAATTACAACTTTATGTTTGATAAAATTTACAGCTCGATTCGAATTGGTAAGTAAAATGAAGTAAATGTAGTGTGTTTTCTTTTTCTTTTTTTTGGTAATTTAATACAGAAATTTTAAAGGCACATCACGGTGGACTCGAACTCGAGACCTTTACGCCAAGATTAACCACTCTACCACTAGCCAACACACACACAATAATGTGTTTTTCTATGGAACATTAATGTATCAGTAATAGTAGATAACTGTTGCCGCTATGCTACAAAACTAAGAACACTCTTAAGAAGACAATTATCTTAAAATCCGTTAAAAGGAGATTATTTAAATATATTTTTTTTTTAATTCATGAAAACCTGCTGTCTATTTTCGGTGTGCATTGGTAAATCCCACGTTTTTATGCAATAGCTTACAAATCATACGGAACATCACACTTGAAAAACCAAATATGAGAGATCCAGATCTATAAAGGCATTAATGACAGATCTATAAAGGCGTTAATAGATTCGAATATGAATAAGAGGGGCCATAAAGCAGAACTAGTTAAACTTAATCCAATCCCACACAATATTCGTCTTCTTATATTTTTATGACTTATTTTACGGCAAATCTAATACCTATATACAATTAGATTATACGATGTAAGTAGACTAGTAGTGACGTGTCCACAATTACAGTGTTCACCTAGGAATATCTTTGCACCAGACTTTTTAGTGAACACATGTGACCAAATACTATTCGACAATGGAATGTTAGAACTTCGCGGTCTGCTCAGGTTAGCAAACTTCGTGGTGCAGATTTACTTCCTACACGAAGCTTACTGTTTGAATCGAGCAAACGACGCCTCTAATGTTGCTCCCAGACTATATATCTATGTATCTTTCATCTATACTATATATATACACTATGAGGGTGTTTGGCTGAGCTTATAAACTCTTTAAAACAGTTTATAAGTTGGTTAGGAGTTTATAAGTTGTTGCATAGTATTTGGCAAAATAAGCTCCTAAACAGCTTATAAGCTGTGAAAATAAGCTCCAACAGCTTATAAACTCCCCTAAAAATAAGTTGCTCAACCCTAACTTATTTTTTCATAAACTTATAAGCAACCATAAATTTACCAAAATAACCTTATTATAGTTCGTTAGTTTCTACATATACACTATCAATTTCACCTCTCGTCAATTTTATTTCTCTAATTATGATTTTCTCTCTCTAACTCACGATTCTTTCTCTAGCTTATAAGATATATTATCCAAACACTTTAACAACTTATAAACACTTGAGACATTACCTCATATAAGCTCTTGAAACATCTTATAAGCTCTTGGAGCTTATAAGCTCTCTAAAATAAGCTTAGCCAAACACCCCCTATATCTGTAAAACTATTCATGAGAAATTTCTTGTATTTCTCTGTGGTGCTGAGTTTTTCAACTATGAAGTCTATTTGGAAAGTAGGGAATATTCGTTCTCTTAGTTTATGCTATTTTGGGGAAAATAACATCTTTTACTCTCTACTATTTTAAGAGCACACAAATAAACTAAATACTAAGTCTGAAAACGTTTTGCTATTTCCGCAAAAAATTACAGAATATGTTGCAAGAATAGGAGCATATCTAATGGCCAACACCTAATTAAGTTATCCACTTCAGCAAATACCTTATTGCAGTTGTTAGTGTCCTATGCAATTCTTGACATGATGCCTCGAACTGGTCAGCTTTTAGATTCATGATGTTGCGGTCTTCTGCCAAAATGCGAAAGATAAACTTAGACGTCAAACACAGAACATAAACCAGATCGAGTGCTCCCATTGCCATTACTACTGGAGAAAATTGGCTATGTGGATTAAAAGAAAAGGACAAAGTTGCTGACTGCATTGCAGGCTTACTTCATCATGTAAACGATATCTTAAGAGGATTGAGCATCTTTTGGTTTGTTATCGGTTCCTTTTGAGTGCCTTAAGTTGAAAATGCTACTTAGGCCTTGTTCTTTTGCAAGCTGCTCGACTTCTGACATTCTACACTTGAGCTGCTCGAGCTCTCTGACTAGTTCTTCGTCTTTTTGCCTCAAAGCCTGTGTTAAATGAAAATCAGTAAAAATTGCGTTTTCATTATGGTCTTACAGAACGACAATTAGTTAGTAATAGGCCAGGACGGGAAAAATAATAACTGAAAGAAAAAATCTTCAAGTTGTCAATTATATCCTTTATGGGAATGGTAAAACACAATTCATTAGATTCAAAAAATGATTGGAAAAACTCTGAAGAGAGTCTCTGGCCTGATACTGCACAAATATAATGGCTTGAATTGGTATTAGTCTGGATACGGCAAAATCAGTCTATTAGATTCCACTAAATAAAAGATGGTGATTTGATATTGTAATGAAAGGTTGCATAAATTTACACCGGAATAAGACAAAAAAACTTGCAATTTTCTACATCATCCCAACTAAAGTAAAGCATTGCACAGTTTGCCCAATTAATATAGAAAGATAACAATTAAGCATAAGTTTTTCAACTCTTGTATGTTTTCAAGTGAGTGCTCACGTCTATAGTGGGGCAAGCATGAGGAAGCATGGAAAATTGAAGAAGAAATTAATAGAGAAAAACCTCTAATTCCTGCTTGCGCATTTCCTCTTTTCTGGCTTCTGATCTGGAACTTCGTTGCACCTCAAAAACTAAAGCAACGCCTGCAACCTAATATGAATCAATACAAGCCTTCATTATCAGTCCGGATATTTGAAAGAAAGACAAGGCAACAGACTACAAACATGCACAAAATTAAATGATTCTTGTCAAGTTTATGAGCTACCATGAAGTTCTGCGGTGTGCTATAAATTTAGTTCAAATAACTGCTCAGAGAAATACTGTTAAAATCTACGAATTTGCAGTTTTCCATTAAATAATTTCACATAACATGTGATAAAGACTTAAAAATCATGTTCTAAAACATCTTTTGTTAATCATGGAATACAGAAGATGGTGTTATGTATATATCATAAATTCTGATTGCAGGATGGCAAAATGGAGCGCTCTCTGTATCCCAGTGATGAAACTGTCAGTTTGTGGATAAAATTTACAGATATATACAAGGTCTCATATCTAATTATTCTTAATTCAAGTAGATCAGTATAGTTGTTATACACAGGAGCCCACTACTTTTTATCCAAAGTCATAATTAGAGGACACAACATGCAGAAACTCAAAGCATCATGCATGAGAATCGAGAACTGAGCTCATCTTGAACACGCTGTATATTAAAACATTGATATGCTAGTTACACATGCAAGCAAAAACCCTATTACTTTGCCTAATCCCACTAAGAAATTTTTGAGATACCGTGAACACGAAAAACTCGCCCACAAGGTCTGCAGCAGCCTGAACAGCTTTTTCTTCATCTAGAGGACGAATCGCGACATCTGTTGCACGCCCATAAATACGCCTTTGCAAAGTTGTGGTGAAGCGATGGTTAGCCTGTAAGAGAATCAGATCTAATGAGTTTATTAGATCACAAGCTACACACATTCCGCAAGATGCCTTCCAGTAACTAGAGATATCATTAGTGATTTTTTTATTCATGCCATATAAGCAGGAAATAACTATTTTACGGAAAACCAAATACATCCTTTATAAGAAATAAGGGTACATTAAGACATTTACAACGTCTACAGTGTTTGAAAAGTAGGAGATAATAGGCTTTAAACTTTTATGAAATAATGTTTCTTACTTTTCTAACATTATTCACAAGCAAACACTAGAAGAATTTGGATCGCAATTCGCAAGGAATAACCATGAAATAAAAGCAACAAGCACTACATATGGTTCTGACTGTAACAGTTCTGATATATATGAAAATGTCAAAAACATATAGGCAAATGCAATTCCTCAATAAATCTCCACACATGAATATGACAGATTGTCAAAAATTCAAACAATATAATCACAGCTGAATATTACCGAGACAGGTGTGGCAATTTCTACCTGTGCATTGTAATAACATTCGAATATCATAGCTTAGGGATAAGTTTTAGCATTTCCGGCTTGAAAACTAAGATGTTCCTTAACTTTGAAAGTTGTATAAACTGTAATTGCAAAGAATCCTCATAAATGGCAGTTTCATCTAAAATTTCTGCAAGTACAATTAAGGCTGCATTGTGTTCACTTGTTTTCAAATGCCTGGAGTATTATTCAGGCCCATACAATATTATGGAATGCAGCATTTATCAGGTTCACCTTTAGAATCAAATGGTAAGGGCTATTTTCAGCCCCCTCTTTCTTGCTTATTGACTGCTTTAATTATATCTAATTTAAGGCCAATGACATCACATCTCAAGAAACCAATACTTTTTGCATGAATGATCAGGATAGGAGATGGATGATCAAAAAACAGCAACCACAATTTGAAAGGGGGATATCAGTATCCGTAAAGGCTTTTAATACCCTCACTGATCGGGACCTAATATCACCAAACAAACATCTGCTCTGCTTTGCAATTTGCAGGAAAGATCAAAATTCCAACTAGAAATAAAAACAAAATGTATATATGTAATTCATAGTGGTAAAACAAAATAAAAAGTTTATAACAGCAATGACATTAACTTCAGGATGTTTCCAAACCAGGTTACACAATTCATCCCTTCTGGCATATGAAAATTGCCTCATTCCCTTCGAAATACCACAAGCAACAAATAGTATATATGTGCTACTTTACTAGGTTTTGTTAAACTCCACTATAATGGGAATTCACTAGCTAATGAACTCGGGAGTGACAGAGAAAACAGAACCTCAGCCGTTGTCTGGGAAAATAAGCAATTATTATGCTGATTGAAGTTATGGATAAGATTAGTGAAGCAATTAGTCCAGTGATGAAAAAATTGATGCAAAACCGATGATCAATCCAGTCCATAATCCAAGACCATTTAGATCAATGTATTATCCTAAATTTGTTTATCACACATCATCTACAGCTGAAATGGGCTATGAATTTGGACACATTAGCAAATAGGTATAAAAATCCAAACATGAATTGGTCAAACATTCCATCTAAACAATATTACAAACAGAGATCATCAAAGATTCTTAAACCTAATCAATTCTACGTTCTTTCGAAAAAATTGACAGCCACCGACAATTGGATGGCAGACAAACCACTACCGGAGCAATCACTTCCTTTACTTAGCAGAACTGAATTATGCAACAAAAACATAAATTCAACTCGAAGACAGCATCATCGTTCACAAGCACTAAACGAAATTATCTGTGTTCCGCACAATCATGTATTTCGTAGCGTCGTAAAATGTTAAACCTGGGCAATGTTGATGATGGATTGTCGGAATCTGGGGTGCAATCCGGCCTCTTTCTTTATGCGATTTCCGATGGGTTTGCAGAGTGTTTTCAACGCAAGCGTCCCGAGCTTGAAAACCGGCAATATCATTCCCGTTAGCCGTGTCGAACACCAGGTGTTTGATGTTTTGTCCGAGTACTTGAATTTGCCAACTAAGTTAAAATTTGGCAATACTATTTTACTAACAAAAGTAAGAGGAAAAAGCAATATTCATACTCCCAAATGCTTTAAAGTTTAAACGATTTAGAAATAAGGTTCGCATTTAGAAATGTTGCACTTTTCCAAAATCGGTAGTTCAATGATTGTCGCATTAAGGAGCTGAGAAGTCTTGAACTTTTGATTAAATGAGCCGTGACGATGATTTGGTGATGAACTCTTTTTTTCTTTTTTTTGTCAATTTATTCCAAAATTTTAAAAAATTGATGCGACTTGAATTTGAGATTTTTGACATACGACTTAATCACCTTACTACTAGACCAATACAAATATACTGAATGCACTTTTTTGTACTAGATATAAGAGGCAGAATTAGGAAAAACAAGGATTCTCGAGTGGTTCTTTTAATTTTAGGATTATGATTAATATTTTTGTAGTTGAAATTTTTCGACTTTATCTCCTATCACTGCCACTCAACGCATGCTATAATAGTCCACATGTTTGTCGATTAAAACACGTGTAATCAATTTAATAAATCTACCCTAGTAAATTAGATTTCATACCAAATATATATCGAATAATTCATTGGATGTTGAATTATGGTACAACAATTAGAAGATGTAGACTGTATGTATAATTGTAAAGTAAAATAATCAAATAATTTGCTATAACATCAATTTATAACACAATAGTTGAATTTGGCCAAGCCATTATATATTGGATGCAATTGCTACGGCCTCACAAGTCACAAGTAGTCTAACTTTCACCTATGATACATATATATGTATTTAGGGATGGTTTCCTGTGCGCGCGACATGCACAGTGAGATCTCCTAATTAATTTTAAATTAATTAATTTTTTTAAACCTTAATTATAAATTAATAAATAATAATTTTGAATTAATAAAGCCTTATGATTTAATAAACCCTAATCGTGAATTAATAAATCTTAGTTTTGAATTAATAAACTCTAATTGGAATTAATAAACCTTAATTTGAATAATAAACCCTAATTTTAAATTAATAAACCCTAGTTGTGAATTAATAAACCACAATTTTGAATAATAAACACTAATTTTGAATTAATAAACCTTAATTATGAATTAATATACCATAATTATAAATTAATAAATTCTAATTTTGAATTAATCAATTATAATTATAAATTAATAAATTTAATTATAAATTAATAAATCTAATTATCCTTAGTCACCATAATTAATATATAATTATTTAAAAAAATTAAGATGAACTCATGATAAGACGAAATTATACATATCAGTACCTTCCAAAGGATGAAACAACCGAATCTCTACAATTTACGAAAACTTAGAGAGAAGATTAGAATGGTAAATGAGATCATCTTTTAATATTAATTTCATGATAGCTATATTTTTTTTCCTGACTAATCATGTATTATCTTTGTTTTTCATCTAGAAATTTCCACACAACGCAAAGTATTCTAGAACGCCAACAGAGCATATTTTTCCTTATATCAAAACGTCTCTAGAAGCATCTTAGGTAGAAATTGAACTAAATTATAGCAGAAAGAAACAAATTAGTAAATAAATAAAATCATCAATTCATCAACTAGAAACCGATGGTTAATATAGTTTGATTATTTTGAAAATTATAATGGTGGCTAAGAGCAATTATAGCATCTTCAGAAGTGCACCAAATCATGCACCATTTTGGTGTGGCTGTATTCCAAATATTTTTATATTATATACTTAAAATACTGTTATTATTATTTTTTAATTATTTACATTAATTATAATTTATACTATTTTTAGTTTAATGGTTGATAACATAAAAATTGATCACTCATTTAATTTGTAATTGTATATGGATATGATTATTAACTTATATTGATATTTTAACCATTATGTGTATTGATAATTAATATTAGTCAATAGCAAGCTTGTAACAGTTTTATGATATTACAGAACTTTTATATCCAATTACTCTAGTAAAAGAAATAATTGTAATTAAATATATACAAAATTTACACTCACATAATATAAATATAAATATAAAATCTAGTTTATAATTTTGAAATTAAATTTTATAATTTTATTACTAGTTTATACTTTCAATAGATAATTTTAAAATAAAACTTAATAACTTGAAAATTTGTTTCTATCATATATTTTCCACTTTATTATTCGTGGTTCAACATTTAAGAATAAAATCAGAAGAACACAGGTAACTCTGCAAAAATTCTCAATTTAGCATCCCATGTTTTTATTGGGCTTGGCTTGCATTTTCTTCTCCACCGCATTGCCGTTTCTGGCGAGCAGCGCCTCGATCACCTTGATTACAATCCGCCGCCTCATGGCTTGACTTTCCGGCGTCGCAGAGTTCGTCCGATAATTTATTCAAGACTACACATTGGAATTTCCTGCACTAAAACTAAAAGTATATTTTATTGAATTAATTAGTATAAAATAAAAGTGGTTGCACTGGAATTTGATCCAAAGCGACATTATCTCTTCATCCCACTAAACTTGATTTGTATTTCTTTTCGCGATGGTCTCATCGAACTTGTCTTATTTAATTTTAAAAAAATATTATTTCTTTAAAAAGTGTAAGCTTTATTTATTTATTTATTTTATCAATTTCACAATTTTATACTCTTCTCCTAAATAACAGTGATGAAAAAAAAACCATATTCGACAGTGCAGAATAAGTAATAAAACTATATATTTTTTCCACTTTTCGGCACAAAAAGTATATTTTACTGGATTTGATTATAAACTAAAAGTAGTTGCATTGCAATTTGATCCAACGTGAAATTGTAAAGTAATAAAACTATATATTTATTTCAACGGAATTTAGTGTTTTTTATTTTTATTTTATCAGGTCCTTGTAGTCATACCTCTATGAGTTTGAGCCTATCACACCTGATTTTTCAAGTGTGGTTTGCAGGTTATTGCACATGAACGTGAGGTTTACCCAGTGCGCACCTAAGGTAGCGGCTGCGGGTTCCCCACGATATCAAAAAAAAAAAAAAATTAGTCCATTAAAAACGGACATACTAAAATAAAAAATATAAGTACTCGAACTTAGTAAAGCAAAAAAAAAGATCTATTGAAACAAATTTTAATAATACAAGGACCTCGATGTGTGTTTTGCTCATTTTTAACAATTATAAATGTTTGGGTATAAAAACTAATAGTTAATTAAAGATTATGATTTTTTTTTTGAAAAAAATGGATTAATATTGGAACATAAAATAATATTTACCCAAATAAGTGTATGGAATACTTTTAATCCAAATGAAGATTTTTGATGGGTCAACAATTGAAACTTACATTAGTAAAGTAAGAGAAAAGGGGGCAACAGCAACGAAAAATTAGAAAAGTGAGAACGAAGGAGACAAAAACAGTGAAAAAGGGAAATGGGAAGATAATTTTTTTTAATAGTAACCGCCAAGAGGTGCACGTGATTCATTTTTCCTGGTGTCTTTCCGGACTGGAGAGAGGAGGTTGGTGGTTTAAACCTCAACTTTTACACAATAATTTCACTAAAAATGTCCTATCACATAAAAGTAAAATAAAATGAATCGAAAAAAATAAAAGGAAGAGGAAACCTTTTGCAGAAAAGCTGCATTTTGGCTGTAATATTCATTTCCGGTAGTTGATTATGTATAAAAAATCTATGTATTAGGTAAGAAGGGTCGATCGATGACATCTTCATAGTACCCATGAAAACCTTAAACATATTCCAAAATTATTGGTTCAAAAAATTTGTAATGTTGCATATTAATTTTTCTTTGGGAGTCGACAAAACATGAGTATGATATGATAAATATCAGTTAGAACAAAAACAAATTTTCACATATCCAATAACGTCCATTATCCATTTATATAATAATCACGCATGCATAAGAGAGAAGCACTTGTTTAAAATAATATCGCATACTCCAAAATCTCTTTTTGATTTCCATTTATCTGCCCAAGAAATCCTGGAGGCGACAAAGTGATTTAGTGAGTCATGTATAGTTATTAAATAAACTCATCCTCTCCACCTTTTGCTGACTACAATATAGCACAAGTGCAATATTTAGTACAATTATATGATATTCAGTGCACACGTAACATACATTAAAATGTAGGTGTCGCACGTTGTTTCGCTCTCCTATAAAAGAAACAAATGACCAATGAGACGGCTGAATATAGCACAAGTGCCAACAACAAGATTCCATCACTATAATTTTCACTCGAGACAAAATGTTGTAAAGAAAGACAAAAGGAATCTTTCAAATTCAAGTTTGTATGTTCGATACCGGTTGACTTGATCCTTCATCAATATGTATATAGGAGAGTGATTACCATTGATCAAATATATTCACTATCTGTAAGCTATGGATTGGATATGGATATTTGTTTTATCTTGTCTTAGTCTCTTGGCACCGGTAGTGGTACTTTTCCACCGGCGGCAACGGGCGAGCTCGAGAGCCTCCCGGCTGCCCCCGGGACCGCAGGGGTGGCCGGTGTTCGGCAACATGTTCGACCTCGGCCCCATGCCGCACAAGACTATAGCCAGTTTAAGAAGAGAGTACGGCCCCGTCTTGTGGCTGAGGATCGGCTCGATCGATACGATGGTGGTGCAGACGGCCGCGGCCGCGGCCGACCTCTTCAAGAACCACGACGCGAGCTTTGCCGAGCGCACGATCGTCGAGGTCATGCGGGCCCATGGCTTCGACCGGGCTGCAGTGTCGCTGGCTCCCTACGGCCCCTACTGGCGCGCGATGAAGCGGATCATGACGGTCGAGATGCTCGTCCAGAGGCGGATCAACGAGATGGAGCCGGTCAGGCGGCGCTGCATCGGCGACATGGTGGAGTGGATTGACCGGGAGGCCGCCGGGAGGGCCAATGCAACGACGGCACGCAACGTTCAGATCCACGTGGCGAGGTTCGTGTTCCTGGCGTCGTTCAACATGCTGGCGAACCTAATGCTGTCGCAGGATCTGATCACCCCCGACGCCCAGGAGGGATCGGAGTTCTTCGACGCCATGATCGACCTGATGAGCTGCTCCGGCCAGCCCAATATCGTCGATCTGTTCCCCTGCCTCAGGTGGCTTGATCCTCAAGGCCTGCGCCGGAAAATCGACCGTGGAATGGCGAAAACGTTGAAGATCGTCGCCGAATTCGTCAATAAACGGCTGAAAGAGAAGAAATTAAACCCTAACTCCAAAAAGGATTTCTTAGAGGTGCTTCTAGAGAACCGTGGAAATGGCGACGATGAATCCGATCAAATTTCCGATCACCAACTTCACATTATCATCATGGTAAAAAAAATAAAAAAATCAAAACCCTAGTTGATTAAATCATCGAGTATTAACTATAGGAATTCGACTTAACTGCAGGAAGTGTTCCTCGCCGGATCGGAGACGACGAGCAGCTCCACAGAGTGGGCGATGGTGGAGCTGCTCAGCCACCCGGCGGCGATGACGGCGGTGAGAGACGAGCTCGCGCGCGTTGTCGGAGAAGGCAACAAATTTGAAGAAGCGCACATTGACAACCTCCCCTACCTGCAGGCGGTGATGAAGGAGACGCTACGGCTGCATCCGCCGATCCCGTTCCTCGTGCCGCGGCGGGCGATTCGGGAGGTCGAATTCATGGGGTATCGAATTCCTAAAAACACGCAGCTGTTCGTGAACGCATGGGCGATCGGGCGGGACCCACAGTGCTGGGAGGAACCGTCGGCGTTCAAGCCGGAGAGGTTTTTGGGGTCGAGGAGGGATTATAAGGGGCAGAATTTCGAGCTGATTCCATTCGGGGCGGGGCGGAGGATCTGCGCCGGGATCCCGCTGGCGCATCGTATGCTGCACCTGGTGCTGGGGACACTGCTGCATGAGTTTGAATGGGGAGTTGATGAGGTCGGGAGGAAGGCGATGATGGATGAGAGGGAGAGGATGGGAGTTACAGTGAGGAAATTGGTGCCGCTCATGGCGACGGCGCGCAGGTGTTCGACGTAATGCCTCAATGAAATGATGGCCTTATTTTGGTTGAAGGTGGTGTTTATGTGATTGTGTTTTGAGAAATTTTTAGTCTCAGTATGTTTGGATTGATTACACGTTCTGATCTATCGTTATTGTAATGTATGTTATTATGTACTCGTTATTGTAATGTATGTTATTATGTACTCTATATACCGTCCACCAAATACGTTCTTTGATTTTGGTGGTACGAGTTTTAATGAATTATAATTAATATAAAATGGGTGAAAACAATAAATGAACAGATTAATGGGTAATGGAATTTAAAAGTGGGTCATAAAAATAATAAGTGGATAATAGTGTTAATAAAAAGATAGTAAATAAGTGGATGTATAAGTAAAAATTACGAAGTTGATGTTTTCATATAAATAAAATAAATATTTTTTTTGGACTGACCAAAACAAAATGGAATGAATATTTTTGATGGATAGATGAAGTAATATTTAAAGTTATAGTGGAAGTTAATTCCTAACAATATACATCTGGGATGATAATGAGAGTACGATCAAGTTTTAAACTTCAGTTGTTTATTGTCGAGTTAAGTCAAGCTTGAGTTTTATTCGTTGACCAGTTCGAGGTCCACGAGCTTAGTCGAAAGTCTAAACAAGATTTTTAAGTTTATATTTAACTTGAATGTTAATCATTTAAAAAATTAAAACAATTATTATGATACTTTACATAAATTCATGATTTTATTGAAATAAATAAAGTTAACTAAAATATTTAATATAAGCTTAAGGGTGAAAATTTAAAATATCTACATTGATAAGTTATATGTAGAAACTACTACTTTGTTAAGTTATATGTGATGAATACATAATTTGACTAAATTGCCGTTCACGTTTCAATCACCTTGGTATTTGGTCGACAAATTCTTACATTTCTTTTTTTTTTACTTTTCAGTCAAATTTGTCTTTTTGAATCAACCGTAGGAAAAGACAAAAAATTACTCTTGAATCAACCGTTAACGTTAACGTTTGTTCTTTATTATATTTCCAAACGCTTCTATGGGTTTGAGCCTGTCACACCTGGTTTTTCAAGTGTGGTTTACCTATCCTGTGTGTTTGCGCGCTATCAGACAGATCAGTGGCTTTCTGGGTGCGTCACACAGGTAGCGGTGCATGAATGGCCCCACGATATCAAAAAAAAAAAAAAAAAGACAAAAAATTACTCTTGAATCATTAGAGAGCGCCCATGAGCTGGCTTGCCCATCAGGCATCAGCACACTAAATGGGCCTGTAGCCCAGCCTGTTTAACGGGAACTAGGCTCATCTGGTAATAGCCCATATGCAAGTTATACCTATATGAACTGGCCCATCACTAATTTGTTGGTAATATATAGATTGGGAATTTTGTGAAATAAATCATTAACTATGTTTCATTTAGCAATTTTAACACTATTTCTAAAAATTGGAAATGAAATACATAATCTATATTCTTTTGTAATTGAAACTCTGCACTAAGTTTGGTATTTAGGGATGTAGGTTTTTTTGATCCTTTGGCTTCTCGTTTTTGCCAATTCCTTGAGGAAAAAGATCGACCTCACAGTGGGGAATATTTTGATGGTCAAATCGAAGAAGAAAAAGAACTAACAAAAGAGATTTTTTAACAATGCAAGTTGAATTCAAAATATAATCGTGTTCACAAACTTTTTCTTGCAAAAACAGAATGCAATTTGTGCAATTAATTTATGGGTTTTGATGTTCTTGGAAAGAGGAATAGTTTGATGTGTAGTTCGTTGATTTTGGTCGAGTGAAGATGAAGATTTTCACCAGAGAATATCTCCAAAAAAGAATATTCGAGTTCTAATTATAGAAAAAACGTAGATTGTATATTTAATTGCAATATGTTAAAAGTAGTGTTAAAATTACAAAATGGGTCATAGTTGGTTATTTATTTAGCAGTTTTTTTCCTATATAGATTATCGTGTCATTTTTTTGATCAATTAAATACATAAATAAATTTTTAAAGGTCACGTCACGGTGGATTCGAACCCTAGATTTTTGGCCCCAGGCATTAATCACTCTACCACTAGGCCAACACACGCACACTATTATCGTGTTATTTTTATAGTATTTAATTGTCAAGTAATGCAGGAACTTTATACTCCCTCCGTCCCACCTAAGACGATCAATTTCTTTCCGACGCAGTTATTTATGAGAAATGCATAAAGTATTAGAGTGATAAAAAAATAGGTATGTCCCACAACTTTTGAAGAGATAATTATTTCATAAAAAAGAAATAAACTATTTTGGATGAGACAACCCAAAAAGGAATACATATCATTTTGAATGTGACGGAGGGAGTAATATTTTACAATTGAACACAATATTTGTAATGTTGTAATAATATCACGACCTTTCAATTTGTTGCACAATTAACATCCTATTTTTTTGGGTCATCGAATGTTGACATATCAAGATCGAATCAAACAAATCGAGGTCGTGCAATTGCAATTTGGGATGCCGACTCTGTGAGGCATGACACGTCAATTTTTTGATGTCCAAAAAAATTCGAGGACATTTATTTGGCAACAATTTAAAATGTAATGACGTTATTGTAACATTTCAAATATCTTGCAAAATGAGTGAAAATTCTTCCATTAAACAATTGGCCCTTTCTATATCTAAAATTGATAAATTTATAGAAACTTCCCCTCTTTAATGAGTATTAAGGTCTCAATGGAAGGTGGGATGAACTTATGTAACAAAAAATAAAATAAAAAATTATATGCATGTGTTGGCCTAGTATGGTTAATGTTCGAAGTCAAATGTTTCATGTTCGAGTACATCGATATGCAGTTTTTAAATTTCTATATTTAATTGGAAAAAAATTCTACCATAAAAAAGTTCGCAATCTAACATTGCCTACTTGAAAAGATTAGGCCATGGCTTTCATGCATATTTATTGATTACTTTGTCGAGAAACACATTTTATGCGACATATGCATCTCGACCAACCAATGGTACTGATATACTTCAAATACAATTGATGTCCTTTCTTAATAGATATTTTGTTTCATATTTTATTCTTTACTTTTAGGAGATTTCAAGAACCTATTCTCATAAAACAAGTCATCATGTATTAGAATACTTATCATCATTGTATATGTAATTGTTTGACATGTGCAATCAAAGTCCCAAACGGGTTATACATGACGATACAATTTTGTATTAAATGCAAAATATATACGTATATAGGTATCATTTGTCAGACAATGTGACATAAATCTTTATGCAAAGAGAAAGATTAGATTTTCATTAAAATAATGATGTTCCATAAAACTTGCCAATATAGTCACGTGGGTCTCTTGGATATATACCTCAATTAGTTAAAAACACAATTTTTTGTCCCAGATATGATTTAATCAAATTTAACTTGTTGTATTTTACCTTCTAATCTTAGCCATTCTTGATCATATTACAGAATCTTCACCAGTAAGGCATTCCTAGCTAATTAACCAAAAGAAAAGGAAAGTTCCTTAATCAGTTTTAATGCATTTATTCTTTTTCTCTTCTTAAAAAGAAATCTTCAGTTCACTACATGTTATAATTTATATGACAAGGCGCACTACCACAACTAACAATGATCTCAGATCTAGCAATATGATTAACGTACAACAACAACTTTGAGGGTCAAAAAAAGAAAACAAAAATTAAGAGAAGAAAGTGTTAGGCAAGATAATAACAAGTACATCGTGTATGATGTTAGGGGATGCTATAAAATGACTCGATAACATACACATCTGATATTTATATTAGTGTCTATTATAAATAAATATAAAAAGTAGTCGCAAATGGCACTGCCTAATGGAGAAAATTCTAGTGATGAGCTTTTTGATGCTCAAGCTCATGTTTGGAACTACACAGAGTTTGTGCCAAAGCTCAACCACTTGTTCAAAGAAGCCATGGCTAGTGATTCGAGCCTCGTGAACCATGTGGTCCTCACAGATCGCAGAGAATCTTTCCAAGGGTTCGAGTCATTGGTGGATGTCAGTGGCCGCACCGGAGCGATGGCCAAGGCAATCGCCGATGCCTTCCCGGAGATGGCATGCATAGTGCTCGTTGAGGGAGATATGTTTGAGGTCATCCCCCGTGCTGATCTTTCTGCTCAAGGTATGACTGCTTTCATCATAAAAAGCTTGATCACGGAACAATGCGATACAACATCTAACCTAATCATCCTCTCTGCTCTGTACAAGCGAAAACCAGTCGATACTGCACGACTGGAATGGCGAAGACAGCATAAGAATATTGAAGAAATGCAGAGAAGCAATAGGCAAGAGCAAGCAGAGAGATGGGAAAGCGATGATCATTGACATGATTCTGAACAACCATGGAGGTGGAGATAAGGCAATAGAAGATCAACTCCTCTATGACACCGCGATGATGACATACCTCAACGGAAAAGAACGAGACGAGAAAGAATGTGGCGATGTTCACAGATGCCGGATACAGTGGCTACAAGATTACTCTTAGCATAGATGTGAGGTCACTCATTGAGGCTTATCCCTGACTAGTATAAGAAATTCCATGACTAATGTATTAAAAAACTACCTACGATTATTGAGTAACATTTCATAATATAAGCACAAGATGGAACTATGATGTCACTGAGACTGAAATAGACTGTTAATTTAGATGACAACCAACAGAAAATACTGTGACTGAGGCAATACTAAAGTTCAAACATAGGCCATGGAATGACATGAATACAGTATGATAGTCTAATTAAAACAGAAGGGCTTCAACTCTCTATCCATTATCAGACGTAGTTTCGGAAATCGGAAATCTGATCACCGCACAGTTTGCCAATCTCGATGGGATCAGTCGCTGATCACCGCACAGTTTTGCCAAACTCAGATGGGATCAGTCGCGCTCACTGATGGCGGTCAGGTGCCCGTCGATTTCTTCAGTTGACAAAACTTTGAAAATTTGGTCCTCTTTTCTCACAACACCAACCTGCCAAATGCCGAGCGTTGACACATTTTCAAGAATTAAAACATGTCATATTCAAACCACAAAACTAAAAGATTACCTCAATCTCACTGGCCTTGAAATCCTCCTGTAGAACAGATTGTAGAGCTGAAATGGCAGTCTGCAATGGGAAAAGTTGATATATCATTAACTCTCAACCTTGTAGTTGGGAGAGTTAGAGAGCAAAACAAAACTCTTCCCGGACATTCAAATAAAACTAAGACACCATCAAGCCAAGGATGTCAATGTCTATATAATGTAAATTCCATTCCCCTCTTACGTAGGTTGTATGTAAAAAAAACCATTGTTATACCAAGCACAACAATTCTCTAGTTTCGAACCAACATTTACCATCTGCAGTTAAGACATTTCTCAAATTTCTGTTAATTCGTTTTCCAACGAAAATGTGGTTAAAGACAACTCAAGAATACTTCTTGGTCAACCAGGTTTCATTCCATCAAGTTGTCCCAAATATCTATAATAACACAAGATATGCTTCAAATACATTAATCTTTCCATTTTGTAATACTATAAAGAGCTAACAATGGTTACATGAACTCCTCCAAAAATTTGATGCTAAAACCACAAGGAAATGAGAGCAATGGAAATGGAAGAAGTAGCAGAGTTCTCTGTGTCAGGTTTCAAAAGTTCGGTTGAATTGAGAAGAGATGTAGCTGGAGTTGAATATGTTATTCAAAAACTACCTCGACAGTTTTGCTGTAAGAAGTATATAGTTGAAATTAGTATCAACCACATCATCCTTGTACTGGTGTACCAAACAAGAAAAGGAATTTACAGAAGGAGATATATCTTTAGTATAAGACCTAACATTTTTCAAGGGTGTATCCTTAGCAATTACCATCTCAAAATAGGCAATCCTCTCAATTATGACACTCATTACACACCAAAGAAAAAAGAGAGAAGTTAAATGAACACCAAGGCTGTGTTTGTCTTCATGTCAATGAATCTTATTCTTTCTCTCAATACAAAATCAAATACTTGTGCAGATTTTTCAATGTGTTTCACTAAAATCAATAAATGTTACTATTTATACTTAAAAAATGAAGTCAAGCTGCTATTGCAACAATGGTAAGAGGTACCTACATAATGCATTTTGTTTTACCTGCACAGTTTCCTCAAAGGTGAACTCAGGGTCATTTTTCATCTTCTTCTCTAAGAAGTTAATAGCCTCTTGCTCTTTCCCTCCAGCACTTGTTGCCTATCAGAAAATAAAATATTATTTATTTATCTTATCAGAAAAATGAGATACTCACTTTCTCATTAAAAAGTCTAGGGAATGTGTGCAGCAATTATACAGAAATGAAGGAAATTCAATAAAAAAAAGTTAAATGAATTTGAAACAATAATATACGCAATCAGAAAATGACATTAGAATTGGATTGTGAAGATTTAAAAATTGACAATAAATACAAAGACAGGAACTTCTTAACTACCTTATGACCAAAAAAGTGACCAGCAGGATCGCACTTGAAAAGTTGAGGACCTTTCTCTTCATCGATACCCAATATCATAGCAACTTTATACAAAAAAGAAGCAAATTAATCAAGAGAAACATATAACATGAAGACCAAACACTGGAAAGACTCGTTTAGGATGTGACAATTAACAGACCTACACCAAGTGGTCTCATGTAGGCATGCTGGGTGTACACCTGAGACTTGTCAGCGATCCTGCATTGCATCGGGTAAATAACATTACTACTGAAAACACATGTATTTCAGCATTCAACACTCAACACTAGCAAGTAATCAAAGAATTTTATAAGCAAATAGGAATATTACAACCATAGTTGGATACTATCTCTAGTACAGTTTTACAACAACTACATACTCTGCATTCACAAAATTATATCCAAAAAATGTGTGAGAAGTGAAAACTATTAATCACTTGAGTTAGAAGACATATTTGGTAGCAAGAGTAATTAGACTAGAATGAAAATAAAAAAGCAAACAAAGATCAAAAGGTATTTTACAGTAACAAATAACAATAATTATAAACTATTATACCATCGTGCCAATACATCAACTGGCATTTCATAACCATATCTAAAGCGGAACTCAGCGGCCTCATTCCTTGCTTGTTGCACCAAAGTCCTTGCATCAGCTGTAAAGGAGAGGAACAAACTGAAATAAACTTTCAGTGAATACATTTCTAAAGAAATAAATTTTTAGTCTTCCACATATTAAATGTTGTTTTCAGCACAAGCTTGAAACTATATGCTTAATCAAAGACTTCACTAACAGGAGAAAACAACTTCAACCACCCAGATATGCGTATAATGGTGTGAAATTTTCAATTAATTCAATACCTTGTATTTGTTTCTGAAGTATAACCTACAGCCTAAGGAAAACGGACAACATTTGAGCGGCTTTAGAAATCAAACTTCTAGACCAGAAGATTGCTAATAACAACACAACTTATAGTCTTATACAGACAAACCTGAGTTCTTAGTGAATATAATGAATACTACACAACATTCCAGCTAACGAGAAAATCACCCAAAAAAAAAAACAGACAAATGCAAACAAGTACCTGTCATTCCAGTTGCCAACAAACCAAGGTACTTGGTGACGGGGAACAAAAGCGTCACACTTGTCTGATCTAAAAGCTTGTCCTGGTCACACAACATTTAATATGAAAACCTCAACCCACAAAATAAACTAAAATAAACAACAAATCATCACAAACTAAAAATCCCCACCGGCACTTTCTTCTGAGTAACAACACACACCGAGTCCTTCCCGCGGACGCCAATCGAGGTGACTCCGGCGGCCTTAACGGCCTTGAAGGCATATTCTGCACAAATTAGGGCAACAGAAACTCATAAACCCTAGATTATAAGAATCCGCCGAGAAATGCAGATGAACAATCACAGTTGAGCCAAAATTAGGGCATCCGATTGGGGGAAATTAGACAAAACATATTTCTTACAATTAGAATGCTTACCAACTTGATAAAGCCGACCTTCCGGAGAGAAGATCGTAATGTGTCGATCGTATCCGCCTCCACTTCCTCGGCTCATTCTTCAAGAAAATTTCTGCTAAGATTTTTCGTTTTTCTCAAATGAATTAAGATTTGATTTTATACTTTTGGAGAATAGGAGAGAGCGTGCGTTATCTAGGTTTCTACTGAATACATGAAGAAGAAGAAGAAGAACAAAGCTTTGTGCCCAAGACAGGGAGAAATAAATATGACTAAAAAGACTGAAATACCCCCGTCCTGGTGGGGTTATTTCAATGTTGGATTGTATTTATGTTGGATTGTATTTTATTTCCTCTTTTTATTGGAACAAGCAATTTCATTGTTAATACTTTTGAAAATTATTACTTTCTCCCTCCCAAAACATGTTCCTAAAAATCTTTGTTGAGTGTTTTGTGAGCTAAATAAGAGTCTTATATTAATATAATATTAAATTAATTAATGGTTGACCATGAGTAATAAAATATGTAAACAAATATTGATGTTGAGAGTAATAAATAGGGATAGTAATGAGTCATGGATGGTAAATATGTAAATAAAGGATGTTGCTGAGGATAATAAATAGAGAATATTTTGTGTGATAATTTTCATAAATAAAAAATAAATAAATTTGGAGGATATAACAAAAAGGAAAAGCATGAACAAATTTTAGGGACTCAGAGAATACTATTTAAGTAATTTTACAATGGAAAGAGATATTTTCATCATAATTTTACACTTTATAAATTTTATTTTGATTGGATGTGTGTTTGGACTTAGTGAGAAAGTGATAAAGTTTGAAGATAAAAGGTCTTATGTTTGAAGCCAATAGCATTTAAAAATGTATTCATCAACAAAAAAAACCCTATGCATTTTATAACAAACTTTTGCTTCTTCTTTTTTTGTTCCTAACAAACTTTTGCTTCTTAATCATTAATATATATGCTATATATACATTTATGTATGAAACGATGTCGGGTATGTATAAAGATGATCATTTTGCTTACTTTAATAAAATGTATTCACGTTTCAAATGTTGTTGGTTGAATCTCAATCTGCTGAACCATAGTTGATTAATATTTTTTCTGTAGTTGTTTTATCCTGATATTAAATAGATAAAATTATTCTTAAGTTTTTCTATTAGAGTAAATATATTGACTTTACAAAGCACAAAAAGTTAGCCTTTCCAGAAAAATAACTTGATGTTTCCATAGATATGATTTTTGGCAAAATTTATTAATTTTTAATTAAAATTTTATCTATTTGAAAATATAGAATTTATTAATTCATAATTATCTTTATTAATCTAATTAAACCCGCATAATATTTAATTTAATAAAATATTATTTTTAATTTCAAAAATATGATAACAATAAATAAATTAAATCTACTAACATCAATTTCAAAGTAAATAAGATAAATTAATTCAAAGCATCAATTTCAAAGTAAATAAAATAAATTAAGTATATTAACAAGTCTAACATCAATTTCATGTAAATAAGATAAACTTAAAGTTTAAATATCATCAAACATCAAACATCGATTCACATTTGAATCTTCATTAGACAATTGTATTTCTTCATCTTCAATGTGCATCTGTATTAATATAAAATATGAGTAAACTTTAAATGTGTGGGAGGGAACTTTAATTAATTAACCCGGACTTTTAGCCCACAGGAGACCACCCTGAGTAAATATATTGACTTTATAAAACACATTTTTTAGGTCACTATTTTCACGGCCCTTGATGATCCCAATTCAGGTACCCGGTTGGGCCAATTTTGCCCTCTAATGCTCAGCATATCAAACAAAAAACAAGTTTAGAGAACCATGGTGTCAAATTATGGGCTAGATTAAGCCCTAAGAAATGGATCACGACTTGCAAGAGCCCAACTCAGTTAAAAGCTTTGACTTTGAGCCAGTAAATGATGATAATCGCACAAGAATGTTAGATTATTTAAATATAGACAAGACTAGCTTTTACAAGTCAAAGGTCATATTATAAAATCACTGGATCTAACATAAATTTAGAAAATTTCCTCAGTGCTACACACACAATTCAATCAAAAAATCAATGCAAAAAACTCTTTTATACGAGTCGGTGAAACCACAAATCGAAACAATCAAAGAAGAGTAGAATCAAATAAAACAATTTCTCTGAACATCAAACAAATAGATTACAGAAAAGCCAAAAGACACCATGATCGAGTTGAGAAAAGACTTCGTATTTTTCCCCAAATCACGACAGCAATCCCATGCACAGCAACCAAATGGTAGACACCAATCCCATCCCCACGCTCATCCTCCCGGAACCGCTGCCTGCGGGATTCGACGTCGAAGGCACTGTCGCCTGGCCGCCGTTGGCCGCCCCGCTCTTGGATCAGTCGGGGGAGGGAGCCTTCGTGTCGGAGAAGTGCGGCAGCAGCACCTTGTCGACCTGGTAGACCGCGAGCGGAAACTCCTTCCGCAGCGCGTTGTTGACGGGGACCTCGACGGCGCCGGTGGAGACGTTGACCTGGTTGTTGTGGCCGGTGAAGTTGAGGCCGAAGACGCCGCCCTCCTGCCCGGTGGTGAGGGTCCTGACCGGATTTCTGACCGAGATGAGGTCGGTCAACGAGTAGTATTTAGGGCAGACATGGTTCTGCACGAGCTGCACCTGCTGCTGGGGGCTGAGGTTGTTCAGGGTTCCGGGGGGAAGGTTCTGGAAGGCGTTGTCGGTGGGGGCGAATATCGTCATGCCGTCGTGAGAGTTGTTGACTTGGTTGTTGAGCTGCTCGCCAGCCTGGGTGATGTTGAGGAAGTGGATGAACCGGGTGTATTGCCCGGCCTTTTCGAGGATGGCGGTGATGTTGATGGGCTCCGAAGAGGCCGGGGCAGGCGCGGATTGGGCATTGGTGGATGCGGAGAGGAGGAGGGGGAGTAGGATGAGGGGGGAGCACGGTGGAGCTGCCATTGTTGTTGTGGTGGCCTGGTGGTGATGTTTAGTGGTGTTGGGGGTTATATGAGGATAAGGGATGAGGAAGTTGGACTTTGTTGGAATGAGCTGGATTGTCAAGATATGTGAATATGGAGACAATTTAATATTATTGAAATTTAGACATATATCAAATATAACTTTCCCAATTAAGTACAAATTATGTTGTATACATAATTAAAGAAGCATTGTAGTAAAATTATTCATAGGTTACCATAGGATAAGATCAAATAATTTTTTTTCCATCATTTAATTAATTAAAATCAATATGGATGAATGATCTTTCTAAAATTTACGGCTGTCATAAAAAAATATGAAGAAGCAAGGTTTATAGTTTATAGAGTGATTTTTTTAATAATATTTATCCCCTATATATATATGGTGTCTCTTAAATAAAAATTATCGATTTGGTCCAAACAATGATTTGGTGTCTCTTAAATAAAAAAAAAATTGATCGATTATCCCATATATATATATATATATGAGAGTGGATCAATGAAACCACATCTTTTTTACTGAAAGAAACAGGTGAACTGCTGGACAAGAAGACTATGCTAAAATGTATTCAAATCCAAGTGGTGAAAAAATTGAGTTATTACACAGCAATCCAAGCGGAGCATTGAAGGCTTGAGTCGAGTTTTGAGGTACTTCAAGTCTCAAAATCACGGGTCGATTTCAAGATATCCCCCTGACTACCAATCGGATATCCGACACGAAAGATTCACTATGGCACGATACTCGAGATACGAAATGTGACGTGTAATCCACCATGGAATCATTCATAGCTTGGATAAAGTAAGTGCAGTGGGGCGCTCAAATTTTGGAAGATATTCCATGTTGGTTTATGAATCAAGATAGATGTATCGGATGGTTTCAGATAATGGTAAGTCTCGACATACGTGAGAATACGGTGAGGCATTTGATCTCGTGAGGTTATATCAATTGACTATGTCAAGTCAATAGATAATCCGCGATCCGTTAACCAAAGGGTTGAACCTAGATCAAATGTTGCTAGAGGAATGGGACTAAAATCCACATCTTAAGAACAATCATAGTGGTAACCCAACCATGATGATTGGAGATCCCAAGAACTGGTTCAATGGGAGAACTAAGTAGGAGTTCGTATAAACACTCAAGAGTGGAAAGCAAACAAGTGGAAAAACTTCGTTGACTCTTAATGATTCCTAAGATACCTCGGGAGGTTGCGCTCTTAAAGAATCACCTATGTAAGTGCTGGGGCCGCTCAAACAAAACACTTATGAATCCAAAGTGGATGTGATCGCCACTCATGTGGGGATTGTTGGAAATCAGCGTATATATATATATATATATTATATATGTGGTCAAGTTGTCGGAAGCTACTTTGACCAAGATTTTGAGTGACGTAACATTTAATTTTGTGAAATTAAATGGCATAGGATCGATCTACGTTTTGAGTAGATGATCGTGGTGTATTCACATTCTCAAATCCGATTTCCGGTGAGTGAGAAATAGTGGATCAAAGTTGGTCACTTTAATCCTAATTAATTAATTAATTAATTAGTTTAAATTAATTCTAATTAAAATTAATTAATTTAATAAACTTTAATTGTAAATTAATAAATAATAATTTTGAATTAATATATCTTAATTTTAAATTAATAATTAATAAACTCTAATTGTGAATAATAAACCCTAATTTTGAATTAATAAACCCTATTTTGAATTAATAAACCCTAATTTTGAATTAATAAATCCTAATTGAAAATAATAAACCCTAATTTTGAATAATAAACCCTAATTGTGACTTAATAAACCCTAACTTTGAATTAATAAACCCTAATTATAAATTAATAAACTCTAATTATGAATTAATAAACCTTAACTAAAATTAGTAAACCCTAATTTGAATTAATAAACCCTAATTGAAATTAATAAATCCTAATTAGAATTAATTAATTGTGAATTAATAAATATCAATTTTGAATTAATAAAACCTAATTGAAAATAATAAATTTTAACTAAAAATAATAATTATAATTGATAATTAATACATCCTAATTAATAATTAATAAACTAAATTATCCTTAATTATCCTTAATTAATAAACCTCTAAATGACAAACACTCAGAAGCGCATGGTGGCGCTCACTGAGAGTGTTTGTCAAAATATTTTATCTTGATAGCTAATTGCGGTGAGAGTTAAGATCTCATATATATATATATATATATATATATATATATATATATATATATATATATATATAGACACTCGTTATAGTATATATGAAGATAAATATCAATTTCGATAAATCAATATGACACTTCAAATTTAATGGACAAATTATGACACAAATGCATAATTTGCATATAACTAATTCATCTGCACATTTCAAAATAATCGAGTAATTTTTAAATTTAATGAACATGATTTATTATCATTTATGTATGTTAAGGATTGTATACATATGAACCAATTATATATATATATATATATATATATATGGAATGTTCTAGTGAAACCATTTTTATCGTGAGCGTGAGAACCAAAAATGATGAATTCACGGTGAAAGTTGATGAATCTCTTAGAAAGTTCTTGAATCCAAAAATAGAATTTTGTCCCTCATGGGATTCGAACCCGGTGAAAAATTACGAATTTTGGAATTCATTAACTTTCTCAACGATTCATCAACTTTCACAACAATCATTGGTTCTTAGTAGTTTTAGGATAAGAATGGTTCTTATTTAAACCAAACTCTCTCTCTCTCTCTCTCTCTCTCTCTATATATATATATATATATATATATATATATATATATATATATATATATTATAGGACTATGAGTCAGGACTCTTATATTTCGGGGCCTTAGGTGGGAATAAATGGACCTCTTAAGAAATGAAATTTTGATAATCATGTTATCAGCTATAGATTATACATGATGATATTTTATGTTGAAACTACATTAATATGTATATTTAATAATATTATTCTATATGTAATAAAATCATTAGAAAAAGAGATTGAAATTTTAACAAACTCAAGAACATCATCAATCAACTTATAGGTAAGTAACTTTGGACTATTTTATTTTTATTTTTGGATGAATAATATTATAAGTTATAATATAATTATTAGATTTATTATTATTTTTCTGAAAATGAGGAAAAAGCAATCCACAAACAATTTTGTTACAAACAATTGAAGCCCAATTAATCGTTGGATATTGAATGGGCTTTTCAGCCCAAATATCCTGCAAATGTCAAATAGATTAAAGAAAAAAAGTTATTGAACGGAAAAAGAAACTAGGGAAGAAAAACCCTAAGCCCCCACCACACTAACCCTTTTCTCCAAGCTCTCTATCTCTAAAACCCTTCTCTTCTTTTTCGTCTTTACTAGCTCCTCTCTGCGCATTGTTTTTTTTCCTTTCCTTTTCCTATCAAGGTATGTAGATCAACTATTCTTCTCTCTATGCGCACTCTGTTTTATGCGGTTTGTGATGTTTGTGCACAAATGGTTGATTGTTTTTACACGGTTTGCGAATGGATTTACTTGTTTGAATGCCTCTGACGTTGAATGAGTAATTTCTGCTACATCATGTTTTGAATTTCAACATCTTTGGTGAGGGGAGGATTTTTAGGCTCAATTCCATTTCTGAGGTGTTGGATGCGTTTGTGTGCGTGTGCTCACATCCAGTGGCGGAGCCAGAAAAATTTAATTGGGGGGCCCAATTATTTATAATTTTAAAAGATAATAAAATATAATTTTAAAAATAGTTAAATAATAATAATTTAAATAATAGCATATTATTTGAATAGAGGTAATTCTTTATATTAAATTTCTTTTTCATTATGTTCTAATATCTTCCAAAAATAAAATAATAAGATTAACTTATAAATAACTAAACAACCAATGAATAATATCTACAAAAATTAAAATAATTAGAAAATTATAAATATTAATATTGTAAATTGTATTATCTTACAAAACTCAAATCTTGATTTTCTTGTACCCACTACAAATATATAATGAAATATAGAATTAACTCACATATATAACTTATTAAAATAATTTAAACAAATATTACCTATAACTATTATAATAAATTCATCATAATATTTTTAGAAATTGAATTGATTTTATTAATTTATATATGAAACTTTATTATTTACATATATATTTTATTTTATCAACATAAAACACATTATAGAAAAAAGAAAAAGAAAAGAAAGTGAATAAAGTGGAGAAAAAAAAAAGAAAAGAAAGTAGGAAAAAGAGGTGAAAATAATGGAAATAAAAGGCTTAGGAAGGAATTGAACCTGCGTTGATGAAGTGGGCGACGGAGCCCAATCCAGTTGCGCTACAATGGAACTTATAATTTTATATGGATATATAATAGTAATATTTGAAAAATGTTGGGGGGCCCAAGGGCCCCCCAGGCCCCAACGTGGCTCCGTCCCTGCTCACATCCTTGTTGTTTTAGTATTGTTATCCTCCTAGCTCCTGCCGAACCAGCCTCCGAGCATAGTTTAATTTACATTTTTTAAGTTCAAAATTAAGGAAGTTGTTTCCTGAAATTTTATGCTTATATTCTTTTTTTTTTGGTGGATAATGTACGACTGACTTGTTTCTTTGATTGCTGAAACTGGGTATGGATAAGCCGTTTTAACTAATCACCCATTTTTCCGACATGTCTTCCACTGGCCAAGAACCCTGTTTCAGTGTTTTTCTTGTTTTAAGTAGGATTTCATTTGAGATTTTGCCTTTTGTGTTGAGTTGGGTTGCTCCGCTTATATTCTTGTTTAGCATTTTGTAACTCAGATTAAGACCACTCAAAAATAAGCATTGGATTTACTGTAAATTCTTCATCACTCTGGTTTATTGTTATTGACATTGTCTTTACTACATGAGCTGCAGTCTTTTATTTGTTGAATAACTAGAGATAGTTGTCCTCACCATCAGATGCACAGAATCAATTGGCTTCAAGTTCTATTCTGCGCTATTTGCTCAAGCTATTCTAATAATCCACCTGGAATCTTGAAATAATTTTCCTGAAAGTAATGTCTTACACTTTATGATAATGAATTGTGTAGCTTTTACGTAACATATTTGGTTAAACTGATGATTTAATCAGATGTGACTTTGTCCTTGGATTTAATCAACCTATTACTTAAAAAGTAAATTGATGACATCTCTCTCTTTCTAATATGCAGCAGTGTAAAAGATGAATTTCAAAAAGGTTAATGTTCCCAAGATGCCTAGTGGGAGTGGGGCCTCCAAACTGATTTCTTTTGGGACTATTGCTGGGCTTACTATATACGGACTTAATAACAGTCTCTACAATGTTGAGGGAGGGCACCGCGCCATTGTTTTCAACCGCATCTGGGGGGTCAAGGATAAGGTTTCGTTGCCTTAATCTCTGTCAGACTTGACTCTAAATCCTCTTTTTATAAGATTATGCTTCCAATTTATTTTTCTGATACCAGAAAAGGTTGCCTTGATGTACCGTGTATTTGCTTTCTCATTATTTTATGTCAAAAGAAATTATACCTGTAGTTTATAGTATCTGATTTAGTTAAGAATTGTTACTTAACTCATGGACGTACGTGATTTGCGGATTTGGTTGGCTTTTCCCTCATTTTTCCTTTACCATGGTATATTATGTCTAATGGGTAATTTTTAGTCAACTTAGACATTAAGATTCTTAATTCTTAAGTAAAGTCAATCCATCTGAAGTATTGACATTGTGGAATATCAAACCATTGTGTTCTGCAATATATTTGGCTTTGTATCTGTAATTCCATGGTCAGATACATCTTCCTCTGAACCAAATAATAATATTAATAATAGTAACACTAACACCATTCAAAGTATATTTATGAATATTTGTGACTGTATTAATTGTTAATAAATGACTTACAGGTATATCCTGAAGGGACACACATACTGGCCCCATGGTTCGAAAGGCCAGTAATCTATGATGTCAGGGCACGACCTCATCTAGTGGAGAGCACATCAGGCAGTCGTGACCTTCAGATGGTAATCCCTGCTCTGTGTGTGTGGGTGTGTGTGCGTGAGTGACTGCTTGTATATCTTTCCCCATCTTCCATTGACACCCACCCTAAGCCTGCCTCTCCGACTGAATGTATTCACATAAACCTTTGTGGCTCTGTTGGTCATCATTTTTGGAAGGCGGAGAAAGTTTGATCTCTCTGTCTATCCTGGTATCTTTCAGAAAACAAACTATAGGAAATATTTAGTTTATAAGCCACCATCGCGTATATCCCAGATACTCTACCTTTTATTGTTGGGAGGATGGGGTAAAATGTCTTGTTGGATTTGTAGCCTAATGTTATCCCCTAAAGGATGATGCTTTCCAAATTTCTAGTCAATCTCCATACTTTCTTTCTACTCCTCTTGTACCCTCTGAAAATTGTGGGACCTCATATCTGTAATTCTTAGAGTGTATTTGCATATCTTGCTATTAGATCAACTTCTAAGTTTCTAACTAATGAGAATCTAATCATCCACTTGGTTTTACTGTACGATTGCTACAGGTCAAAATTGGTCTTCGAGTTCTCACTCGTCCAGTGCCTGATCAATTGCCAACTATTTACCGAACCCTTGGTGAAAATTACAATGAGAGGGTCCTGCCTTCAATCATTCACGAGACTCTGAAAGCTGTGGTTGCCCAATACAATGCAAGCCAGCTTATCACCCAGAGAGAGGTAGAGTAAGGCAATCTTAAATTGGAGGGGTAGTTGTATTTTATATATGCCCTTTGTTTGCTGTGCTAGTTACTTAAGAAACCATCAGCTATAGCTGAATTCTGAATACAGTGTGAAAATGATTCACTACTTCCTCTTTTCAGTTACTACTCTAGTTTGACATTAATATCAAATACTGTTTGATAAATGCTATGTTATATAATCGAGCAACTAGAGAATGGATACTGGGAAACGATGACATCTCCATATCTGAGTCTTTGTCTATGTATGTTATAACCTTGAAAGATGGATAGTTTCAGAGCTCGTTGATCCCAAGTTGATTGTGCATTGTGAACTGGAGGTTCGAATGGAGAGTTTTTATCATGTAACGTAAAATTGAAATGTTTCGAACAATGAATGCTGTTTTGACGCACCAGTAAATAATTGAGTCTCATAATGAGAGGGCTAGCGTGAGATTGATTTCCTAATATTTGTGAATTCCCATATAACTGGAGTGCTGCACTGATGGTAATTTGCTTAATGTAGAATGTCAGTAGGGAAATACGGAAAATATTAACAGAGAGAGCTGCCAACTTCAACATGGCACTGGATGATGTGTCAATTACCACCTTGACCTTTGGAAGGGAATTCACTGCTGCCATAGAAGCTAAGCAGGTAGCTGCACAAGAAGCTGAGAGGGCCAAATTTGTAGTTGAAAAGGCTGAGCAAGACAAACAAAGTGCTATAATTAGAGCACAGGTACAATATATACTACTAACTACTTACTGATATTTCTGAGTAATCATGTTGTTCCTTGAGGTACATGCTCTCATAAAGATAAAACACATACTTTGATTGTTTAGAATCTTGTTGATTAGTTATGCTATATTCTATATGTAGGATAGAGCTATTACGATATTGTATCAAACCTGATCATCGTCACTTTTCTTCTAATTCTTCTTCTACCTGATGGGATTCATTTAATTTTTTTCTCATTCTTGTCTCCAGGGAGAAGCTAAGAGTGCTCAATTGATTGGCCAAGCTATTTCCACCAATCCGGCATTTATCACGCTGAGGAGAATTGAAGCATCCAAGGATATCTCACACACTGTTGCTGCTTCAACCAACAAGGTGTACTTGAACTCCGATGAGCTGTTGTTAAACCTTCATGAGCTCAACCAAGAGCAAAGTGCGAGGAAGTAAATAACCATGAAGATGACCGAGCTTCAGGTTTCGTCCCCACCAGGTCAAGTTGTAGGAGCCTCATTAGGGATGCTGGTTACAATTATGTCTTCTTTTCTTCTACTCTGCAAATAGAGGATTTTTTATATATGCTACTTTGGAGAGCCCTGTAATGTTTCTTGAGAGTCCTGTAATGTTTCGGATACAAAATAATTGCTGCGAGGATTGATTGAGCATTCAAGGCCAAGTAAAATCTTAGACGTTTCTGCATCTGATGATATATCTGTTGTCTGATGCCTAAATCATGTAATCTCTTGCTGTTGGGTCTTATTGGTCATTCCGGTTTTTGGAATATGTGTTAATTCAGTGTGCTGTTTTTTTTGCGTATCAGTAATCGCGTTTCTTACTTGCATCTGGAATTAGCTTTGTGTATTGCCATGCTAGAGTTTAATTTATAGAGGGCATAAGTTCACGAGCCCATCTGAGCTAGGCTCCGATTCCATCCTACGGGGATGTCTCTTCCGTCGCTAATCACGCTGGCTCTCTGCCGCTACCTCTACTTATTTGGCCTTCTTAATTCCTATCTTACAAATCCCTCTCAGTTCCCATTCTACCATTAGATTTAACATAGTATTATTATATTTCTTGAAATGTCTATGCTGCATAAGGCTAGCCAGAGATTTTTCTTCTTATTTTTGGTTAGATATAGTGATATTTCCTTGTTATTTATGATTAACATAGAAGCATTCTTAAATTCGAGATTTTGTTTTTGTTCAAACGAGTTTTCTTTGAGCAACTGTTCATAATAGTTGCCTGTAGATTCCTTTTTTATGTACTATCTGGGGGTAAATGCACTGTACGTGTGACCTTCCATTTATCATGATAAAATTAAAATTCACGCGAGAATCATTCGAACTTGGTCAGCATTTTATCGTCGGAGACCGAATCGAGATACCTTTCAAAATTTCGTCAAAATTAAGAACACAAATTATACTTATTCCTACGGTATATGTATTACTGATATCCTCTTATTTTCTAATTAAAAGATAATTATATAATGTTACATAATACATTCAATTTTAATTATTGTTATTTGTTACCATAAATTCACCTTCAAACTTTCAATTGCTACTGTTCACCGAAACAAATATGTTATAAAGGCTTCTGTAACTTTTTTTTAAGAAGCTAAAATTCAGCAAGCTTTGTATTTGATTATTTTTTAAATAAATAAAAGGTAGAATATTACAACAAAGAGCGTACTTGTTGCAGTTGAAGAAATTTAAATGGTATCTAACCATGAATCAAAATCATCCACAATTTCAGATTTAGAAATTGGATTCTTACTGGATGATATACCCTCAGTTTTTGTCTTTGATACGTGCGGTATCTGTTGATCTGCAATGGTAAGACTCGATGTTTCCTCGAGAAGAATATCAACATCAGCATCAACAATGGCTGGATTCAACATATTGACTCCTTTCTTCACAGATGCATCAGAAGAAGGAATTCCTGTTAAAGATGCACCAGACGGCTCAGGAATCGCAGCATCACCGAACGAGTTCAGAAGCATGTCGAGTTCTGCTTCTGCATTAACTGCCTTGAATGTGGATGGCTTCCCAGAACTGGAATGTGTAGGGTGTTCCCGAACTAGTTTTGGCAAAATGCTTCTGTTGGTTGCTCGCGGCTGCAAGATCTGATCCTTATTTTCCTTTACGGGATACAATTCTTCTTCAGAGATTTGAACAAGAAGATCTCCTGAGGCAGTGACTGCCTGATCGTTACTAAGTGATGATGATAAGGTGTCTGTTTCAGCAGCTGATGTTTTGTATCCATCGCATGCCTCATCCAACTGCAAAATTATTAGGATAAAACTTGTGAATTTTGGTAAAGATACAACCGAAAGAGAATAGAAAGTAATAAAAATTGGAGGAGAAGCTTGTCGTTTGGAATAAGAAATTAAGCCATCCATCAATTTCCATTTCTCCTCATCTTTTCTTCTGACAGCACTAGTTCATACAAATTTTGAATGGAATATGCTAATCATATCATCGAATCAATTAGCTTAATCTTAGAATAGTAAGCAAACATGAAATTTACCAGTTATAGCAGTGATAAAGAATAAGAGTTGATACAGATAGGTAAGCATAGAATATAGAGCCACAGTCATCAATATTTAAGGCTGGACTGCCGATGCAGTTTAGCAAGTATTACAGTTATATATGAATTTAATCAGTTGATAAATCATGCAATCAGATTACATAATCAGAAGTAGATCTACCAAAAACAAAAGACAAATTATGCTCTTGACTTCATTTAGATCAACAAAATACCCTAGTATGTTGAAACTTGAACTTATGCCATTCTTTGAGATTTATTGATATGTAATAAGCCCTTCAGGAAACACCATACAAAATCTGACACACTCCTCAAAATGCAAGATTTTGACTTAATCTTAATAATGGGCAGGTTGAACTGTAAGTACAAAACAATTAAGTGCATGAATGATAACTGGTGTTCTAAGGACCAAGGAATGAAGAGTTCTGCTTTCATGGAGCTAAGGTGAATGGAAACAATGAATGCAATGAAGATGTTAAGAAGATATTGATGCCAGGGGTTCTTTGTTAACATTTCATTGGCAAGCCATGGTGGTGATTCATGGAACATGTAACCTTTATCAAGAACCATTGTGATGCACAAGATTGTAACAACCGAGTACATGCAACTCATTCATGATTCGGTCATAGCATTTTCAAAACTGTAAAAAAATATAAAGGGGAACAACTATAAAGGTAACATAGAATGAGCAGAAAATGAATTAAAGAAATCTTGATACCAGCTCTAGGGGTAAGAGATCTGATTGTAGATATAACCTCTCTGACAGCTTTGCTTTTGCAAGTTGTTCGGCAAGAGCATTTAGATTAAGGGATAAAAAAGGTGCCTGCATGATCGAGACCACAGTAAGAATAACACAAGCACACTCTCGGTAATTTGGCATTGGCAACCACACTGTCCAGCAATAAAAATATCATTAAACATACCAGAATATGTATGGTCCTCTTTAAAGATTACTAGAAAAATTTCAAACATCAGGTCTGGGATATTTATGGAAGTATGGCAATCAAAGAGAAAGAGAACTATGATCTATATGGGAGATAAAGGAGAAATATTTGCATTGGGTAATGATTGAATCAGGAATCAGGATATTCATTATTTTGGTAGATATCATTATATGTCTCACTGAATAGTTTACTTAAAACTGATATGTTTTATTAGTTAGACTTAAACCAAAAAAGTGATTTTGAACAAACAAGAAAATAGTACCACTTTTAACTTTGAGTGCTAAATCTGAAGAAGTAGTAATAACATGCTGTTATGAATTACAGATGAGAATTCATATTGTGTGTCAGCTAGTTGAGTTCATTCTATGATGCTGCCGAGAACTGGAGCGAAAGACTGATGTCAGGAAAACATGCTGCAGAGTTTATTTAGCAATTTGACGATTATTTACGAAATATAAGCTGCTCCCATTTATTAATAGCTACTAGCTTACCTCTGTTACCAGTTAAAGTAAAAAAATAAAAAATCACCTGAGGACTGATGCTTGCCTTGTCTTCCAACTCGAAACCATCATCTGTAACCCACGAGAGCATGCTTTGCCCCTTGGCAGCAAGCATTGGACCGAAATCCTGCATAAAGTCTAAGATATATAGTTCTTAATCACCTGCTAATATCTGCCAAAGTAGTCATATATGTGATTCTATAGAGTTTATCGCTAGACTCATCTAACACAGTTTATGTGAGCTTAGGTCACTCTGCACTCGTTAATAAAGTAGTTATGTCGGAAATGAGGAGGAACGTAGACACGACACATCATTTGAGGATCACTGTCTTAACTTTCACTCTCTGATTTTCAATGTAATGGAAGAATAAACTAGCCAATCTTCACAAATATCAGTCTAAACAGCTAAAATAAAGAACTGAACTTCACCAGACTAGATTTAATCACTAAGCCAAATGCCATTTCAAATATGAAGGACATACCGCTAATATAATCATCGAACAAAGGCAAAATCTCTGAAGAATAACGCGATTGAGACTCAACCTTGGCCTCTGAAATCAAGTGAGCATAATCTGCACCTTTACTTTTAGGCATCACAAACTCAGTTGGCTGGCTTGAGCTTGTTTCAGATGCCAAATCGAGATCTTCATCATAGCGATCCCAGTTGGAAGGAAGTGCTCTCGAGCGCCCTTGATATTGTGGAGTTGTTTCTTTAGTTTGCTGACCATGGGATTTTTCAGTAGCCTGCTTCCCAGCTGCCTTCTTATCATCTGAAGCAACTGAAGGCACTTTTAACCCTTGGTGTGTTTGATGCTTCTTCTTATGATGCAGCGAATGAGCTCTTTTCGATTTTGCCAATGCTTTAGCATCCATCTTATCTATATAAAATGAATAATTATCTCCTCCCCTAACAGATTCGCAATCAAAAGCATCCTCTATCACAAATCATGGCTGATCTTCTCATCGGAGAATCTGAAATTTACCGACAATCGTCCTCTATCGCCGCCGCCAACCCCACTACTACCACCACCACCACCCAAATGCAGTATAATATCTTCTTCAAACATCCTCCAGAATGCGTCTAGATGTTTCTTTTTCAAAAACGCATTCCCTTTTTAATCTTGTAGAAATTGCAATTAGAACCCTAAAGCTTATATGAATTATGAACCACGGCGAGAACTGGAGCAGAAGACGAATTGAGAAAGAAGAAGAGGCTCGATAAGATTAGGGTTTTTATTTGTTTGGATTTTATGTTTTTTCTTTACATTTTATTTTGGGCTATTAGTTTTGTTTAACAGGCCCTATATTGTTATATTAACGATTGAGGGCTATTCATCATTTTACTAATTGGGCTTTTGTTGGGTTTAATTGTGATTTTATTTAACCAGAAAATTGGGCCATGGATTAGTAATTGTTGGTTTGAATTTTGAGAAGAAGGAAAAATATTTTTTCTGTAATTATATACAAATAATTAATTTTATAGTTAAAGTAAATAGTTTTAAATGATACATGTTTTTTAATTCTGACAATTTTGGAGCTATTGAAAGATAATGGTTTTTTCTAGATATTTCTAAGTTCATGTCATTTTTACAACTCAATCAAAAATCGGGCTATAATATGTACTTAGCCTTTTTCTTTCTATAATAAGAATATTATGTTGAGTTATCCTAGGGACAGCCCAATGGTTAAGGTGGGTTCATGTGGTCGAGAGGTCATAGATTCGAATCACACCAAACGCCTTTATGGGTTTGAGTCTAGGGGTGTGCATGAACCGAACCGAACCGATCGATTTCGATCGGTTCTGTTTGGTTTTTGAATGAGTCGATTTTCGGTTCGGTTCAAATTTTCAATTAAAATCGGTTTTCGTTTCGATTTTCGATTTTATATTTTAGATTCGATCGGTAACCGAACCGAAAATATTATTTTTATATATTTATATATTTTATATAATAATTAATTGATATTTTAATTAAATAATTAGGATTAAAATATGTTTATTTAAAATATATATGTATAATATATGTTTGGTCGGTTTTGGTCCGGATCAAATCGATCGATTTTTCGGTTCTATTTTCGGTGGGTCCTAAACTATAAGTCGGTTCGGTTCAAAAAAATATTCGGTTCGGTTTAAAAATTTCGATTGATTCGATCGGATGCACCCTTTTTGAGTCATCACACCCTGGTTTCAAGTGTGGTTTACGTGTCGTGTGTGTGGTTTGCGATTACACAGAACACAAGTTATTACCCAATTCGCACTTCCACAGGTAGCGGTGCATGGCTCACGTGATACTGAAAAAAAGAATATTATGTTGAGCTTAATAATAATAATAATAAGATTTTCAACAAAATAAATAAGTTAAACGATTTAGAAAAATAAAGAAAAACTAAAATTGAGGCTGGCCGACAAAAAGAAGAGTCGTGCTGACATTACATTACAAGAAAAATAATTTATGTAACTATCATTGTACTATAGTATTGATTTGCATATAATGCTGTCTTAATCGATCTTTGCTTTTTCTTTTTCTTTTTCTTTCTTTAACCAAAATATGAAATTGTGCCTAGCTAGGTTTCATCTTCCTAGATTTTAGATCAATTTAGTAGCAGTTTATAGTGCGAGGTGGACCCCTTGCTTTCAGAATTCATTTGATATTGATAATTTTATTTAATAAAAAATTAACAAATTGAACTTTTATTATCCTTCGACTTTCTACATCTCCTTTTTGACTTCAAATCGAAATCATTAGGAAATAATAGTGGATGTACCTCGCTTATAGTTCTTTCCCTTCTAGTTCTTCCCAATTTTATAGACTTTTTTGGGGATACCCAGGCTTATTTCTATAAATGATAATATATTTCAATTCATTATTAATATATCTTTATTTATTTTTTGATTTACTCATGCATTAATTAATAGTAAAAAAATGAATATGAACATAATAGGAAGTTACTTGTATAATTTTCTTTTCAATGAATTTTCTTAGTCTTTATGAAAACTTTGATCAGCTTATATAATTGGGACGGAGGAAATGCTTTTTCTTTATAGTTACACCCTCATTTATGTCTTTTAAATGACTTGAACTCTGAACCTATTTGTTAAAAGGAAAACATCTTTTACCAATTAATTTCCTTTTATCATCATAAACACATATGTTATTTCATTAAAAAAAACTACTTGTGGAAGCTTCATTTAAAGAATAAAATACATTAGCTCTGTAATTTCAATATCTCATTTTACCCTTTCTTATCAACGCAGTCTACTCTCAGTTATTTAAACTACCCATTGTTATTGTTTTTTTTTAAAAATAAATTATTAAAGAAAGAAAAACACATCCACACAGTAATCTTGAGATGATTCGACCCATCGATCTATTAATTGAAGGAAACACGTCTTACCAACAAACTGTGTTTCATCGGCACTAACCACACTATTGTGTAATATATCGACATAATCAAAATCTATAAGCTGTGAGTTAAGGTCGTTAACTCCACCAATTGTATGTCACTCAAGGGAATTTCACATGTTAATTAATTGACAATATTTTGTTCTTACAGTGTAATGATTAATTTGGGGTTTTCCTTCTTTAAGATTATACTACAAATTAAACTAAAATGAAAGTACTATAAATCCCTCCAAAATAATAATTATAGGATATATTTTACAACTTTTGGCATTATTCACCTTATCTTTAACTTGGATGATCAAGCCTAAATTTGTTGAAATGCAAATAGTTTATGAACTTTACCCCATAATTTTGTGGCAAATTCATAATTCGAAAATCATATACTGTATCTATATGAAACGTTGTATGTATGAAATCATGCATCGAATCAATAATCTGTTTGTACTTTGATCAAATACAAATGATATATATCGATCGACTAACATGCTTATTTGCATTCAACATAGTTGTACATTGTGACTGTGTTTGTGTTTCAGTGTAGGGATGTCAATGAGTGGGTTTTATCCGGATCAGAACCAATAAATAAGTAATGATTCTGATTCTGGAACCGATCCATTAGCTACTGGATTCGTACCGGATCTAGACCATCAACTATGGGTCTTAAGTGGTCCGGATCTGAGCAGAACCGGACCAGAACAAAAACTGAAACCGTAGCGTTGTTTTATAATTTAATGGGCTATAAGTGATTTCGGATCTGTATGCATAAAACTAGCCCATTGACAAAACTACTTAAACTTAAGCTTGTCAATAGACGTGTTTTTTCGGAGCAGAATCAATAAATAAATATTGATTATGGTTCTGGAACCAGAACCGGATCCTGACCGGACTGGACCATCAAACTATGGATCTAAACGGTCCGGGACTAAAACGGGTCTGGAACCGGAACTAGAACCGCTGCTTTAAAATTTAATGGGTTTTGAGCGATTCCGGTTTGGTTCGGATAAAACCCACCTATTGACATCCCTATTTCAGTGTTTGTATCTCAATCTATGGTACGATGTTTTTGGTAATAAAAGATTATGAGAGTTACTTTTAGAGCCAAGATGCGATATTAAAAGTTCTAGTATTTCAATGAAAAGAAAAGAAAAAAATCTCACATAAAAAATCACTTTCAATATCTAAGCTAGTGAAATTCCTATATATTATTTTCGGTTCAAACAAAATTAACCAATTGCTCAATTGAAGTTGATATATACTTGAGAAATCAACCATTGTCAATTTATTAATTAAATCAAACTCATAATTCTTGTTTCCCTCTATAAAATAAGCTACAGTATTTTTAGGTTATGTATGATGTGGAATGGAAGTGGAAACTTTATAAAGCAGAAATGGGACTTTTATTTATCTTTTCAGATTAGATTTGAATAATGATTGCCTTATCATTTGTGTTGATTGTGCTTATTTTATTTCATTGCGTAAATGCCCATGACACACTAATTATATGGTCCATTGATTGGACGTCATTAGAAAAAGTTTGTTCTATAAGATCTTGGTGATTAATTAAACTCGGATTATAATAGCAAATTTCGATTTTCAAACCAACATTAAGTTGGAATTAACTTGAATAATAACATTAAGCTATATTCAGTGCGATCTTTGATTGCTAATTTGTCCCCCTCTCCTAAACCAGTAATTTTGACGTTCTTATACCAACAAGTTTCTTTGGATAGTGGGAATTATGACTTACTTTTCCCACACAAAAATCAGATCATTCCCCCAACAAATTCATTTATGAGCTAAATCTTGTATGATTATTCTAACCTAAAACACACACACACACACACATATATATAGTTATGTGGGATGAGTTATTATAAAAACCTTTGTTATTCTACAAATATGAGAACAATGCATTATTCATGAAAATTACTGTACTAAACAAAAAAAATTCGCTCCCCATTGGATTCGAATCCGGGTGGTGCACAATGCACTCATCCAACAAAATGATACATCACCGTAGATCTTCACGATTTAATAGCTGAAAATTATTCTCACGTTCTTACATTAAACAAGATTTTTATTTGAACATACTCCTATATATATAAATACCCTCAGTTCATAAACAGTATATTTATACATATAGCTATAATAAACACTAAAGGACTGAAAGAGCTAGCTAAACTCAATAATCGGCACAAGAAACTGGATTTTAGAATTGGAGGCCATGCAAATCATATTAACACGTACGTTAGAATTCCTTTTTCCCCTTTTTTCTCCATCTTTTTTTTTCCTAAATATATTTACATTTTTGGTCCTCTAGGCCTAGGGCACGTTTATAATACTTCTAAGACCATTTTTTTTTTCTCATTTTTTGTTTTAAAAATAATAATTTTGAGGCACTTGGTTTCGTAAGATTTTTCTCTTGTAACTTTAGTCATGTTCCTGCCAAAATTAAGTCCTACAAATTGCCGCTTAAGTTACAAAAAGAACAATACTAAAGCTAATTAAATAACTAAAGCTATTTAATTAAGGTCTGAAACTTGCTTGAGTAGATCTAAAATCCACAGTAAGATTTCCTTAACCTATATGAAGTAACTGACTAATACCTAAAAATTAAAAATTAAAAATGAAGAATGATATCTTATAATGATATCACATTTGGATTTTGGTAATTATAAACGGCAAACCTGCCCCAAAATAAATATTAGCTAAAAATGTTATTGTTGATACGTTAAATAGTATTTATCTTTTTGATCTGATTGTAGGACAGTAGATTTTCTTAGACAGTTGATACGATAATATTGTTACAATTGTCATATGCTTAATGAAGTTCCTTTATTTTTTTCTTTTTCTTTTTTAAAAAACTCAGTTTATCTCAACAAAAACAAAGTAGAAATAGTCAAAATACAAACCCTCCATGGAAGTCTACAAACCTCGTTTAAATAATCATTTGACATACATTCTGATGGGATATAGCCCAACCGATGGCCACTAACGAAAGCCAAGCGAGCTGGGCCTAACATTATTAGCAGAGCCAGCGGTCGGCCAAGGCGAGCTAATCATTCCTAAAGCCCTAGCCTCCAACCGCCACCTCAGCCAATGGAAGGACGAACAGGTCGGCGCCACCTCCACGTGGCGCACGTGAAGACGAAAGGTCCGGCTCCGCCAATGGAGGCATGCGGAGGAAGAGTCACACCACAACCAATGGAGAGGTCGGCGCGGCGGGGCAAGGTCGAGCCGTATAAATAGAAGGAAAAGCGATGTTAGAAGGGTTAGCAATTCATCGAATACAAAGGCTTGTAACCAATACTCTGCATACTGGCGCTAGTAAAAGTATTGAGGAATCATTCCTCCGTGGACGTGATCTCGTTAACGATCGAACCACGTAAAAAGCACGAGTGTTCTTTATTGCTTTATATAAATCTCGCACACTCACATAGCTAGATTCATCATTGGCGCCGTCGTGGGAAGCTGAACAAGAAAGCTTCGTTTCCTCTACAACTAAATGGCGAGAACACGCAACCGCCGCCGCGCCGCAACAACCGGTGAGGGCGACCACTGGTCACTCGGCGTCGCGGAAAGGAGATCGCGGACGCCACGGCGCCCACTCACGAGGCAACATGGTAAATGCTTCCATACACCCTCGGGACCGCGTCCCAACGTGGGGAAGATGTTGACCTCAACGAGGATGAGCAAACAGCTCATTCGTCCCACGAGGTCCTCGGCCGGCGTGAGCGAGTTCCTCCACGCCAATCTTGGCGAATTCAAAGCTTCCTCAACCGGAGGACCAAGGCGGGTCACTCCAGGCCCGGATGAACACCACGGCCTCCCGGGCCGCTCCATCCGAAGCGATCGGCGCTCACCTCGGCGCGATAGCGAGAGCAGCGCGCGCGCCCGACGCGGAGCCGCTCACCGCGGCCGAGCCACCGACCTCGTTCGCGGAGCCGCTCACATGGCGAGCGAGCCGCCACCGATCGCCCGCCATTCGCGCGGCCGCTTCTCCACCTCGTCATGCCGACCGGAGAGTCGAGCGAAGCGAAGGGAAGAAAGGCGGTCGAACTCCCCTCGGAAGGGCGATGGCGTCGCTATCGATCCCCACCCTCCGAGAAAGAGATGGCAGCGATCTCCGGGATTCGACCGATGCGGAGAATCATCTCCCTTTCTCGGGGAGATTCTAGACACGCCCTGCCCCTTGTGATGCAGGGCACCCAATATAGCGACCTCGATGGCCTCGGAGACCCCTCCGACTTCCTTTTCGCCTACACCACCAACATGGCGAATCAAGGAATGGAAGATTTTCACATGTGCAAAATCTTCCCCGAGGTGCTGATCTCCAACGCACGGCGTTGGTTCACCTCGCTCCGCCAGAACAGCATACACTGTTTCCAGGACCTCATGGATCAGTTCAAGTGGCGCTTCTATCAGAAGATGCCGCCCCAGCAGCCTTCCTCCGACCTACTCACAATCCGCCAAGGGCGGGACGAGACGATGTCAAACTTCGTCTCGAGGTTCATCAAAGAATCGCTCAAAATTGGCGACGACGATCTCTACATCATCAACGCGTTCAGCGGGATCCGACCCGGCGAACAAAGAAATCACCGAGGAGAAACCAAAGGCGGCGAGCAAGCTTTGGAACACGGTGGACAACTGTCGAGGAGGCAGTCGGATCGGAAGCAGAAACTGGGACGAGCGAAGTCAGAGAAAAAGCCGGACGGCCAAGTCGGCGCGGATCGCAGGAGCTCCTTCGACCGAATCAAGAGAGCACGAGTCTAGGCTCGGACCTCGGCCCACCACGCCGCGGCGTCCCCTGCTCAAATCAAGGCGGAAATATTCGAGCTCCACGCGAGCTCTTCCGAAACCCGCCCCATGAAAGGGGATCGAAGAAGGTCCAGGGCAGTATTGTGACTATCACCAAGGGTATGGTCACGATACCGAGATTGCGAAACACAGGCTCACGGATCGGCGAGCTCGTTAAGGAGGGCCTCAAGAAATACCTCGGACGATGCGGTCCAGAAGAGCGCGCGAAGGAGGAGGTGGCAACAGCTGGGCCGACCCGTGCGACCCAACTGAAGGCGGCGAGGGGCGAAGGCCCCAACGCTATGGAGCAGGTCTATGTTGTTACGGACTTCCCCCGGGACGGCGAGGTCGTCCACGAACGACGCCGGAGGCCGGCCTCAAGAGCCGAAGAACAAGCGACTCGGGATGGTGAGAACATAACGTTCTCGAGGAGGACCCGTGCCCAAGATCATGCCGCACGGGGCGCCATCACGATACAGTGCGGTGGGCAACAAAACGTCCACCGGTCTATATCGACATCGGACCTCCGTCGACATCATCTTCCGTAGCTGTGCGGACAAGCTTGAGGTCGGAGGCATTCGGTACTCCGCGCCTCCCGATTCGGAGCTTCACTCAAGAGGTCCGGCCGAGGGGTCATTACCGCTTCCGGTCACGGTAGGGGCGGGCTCCCAGTCGGTCACCGGGCCATCCGATTCTTCCCGGTCCGAGCTCCTCTCCGTACAACATTATCCTCGGGAGAGATTGGTATGCGCCACCAAGGCCGTCTGTTCGGTCTACCACTTCACCGTCGAATTCCCACCCCGGTGGGAGTGCTCAAGCGTCGAGGGACCAAACGGCGCAAAAGAATGCCTACGGCTCTCAACTCAAATGCGGCCTCGCCCGGGCATAGCAATTACGAGCCCCTGAGGCCGACACCGGGATGACCGGACCAGGGGCCTCCAACTATCTGACGACGATCCTTGAAGGTCATCCAGTCGGCACCGGGGCCCAGCGGACGTCCGGCAGCACGTCATACGACTTCTGAAAGAATATAGGGACGTGTTTGCTTGGTCCCCGCTCGATATGACCGGGGTGTCACCCGAGCTCATAACTCACCGCCTCAACATCGACCCGGCCACCAAGCCAGTCCGGCAGAAGAAAAGGATATTCGCGGCGGAGCGCAGCCAGGTCATTAGGGACGAGGTGACTCAACTCGAAGGCGAAGATCTTGTTCGAGGTCGAATACCCGACACGGATGGCTAATCCGATGCGTGGTCCGAAAGCCCGCGGAGGGTGGCGCATGTCGTCGATTATACCGACCTCAACAAGCCGCCCAAAGATTGCTACCCTCCACGATATTGACAAGAAGGTGGAGGCATTGGTGGGCCACGAGATGTTGAACTTCACGGATCTATCTGAGGGTACCACCAAATCTGATGAGCGGAGGATGCACCAAAGACGCATTCATCACCGACTTGGCGTCTTTGCGTGCGAAAGATGCCCTTCGACCTCAAGAACGCCGGGCTACTTACCGGAGGATGGTGGATGCAACATTCAAAGACCACATCGGGAGATCGTCGAGGTCTCGTCGGCGACATAGTAGTCGAGAGTCGAAAACGGAGGCTGCGCGACGACCTCGGCACCATCCTCCAACTCCTCGGGTCGACCAACCTCAAACTTAACCCCAAAATGCACGTTCATGGTAAAACGGGAAATTCTTGGGGTGTTGGGTTTCCAAGAAGGCTTGAGCGAACCCACCAAGGTAAAGGCGGTGCTCGACATGCAGTGCCAAAACCATTCGCGATGTCCACAAACTTACGGGTGCTGGCCGCCTCGGTGGGTTCCTCTCCCGGCAGCAGAAGCGGCTCCCTTCTTTAAAATCTTGAGGAGGCCCGGACTTCGCGTGGCGGAAGAGCACCACCGCCTTCACACACCGGAAGGAGTACCTCGCCGACCGCCCACCTCGACCGCCCCCAAAGAGGCGAACTCCTCTCCTTGTGCTTGCCGCCTCGGACGAGGCGATCGATCTTGATCTTGGTGCGGGATGAGGTCGGACGGCTTCCTATCTACTTCATCGACCGAGCACTCAAAGGACCGGGAGACAAGTCGCCGGCGCGAAAAGGTAGCTGCAGCGGTGAATGCTAGCGGCGGCTCCGACCCTACTTTCGGGCTCACTCCATCCAGTCTTGACCGACCTACCCACAGGCAAGTCTTGTCAAACACAGATCATCCGGACGAATAGCCAAGTGGGCCACGAGCTTGGCGAGCACGATATCTCGTACTCACGGACCGGCCATAAAAGGCAAGCTCTCGCGATTTCTGGTAGAAGCGAGTTCTTGAGCCGGTCGACCGCTAAGATTAGCTCCTCCAACGCCTCCACCTCGGTCACCCCAGCCCCTTGGAGGAGGCGGACCTCGCCCCACCGGATGGTTCTTTGGCGGATGTACGTGGACGGAGCCTCATGCAAATCGGGCAGCGGAGCGGGCATTCTTCTTCTCGGCCCAGATAAGCAGGAAGTCACCTACGCACTCCGGTTTACCTTCCCGACCACCAACAACGAGGTGGAGTATGAAGCCCTAATCTCCGGACTCCGCCTCGCTAAGGAGCTGAGGGTGGATGAGATCCAAATCTTCGGCGATTCCCAGGTCGTCGTGAACCAGGTGTTAGGCAAATACGAGGCCAAGGAGGACCGAATGAAACAATACCTCGAAAAGGCAAAGGAGATGTTGACCTCGTTCGGTACTTGACATCCACGAATCCCAGGGAAAACAGTGGCCGCGTCCTCAGCAAGCTAGCTGCGTCGTCAACAAGTCCACCAGTGGAGGAGATCCGTTCCAGAAGCATAGCGGAGTCCCACGTCGGCATCATCACCGAGATAGAGCCGAATTGGATGTCTCACGAGGCTACACGGAACATGGCGCACTACCTTCGGATAGGCTCGAAGCCAAAAGATGATGGCAAAATCCGAAGTATCTCATGCATGAGGCGCTCTCACCGAAGTCTTACCTTCACCCTCCGAGATGCCTCGGGCGAGAAGAAGCCGACTATGTGCTGAACGAAATTCACCGAGGGTCTTGCGGAAGCCACATCGGGTCGCGAGCACTTTCAAAGAAGACGCTGAGGTCGGGATACTACTGGCCCACCCTCGTGCAGATTCGGCCGAGCTCGTCGAAAGTGCCCAAGTGCGGATCCACTCCACGGTCAGCGCCTCGGGCGATTTGAGCGGCTGCGAGTCCGTGGCCTTTCATGCGGTGGGGATCGACATCGTTGGCCCATTCGACCGAGCACCGGTCGACTTCGATATTTAGTCGTAGCCATAGACTACTTCACAAAATGGGTCGGTAGAGCCACTTTCGAGCCTCACGGCGAAGGATTCAAACCTGTGTGGAAAAATATTGTGCGCGCCGGCATACCGCACATCCCGGTCTCGGACAGCGGCACCCAATTCGTCGACAAAACTTCAGGTGGTGTGAAGAGCTTGGATCGATCAACGCTTCACCTCGATCGCACACCGCAAGCAAATGGTCGGGGCGGGGTGACGAACCGCACGATCATACAAGGATTGAAGAAGAGGTTGGATCGAGCTAAAGCGGTGGGCTGAAAATCTCCTCAAGTCCTCGGTCCCACAGACCACACCTCGAGACGGCATGACGGAAACCCCTTTGCACGGTCTCACGGTGCCGAGGCCGTCATACATTTGAGATCGGTAGCATGACCCTCGCACTCTCCACTTCGACCAAGCCGGGAACGAGGAAGACCTGCGGGCCAACCTTGACGCCCTCGAGGAGAAGCGCGAGCTCGCCTTCATAAACGAAGCCAAGTACAAGAGCCAGGTCGCACGCTACTACAACAAGAGAGTAAAGGCCTCCACACTCCGAGTAGGCGACCTCGTCCTACGGAATAATGAAGCAAGCCGAGCCGAGCGTCTTAACAAGCTTGATCCGACATGGGAAGGACCCTACCGCGTTCACGAGGACCTCGGCAAAGGGGCCTATAAGCTCGCCCACCTGTCCGGGGCACTTATTCCCCGAACCTGGCACATAACTCATCTAAGGAGGTATTTTACATAGCTTTGATTTTAGATCGGCGACATGTTAGCCCTCCTATTGTTTTGATGAATGTGGGTTGCTGTTTACTTGTTTAATAAAACGTTTGTTTTCTAACAAGTATTTCACTTCGTTACGTCTTACATCTATGTGAACATCCATTCGGATATACCACATCTAAACCTTCACAAGGGGACGCCCTTACGAAGATGAAAATCCCACCTAGTAGGGTAAGCGTACAGATTACCCATTAAGTTGGACGTCTACACGCAAAGCGTACAGATTACCCATTAAGTTGGACGTCTACACGCAGCGTCTGATTACCCATTAAGTTGGGCGTCTACACGCAAAGCGTCTGATTACCCATTAAGTTGGGCGATACACGCAAGCATCTGATTACCCATTAAGTTGGGCGTCACATGCAGCGACATCCGACCGATCTCGCCATCTCATACCCCTTTATTTGGGAAGATATGCACCCGGTACAAAGTCTAAATGCATTAACGACTACAAACAAAGTACCAAGCCATATCTGAGACAACCGGGCTTGAGCTCGTTTATACCCTTTATTTGGGAAAATACACACTATGTATACGGTATAAATACATTTACGACCAAAGCGAAGTCCTAAGTTATGTTTGTACCTCTCGAGGGAAAATATACACTTCTAAACGAGTCTAAATACATTTATATCTACATCAAGGTCTATACTATACACGCCTCATTCGGGCTTAGGGCTCCGCTCTCCAGACCTGCCTCGAGCTGCACCAATTCTCTACAAAATCTCGGGCCGGCGATGTATTCTGGAGCGAACTCGGTGCCTTCGACCCGGTCGATAAGGCGGAATCACCACGGCTGCTCCCCGGCGCTCGGCGGCGGGCTCGAGCCAGCCCGTCGAGCGGCGACTCGAGTCATCTTCACCCGCCTCAGGACACTCCGAAGTGGCGAAGGCGCAAGTATGGGCATTCCGGGAGTGGGGATGCACTCGAGTCACACCGACCCCGGCCGGACACCGGGCCGTGTGTCGACCTCGCCCTCTGCCCAAGCCTGCCGCCCGCCGACTGAGGTCCTCGGTCGCCGTCCGCTCCCGAGGCTCCACGGATGATCCGCCCCTGCGGACCCATCAACCTTAACTTTCGGCATGATCGGATGGCGCCCTCCTCTGCCGGTTTTTCTATGATCGGTCGGCGAGCCAGCTGTTGCCTCGCCGCCTCGCCGGGCGTGCGGCGTTCGGACGATGTCATACATCTCCATAAACTTCACCACGGAGTTGGCGCAGCTTTGAACTTCTTCTGTTGGGCCCTCCTCATCCCTCGGCACCATGCCCTCCGCCAAGAAGCTCGGACTCGGTCGTCGGCCGGATATGGTAGTCCCACCAGCTCGTGACCGCCTCTCGTACTCTGCATGCTCCTCCGACAACCAAGCGAGCCTCTCGCGATCAATTCAGTTGTTCCTCGCCTCGCATCAAACGTCCTTGGATAGCGTCGGCGGATATGTCCGCCTCGGACTCCGCCTGCGCGACCTTCAACTTCAGCGCCTCGTTCTCGGCGGAGGCGGGCCACTTCCGATCAGCCTCGTCCAACTTCTTCTTCGGATCGCCAGACGGCCGGTGACTTCCATTGTGGCCAAAACTTGGGTCGGTCGGCACACCTTCTCTCCAGAAAGCACCTCTTCGTCCTTCTCGGCCAGGCACCTCGGACTTCTTTAACCGTCGACAATTCATGGTCAAGTCCGATCCATTTAGGTGTGAGTCTTGAAAATAAACGAGACAACACAAATCTTGAAATATTGCGTTTATTACTCAAAAAGGAAAATTATTACAAAGGCCGGGGTCCTATCGACCCGGCGATTCACGTTATTACATCGGTCCATGACCTCGGGCTATGGCGGTCTCGACGACCTCGATGCTCCTGCGGCTGCCACCTCCGGCGGGACCTCCGACCCGCCTCCTCCTCGCCTCCTCCTCCTCCTCGCCTTGGCCGGACCTCGGCAAGGAGCTCCTGAGCTCGCGATCCTCGTCCACCTTACATCGGGCGGCGACCTCGTGATCAGTGGGGTAGAGGCTGGATGCGAGCCTCCAAGCCTGGGAAGGAGTCGGCCAGTAGATCACCCGGCGTAAGCTTTGTCCACCTCTCTTGGGTCGACCTCGGTCCACCCATGCTTGACCTTGTCAAAATCGGGCATGGCGGCCGCCGGCCCCCAGTGATCCGACACCACCGGTTTCGACGCGGCGAGATCGGCAATAAAGCGAGAAGCTCTTCGACTCGATGAGCCGGTGGCGAGGCCCTCAACAACGGTCCCCGGTCGGCCACCCTCACTCTCTCGTCGGCGAGTTCCTTCTTCGCCCGGCCAGCTCCTCCTTCAACTCCTCGACCTCCCGGGGGCCTCCAGTGCCAGTGCCTCTTCTTGGGCGGCTTCAGCGACCCTCCGGCCTCGAAGCCTGGCGGCCTCGGCTTCCGCCCCCGCAACGCAGACGCGGCGGTCTCGGCTCACACAGCGGCAAGCTCCGTTCAGCGCCTCTTGCCGGCCGAGCTCTCGGCGGCAAGCCGTGGCGGCTGCTGCTCCCGGCGAAGCTGCGGGCCCCATCATCGAGCTCCCACCACGAAAAGGAGATGCACAAGTCGATCACCGATTGCGAAGCAAACAAATCTAAATATGAAGAAGCTACGTGCCTCGGGGAGGATGCGACCAAGCTTGGGCGGTACCCGTACTCAGCGACCACGAGGTCGCGACTCGAGGCCGGTGGACCCGGCTCGAGCCCACTCATCACCGGCCCATCTTGTCCACCTTTTCGGGCCCTACTAGGTCCAGCCGCCTGCTTTTCTTGGCGGCTCCTGCCCGGCGATGGTGGCCCACCTCGTCCCTCAACTTCACTGCATCAAAAAGAAAGACACATTAGCACAAAAAAATAGAGCGAATAAGGACTCGAGAAAAGGGGATGCCTCACCCCGTCCAGACCGGTCCCGACGCTCCGACCAAAACACTCGGCCGGCCTTCTTCAGTCGTCCCGGTGTAACTTATGGATAAGATCTCACCAAGGCTGCTCAACGCCTCCTCCATATGGCCCAAGGCTTGATTTTGGGTCCACCAACGTCCGATACCCACTCATACCTCGGCTCCTCGGCCGAGAAAGAAATACCTATTCGCCAACGGGACACCTTGGAGGGGCGGCTACCTTAAATTTCAGCGGGGTGACGGATAGTACACCCTCCTATGGTCTTCACGCTAAAAGCGCATCAATACCTCGAAGGACAACTCGCCGACAGCGCCATAACAAGAGAGCCCCACCCATAGCGACCTAGCGAATTGGGGTCAATTGACAAATGGGGATCGGAAATACTCTTGAAGGCTAAGATAAATGGGGGCGGAGGGTACCTAAGACCGCCTCAAATTGTCTACATAGGCGATAACAAACCCTCCGGAGGGCCATCGCCCCTATCGTCCGGATCGGCGGACACCACCACGCCTCCGGGATCCCAGTCTCCTCACAACCTCAAAAGTTCCTCCAACGTCAAATCCGACCTCGCCGCGCCCGCCTTCGACCATCCCATACAGAGGATACGGCGGAATGCTGAACTCGACCCTACGGACCTACCCAAACCGTTGTAGCACATATAGTCTCTTACACCGCAACTCACGCCCGAACCCGACGCGGAAGGGAACTTTCGGGCGAGAAGAAGATGAAGAAAACATACTTACTTTTCAAAGTAGTATACGGCTACTTGGTAATCGGGATCAACTCGGAAAATCTCGAAATTCTCTCGGAATTTTTAAGTGTCGAAGAAGAAAGTGAGCAGTTGCCCTTTTAAGCCTATTTATAAGACTAGAGCGCGCAAATTGCCGTTTCAAATTCGACACACGCCAACACACACATCATTGGATGTGCGTTACCTTGCACGCGGTTCGAGTACCAACTACCGCTGGCGCGTATGGCGTCGCCGAGATAGGGCGAACCGCCGATCGACCTAGCAATCATCATACGGACCGGCGTCCTCCAGATAAGCGGCCTCAGTCGCACCCGTCCTTCCCACAAATACCAAGAAATCCACATCGGACCTCGGCGCTGTCGGTGGCCTGACCACTACGGAAAGCCTACTACGGATCGGACCTCGGCTAACCAGCCGCAAAGTCTGTGCGGCCGAGACACACCACGGCGCCCGAAAAGGCGGTCGCTCGGTCGGACACCGCGGCCACCACAGAGTAATACCACTGCATCAGCGCTCGGCATAACCAACGCAGAGCGCGTTGTCCGGTCGGACTTCGACTTCCTTCGTGCCACATCTTTCTCAAGCGGCGGACAATAAACGACCCAACTCGGATCGGCACGAAGACCTCACATCGTCAGAAACAACTTGAAGCCACACCTCACCTTTCGGTCACTGTCTTCACTCCACCTCGGCCTCATTGTCCTCGGCTATTCGGGGGCTATGATGGGATATAGCCCAACCGACCGGGCCCACTAACGAGCCCAAGCGGCTGGGCCTAACATTGGTAGCGAGCCCACGCGGTCGAGCCCAAGCGAGCCCTAATCATTGCTAAAGCCACAGCCTCCGAACCGCCACCTCCGCCAATGGAAGGACGAACCAGGTCGGCGCGCCCCTCCACGTGGCGCGTGTCGACGAAGGTCCGGCTCCGGCGATGGAGGGCATGCGGAGGAAGAGTCACACCACAACCAATGGAGAGGTCGGGCGCTTCCGGGCAAGGTCGGTTGTATAAATAGAAGGAAAAGCGATGTTAGAAGGGTTAGCAATTTCTTCAATACAAGGCTTGTAACCAATACTCTGCATGCGAAAAGCGCTAATAAAAGTATTGAGGAATCATTCCTCCGTGGGCGTAGATCTCGTTAACGATCGAACCACGTAAAAGCACGAGTGTTCTTTATTGCTTTATATAAATCTCGCACACTCACATAGCTAGATTCATCAATTCCAAATCTTTGATTCAAATACAAACGCATGGAGGGAATGAATAAGACACTACTCAAATTTCGCAGACGAAAACAAATAAAAAACAATAGTTTAATTAATATAAAAACATGCAATTAGCTCTTAGATTAGTAGACGACGATTAGACCCTAAAGAATAAGGAACAATACCAGATTTTCGAAGTCCAAGAACTTAGACTAAAATACATTAGCTAAAAGACAAGTAGGGAAACAAACATGCCCTTGCTGACAACATTTTACTTTTCCCTAAATACATCGTATACCTAGATGAAGAGAGAATACATGTAGTGTGTGTTGGTCTAGTGGTAGAGTAGTTAATGCTTGAGGCCAAAGGTCTCGGGTTCGAGTCCACCGTGACGCAGTCTTTAAAATTTCTATATTAATTGACAAAAAAAAAGAGAATGCACGTAGTTACAAATATTTCTATAGAAACTTTTTATCTTTTTGAATCATATTCCTATACAAATTTAACATGTATCTACACTATAATATTTGTTTTCAAATTTGTCTTCTCAATATAGATTAATTAGCACCTCCCCTAAATAAATAAACATATAAATATATATAGATTGGCACCTTATACACATGCACTGCGAATTTTTTCCTATGGTATTTGTTCAGATCTAGCTCAAATAAAAATTGATTCAACTACTTAACTTTCAAAATCGAATATTATGTCGTTTGATTTAATTTCAATATTTAATGTACACTGCACCGGATCACGAAACATGGCGAATCTAGAGAATAATTGAGTAGCATATATACATTAATAATTAAATAAATTAATATATAAAGAGTAGCCATGGTGAAGAAAGAGGTGGATCTTGAAAGTTGAAGCAGCAGGCTGTGAGAGTAGTGTGGGCGATGGGAAAGAATATTCGGAAATCACTTAAATTCAACAGCTAAACACCAAAGATTAAATTCTAAACAAATCCTTAAAGCAAATACATATCTAATAATTATATTATGATTAAAGGGTGTGTGCTGGAAACGTCAGCCCACATTTCTATAAATTCACTACCAGAAATTTTACCCCCCCCCCCCCCCCCCAATTAATATTTTATTACTATTTAATTTACTAAAAGAATAAACCACCAGAAATTCAGTAGAGCCGAACAGACACATGTACAGTTATTCTATTTAATTATCTATGATATTGTTTTAATTAGTGCTCGATTAGTTATTAATTAACAGAACCAAACTTGGAAAAGAGTTATAAGAACAAGAAAACCCTAGTTATAGTTTAATAGTCTTGATCTTTTTTATTTCTTCTTCATTAATTGAACTAATCAATGTTCAAGTTGAGCTATAATTGGATCATAGGAATCTAATAACCATCCATATATTTGAGTTTATGTATCATTAATTTTGTCAAACTGAATTATAGTGTGAGTGAGTAAAATCCATCCATATATATAAGAATTATTGTGGTAAGTGTGTTGCTAATTACATGGATCTCAATTATATATAAATTATTGTTTGCATATTCACAAGTTTAAGATTTAAAATAGTCATATGGGAATAAAATGGTAGGTGTACACTAATAAACGAACTTTGAATATAAAATTCTATATACTTTCGCGAAATTATTAATTTGTGTATGTATACATTAGTGAGAAATTATCCATAATAAGGATACATAATGTCAAAGGACATTTAGTCTTATATAAAATATTGTTTATATTTTAAAAAAAATCATATAAGTAACAAGTATCGTGCTCAATGTTACAAATTTAAAAGTTAAGATACCCGTGCATCGCACATGGCAAATGCTAGTATATTTAATAAGTCCAATTAGATTTATTTTTTCCTGCCCTTTCGATGGGAACTTCACGTCCTCGAGATCTAGTTGGAATAAAAAAAATTGTTGAATATTGGATTATTAATCAATTAGGAAATTTAAAACCACTCAAAAATCGAAATTTAGAATATTCCTTTAATTCTAGGTGCTTTAGTAACTGCATTTCTGCTAGAGAATAAATAAAGTGGCCATCATCTAACATTGAGTGTGAAGGAAACGATCCAACTATATACCAAACTCTGTCTCTCTCTCCTCTTTCTCTCTAACATGGTGCGAACGAGGATAAAGCTCACATTTTTAGACATTTTCAAGTACTTCGTAAATGTATCCATTTAAAAAGCGTTAAAAGATCTAATTTAAGACAAAATATATAGAAGAAAACAATGATCAAATTCAAAAATCTAGATGAAATATATAATCAATGTGCAACCAACATCGATCCAAACCTACCTATGTATGAATTTGGAGGAAGGTCATCCTCCCATGATTTGATTTGATTTTTGGGGATGTCCGAGTCACTATGATTAAAAATTATTAATTCATTCTAAAAGATGGTTGGGGATATATTTAATAATGTCACATCACAACTTGCAGTGAGAGGGCATAAAAACCTTGACTTATGTAAAAATAAAATATTAATCAAGAAACCTCTGAATTTTTTTGAGAGTGAGTGGGAAATAATGAATTGCATTTTTTGTCTAATTGGTAAAGATTAAATTTAGAGTGGATTTTCAATTTTCCTTCTCGTTTTTCTTTTCTTGGTTGGGAATTAATTATTAGTTAGTGGGGCAAAATCTGTTTCTCGAAATGTGAGATGGATTGGTACCCAATGGTGTAGAGTGTCTCGTTAGGACGATTGTTCCCTTTTTATGCTAGTTTTGCTTGTCGTTCTCTTTGGAATTCAACCTTCTTTGACTGTAAATATACATACATATATTTATTTATATATATATATATATATACATGCAAACATTTTCTGTTGAAATTGGCTGTGGATAGTAATATCTTATTCAATCACAATATATATATATAGAGAGAGTTATATACCTACAGTCATAAAATATTATACTTACTCAAAGCAGAAATTTCCGTATTTGAAATTAATTAAGTAAACTAATTCAAGTGTGGTTTAACTGTCATGTATGGTTTTGCGGTATTACTTGAAACGTGGGGTTTACGATGCGACTTAAAATAATGCTGCGGTTTCATGATATTAAAAAAAAAAAAAAACCACGGTAAAATAATCCGCACGCTACAATATCATTAAATATGGTTCAACACAAACTTTGAGGAAATTCCCAATTTTAACTATTTTCTTAAATGTATTTCTATGAACAAGCTATTTTATTATTTAAAATCAGTACAGTGTACCGACCAGCAACCGAAAGTTTTTAAAAGTACTGTATTTCGCAAATTTGAAATTCCGGCCTGATATGGCATGTGAATTAATTTGGAGTCAAGATGTAATATGAAGTCTTAAGAAAATAAATTAAATTTTAGTACTACATATAACTACAATTTTGCGCATGTCAATATCAATCAGATCAACCAGATTTATATATACAATTTGGAAGTGGGGTTCCTACAGCTTTATTCACAACAATTACCGTGGCCATGTTTGTGATTGGAACTATGTCTTAGCATATTAAAAACAAAAGGCAAACAATTATGGGATAATCATTCCAACCAGAAAGGCATACACTCACAACCTTTTTGGACATCATCATCCGTGTCACCATGCACTCTTCCTCCCCATCCTACCCCAAAACACACACACACACACACACACACACACACACATATATATATATATATATATATATATATATATATATATATAAACCACTTCTTAACATCTAAAATATAAATAAGTTAGTTATGAAAAATGAAGAATTCAAAAAAATTTGAAATTTATGCCCACATGATAGAACTTTGAATTCATTCAGTAAAATGATGAATCCATCAGGGATCTTCAGATATAAGGATTGAAAATAATTCTTATATATGTTTATAAATTACTATCTGTTGTTATTTGAATCATTGCCCATTTATAATATATATATATATATATATAGAGAGAGAGAGAGTTTGGTTCAAATGAGAACCATTCTTATCCTAAAACTAAGAACCAAATGAATTAGTTATGAAGTTGATGAATCAGTTGAGAAAGTTAATGAATTTAAAATTTAGAATTTTTACCGGGTTCGAATCCCATGAGGCGAAAATTCTATTTTTGGATTCATCAACTTTCCTAGCGGATTCATCAACTTTCACCGTGAATTCATCATTTTTGGTTCTCACGTTCTCACAATAAAATGATTCTCACGTTAACCCTCCCTATATATATATATATATATATATATATATATATATATGGAGTGGATCAAATGAGCCACATCTTTTTGCAAACTCTGCGAACCATGCGTAAGGCGTTGAAGATGATGCACAAAACAAGTATAAAGTTGTGCATAATGAAAACTTTCTAAAATTATTTTTGTGCAACAATTTTAGAAAGTTTTCGTTATGCACAATTTTATACTGTTTTGTCTTTATCTTCAACATCTTATCATGGTTCTCAAGTTCTCAAAAAGATGAGTTCACTGGATCCAACCCTATATATATATATATATATATATATATATGTGTGTGTGTGTGTGTGTGTATAAAGGAGTACCTACGATGCAGAAATAAATGCAATAACATTCCTAGCTATAACATAAAAATCTACCCGAGTCTGCCAAATATCAACAATTTGGAGTTAGTTAAATAAGACTTAACAATCCAGCCTCTCATTCTCTCTAGTTTGGAGCACTAAACCACCACTTGATTTGAGAGAGAGAGAGAGAGAGAGTACCCTTCCCATCCTGCATCAATCAGCTAACGTTGTTAATTTGTGTTTGACATCATGGTAAAAGGTATCTTTTAGCTCTTCCTTTCTTTCCTTCTCGCAACAAAATCCCTTCACCTGAAAACTAACAAAACACAAACACAAACACGTCGAATCGCTCTAACAAAGATGACAACAGAGGAAGAAGCAATCTCAATCAACTCGACTCAGAACGACGCCGTCCAGGGATCCAATCCACCACTAAAGAAGAAGCGAAACCTCCCAGGAAATCCAGGTTCATTTCTTAATTATTTTCCTCTCCAATAATCACTTCTACTCGCTTATTTTGATTCATCTGACAAAAAAGGGGCCTCATGTTTTGAAACAAGCAGATCCTGAGGCGGAGGTGATCGCCCTCTCGCCCAAAACCCTAATGGCGACGAATCGGTTCTTGTGCGAGATATGCGGGAAGGGTTTCCAGCGAGATCAGAACCTGCAGCTGCACAAACGAGGGCACAACCTGCCGTGGAAGCTGAAGCAGAGGACGAGCAAGGAGATACGGAAGCGCGTGTACGTGTGCCCGGAGAAGACGTGCGTGCACCACCACGCGTCGAGGGCGCTGGGGGACCTCACCGGGATCAAGAAGCACTTCTGCAGGAAGCATGGGGAGAAGAAGTGGAAGTGCGACAAATGCTCCAAGTGCTACGCAGTGCACTCGGATTGGAAGGCGCACTACAAGACTTGTGGCACTAGGGAATACAAATGCGATTGTGGTACTATTTTTTCAAGGTACTATATTATTTACTTTGCTATATGTTGTGTATCATGTGCATTTATATATAGGTGTTTCTTTAATTGATTTGCTGATTTTTTGAATATTTTTGTGTAGAGAGATTTATTGGTTTTTCATCCACAAATTGGTTCTTGAATACCCTCAAATGTTTCACCTTGCAATTTTGTAAAATCCTTCTTGATAGAAGGTAGCTTCGGATTCGTAGTTTGTTTCATTAGTGCACTTGAGGGTGTTTGGCTGAGCTTATAAGCTCCCAAAACAGCATTTATGTTCGCTTTTCGCTTAAAAAAAAACATAAGTTGTTTTGGAGAGCTTATAAGCTCACCAAACACCCTCTTCATCAACATATATGACGGTTCATGATTTTTTTTAAGGGTACAATTCATGATAGTTAAACTAAAATTGTTATAATCATGCCAAATTTAACATTGAGATCATCTATCTCACTTTATGGTGTCTTCACACTATCAATTATCTAGGTTTTCTTCTTCGTTTCTTTATTTAGTTTCAAAGTTTGTGCTTTGGTTTGATTTTAGATTATTAATTAGGGTTTATTATGTCCAGTTATGGCTTATAATTATTTTTTTAACATTTTTATTACTCCCTCTGTCCCGTCCAAGACGGTTCATTTCTTTTCGGTACAGTTATTTAGGAGAAGGGATAAAATGGTTAAAGTAATAAAAAAGTAGGTAGGACCCACAACTTTTGAAGAGACAATTATTTCCTAAAAATGAAACAGACCATCTTGGGTGGGACAACCCAAAATGGAAAACAGGTCATTTTGGGTGGGACGAATGGAGTATTTTTTAGCTATTGATTATTAGATTTGATTATAATTAGTGTATAGAGCTGTTTTAAGCTTATTTTTAGCAATAAATTATTAGACTTCATTATATCATACTATTTTTTAGTTTGATACTAATCAATATATAAATAATAAATTTAATCGACAGAAAAAAAAATGGCGGAACAGTGAGAAATTTATTTTGAAAGAATTGGTTTTGTTACATACAAACATATCTTCGTGCATACATAATGACTTTCCCACATGAGCAGGAGAGACAGCTTCATCACTCACAGAGCCTTCTGCGACGCCCTAGCCGAAGAAACCGCAAGATTCACAGCAGCATCACACAACAATCTCAACTACCATTTCATGGGATCACCGCTAGGGTTAGGGCAACAACAACATTTCCCTCCAATCTTCAAATCGAGCTCCACCAACGACCAAAACATCCCTCCAGCCTTACCCCTATGGATAGCCCAACCCAACATCCCCCGTCATCACTCCATACCCAAAATCTTCAACAAATGCACCATCAATTCACTCTCGATCACCCACTCGTTCAAAACCCTAATCCACCATCTTCATACCAGATGATGAATTGGGATTTTGGGAAAGATCAATTCCCCAGTCACAGCCCTATAATCCCTATGATGAAAGAGGCTAGCGTTCCGTCCCTCTTCAGTGCTCATGATCATCAGGATCAGAACCATCAGCATCAGAAGAACTGCGCGGCCATCTCTGCAACGGCTCTGCTGCAGAGGGCCGCGCTGATTGGGGCCACGACAACTACTACTACTCACTCTTCGAATATTTTGGGGAAGTTTGGGCGCGATGAAGATGGGGACAAGCTTTGCGGATTGTACAGTACAACAAACTCGGCTACGAGTGGGCTTGGGAGTGACGTGGAGCTGTCAGTGAGCAATCTCTCTGCGTTGAATCATGAGATGGAGATGTGGCCGCATTCGAAACGGTGTCGTAGGATGCCCACTGATGAAGAGATAGGGTTGGGAGAGACTAGGGACTTTCTTGGAGTTGGGATGCAGACAATCTGCAATCCATCATCAATCAATGGATGGATATGATATGATATTATTCTTGGATTAAGAAATAATATATTACTTGTTTTTGATGGATATGCATATCATATTGTATCAGGAAAGGTGGTTCAAAGATGAGATGGAGTTTGATGCCGAGGAGAGAGAGAGAGGAGAGAGAGAGAGAGAGATGTGGGAAAAAGGAAAAGGGAAAAGGGGAGGTAATTTAGTACTATTTGCAAGCTTTGAGGAGAAGGAAGAAGAAGATGCATGGAAAGAGAGAGAGGGAGAGAGGGAAGATCCATGCTTATTCTGTCTGAACAACCATAAAGATATGTGTTTATAATATTTCAACTTTTGAAAATTGTGGGCTTCACTATGTCTTTTGGTAGAATGGGGACTTTAATTAATTTGTGGTGGGGGGCAAAGAAAAGAGGGCCTTCTCAACTCCATTGTTACTTTATTTCAATTGTGATTTGTGCCCTAGTTGTTATCTTCTCAAACCCCATAGTATGTGGGGGTATTTGAACTGTCACACCTGGTTTTCAAGTGTGGTTTCTGTCTGTGTGGTTTGCGGCTATTGCACCGAACGTGGGGTTTACCAGTCTTGCACCTAAGATAGCGGTGCATGGGTTCCCATGATATCAAAAAAAAGAAGAAAAAAGAAAAACATATTTCATGCAAGAATGGAAGAAACGTTAAACAGAGTGACATTAAACCACTAGTTATTTGACTCCAAATTAGTCACTACAAATTCATTTAAACTGAGTACATGTAAAGATATGGGACAACTGCTAAATAAACCGCCAATTATTTCAACATTATTTTTAAAAGTTTGCAATTAAACACATAATTTATATTTTCTTTGCAGTTGGAATTCAAATCAACCGCCACACGATCTACTCCAGTAAAATTCTCTATTGTTACTCAACCAAAATCAACGAATCATACATCAAAATGTTCATCTTTTTAGAACATCAAAACCCATGAATTAATTGCACGAATCGTATTCTATTTTGGCAATAAAAATCCAAAAACACGATTGTATGTCAAACTCAACTTGCATGTTGAAAATCTCTTTCACTAGTTTCATTCAGGTGATTCAGACTATCAAACCACTGATTAATACGAAGTCGGCCTTTCCTCTCAATAAATTGACAAAAAGAAGAAGCCAAATATAGCCACAACTCCAAAAATGTCAAACTCATTGATGAGTTCTAACTGCAAAAAAAAAAAAAAAAATCATTCTGGGGGCTATAAAGCTATAAATGAAGGGCTAGAGGCTTTTATTATCAACCAAATCGATTCCTCTATTCTCAAAATATTGTCCCACTCTTTTTCATACTTAAAACATTGTAATTTTAAAATTTATTTTATTTAATCTCTTTCATTTATACTAATAAGACAATGAATGAGACAAAAATTTTGGGGTATAGAGAATCTGATTTGCTTGTTGATGATAAAAATAAAATAAAAATCCTAGCCTCCAGCCCTTCATTTATAGCCTTATAGCCCCCCAAAGAAAAGTTTATTTGGAAAGTATTACTCCTCGCTTTTCATAATAAATATATCACTTGTGAACAGTATAGATTTTAATAAAATTATTGAAGGGTGTTGTTTGAGTGGAGAAACGGTCCCACCATGTGTTAAGTAGTGAGTGATAGAAATGAGTTTTTTTTGTAAATAATTAGTAATATCCTAAAAATAGAAGTTATAAACTTTTTATGGACTCCGAATAAGGCAATTGTAATAAACTTATCGTGGATGAAATAAATATTATTTTTGATTATAGAAAGAAAAAAAAGAAAGCTAACAATAGAATCGCCATAAAGAAAATAACCAAAAGGTCTAAAGTCCAACAAATAAATGAACGTTTGTTTTTCTTAACTCCATGAAATAGTATGGAGATGTGGTTACTTATCATGATCCAATGGGCCAATCTCTTCCCGTTTGAGCCCAATAAGGATCCAAATCCCCAAATATCAAAATTTCCAAAGAGAATAATCTCTCTCGCTCCTCTTAAGATACAGAAACTAAGAGAAATTGAAGGAAAAATAAAATGAAATTCACGGATTCGCCGGTGATCGAGCTCAGCGTGCACGACACGCGCCTCTCGTTCCAGCAAGACAACGGCTCGATGCACGTCGGCACCTCCGTGTGGCCCTGCTCCCTAGTCCTCGTCAAGTTCGCCGAGCGCTGGCACCCGCTAACGTGCGCCGCCGCTGACAACCCCTACGCCGCCCTCCTAAACTTCACCGGCAAGCGCGGCGTCGAGCTCGGGGCCGGCTGCGGTGTCGCCGCCATGGGGCTCTACGCGCTCGGCCTCCGAGACGTCGTCGTGACCGACATCGCCCCCGTGATGCCGGCTCTAAGGCACAACCTCAAGCGCAACAAGCCGGCGCTGAAGAAAGCCCTAAAGACCGCGCAGCTCTACTGGGGGAACGCGGAGCAGACGAATTCGCTGAAGCCGCCGTTCGATTTCGTGGTGGCGACGGACGTGGTCTACCTGGAGGAGACAGTGGCGCCGCTGATTGGGGCCATGGAGCGGCTGGTGGCGGACGAAGGCGTCGTGCTGTTAGGGTACCAATTGAGGCAGCCGGAGGCGCATGAACTGTTTTGGGAGATGTGCGGCGACGTGTTTGATGTGCAGAAGATTCCGCACGAGCACTTGCATCCGGATTATGCATATGAGGAGGCCGACGTTTACGTTTTCAGGAAGAAGAGGAAGGAGATGGATTCTTGAAGGTTTACTGCGTCGAGATTCCGGTGAGATTTCAATGCTCTCTGATACTGCAACAACGATGAGGTTGTTTATGCGAATTGTGCGGTGTGATGTGATTTGTTAGTGATTGCTTCGAAAATGTGTTGAAATTCTGAAATGGATTTTATATTTGCATGGCTGTAGTATTAATCTGTGATCTGACTTCTGAGTTAGTTTTATGTGTTTGCTTCAGTTTATTGATTGGTTACTTTGAGCAAGTTAGTTTTGGTTTATTATTGTGGGAGCAATAAATTAGTAGTTACTTTTGTCCTTGTTGAGCTTCAGCATTCTCGTTTATCAGATTTTGAATAAACACAAAGATAAAACTTGCAAAGTTACATTGTGATTATCAGGCATATATAGGCCAGCAGGATCAAGTTCATTTTATCTTACATGCGACGTGTAATGTTTGGTGGTAATGCAAGATAGTAACACATTTATATTATATTCTCTGATTCTGTGGCATTGTTTTTTGGTTGTTGATCTTGATGACTTGGAGAAATGGGGTGAACATACTGTTTTGGTGTAGTCCACTGCGATAGAGCAAATTCATGTCTTGATGGAACTACTTCACGCTGCTTTGAATTACCTATAGCTTGACAATTTTAGGGGTCGCAGCAATTTTATTTCGAGGAGACGAGCTTCTGAGCCAGAATGTGTGGATGAAAGATGTTATATTTGTTTTTAGAGGCTTAGTTTGTCAATTTTATTGTAAAAGGTCATATGTGTGACGAGCACTAGATGTAGTTGAATTTGAGTGAACAACCAGAAGAGGCATTATGCATGTTGAAACAATCTTTAATGAGCAATTAAGTGTTGTTGCTTTATCAAATCAACAAGGCATTTGTAGTTGAAACTATTGCATGTAATAAAGGGATTGAGAGTTTTTTGATGCCAGACTATTTAGGTTTGTCAATCAACGGAATTTTATCCGGACTGAACCAAATAAATAAGTATTGGTTTTGGTTATGAATCCGATCCATTTGATATCGGACCCAGATCATCAAACTATGGCTCTAGGTCGGATAATTACCCAAATGTTAAAATGATTACTACTTTTTTTTCCGTAACTTAATAAAAAATTATAATTAAGTAGTAATATAATGTCTAAAATACATCAGACAAATATATAATACACCAAAAAAAATGTTGGATCCGGTTGGACCCGGAACAGTTGGATCGGATTTGGATTGGTCCATGTCTGAACAGGTCTGGAATCAAAACCAGAATCATTGCTATTGGGCTATTAGATGTTTTGGATCGATTTGGGTAAAACTCATTTATCGACAAGCCTAGATTGCTATCAAGAGGCCGGGTTAGATATCACTCCAAAATAATTGAAGCTTCACGTAATTAATAAGAGCCTAGTTAATTTTACAAATATATATAACCGGTTGCTGCACTAAGACTACTAATTATCTTAAGACCTGAAAGTTTTTTCATTTTGAATAAGGACACTACTTCCTGATTGCAAATTAGTGTTTTACTTATAAATAAAACATATCCTTTGACACCACAACTTGGTCCGTGTAATTTATTAACGGTTTAAAACTCATCAAAGAAGAAGTCCACATAGGCAAATCTTAAAACTTCCTAATTAATTACTGTCCTCTAGATTTACTATCTTGAAACCTATATATACATTCAAACATAATTAACTATAAATCCATTTGTTAAAACAAAACTCATTTTCTCTCCTTAATCCTAGGATTCCATCAATCCTTTACTAGGATTAATCAAATCCCTCACATTTCATAACAAATCACATCCAAGTCCACACAAAAAAATAAAAGACACTATCATGGATAATTCACAAACCCCATTCCTGGAAAACCAGCCGCCGCAGAAGACGCCGCGGCAGAAGGTGGTGCGGAAGGCATTCAAGGGGACGGCGCACCTATCCAACCTCCTCCCGACCGGCTCCGTCCTGACATTCCAGTTCCTGTCGCCGATCGTGACTCACGAGGGCAAATGCCGGTCGTTTGTGAGTCAGGGCGCCACCGCCGTCGTGCTCGCCTTCTGCGCCTCCACCTGCTTCGCCATGAACTTTACCGACAGCTTCCGGGACGAGCGGGGAAGGTGCGGTACGGCGTCGCCACCTTCCACGGCCTCTGGGTGGTCGACGGTTCCGGCGTCCTCCCGCCGGAGGAGGCGGCCAAGTACCGCTGAGGTTCGTGGATTTCATGCACGCGTTCCTGTCGATCGTGATCTTTGCGGCGGTGGCGATGTTCGACAAGAATGTGGTTGCCTGCTTCTGGCCATCGCCATCGGAGGAGACGATGGAGGTGCTAACTGCGCTGCCGGTGACGGTGGGGGTGGTCTGTGGGCTGATCTTCATCATGTTTCCGACGAGGAGGCATGGCATAGGGTTTCCTCTCTCGCGGCGGTGATGGATTTGTTGAAGAAATGGGATTTAGGGATTTGATATTGGGATGAATTTGATATTCAATCTTTGAAGGTGGATTGTTATTCTTGTTATACAAATGGAGTTTCAAAGATAAATATGAAATGAAAGAGATGGGGTTTCATTTAATTATATATGTGATGACTGAAATTTGTTTCCCGTGAAATTTCAGTTTTGGCGTATGAGATTAGTTGTGAGTTTTGAAGATTTAATATAACTTACATGCAGACCATGAATGAATGAAATAATGCATGAATCTTGTCTGCATGGCAAAACTTTGCTTAGATGCTCTATATGATTATAATTAATATTTAATATCAATGTGGAACCTAAGTCAATAACTTTTTATTGTAAAGACACATAAAAAGATTCAGTCTTATCTATCATAATTTAACACAAAAATTGGTGTTAGGCAACTCAATATTGTTGAGACAATACCCATATTCGAATCTAAGTTTATATTTTACATATATTTATAAATTTATTGATATATACATAATGTATTATTGCATGTCTTAATTTAATTAATGTTGATATACCAAACAATCTTTTTAGTTTAAAATATTCATTTAGTGTTAAAACTTAAAAACAAATATTTTACTCGCTATAGAATTATATACTATACGGAAATCAAAAGTTTATTTCGATACATCTTCAAGACAAAATTGAGGAAGTGACAAATTGTGGATAAGCTGAGTCACGTTTGGATATTCAACAAAAAATAAAAAGCAATGTTATACTCCGATTTCAAGCACAAATGTCTCCTTCAATGTTTTGCTGGTCCCACCATCTCATCATTAACGTCTCATAGATAAAAAGTACAGTTGATCAGAGTCTTCCCCATCGTCTATAATAGCGCGTGCTCCCCAGACGCCACATTCTCTAGAACAGAACCCCGTGCGTGAAAACAAACTCCGAAAACCGCGTCACTTCATTACTCGTCCAAACAGCAGCGTTTTCGACCCGACCCGAATCCTCGTACCAAACGGTTGCCCGTACTGGAAAAAGAAATCTTAGAGAGAGAGAGGGAAGAAAACCACGAAACTGAAAATTCATTTGTGAATCAAAGCTTCCAATTTTCAAAGCGGAAAAGAAAACCCATTTCTCTGACTTCCACATTCTTTATTACTCTCTCTCTCTTAACACACACACACACACACAGAGACTGCTTTCCTATTAAAATTTTTAACAGCATCACATTCGATAAAAACACAAGACCCCTGAAAACATTTTCCCAAACAAAAAAACAGAAATAAAGAAAGAGAGAGAGAGAAGAGAGGTGATGGGTGGGATTAGAAAGAGAAAGGGAATTATTGTTCGTGGGTTTATTATTTCAGCTGTAGTTTTTTCGCCTTTGAATTCTCTACTTGTACTCTTTTTGTTCCTTTATCCTTACACCAAGACCAAAGCAACCAAGAAAAACTCGCTACTTTAATACGAGCTATAATTATTATAGGTTTTTTGTTTTTTGTCTTTGCTGCTGAGTGTATGAGTAGCAGCAGTTATTAATTGTATTTTATTAATCGGTATTCTCCAAATCGTCACCGCACATCTTTGTCAAACTCGAGTTTTTTTCTGCTGTCTACCAACAATCGATAGGTTGTCTAGAGAGGGAAACCAAATTGGGGCAATTCCAATTTTCACACACTTCTTTTCAGTGCTATTTTTTTATCCTTTTTGTGTTTCTATCTAATAAAGGGGTCGAAGAAATGTCCCTTTTCTGAGCAGAGGTTTTCGATTTTCGCCCTAAATTTTTAGGAGGGGAGTTTCGAAGTTCTTCTGTGTTCGTTGTAAATGGAGGAGGATTTGTTAGTTGCTGATCTTTTTTGAGCTCTGATTCGGTTGGGTTTGTTTTTCTGTTGGAGAGTTGTCCGGTGGAATGGAGGCTGATGAAGGAAGCAGCAGTGGCGGAGGAGGAGAAGGAGGTGGTGGTGTTGGTGTTGGTGAAAGTGTGGGGACGGCGAAGAAGAACTCGCCGGAGGGAGAGGCAAAGGTGAAGCGCAAAATGAAGACTCCTTCTCAGTTGGAAGTTCTTGAAAAAACATATGCTAGTAAGTTTCATTTTGTTTCTCTCTCTATATATATACAATTCCAGCGTTTATTATTATAATTATTATTTTCCAAAATGAAATTTTGTGTTTTCTTACTATTGTTCATAGTTTAAGCTGTTCTTTGTTTGTTTGTTTTTGTGTACAAATTGATTGAAATGGCTTTGTTATTTGTGTGTCTAGTTGAGACGTATCCTTCAGAAGCATTGCGAGCAGAGCTCTCTGTTAAATTAGGCCTGACTGATCGGCAGCTGCAAATGTGGTTCTGCCATCGGAGGTTAAAAGACCGGAAACCATCCGCAGAGAAGAGGCAAAGAAGAGCACTTTAACATCTGCAGTCGCGGAATTCTCTAGTGGGATTGTACATGAAAAGGTAATCAGCAACGCTGATGTGGCAGATGAGTCTCGCTCGGGTTTGAGTCTCTTTGGAAATATGCAGCAAGAGCAGCACCAGCAGCAACGAGTAGCTCATAAGGCTGGGACTGCTGTCCCGAGGATATCAACAGAATTGCCATCCATGAGGAGATACTACGAACCACCTCTGGCTATCTCTGAACAAAGAGCAATTATGTTTGTGGAAGCACAGTTAGGGGAACCACTTAGGGACGATGGGCCCATACTCGGGATGGAGTTTGATCCATTGCCGCCTGGCGCTTTCGGTGCTCCTATTGGTATATATCTCTTGCCACATATCCTGTTCAGTGATAGTTTTCCAAATTATCGCATGCTCGTCGGTGGCTTGAATTTATCAACATTCACATATTTGATATATGTTAAGGAAGTTATTTCCATGTCTGCTTTGATTGATAACCTGTCCATTATTTTTTGCCAGAGTCAAAACTCAATACTTAGTTATCTCTGTAGTTTTTATCATGCTATACTCGTTTCTGATAGCATCTTCTGTTTAGATTTATTCCTAATGAGAAAATGATAACTTTCTATGGTGATTGGTGAACTAGGTAGTTAACTTACATAGGCATAATACTGCTCCTTATGTACGGGTTTGTGATTGTCACAAATACATTGATGAATGAACTGAAGTAGTGCATCAATGGTTTGTGATTGTCACAAATACATTGATGAATGAACTGAAGTAGTGCATCAATGAAAATCTCTCCCCACCCACCTAATACGAGAGGTGTATTAACACGGATTCTAAACTGGGTGAGGTTGTCCACATGTGCTGGAACTAATAATAAGACCTGCAATACTGAAGAAAAACATCATGATCCCCTGTGGAAAAATATGGGAGCTGGATATGCCTGAAATCGGTACCTTAACAGCATGGGAGAGGGATGCCACATGCAGGACCGTATTTGTTCTAGCAGGCTATTCTAATTATTTCAATGCAAAGTATGGCCATGGATAATCAGTAAGATCTTATAAGGATCAACTGAAATGAAAAAATCTAGAGTGATTAGTGAAGATAATATTGCAGAGTGAAATGAAGAATCAGTCATTTTTTATTAAAGTAACTCCATCCCCACTAATCTTGACTGATGCAAGAGTAACAATACATTTTATAAAGCTGCAAGAGTGGGCATATTAAGTAAAATCAGTGAAAAGGGTGGGGGTAAAAAAAATTATTAGATATTGATTTTGTAAGAAAGAAGTGATGTTTATGGATATTAGGCTACGGTGCAGATTTTGCTCTTCATGCATGATGCGTCCTGATAAATTTCTCATGGGAGTAGCCTAACAATTTTTCTCATGGAACAGTTACATCAGACCAACAGAAACTAGCTGGGCGATCCTATGATGCCAACTTATATGAGAGGTCGGATGCTAAACCAATCAAGGTTAGGGATCCTTTTGGAGGCCTATTTGTAACTATTTGTTACAAGTTCTCCTGTAATAAAATTTTTGATGGGTATTTCATTGCTTTTTCATTTGGATGGATTCTTCTATTTTCCATCAATTGACAACATTTTATGATATTCTTCCCTAGGCTTTTTTAGTATGTCCTTAAATCATATATGGTGGAAGGGACAAAAGAAGGATTGGTCGGCTATATACTCCTTTCTATATCTTCTGTAGATCAGTTGTCGCCTTTTCCTAATTAATATTGTATGTATGTTTGTCTGAAGCAGCACACTTGCATATTTTGGGGATTTTTGAGGAACTAAAGTATCTTGTATTTGTAAACCTACATCCATTTGTATGAAATTGGTGGGGGGAAATTACTGCAGAATCGAATACTTTCTTTTCATTCTCCGTACTCGGTAACTTTCCATCATCCTTCTGTATTAGAGTTATCAGTTCTTGACTGTAATTCTTCCTAGATAATTTTTTTCCGTACTTGCATATTGTTGATATCAACCAAAATGTAGACAGTTATGGAAATTAAAATTCCAACTTATCAGGGTGCCTCTAGGGGTCTCCACGAATACCAGTTTCTCCCAGAAAAGCCGTCGGCGAGAACTGACCCTTACGAAAGAGGTGTGCCACATTATTATGGTTCGCCCCCTGATGTTATGACTTCTCGAGTTCCATTACCCAGTGGGAGACCTATGATGCGTAGCAATGAGCAAGGAGCATCTGGATATCTTCAAGGTCAAATGCCAAGTTTGAGTCTTTTGCCTCAGCAAGGCAGGCAGGAAGCACACTTGTCTCCAGTTGCTCGAGAAGTAGATGTTGGTCCACTAACAGCTCCTCTGGTCAATGCCAACATTGATTCTCAGCTTTTTGTTTACCCAGGTAGTGGATTTGATAATCAGATTACGACACCAGAGAGGCGCCCTGTACTTGACCCTGAGAGGTTGGAGAGGAAACGGAAGGTGCTCTTTTATATTGTTAATGGATTTTGTAACTGTAATTATACTATTCCGCTGGAGATGGGATTCCATTTTGTCAACGTTTTCTTGCATTATATTTTGCAGGCTGAAGAGGCTAGAATAGCCAAAGAAGTTGAAGCTCATGAGAAAAGGATCCGTAAGGAGTTAGAGAAACAAGATATTTTAAGGAGAAAAGTATTACTTCAGCTAATTCTTTTGCCTTTCTGTGTGTTGTATTTTATTAGTACATATTCCTAGTGTTACTAATTTGATTACTTTGAAATCATGCATGCAATCATGCTTTGCTGACAAGTATATATATTATTCTGTAGAAAGAAGAACAAATGAGGAAAGAGATGGAAAGGCAGGACCGGGAACGACGGAAGGAGGAAGAGAGACTGTTGCGTGAAAAGCAGCGTGAAGAGGAGAGATGTCAGAGGGAGCAAAGGCGTGAAATGGAACGAAGGGAGAAATTTTTACAGAAGGAGTACATCAAAGTTAGTCCAAATTCTTTCTGCTTTCCTTGATCATTTGTGCAGCTAGTAAGAGTACTAAATCATTTCTACTATCCAATGTCAGGCAGAAAAGATGAGGTTGAAAGAGGAAATGCGTAGGGAGAAGGAAGCTGCACGGCTCAAAGCTGCTAATAATAGGGCTACTGCTCGCAGAATTGCCAAGGAATCCATGGAACTAGTCGAGGATGAAAAGTTGGAACTCATGGAACTGGCAGCCTTAAGTAGGGGATTGCCCTCAATGTTGGCTCTTGACAGTGAAACTGTACAGAACCTTGACTTGCTCAAAGGTATTCAGATTGACGTATCTCAGTGTTATCCTCACCTTATCTTATCAATTCATTTATCAGTCATGGTATTGACCTATTAATGGGAAAGTATGAGTGATTCCTTTGTTATTTACATAATTGATATCGACTTTTATAATTGCGAGAACTTTATACATTCTCCTTGAGTTGCCGCCATCTTCTTGTTGTACTTGCTTTCTGGCCATCAATTTATATATTGTTTTCTGAGTGCCATGCATAACTTCCATTCTTTAGATAAACTCCCAGAATTTCCCCCCAAGTCTGTGCACTTGAAGAGGCCTTTTCATGTCCAGCCTTGGAGTGACTCGGAGGAGAACATTGGTAATCTTCTTATGGTAAGATAACTCTTCCTCGTGCCTTTTGGCCTTTATTCTCAATGATCATCACTGCTGGCATAGCTGCTATATTTCATTATTTATATTGTTCTTGCTATTGGAGTTAGTCGTGGGTTTCTTAAGAGGATGACTTAGGATCATGAAATATGACTTAATATCTAGGATCAGGTTACTACTTTTCTCACTGCACGTAAATAGTTTGGCGTGACAATTCTGTAAATGAGATGTGTACCTATATAGGTGATATAAAGGAGTGAAGGACTAGGGCTCTCTACTGTTGATGGTAGCTTGATGGCTCATTTTATTTTACAAATGATGTCCAAATTTATCACTTATCACATGTTAACAGCACTTCACCAGTGATCTTTAAGCTGAATTATCTGTCTGCTTTCTGGTGGCTGCGTATGAAGCTTGCCCAAAGCAATATTGATATTATTTTTATTTGGAATAGAATCGTTTTTTTTAGGTTTTTTACATATTTATTGGTTTTTCTCGGCATGCATTTTTCGAGAAGCCAGTCGTTGCTTTCTTACATGGGCTCGCAGGTTAATTTCCTGTGGAACTGTATTTTACATTGAATTATTGAGGATATCTTATGGTTCCTTGCCTGTAAATTGTGTAGGTTTGGAGATTCTTGATATCTTTTGCTGATGTTCTTGATCTGTGGCCTTTCACTCTCGATGAATTCATTCAAGCATTGCATGATACTGTAAGTTTTGAAATCTATCCTGCAAATTTTAAGAAGTGATATACGTGATGTGGCTTTATTTTTTAGTTTAAACACTGGTACCCTCCATTCATGTAGGACCCAAGGTTGTTGGGTGAGATCCATATAGCTCTTCTGAGATCCATTATAAAAGACATTGGAGATGTTGGCAGAGCATCAGATCCAAATTCTGCTGGCATCCCTGTTGGGGACATCCACACATTGTTGAAGGGGTGTGTTTTACTTGTTTCCTAATACTAATTGATTGTGATTTGTCATGCGTTAGAACTTATTTTTGTTATGATTATATATGACAGGCATATGCTTGGGGTTTTGACTTGCTTAGCTGGCAGCGCCACCTGAGTCCGTTAACTTGGCCTGAAGTATTGCGGCAATTTGCTCTCTCTGCAGGCTTTGGGCCAAAATTTAGGAATTCAGATATCAAACCGCCATGTTTCCAGAATGACAGTGAGGCATGATCTGTTCATTTTGCTACATCTTTATACATATGGATTGAATTTGTTGTTCCTTGGTCCTGCTTTTGCGTGTTTGATATGTATATATCTCTCGAGAAACTGCTTAATATTTTATTTTTCCACGTTGAAGCTGTGGAAGTTTCAAAATTTATCTGCTTTTATTACTGTCTTTCTAGAAAAGGTTGGTCTATGAGTGTCGAGTTTGATATAGAACATCAGTTAAAAATATCCCATAGAATTGCTTTGGGTTTGTACATTTTTCTTAATAAAGTTCTAATTATGTTAGTTAATTGCAGGGTGATAATGGTGCGGATACAATATCCAATTTACGAAGTGGAGTAGCTGCTGAGAATGCTGTTTCCATTATGCAAGAAAGGGGTTTCTCAAGTTCTCGAAGATCCCGGCATTGCTTGACTCCTGGAACAGTTAAATTTGCAGCATTTCATATTCTTTCAATGGAAGGAGATAAGGGACTTTCGATACTGGAAGTTGCCGACAAGATTCAGGTAGTCTTCATTGCTTTCTTACTAATACAATTATCTCTTGTTATGCTGCTGACCAGAAATATCATTCTGCATGAAGAGATCTGGTCTTAGGGATCTCACAACAAGTAAAACTCCAGAAGCATCTATTTCTGCTGCTCTGTCAAGGGATACAAAACTATTCGAGAGAACAGCTCCTTCAACTTATTGTGTACGGTCTCCTTATCGGAAGGATCCTGATGAAGCAGAGGCACTTCTTTCTGAAGCCAGGGAGAAAATTCGGATATATCAAAATGGAAATGTCGATCAAGCAGAACCAGATGTTGAAAAGGATGATCTTGATAGAGATCAAGACTCTGAAAGTGATATGGGCAATGATCCTGATGTTGATGACCTGGATGCTTTGGCAAAGGTAAAAGAAGCTTCTCATTCCAGCAAAACAAGCAAATTTGAAGATATCTCTGTATATGGCAATGAGAATTCCTGTAGTGAGGTGATTGGAACTGCAGTCTTGAAAGGCTGTTCAATATTTGCTGAAGATGAGATGAAAGATAATGGAACAATGGGTATCCCATGTGTCAATGTTGTTGGGGTTAACTCTCAGGTGTCTGCTTATGATGAAGACAATATCGTTGATGAACCTGGTCCTGGAGAACCATGGGTTCAGGGACTTACTGAAGGGGAGTATGACGACCTCAGCACTGAAGAGCGTCTAAATGCTCTCGTTGCCTTGATCGGTGTAGCAAATGAAGGAAATACTATCCGCGTCGCCTTGGAGGTATGTTTGAGTTCTTAACAAAATATTGTAATATTTTGCTTCTCTTTCTCTTACTTGATTGAGAGCTTTCCAGGGACGGCTGGAAGCTGCAAATGCATTAAAGAAGCAAATGTGGGCCGAGGCGCAACTTGATAAACGTCGAATGAAAGAGGAGCATGTTTTAAAATTACACAGAGCTGAACTCAATGTTTCTGATGTTATGGAGAACAGGAAAAGTCCAATAAATACTGTTCCTATGAAAAAAGAGTCCTCGTGTGCAAACCCCGAGTTCCAGCTGGTTGACTTGAATGATCAACATAATGAAGAACCTTCTATTAATAACATCGCTACTGAAAAGAATCCTCTAATGCAAGAATTTTCTGTAAATCCTGAAAACTTGATGCTTCAGCAATCTATGTATGCTGCTGAAAAGTCACGATCAGAGCTGAAAGCTTTTATTAGTCACCGGGCTGAGGAAATCTATGTGTATAGGTCCTTGCCACTTGGACAGGACCGGAGACGTAATCGATACTGGCAGTTTGTAGCATCACTATCTCGACATGATCCTGGATCTGGCAGAATATTTGTTGAGCTACCAAATGGTGTTTGGAGGCTTATCGATTCTGAAGAGGTGTATGCATGTTATTTCTTTAGCTTTTTGCTCTTTTTAGGTTGGTGACTCACTTGTGAAATCATCATTTGATTATTATTTCGTGTATGAACAAGTTGTTTCTTTTGTGTGACATGTAGGGGTTCGATGCTCTGTTATCATCTTTGGACATCCGTGGAACTAGAGAATCTCATTTGCATTCAGTATTGCAAAACATTGGGCCAACTTTTAAAGAAACCGCTAGGAAAAACTCATCTTCTTTACTTTCTGGTGGACATGACCATATTGACGTCAAGAAGGAAGTTAAGCTCGATTCGTGTTCTCGTATAGATAGCCTGAAAGGACTAGCCCATGTATCTTGCTCACTAGGACCATCGATGCCCCTCGCTGCAAATCTTGTAAATAATGGAGCAGAGGAAAATGATATAAATCAAAGATATAATGACTTTGAGTGGATATGGAAAGAATGTTTTGCTTCGAATGCATTCAGAGCATTGAAGCATGGCATGTTGAGGCATCCACAGCTGCTGGAAATTTGCAATCGCTGCCATATCTTGTTTACTTGGGAAGAAAATCACTGCCTTTTTTGTCATAGGACTTGCAACCCTTCAAAGGAAACTTCGAATTTTGCACAGCATGTTGCTAAATGCAGAAAGAACCAAAGTGAAGAGGTTGACGACGTCTTGTTTGACCTGTCTCTTCCCCCAAGAATCGTATTGCTAAAAGTTCAAATAGCTACAGTTGAGGTTGTTTGTTTCCCCTTTCTTTTATGGCCTATAAATCCATTATCTAATGTTTAGTTATGTCTTCATCGACTCCCTTCCATAAATAATTGCTCACTTAAATCTGCTTCCCAACTTACATGTTCCTGCCACTGCAGGCATCTATTCCCTCAGATGCTCTTGAATCCGTGTGGTCGGATGAATACAGAAAATCTTGGGGCAGGAAGTTGCATATGGCATCGACGGCCGAAGAGCTTCTTCAGGTCTCTTTGGTTCTGATTGTTTGTTGCCATTTTTTACACATGCCAATCCATTACCGTCACCTTACCTTCGTGCACGTGTTATCCTGATGAAGTCTACTGTTAATTATGTTCTTCACATACATTTTTCAAATGTTTCAATTCATTCGGCATTGTTTGATCTAATTTTGATGGTTTATATGTTCACATTTCTTTGCTAAATGTCATCTTGCTGCTGCTCAGTGCTTAACGTTGCTGGAAAATAGCATCAAAAGGGAGTTTTTGTCAGTAAATTACGAGACCTCCTCTGAGATATTGAGTTCCTCCAAAGTCATAGGATGTTCATCCAGACCTGGAGTCATTCCAGTACCTCCATGGATGCCTCGTACTACACCTGCCGTGGCTTTAAGGCTCATGGATCTCGATACATCCATCTTCTATACGCACGACCAGAAGGAAACTTGTCAGAAAGACGACGAAGATGGCTATTACAATGTAAGCATTTCTGCTTACTAGATTTAGTTGTTCTCCTCTAGTTAGATTATAACTCTCTGTGCAACGTCCTGCTCGTACAGAATTTTTCATCGCTATATTCTGCAATTGGGTGTTTGGTGGATAATCCGTCTCAAGCTGGATCTCGACTGGATAACTGCTGGGATGATCTCCAAAATAGTCACTCCGTCCTCAAGCGAGGACGGGGACGACCAAAAGGTCCGAGCCGCATGCGTGGAGGAAAATTACAGGGTAGGGCGACGACTGCAAGAAAAGACAAATTTACCCAGCTGCGGGGTTTGAGAGGGCAGACACGTGCACGAGGTAGAGGCAGCAAGAAAGGCCGCCGCTCCATTAGAAGCCAGCAAAAGCCCATTCCAAGAGCAGTCAGGAATGTTTTCAACAAAAGAGGCGGCAAGAGCATTGTCTGCAACGATGATGATACCTCAATCATGCACCAAGACGAGTGGAATTTGGCAGCGACGCAGGTTGAAATTGAGGGTGCCGAAAATGTTAGCAGTTCAGAAAGATCGGAGTTCGATAACGACAATGGTCAAGCGTCAGCGGACGAATTTGGCGACCTTTATGTGGACGACTTTTCCGGTGCCAAAAGTGAGAATTTCGCCGAGAATGTTGATTACGGGAAAGATGACGAGTGTGGTGAAGATGCGGATGATGTCGATTATGATGACGAATACATTGATGAGGAAGACGAAGATGACGTGGACGAACGTGAGGACTACTTTGCCGAAGGATATATCAACAGCAACTATCAAGAAGAGAGGAACCGGTCCGCGGGTGTGGAGCGAGTCGAGAATGCGGAGAGGAGCTCTGATGACGGAGATTCGGCATCGTCTTCCTCCGAGTACAGTTACTAACATTTAGCACCTCAAGTCACATTGCAGTAATGTAGTTGTAATCAATAATTCGTCTTATCTTTCTTTTGGAGCCATAGTTGACTTAAGCTAGTTAGTTTTAGGCATCACAAACGGCGACGTTTTGCTGTTATAGGAACGTAGTTGAAGGATCATTTTTCACCATAGTGTGTGCTGTATTTTTTTTCTGTATTTTTAATATTTCACTGTATGAGTGAAATGTATGTCGATCCTAAAATGAAATTATTTAATGATTCCATGACTGAATCTAGAATTTTGCTCAACACTTCCTAGGTTGGAATACTTTGTGCGCACCTGCGTGATAGTAGTTAGGGGTGCAATTCACGCCGAAATGAGTCGATATCGACTTGTTTATTATTGAGTCGAAATCGAGCTATTTTAATACTTACGGGTTTAATAAAATATATATAAATATTTGTTATATATATAAAGTTATTCTAAAAAATTCTGCTCCAACAAATCAAGTGAATTAGAAACTTAATATACTTGTTACCAAATGAAGTGTAAAAATACAGGTTGTATACTAAATAATGTTATATTTTAGAGAATACCCTATTGGAAAATTATTTATCTTATTAAACCTTGTCGACGATAATTTATATATTAATGCTACTATCTTATTGAATCTTGTTTACCATATTGAAACAATAGACACTTACATTAATTTTCATGGAAGGACCTTAAATAGTAGTACTTGTATTTATATGTTAACACTTCTATCTTATTAAGGGGGTGTTTGGCTAAGCTTATTTTAAAGAGCTTATAAGATGTTTCAAGAGCTTATAAGAAGTAATGTTTCAAGAACTTATAAGTTGTTAAAGTGTTTGGACAATTGATCTTATAAGTTAGAAAAAGAATCGTGAGTTAAAGAGATAAAGTTGACGAGAAATGAAATTGGTAGTGTATATGTAGGAAATAACGAATTATAATAAGGTTATTTTGGTAAATTCATGGTTGCTTATAAGCTTATGAAAAATAAGTTGGGTTTGAGCAATTTATTTTAGGGAGCTTATAAGTTGTTGGAGCTTATTTTCACAACATAAAATTTGTTTAGGAACTATTTTGCCAAACACTTCTGAACAACTTATAATTTGTTTTAAAGAACATATAAGCTCGATAAACACCCTCTAAATCTTATTGTCCATATTCAAACAAAAGACACCTTCATTAATTTTCATGTTGTGAAGAATGCCCTTAAATAGTAAGACTTTGGCTTGCAAAAGATACTTATTACAAACATCTCCTAAAAATTAGTATATGATTACAAACACTTTTTTTCCATTTATTTACAAACTCCTTAGGAATTAAAGCTATGAAAGTATCGGGCCAAAAAATGATGGTCCAATTTAGACTGAAAATCATTTAATAATATAGATTTCTTAGCTCGGGCAGGCGGGCTCGAGCCCATAGGACAGTACTGTACTCTAATTGAATTCTTATTGGGCCAAAATTACACAAACCCGTTGCCACCAAATCTAAATTGAAATCCCCCCTCTATCTCTATTTATGTTTCTGGGAACTTTCGGTAAAAGATTTAATAAAAACTATTGAGTGTATTATGAATGAAGTAATGATCTCATATTAATTAATATTAATTAAATTAGTGGTAGGTCGTAAGTCATAAAATATATAAATAAGTTGTATTGTTGATAGTAATAAGTAGGGATAGTGATGGATCATGGGTGATAAAAATATAAAGGGTATTGTTGAAAGTAATAAGCAGATCTATTTTGATAAGGTAGTATCCATAAATAATATATAAACAAATTTATGGGACGCATTTAAAAGAAAAAATATAAATAAATATTGGGAACGAACGAAATAGTATAACTTTTCTTATTATTCTAGTCTATAAATTATATATCAAAAGTCGTGTTGTATCCTAGCAATTGCGCAAGTAAATCTTTCAAACATAGTATTTTCTAACACTTATTGAAAATTTATTTGATATTATTTCTCATATTTTATTGTTTTAAGAGCCTAATATAGTTAAAAGTATGAAGAAGTGTGTTAGAAGACATAAAGTGTCATAAATATGCTTATATAACAAAACATGATAAGTTTCAAAAAAAATCGAAAAATTGTTTGGAAAATAATTTATAAGAAACGACATGTCGATCAAAGACAATTTGTTTAACTTGATTTATATACAAATAAGCCTCCTATCATAATTTATTATAAAAATTAATATATTAACCGAACATGAAGTGGATCAAACTTATATAACAAAACATGATAAGTTTCAAAAAATAAAATACGACACGATCAAAGACAATTTGTTTAACTTGATTTATATACAATTAAGCCTCCTATCATAATTTATTATAAAAATTAATATATAGGGAGTGGATTAAATGAGAACTCCAATTTTTTTGAGAAATAAAAACTAATGTGGTCCATTCATTTTTATAATCTAACGGTCAAGATTAATTATAAATAGTTTATTATCCTTATATTTTAGTGATAACCGTATAACCTTAAAATTAAGGGATTTTATATATTCATTTTAGTAAATATTCTCATATGTATAATCACTATGATTACATGTATAACAACATAAATTACATGAACAATAACATGAATTATACGAACAATGAAGAATATAATGTGAAAGATCCAAATAGCAAAAATTTAGGGATTTAACTATTTTTATCATTAAATAATTATGAGTCATCCGATCTTATTCAATCTAACGATGATTATTGGTTCTTATTTCTTATTTAAGAAGTAGTTCCCTCTATAACCAACCCCTATATATATGTATATATATATATATAGGAGGGTTAACGTAAACCATTTTTATCGTGAGAATAAAAAAATGATGATTTGTGAAAGTTGATGAATCCGTTAGAAAATTAAGTTACTGAATCTAAAAAAATAAAATTTTTCGTCTCTCATGAGAATCAAACCCTGGGTGATAATTTCGAATGTTTAGATTCAATAACTTTCTCAGTTCATACATTAACTTTCATAACGAATTTATTTTATTTATAATAAATTTTCAGGATTCTTAATTCAATATATAATAGACGAATTAATTTACAGATGTTCGTTCGTAGTAAAAACTAGAAAAAAGTAAACAGTATTAGAAGCAGACGTGATGTTGGTTTGGTGGGAAAACATCTTTAGATAGTATCTGACCTGTCACGACGCAGTAAGCTTAAAAAAGCAATAAAAACTTTAAGGAATAAAGAAATTACCATTTTTAGAAAAAAAAAAGGTTAAAGAAAATACATGCGCATTTTTGGAAGCATATTCGTCATTTATTATTCACCACATATACTATACGTCGAAAGTAACGTATCTGTCATTCATGGCTTTGCTCTCTTTTTATTTATTTTGGAAAACGGAAACAAATAAAAGCACAAGAAATTAGATAAACTTTTGTACGCCTCTACGTCACAAGCCTGCACATATTTGTGTGGCTGTGAGCTATGAACATTTCATACTGTATTAGTATTATTTTCTCAATCACTACATATATATTTTTAATTTAGGGATTGGATGTCGCAGCGTGACAGTGGTCCACCAAGATCTGAAGTTTGCAAAAATTGATTTAGCGACCTCAAAATGTGGCTCTACAATGCATTCACTAACCACTAAAATTAATAAACTATAAATTAATTCTTAATTATGAATTAATAAACAAAATGAATTTGATATGAAAGTTGATATATCTATGTAAAACTCATGAGTTGAAATTATTTAGAATCGCAAAATTTAACATTTTTGCAAAGATTGTTTAGCGAATCAAAATGTGGCTCTACAATGTATTCACTAACCAAAAAACTTAAAATTTTTATGGATTTTATGAAAGTTGTTCATCGAGAATTATTTAATCCAAAAATTCATAACTTTTCCGACAAAATTTCATTTTTTGGATTTTTTGGTTCAACTTTCACATCGAATTCATCATTTTTATTCTCTATTCAATATAAAATAGTTCTCACGTTAACTCTTATATATATATATATATATATATATATATATTATTAGAAAACAAATTTTATTTCTAAATAGAGCAGTACATCATTCAAAATTGGAGAGAGTGCCATTTTAGCTCAAGAATCAAGAGTAATTGTTATTGAATGATAAGATTGTGTCAAATAGAGCATTTCTAAATAGAGGAGTACATCATTCTAGCTATTTCATTCTCAACATCGATCTAGCTATATATTTTGTCAAATTTTGTGCATGTCCTTTTAAATTTTTAGAGGATGTTTATTAGAGGGTGTTTACTTTTCATGATAAGATAATACATAAGATTGAATATTTGAAAGATGAGATTGTCAAACAAGTTTAAAATTGATCAAACAATCATCAGTCCATCAAAGTAACTTATGAGTTAACTTTGATTGTTTTTATCTATCATATCCTGAAAAGTAAACGCCTCCTTAATGGATTCATCTAATACGAAGTATCACAATATATATATATATATATATATATATGACATAATCTAATATCCATGTCATTAATAACTAATATATAACTATTTACTAGATAGCATATGTGTAATAAAACCTATATATATATATATATAAATCAAATTGGAGATGTGGAGAAACGAAATGATTTCGCAGCTCGATGACACTCATCACATTTCCCGATGGATATTAAACAAAATCGATGCCTCAAATGTACATAATTCTTGATATCAAATTGCATATGTCACTTTCACCTATGCTTTATAATTGAAAAGTTAAAACTATATAACTCCAAAATACCAATTGCAACGTGAAGCTTATACATACAAACAAACCAATGACAACCACAAGAATAAAGGAGAAAAAATTCTATGAACATACATTAATTTATTGTAAAAAAAAAGTATTCGTAAGAACTGTTTGCATTATTAATTGTTTGAACTATTTCTATTAATTAGTTTGCCCAATCATTGTCTATTTGTATTTATGGCAATCTGATTTTTAATTACTATTTAAGAACCTCCTTGGCAATAATTACCCCGATAAGTACACATTAAGTGATAATAAATTTGTTTATCACAAAAGTAACTTTTAATTTGTGGATTACTGTATATATCACAAAATAAAAATAAAAAGTTATGGTTTTACTAACAGCAAAAATCATTATTTTCGAAAGAATGATCATTATCATGAACATGAGATTAACCTTCCTCCTCTCCCCAATAGTATTGCTGTTCCCGTAAACAAAAGATAAGTTAGAATTAAATTTTTCTTCATTTTTTTGATAAAACTATTCATACTTAAATTTTTGTTTTGGCATAATAATAATAATAATAATAATAATTCATTCAATTTCATCCCTACTTCATTCATTTCTTGTAGAACCGGCCATATGAATTCTATGTTTATTTTATCTCATTCCCAAATCCATTTAACTCTCATCTAAATTCATTCATATATACCGGTCACCATCTAAGCGTTACGTTGGAGCCAACAACTTTGTAAGTACATGATTTCAGGATAGCATATAACAGAGAGTTTTGAGTGGGACTATTTCACTGTGCTATAGATTAAATTCAAATATAAACTCATATCCAATAACATATTTATAATTATAAATATGAGTGTCAATCTTAAACTTGATTATTCTCATGAAGAGGCGATCTTATAAATTTTTTGTTTAGTGTAATCAAAGAGAAATGTTGCACTGGTCAAAATTTGTAAAACGGATCAATATATGAATTCAAATATCAACAAGAACAAAAATATGTCATTATATTCAAATTTTGATTCAGATCTTGACTCGTCTTACTAATTTTGACTCGCAATATAGTTTTATACAAAATTTTTAAAAAATTATTAGTATTCAGTTAGACGAAATATGTCATCCGTCGAATAGTACGGATTAATACTATTTAATTTTCTCAATCTCATAGTCAAATTAATGTAAATGAAACCGCATTTTATTTTCTTTTATTTTTCTAAAGGGCCACGGAAGATTTGAGGTGATTGATCGTCAAAAAGCATGATCGACTCTTAGGTCTCTAACACTATTGAGTGAGATGCATATGAACATGTTCATAAATACACATATATTTTTTTTTATCAATTTAATATAAAAATTTAAAAGCTGCGTCACGGTGGACTCGAACCCAAGACCTTTAATCTCGGATATTAACCACTCTATCACTAGACCAACATACATACACCGTATTATTTTGATTTGTATGTGTGTGAGTTGATAATTATAAGCAGTCTGAAATTTAATAATTAAAGAAAGGTGGGATCTAAGGGAATCAATCTTGATAGAGGGGCCTTTTGACAGAAGTCCTAATAAAATAATACTTCTTCAGTCCCATCTAAGATAGTCTGTATTTTTTTTTTTTTTTGAACTGTCCCAATCAAGATAACTTGTTTCATTTTTAGGAAAAATTATCTCTTCAAAAATTATGGGACTTACCTATTCTTTATCACTTTATTCATTTTATATTTTTTTTTAAATAATCGTATCGAAAAATGGATCTTCTTAAGTGAATGACGGAGTACAAAATGGTTGTAGGACTTTTGGTACTGAAAAAACAATAATACAAGAAAACAACAACAGTCAACAATAATTTTTTTTGATAGGTCCCATTTGTGCTGACAGAGTATCATGTCCACAATTAAGGCATTGGTGCCTTTTCGCAAAAATGCTAACAAGTGTCAATTTGAAATGTCCAAATAAAATGGTTCAATCATGGTCCCAAAATCCACTCCATCATATTACCCCACCATTTTCAAAGATAAACCCCTTCTTGGTCCATGCAAACAACTCCTTTCACAAACATCTAAACTCAATATTTTTTTTTTGAGGTTGTACAATCTTTGCTTCATTAATTAGTTTGATATTATGATGAAGTTTGGCATGTATGTGTATATAGGAGGATTAAATAAAAAAATGTAATAACTAAAAATTAATTTGCATCGTTGATCATATATGACCTAAAATTGTCAATTAAAAAATATTATTGTAATAAATAAAGAGAATTATGACATAGAAGCATAATTGTAATATATAATTGAAGAAGCATTAATCCGTATGAAAATCAATTATATCATGATTTAGTCATGATCAACGGTGCAGATTGGTTTGAGATTGCTATAAGTGAGAAGTTTCAACCTGATGGATGAGATCTTGTGGAAACTTTTTTCCATTAGTGCAGTAAAAATCATACTTAAAATTTGTATGTATACAATAATGCATCTTTGTAATAATATAAATTATATATTACAATAATGAATGTTTGAATGACAATTGTAAATTTTACAAAGGTCGGTGGTCAAAGTTGAATTATAAATACCATGTATGAAGAAATTTCTATTTAATTCTCCATCTCTCTGTATATATATGTTTTGGTGTATTGGGTTTTGGATGTGTTTGTTTATCAAGTTATTATACTTGTGTCTTATGCTAAGAAATTTGTAATTTATTTTCAAATGGACCCTTTGAAGCCCATTTCTTTTTCTTTCTTTTCTTTTGGATTTTTTTCTTCTTATATTCCAATGCTAAATGTACTCTTTGGAGGAAATTAATTAAGGCGAAAGATATGGTGACAAAGTCTATGTTTGATAAGTTATATATAGGGCTGTATACGAACCGAGCCGAGTCGAACACTATCAAGCTCGAGCTCGACTCGTTTAAATTTTATTCTCGAGTTCGAATTCGAGCTTTAAATTGAGCTCGAGCTCGGTTCGTTATAAAATTTTTGAGCTCATGACAGCACTCGAATTCGGTTCGATAACTACTCGTTTATGAGACATTCGAACTCGAGCTCGAACTTTGCTCGTATTCGACTTTGCTCGTTTTCGAGCTCGAATTCGGTTTGATAATGTGTTATTCGAGCTCAATTTGAGTTCGAGATCGAGATCGAACTCGAATTCGAGCTCGAGATCGAACTCGAATTCGAGCTCGACTCTACTTAAAACATTATTTTAGCATAATTTACTCCATGATTCCATTAATTAATAGGATGCATAGTCTACTAATCAATCACAATCAAACAACAATTACAATAAGAAGTTTAACAAGATTCATTACCAAATGAAATTTTCACAACTAGCACAAAAAAAAGATGTCTATTCTAGCTAGTTTTGGATAAGATTCATATGAGCAAAATGCAGCTTATCCATCAAAATCACCTACAAATAAATAAAAAAGTTAATCATCAAAATAAAGCATGACGCATCGACGTTTGATGAAGCTCTTATAATGTAAATATTGACCTACAAATTGTCAAAAAAAATCCAAATTAGAGACCCCAAAACACATCAAGTATAAATATATAATATAACTTACGCAATTTCAAGACAAATAATATTACCAATTCGTTTTACGAAACTCTAATTCAAGTTAAACTCTTTGACGTCCTCGATCACATCCTTTAAGAAACACACATAACAAAATTTTAGATATTATAATAAACAAATGGATGCAAATAAAAATTAAGTTTGATAATAAATGGATACTTACTTTATTTTTCCCCTTAATCCCATAAGTAGCTCGCAACCAATCTCCTGCACAAAGTAGCATTTGAACCGTGTCTACTGCTAGAGAGGCTCGATGTGGATCAATAACTCTACCACCGGCACTAAATGCAGACTCCGAAGCTACGGTGGTTATTGGAATTGAAAGCACGTCACAAGCCATCCTCGACAAGATCCTAAACTTTTGACTATTCAACTTCCACCACATAATCACATTAAAGTGACCAGGCTCTTTCCATTTTATGACTTTTTCTTCAAAATATATATCCAAATCCGATTTCAACTCATCAACATCATCAACAGTTTGAAGATAACCATCATAATTTCTTGGATTTGTTAATCCAGTCAAACCACAAGCACGAGCACTAACAAATTCAACATTACTAGTACCACTACTACCACTAGCACCTATCCTTGCAACAAGATTAGCAGCTTTGTACTCCTCAACATACTCAGCATAAAGGTTTCTTAATGTCTCACGAATTGTGACTTTGTATTTTGTCCCTTCAACTTCAGAATAATAATGGGTAGCACAATGTTCAATGTATTTCATCTTATTTCTAGGATCTAAAGCAGCTGCTATTGAAATCATCAAGTTGCAAGAACCCCAATATTTATCAAACTTCTTTTTCATCTTTTGCACCATTTCTTGCATAAACAAGTTAATTGGATTTCCAACATTACCTCGTACAATATGTTCTTCCAATTTCAACTTGATTTCAACAAGTTGAGGCAAGAAAATGTTAGAAGTCGGATATTCAGAACCTGCGTTTAGTTTACGAATATTAATATAAATGAAAAGCAAACAAAATAATATATATATATATATAGAAAACTGAAAAGTAAATACTTAAATACCCGAGATCAGATCAGTTATTTGCTTGAAATCTTTGAGAAAAGTGCAAACAATTTGAACTTTCTCTCATTCCTCTTCAGTCGGCAAAGAAGTGTATGAAACATCCCTTTGTTGATATCATGGAAAAACAGCTTTAAACTCCAAAGCAGACGACAACATAAAATATGTCGCATTCCACCTCGTGCAACAATCCAAAACGAGCTTCTTTGAAGATAGTTGCAATTGCTTTGCAATTTCACTAAACGTGATGACACGTGCCTCTGAAGCCGATACATACTTCACACTTTCACGCACTTTAACAATTGTATCTTGAATAGCAGATAACCCGTCTTGCACCAAAAGGTTAAGGATGTGTGCACAACATCTCACATGGAAGATGTCTCCACCAAGAGGTAAGGACCCACTGTATAAAAGATTTTCTTTCAATACACGAACAACTAAGTCATTGTTTGAAGCATTATCGACAGTAATCGTCCAAATCTTCTTCTCAATACCCCACTCAACCAAACACTTTTGCAACACATCAGAAATTGCTAGTCCAGTATGTGGTGGTGGAATATCACAAAAGTTCAAAGTGCGTTTCTGTAAATTCCAACTTGTGTCCACGTAGTGACAAGTGATGACCATATATGAGACATTCTGATCCGACTTCCAAAGATCTGTAGTTAAACTCATATGTTTAACTGACTTCAATTCTTCCATTAGTTTCTTCTTCTCCATCTGAAACGAAGAAACACAATCCTTCTTTGCCATAGCACGACTAATCTTCTGGAAATGAGGAGTGGCAGAATGCATCACCAAGTTGAATAGTTCATATTCGGTAAAACGAAATGGCAACTCATGCACAATAATCATGTGCGATATCAACTCTCTAAGCTTAGAATGATCATACTGAAAATTTTGCACCGAAGACACAGTTTCTTTCTTAGACATTGTGAGGCTAATGTTTTGTTGACCCTTTGATTTATGAATCTTGTTAGCCACACAATTATTAAGATGTCTTGTCAAGTGTGTTGTAGAGCCAGACTTGTTCATTGCAAGCTTCGACTTACAATGAATGCACTCAGCTTTATTATCCCCACTAGGAAGACTTATCACTTTATACTCATCCCATACTTTTGATGTGCGTTTTCTCTTCTTTGATTGGAATAGATTGCATTCACCATCTCCAATCTGAGTCTCATATGAGTGTCTTGACTCTCCAGAGGATATCGGTGCTTCTTCCTCAATATTATCAATTACGGTATTCGACATATGAAGGCGGACTAGTGGTGACTCTTGAACCGAATCAATGTTTGGTGTTGACATTTGAGCTTCTCACCTACATGAAATTGAACAAGATGATTAATTATTTGGAAGCATAGTTCCTCATTATAAAATGTATTATTTGGAAGTATAGTTTCCCATTCCAAAAAGAATGTAAAAATTCCTTTGGTTAAAAATTCCTCGGTAAAAATTCCCATTCTTTATCAGTTTATAATTTGTCCCTATAGTTAGCCATCAAATTACTAGAAAACATTTCCTCTGGTTAATAATAACTGAACCAATATCTGTAGGCCATTAACACTAGCATCTAGATTTAGGATAGGTTTGTAGTTTCTATCACATCAAATTTGCATCAACATTATCACTAGCATCTAGATGGAATTCATCATATTTGACAAAAAAAACTTAAAATATGCACGTATACGTATTCATCATATCAACATTAAAACATGTATGTTTGGGTCCCTAACATGGGCCACGCCCATGCCTAACTAATCCAATATCTGTAGCTCATTGAATTAGGATGGATTTTTATTCTCTTTCCAGAATTGATCATTTTAGCAGCAACTTTCACATCAATTTTGCATCTACATGGAATTAAGACATTATGAGCTAATACATTAAAACTAAAATTTGGAGGTGCAGATTATCTATGCAAAAATCATACAGACATCCTTGTCTTCATCAAAAAAAGAACATGATTTCTCTTCAACTCAATTCTGGAAATATTTATATTATTTCTCCAAATAGAACAGCATATTTAGAACAAATATAACCAACTTGCATGACAAAAGTGACCACAAACACTTAAATTCCAAACCACCAAAAATGAAATACTCTATTCATCTTCATTTCGCAGAAACTCAAGAAAAACAGCCTTACACACACACAAACAAGAAGACATGAACTCAAGAAAAACAACAACTTCGGAAGGTGAGAATCCACTAACCGTTGGAGGAGTGGAGTCTGGCGGTGTCAGCAACGTAAGGGCTTTGCTTCAGGCCTTGTTTGTATGAGGGCCGCTGGATGAGTGGAGTCGGCGGCGTGAGCCGTGTGAGGGCTTTGCTTCAGGCCTTGTTCAGTTGTTTGTAGGAGGTGCCGCTGGAGGAGTAGAATCTGCTGTCTGGCGGCGTGAGTTTGTATAGGTAGGGTTAGAAGATAATGATAAACATTATATTAATGCGTGAGTTTGTTTGCGTGAATTTATATACATATTACATATATCATATTTTAGTGTATATATAATAATATGTATAAATGATAAACATTATATTAATGGGTGAGTCTGCTTGCGTTAATATATATACATATTACATATATCACATTTTAGAGTATATATAATAATATGTATTGTAGATATAATATATTATATATTATAGTAAACTATAAAATCTTTGATGATATACGAACAAAAGTGAAAAGACATTGCTAATTGTTATATTATATATATATAACTTTACTTTATCATAGCGTATTACTATATTTTATATTCTACATATTGTATACTAGTTATTATATGGTATCATCTTGGAGTATATACAATAATATGTATTTTATGTATAATATAACTTTACTATATTGAAGTGTATAACTATATTTTATATTCTACATATTGCATACTATATAATCTATGCAATAATATTTATTACTATAGTAGTCTATAAAATCTTAGATGATATATGAATATAGTAATACAAAAGACATTATTATTTGTTATATTATATATATATATATATATATAATTTTATTATATTGAAGTGTGTAACTATATTTTATATTCTACATATTGTATATTATATAATCTATACAACAATATTTATTACTATAGTAGTCTATGAAATCTTAGATGATATATGAATATAGTAATACAAAAGACATTATTATTTGTTATATTATATATATATATATATATATATATATATAATTTTATTATATTGAAGTGTGTAACTATATTTTATATTCTACATATTGTATATTATATAATCTATACAACAATATTTATTACTATAGTAGTCTATGAAATCTTAGATGATATAAGAATATAGCAATACAAAAGACATTATTATTTGTTATATTATATATATATATACAATTTTATTATATTTAAATGTGTAACTATATTTTATATTCTACATATTGTATATTATATAATCTATACAATAATATTTATTACTATAGTAGTCTCTGAAATCTTAGATGATATAAGAATATAGTAATACAAAAGACATTATTATTTGTTATATATATATATATATATATAATTTTATTATATTGAAGTGTGTAACTATATTTTATATTCTACATATTGTATATTATATAATCTATACAATAATATTTATTTACTATAGTAGACTATGAAATCTTAGATGATATAAGAATATAGTAATTCAAAAGACATTGTTATTTGTTATATCATATAACTTTACTATATTGAAGTGTATAACTATATTTTATATTCTACATATTGTATACTATATAATCTATACAATCATACTTATTTACTATACTAGTCTATGAAATCTTAGATGATATAAGAATATAAAATATAAAAGACATTGTTATTTGTTATATTATATATATATATATATATATATATGTAATTTTACTATATTGAAGTGTATAACTATATTTAATATTCTACATATTGTATACTATACATTATATATACATAAATTATCCACGAGTTTATACAATAGTATGTATTTCACATATATTATTAATATAACTATGAAACTTATTGTATCATGTATATTATACTACTATATTTTATATTTTACATATTGTATATTATATTTCTATATTGTATATGTCATTCAATTCACGTATTATAAGTCTTAAAATTTTGTTCTAATATATTACACATAAGACGTGGTGGTGAACGGCAATGAGAGAGGCTAAGGTCTTATCCCCCTCAAGGTCAAGGGATCAATCCTCTAACTCAACAAATAATTTTGATTTTTTCATACCAGGCTCGATTGCGGGCTCGATGAAGGGTTCGCGAATAGTTCGATTACATGGCTCGACAAAGGTTCGATGAGCAGCTCGCGAACTGTTCAGTATATCAAGCTCATGAGCATGTTCGCGAACATACGAGTTCGAACATGTTCGCGAGCCTATCGAGTCGAACATCACCGTGCTCGAGCTCGGCTCGATAAAGTTTCGAGCTCGAAATCAGGCTCGAATTCGGCTCGTTTATAAACGAGTCGAGCTCCGAACGAGCTTTTTTCGAACCGAGCCTCGAATAGCTCGCGAGTAGCTCGGTTCGTTTACAGCCCTAGTTATATATACACTCGCTTTCCTTCTATGTTCTTACTTCTTACTACTTTTGTTCTTGCTCAGCGCACTTCGAATTCTGATTTTGAGCTAAGTGATGTTGATTCTTTCATTATTATATATTTTGTAGATTTTACCCCAAAAATGTCAATTTAGGTGTGCTAGATTTAAGAGGCCAAATGTTCTTATCGTGAAATTTAAATAAAAGACCGTTTGAGTTGTTTGTATCATTATCGCATTTAATTGTTTTTGTACATTTTCTAGACCACTGTTTGAAATATATATATATATATATATATATATATATATATATATATATATATAGGAGAGATAAATTAAATACTATATTTGTGTAAGAATATAAAAATCAATGTATTTTATGTACAAAGTTAATATACTTTATGTATAAAGTTACTACACTATGAAATATTGATAAAGCATTAGCTTTATATGTAAATGAATTATGTACGTCATAAAGTACATTGATTTTAAGTTTTACGAAAAATTAATTTTCTATTGTAACCAAACACTCTCCTCCCCTCCTCTCTCTCTCTCTCTCTATATATATATATATATGTGTGTGTGTGTGTGTGTGTGTGTTCAAATGGGAATCACTTTTATCCTAAAACTAAGAACCAAATGAATTTGTTATGAAAATTGATGAATTTGTTGAGAAAGTTAATGAATTCAAAATTTAAAATTTTTCACCCGGTTCGAATATCATGAGAACGAAAATTCTATTTTTTAGATTCATAACTTTACCAACGGATTTATAAATTTTCACAATGAATTCATCATTTTTGGTTCTCACGCTCACGATAAAATGGTTCTCACATTAACTCTTATATATATATATATATATATATATATATATATATATATATAGAGAGAGAGAGAGAGAGAGAGAGAGAGAGTGAGGTTCAAATAAGAACCAATTTTAACGTGAGAACTAAGAACTACGAAAATTCTCTACGAACAAAATGAATATACTATGAAAGTTAATGAATACTCTGCGAAAATTAATGAATCCAAAATTGAATTTTCACCAGGGTTCGAATCTCATTAGAGGCGAAAATTCTATTTTTTTTTATTCATTAACTTTCGCAGCATATTCATTTACTTTCATAGCATATTCAGTTCTCATGTTCTCACAATAAAAATGGTTCTCACGTTAACCCTTCCCTATATATATATATATACAAAGGATGAGCCGAAACTTTTCTTGGGGGGCCCAATTAATTATAATTTTAAAATCAAAATTTAAAAATAATACTCTCTCTGTCCCATTAAAGTGTCCCCTTTCTTTTGGACACGAGTATTTAGGAGATGTGTATAAAATAGTTAAATTGATAAAAAATGAATAGGACCCATACTTTTTGAAGAAATAATTGCTTCTTAAAATGGAATGAGACATTTGTAATGGGACAACCTAAAAAAGAAAGTGGAACATTTTAAATGGGACAGATGGAGTAATAATTTAAATAATAGTGTAATATTATTTGAATGGAGGTAATTGTTTATACTAAATATATTTCTTCTTCGTTATATTTTAATATCTTACAAAATAAAATAATAAGATTTACTTACAAATAACTAAACAATCAATCAATAATAGCTATAAAAATAAAATAATAAGAAAATTATAAGTGTTAATATTGTAAATGGTATTATCTTACAAAACTCAAATTGAATCTAAAATTAATTCACATATAAAACTTATTAGAATAAATTTAAATAAATATTACTAGTGACTATTATAATAAGTTTATCATAATCTTTTTAAAAATTGATTGATCATTAATTTACATATAAAACTTTATTATTTGTATATATTTTTATCTTATCAATGTAAAACAAATTATAGAAAAAGAAATAAAAAGACTACAAAGTAGAGAAATAAAAAGAAAAGAAAATAAAGAGTACAAACTAGAGAAATAAAAGAAAAACGAAAAAGAAAGAAAAGGAAAAGGAAGAAAAAAGAAAAGAAAGGAAAAGGAAGAAAAAAAATGCTGGAAAGGCGATGGAGAGGTTTCGAACCCGCGACCTTGCAGTGTGAGCCGAGATTCTTAACCAATTACACTACAATACATTATGAAACTATAAACAGATATATAATACTAGTAGTTTTCTAAAAAAGTTGGGGGGCCCATGGGCCCCAGCCTAATAGCTCGCTATATATATATATATATATAGGAGATGGATCGGTAGAATAGATAATTTGGTAGAAATAGGAATGAATCTGGGCCTTTGATTTGCTATATCAATGGTTGAGATTTAATTTTCGTGTGTGCTACTGGTTTTGTGTTTTGTGTGCTACACGGATTATTGTGCAACACTATAACTCTTCTTGTGCTATCTGTGCAATGAAAGATGTGCTAAACTAATATATTTAGATATGTGCTACGAATGGATGAAATATGTGCTAAACTTTCATGTGCAATACATTAATTCTTATTGTGCTACACAATATGAAAGATATGCTACTATTCGTACTTTCAGACATTAAGGAGCTTTTCACCATAACCAACCCATATATATATATATATATATATATATATATATATATATATATATATATATATAGGGTTGGATTCCGTAATACCCGATCCACGATAGTATGTAGTATCCAATCTAGACTACATATTTTGAACATGTACGCACCACGTCCGACCCATGACAATCCCTTTTTTATTTATTTATCTTTTTAATTTTCGCAGGGGTATAATGGGCAAAAATAAAAGCTTAGTCCTCTTCTTCTTCTTCTCTCCTCCGATTTTCTTAATCTTCTTCGAACGACGGTGACGACGGGCAGCGGCAGTTGCGGTGTGACAACAGCGAAGGTGTGCGACATCAACGATGTCAAGCATAAGAAAACAAATTTGAAAGATAAAAGAGAGGAAAAATAAGATTTTAAGAAGAAATTTGAGAGATTTTGTGAAAAAATGAGATGTTGATTTTGAAGGATTGAGAGACATGGTGGTTATAACAGTAGTTTATGACGAAATTCGCCGATAATCGGAGAAAGAAGCTGCAAAACGACGGAGAAGGATAATGAGAAGTTTTACTGTCGAAAATGAAGTATGCATGCTGCAAAACGTAAAAATACATGCCACAAAACATCAACATGCATTCTATAAAACGTAGACATGCATACTAAAAAATATAAGCATGTATATTTTCTAACAAAAATATGCATATTACAAAACAATAAAATGAATACGACTAAACACAAACCTGCATGCCACGAAACACAAAAATGCATGTTTTAAAAAAAAAATCATAGGTTTCTCATTCAAGATATCTCTCTTTATATCTCCTCAAATATACGCAAACACTTATCTTGTTGATCCTTTATTTTCTTTATTGTTGATCATATGTTTTCTTTCGAATGATGAAGTTAGAAGTAATAGATCTAAACGTGAGAATAAATTTTGGAGAAATCAATCTCATATGCATTTTGTGTTCAACATTATGCAGTTTTATGTTCAATCGTATGCATTTTTCTGTATAACAATATGCATGTAGTTTCTGGAGAAATAAATCTCATGCATTTTTTTGTTAACACATATGCAATTTTATGTTCAAACATTTGTAATTTTGTGTTCAAACATATGCAGTTTTTAGTTTTAAAACATGCATGATTTTTTTTATCACATAAAAAATCAAATTACTAATCTACCCTTACTGTAGCGAAATCAGCGTCAAATGGCTTAAAAAATCCGAAAAAAATCTCCACCATAGAATCTATGAGATGAGTGGATGAGATTGAGTACTAAATATTACATCAGGCTCGGGTACTATTTGATCCATCATATATATATATATATATATATGATGTGATTATCGTGTGGACATTATAGGGGAAGGTTAACGTGAGAATCATTTTTATCGTGAGAACATTAGAATCAAAAAATGATGAATTCGGTGTGAAACTTGATGAATCCGTTGGGAAAGTTACTGAATAAAAAAAAATGAAATTTTCGCCACCCATGGGATTCGAACCCTGGTGAAAATTCCGAATTTTTGGATTCAGGAACTTTTCCAGCGGATTCATTAACTTTCATAACAAATTCATTTTGTTCGTAAAGAATTTTCGTAGTTCTTAGTTTTCACGTTAAAATTGGTTCTTATTTGAATCTCACTATATATATATGTGTGTGTGTGTGTGTGTGTGAATCTTACTCAATATAGGGGAGGGTTAACGTGAAAACCAAAAAATGATGAATTTGCTGTGAAAATTGATGAATATGTTAAGAAAGTTTACTGAATCAAAAAAAAAAATTTGAATTTTCGCTTCTTACGAGATTCGAACCTGGGTGAAAAATTCTGATTGTTGGATGCAGTAACTTTCTCAACGGATTCATTAACTTTCATAGCGAATTCATTTTATTCGTAATTAATTTTCGTGGTTCTTAGTTCTCACGAAATAGATCAAATAAAACCAAATCCTCGTGTGTTAACTAGAAATTCGACCGAAACATTACATAATCTTCCCCTTTTTTGGTCAATAATTTGACTTTGATTTATGGGGCATTTAAATTTCCCATTTTCTCTTACCTGATCTCATTTCTCTCATTTCATACTCATTTCCGTTGCAGCCACTAACCTTGATTTTCATGGCAGACGATGACGGATGTTGGTTATGAACAAAGCCATGAATGTCCCACACCGGCAATTGTGAACGAGTCAAGCTGCATCCGAAAATGGCAACGAATACACGAATCAAGCTGCATAGTTCTTATGTAAACGAGTCGAGCTCAAGCCTTAAATCGAACTAAATAAAATTTCTGAGTTGAGCTCGAGCTTAGGGATGTTATGTTTTTGTTTAAACGAACAGTTCACGAACCATAAAACATACGTGTTGGCAAAATTTAAAATGAACATGTTGGGCAAATATAACAGTGATCTGTTCTCGAACTTTTTCATGAATTTATTTTGAAGTAATAAATTATATAAAACTTATATATAATACTCCTCCTTCCACCAAAAACTTGTATTTTCATTTTGGAAAACATCAATTGTCCTCAATCTACCAACTTATTTACAAAAAAAATCCATATATGACCCACATTTTCCTCTCACTACCCATTGATATATTCATTTATTATCTGCACTCACTTTATACTCATTACAATTTATTAAAACTCGTGTCATCAAAAGCAATGCAAGTTTTTGATGGAAGGAGAGATTATATATTATTAGCTAGTACATAATGAAAAATACTTATGTTTCACATAAACTTGAAACTTTTGATAACTATATATGTATTTATTTTATTCAAACAAACCTTAATATATATTTTCATGTGTATTATAAATTATAATGTAAAATCATAAAATGAAAAATTTATGCAAATAGGATATTGAGTTGGAGAACTCAAAAAATATAAATTTCAATTCATAAATAGAGTGTAAAAGTAAATAAATAAATTAAATATAAATTATATAATCAAATGATGTTAAATAGTATATTCAATTCATAGTATAATGATCATGGTCTACATTACTAGTACATAGTGAAAAATACTTATGTTTGACATGCATTTAAAATTCTGATAACTATACATGTAATTTTTATTTTCGTCAAATCTTAATATATATTTTTATGAATATTATAATGTAAAATCATAAAAATGAATAGTTAGTGCAATGAGATAATTTATTTGTTAAATTCAAAAAAATAATTATATGATTTACTAAGTTATTTTCTAAAACTATAATATCATTATAAATAATCATAAAATATTTCTTTAAGTTGTGTAGTCTATGTTATATTTATATTTAATTTTTTGTCCCAAATTTGGATAGTTTTGGCAATTTGTAGGATCAATGTTTATGTTTTAAGAGCTTTTAGATCAAGTGTCGATGCCTCATGCTTCATTTTGATGTTTAACATTGTTTTTTGTAACTTTTGATGAACATACTGTATACTGTTTGTGGATATGTAAGCTAAAACGTGGTATGTGAACACATTTATTTGTCTAAGTTTATTTTTGGGGTTTGTAGCTAAACGAGGCTTTTGAACGAGTTCGATCTCGTGTTAAAATAACATATTTGATTGTGAAAATGTCGGTTTTTGTTCGAGCTCGATAATATGGGTCTTTTTTTTAAAAGTTAAATTCGAGTCGCATTCGAGCTCAAATAACAGTTGCAAAAATTCATGATGAATCAAACACGAGTAGTGCTCGAACTCGAACTCGAATATATCTTATAATGAGTGATTATCAAATCGAATGTTCGCCAGCTAAAATTGTCACAAGTCCATCTCGAGTTTGATGGTGATCTATTCGGTTCGGTTTGTATACAAGCCTAGATAATGATATATAATAAATTAATTTTTGATACATCTGACCTTAAAACTATTAAATATCTCGAAAAAAATGGACCAAAATATCTTGAACACTGACCGCTCAAAATGATTAGATTTGCAAAACGGGAAAAATAGAACAAAACAAAAAGAAAAACTTAAATGTCGGTTTGAGTATGAGACATTATTTCAATAAAATCTAACTTCTATGGTAGAAATGCTAGAGGTTTTTGTACGTGGCTTCTGAATTTGGCGGTATCTCTTTCTTAAGTTGTCAATTTTGTTGGAACTATTTATCTGGAGGTCCAATTATGAATAAATAATAATTCATGGGCAGGCGGCTTAATAAAAAAAAAAAAATCATGAGCAGAAGTTAGATGTAGAGTTATGTAGTACTTTGTGACTCTCTGCATTTATTTATGGAATTTACAGATGGCTTTACCACAGATTTCCGTTTAATTGTTTTCCGTCCAACTTATCTTGTTTATTATTGAGTGAAATATACTTACAATATCCATGATTTGAGAGTCTATTCGAATTTATATGAACTGTCTAATTAATATATATATATATATATATATATATATAGAGTTTAGTTCAAATGGAACCTTTCTTATCCTAAAACCAAGAACCAAATGAATTAGTTATTAAAGTTGATGAATTCGTTGAAAGTTAATGAATTCAAAATTCGAATTTTTCACCCGGTTCGAATCCCATGAGGCGAAAATTCTATTTTTGGATTCGAATTTTCCCAATGGATTCATCAACTTTCACCGCGAATTCATCATTTTTGGTTCTCACGCTCACAATAAAATGGTTCTCACGTTAACCATCCCCTATATATATATATATATGCGTATTCATTTACTTTCATAGCATATTCATTTCTCATGTTCTCACAATAAAAATGGTTTTCATGTTAACTCTTTCCTATATATATATAAAGATATATAAACAATATTTTTCATATATATAAAAGGGCGACACACACGATGAGGAGCCAGGCTCCCCGGACATACATTTTTTTCATTTTTAATTTCTGTAATTCGTCGAAAAATTTGTTCGACGCCCTCCTGTCACGGCTAGAATATTATGAAGTATTATAGAATAAAATAATGTTGTTTATAAAAAAAATTCAAATATATTATTAAAATAACTTAGTTATCCTATAAAAAAATTAAAATTATTCAATCAGCTCGTATAAACATTTAAATGATTCAATCTTTTCGTCATAAATGTGTGTGTATATATATTGTTTTGATAAAATAATTTTATATTTATCCAAACTATGGCCCGTCCCACAAAAATAGCTCATCGTATAGGTATTTATAACTAGATATCCGAACTCTCAAATTTGTTCAAAATATAACTTCCGTCGAAATTTCTGATAGTTGAATGCTGAATTAGCACACTGAATTTTGATATGAATGAAAAAGTAAAAACTAAAATATATTATCGATCCCTCAAATCTGTCATCCCTCGAATCCTTTCACCTTATTCCCCCAACTCCAAATCCGAGAGACGCCACCACATGTACGGTGGTAATTATTTTTGTCTAGTATTTAGACAATAGTTTGGTTTAATTTTACCGTTTCTCTCAAGGTTATGAATTTAAAGAATAACTGTAATGCATAATAATTACATAATTTTCAAATATCTAATAATAATATATTTTGGTCTCATTAAAAAATGAGACAATTTATGTAGTGATTAATTAAATTAAGAAAATAATAACATTCTAAAATGCTATTAAAATGTTGTTATTCTAACAAATAATTAAAATGTAAATAATATTTTTTTAATAATACTCTATCCGTCCACCAAATTCGTGCATTTAATTCCATTTTGGCTCGTCCACTAAAAATGTTCACTTTCATTTTTTAGAACATCAACTTTACATTTTTACCCTCAACTTATCCATTTATTTACAAAAAAACACTCATGGTCCACCTTTTTACACTCACTATCCATTAATATATTCATTTATTATCTCAATAACACACCTTTTTATACACATTTACTTTACACACATTACAATTTATTAAAATCCGTGCTACCAAAATCGATGATCGATTTTGATGGACGGAGGGAGTAATTGACACTTTTAGACTTTCGCACGATACGGACATCCGCAAATAAATTTTTGTGATCTTTTATAATGTTGGTGATTAATTTTTGTGATCTTTTATAATGTTGGATAAATCACATGCCGCGGATTTGACAGAGAAAGTATCTGTGTTACTTGAATAGAATGTGATGGAAGTTCTTCCAATTAATAAAAATATGAGTAAATATAAATTTGAAGGGCACTGTGGGGGAAGATGACTGGATGGGGACTACACTTATACGGTGGTCCGTGGCATAGGCGATTGACGCGGCAATTGCCTCCCAATTATAGCAAGAAATTATTTTAGTACATCATCATACAATATTTTCTATTATATTTATGAGTGATTGTTATGTGTTGAAAAACATTTAAAAACCTTATTTTTTGAATTTTCATAAATAAAAAATGTTAAATTTTAATTGTTTTTGTTATATTTGAAAACCATTCATAAATGACAAAAACTTGAGTGAGATCCGCCTCACCATGAGCCCACCCTAGCTTATTTTTTGTTAAAATAATTATATATTAATTATGATGAGTAAGAATAATTAGATTTTATTAATTTATAATTAAATTTATTAATTTAAAATTAAAATTTTATTAATTCATAATTAACATTTATTAATTCAAAATTATGGCTTGTTATTCACAATTAGAGTTTATTAATTGAAAATTAGGGTTTCTTATTCAAATTAGGATTTATTAGTTCACAATTAAGGTTTATTAATTCCAATTAGGATTTATTAATTCAAAAATTAGGATTTAAAAATTCATATTAGAGTTTATTAATTCACAATTTGGGTTTTTTATTAATTTTAATTAGATTTTATTAATTCAAAATTAAAATTTACTAATTCATAATTAGAGTTTATTAATTTAATAATAATTAATTAATTAATTAAAAATTTAATTAGAGGATCTCACTCGTATGCAAAGGAGACCACCGCTTCATAAATAATAAAAAGTGCGATGAAATGCGCAACAAAGAAGTTTGTGGTCTCTGTCCCCTCAATATTGGATAATTAATTTTTTATAATCATCACCAATTTCTCTTTTTTTTTTCAATTTAATACAGAAATTTAAAGGCCGAGTCATAGTGAACTCGAACCCGAGACCTTTGGTCTCAGACATTAACCACTCTATCACTAGGTCAACACACATACTAGCTACCAACTTCTCTTCAATGTTTAACAATGTTGTTTCGCTTGTATATTGATGACATCGATATAACAAACTTTTTTGTATATGAGTCATGCACGTTTATAGGGTCAGATATCTGAACCGAGCCGAGCCGAACATCGCTAAGCTTGAGCTCGGCTCATTTAAATTTTATTCGCTCGAGTTCGAATTGAGCTTTAAATTGAGCTCGAGCTCGGTTCGTTATAAAATTTTGAGCTCATGAATGCTCAATCGGTTCGATAACTACTGCTTTATGAGATATATTCGAACTCGAGTTCGAACTCCGCTCGTGTTCGACTTTGCTCGTTTTCGAGTTCGAACTCGAGCTCAATTCGGTTTGAAAATGTGTTATTTGAGATCGAACTCGAATTCGAGCTCGAGATACTGATATATATGCTTATTTGTTGCTAAATAATTATAATTAACATATATTTTATAATTTATTATTCATTTTAATTATTTAAATATGTATAAATAATCTATTATTTTATACGTTCGCGAACATGTTCGTGAACATGTTCGAATTAAGGTTCGCGAACATGTTCGAATCAAGGTTCGTGAACATGTTCGAATAAGAGTTCGCGAATTGGCTCGTTTGAGTTCGAACCAAACATGTTCGCGAGCCTACGAGCCGAACATCTCTAAGTTCGAGTTCGGCTCGATAAACTTATCGAGCTCGATTCGAGGCTCGAGTTCGGCTCGTTTACAAAACAATCGAATTTCGAACGAGCTTTTTTCGAGCCGAGCTCCGAGTAGCTCACGAACGGTTTGGTTTGTTTACAGCCCTACACGTTTATAGATATAGATTTATATATTTCATTAAATTATTAATATTTGTGTTTGTCAGGTAAGTACATCTGTTGATTCGTGGTCTGTAGATCACTCGCCAATATTACATCAAACAAGGTTGCATATATGTTAAAACAAGATGACAAGGTGCTTGTATTAATTAAGGAGAGAATTAAGTTCTTCTATGTTAATATTGTTGGGACTTCTGAAGTTCCTTTTTGTACAAAAATCCCACTTCGGATCCTATATCCTACTTTTTAGTATTTTATTGGAATCTCCCCATTAACTTTTATTTATTTATGTTTCAATTTTAGTTTCGTATGTTTTAGTATTCATTATACACAGTTAGAATTATTATTATATTTAAGAATTTAATTTGTTGAATTAATGTTGATTATTCCCAAATCATGTAAATAATTTTGTAAGCTTCCGTTTGTTACTTTGTTATAATAAATGTTAATCGTGATCTATAATATTACAATACTTTAATTCATAATAAATATTATTACAAGTGTGGATTTAATATTGGATACATAAAAATTATTGGACAAGGATTTGAACCGAAAGAAAAATCATCTTTCTTCATAATGACTGAATTGAACCTCGTCTTAACTATGATTCCTTTTTTTTTATATATCATGGGGAACCTGTACTGCTACTCTTGGGTGACTTGGTAAACCCCATGTTCCCACAAGAAATAGCCGCAAACCACATGCGAGATGTAAACCACACTTGAAAACGAGGTGTGTCAGCTCAAACCCATACAGTTTGGTGGGGTTCGAATCTATGACCTCCGACCACGCGAACCCACCTTCACCATTGGGCTGTCCCAGGGACACTATGATTCCTTTTACTTCTACAATGGTTAAAGCTTCCTAGTCTAACAAGCATATTTCATGAAAGATAGATTGAATTGACAGTATATATAATTGAGTATTTGAAATATTAAATTAAGAAATAAACATGTTCATAATATCAAATTATATGACCGATCATTCTGTGTTACTTTTATGTATTCAGACTATCATCGAAAATTAACGATTACTTATGGAACTATGTTGGATCTTTCAAGATATTCCTCTCTAATAAATCCAAAATTTAGAAAAAGAGAATTTATTTGATGTAGGCGCAGCTTAATTATGACCGTAAGCCTCAATTAGTTTGCCAGTCACAACGGGCCGTTTGGTAGACAGGATAAGATTAACGTCGCTTTTCCATAGGAGTGCCATATTTACTAAAGTTTATGTCATGTCATAGTAGTGTATTAACTATTTAATCTTTTATTGATTTTTCACAACATTTGTGTGACAAAAGTGAAGAAAAAAATGGGACAATTAAACATCCCAAAAAGATAACAAAATGGATAAGGCCCATCATTTAATTATTATGGCTTTGTTTGAAGTCAATTATGGGATAACGAATAACTTTCGATTACACCAAACAAGGTTATTACAGCAGTGGTTATATATATTATTCTTATTAGTTTTAATATGTACAATGTTTTTAGTTTCTAGTATTTAGTTAAATAGCATTGATCTCAACTAATTACAATTACATTATTATATTTTATCCACTAATTCTATTTTATTATAGAACATATTAACACATGCCTCGCCCCTGGGGCATTATCATTCATCTGCATCCATTAAAAGGGTGGACTACTATAGTGTTATACTATCAGATTTAGAAGAATAAATTGTTTGAGTTCTCTTTTCTTTTCTTTTTGTATCATGGGAACCCGCAGCCGCTACCTTAGGTGAGCACTGGGTAAACCCAATGTTTCTGTGCAATAACCTGCAAATCATACATGACAGTTAAACCATACTTAAAAAACCAGGTGTGACAGACTCAAACCCATAGAGACGTTTGGAATTGAGTTCTCTTCTTCTTTTTAGCATTAGGCTCTCTCGTTGACGTGCTTTCTTTTTTAGAGGGTGTTTGACTGAGCTTATAAGCTCCCTTTCAAGAAGGGAGCTTATAAGCTCAGTCAAACACCCTCTTAATTTAATCCTTGAAATATGTATTAATTAAATATAGCATGGATACATTAAAATATGATAAAAATAGTTTAAAATAAATATTCTTGAAAACCGAATTTAATTCATAGCCATATACGTGGAGCTCATCCTACTTCAAATTTTAATATATTTTATTTTTGTGAGTAAATGATTAGTTTGTAGAAATAAAACCACTTGCTCATAAAAGTATGGGCAAAAGTTGGTGGCATTTACAGGAATCTTACCCCTTCTTGCCCTGTAACAATGGGACAAGTTCATCAACGCGATTCGTTTTACCCTCTCTTTTTTTTTTTCTTGCCTTTAATATTTATAGTGGAGAACAAAATACTCATAAAGTAAGTTTAAGTACGAAATATCTTTGATGTTAAATAAATTATGCAAATTCATCCTAAACTTTGTTAAATGACAAAAAGTATGAAATTTAATAACCTAGAAAATTATGACGATCTAATTATAGTCATCTTTCTTTTATACATGCTTCTTACACAATAATTTATATCCGATAATTTTCAACTTTATAAATTTTTATTTTAAACTATATTTTCACATACTTGCATTTATTCTATAATTAAATTTATGTATATTATGTTATAATATAAAACTAAATTTTTTCCTAATATTTGTCAATTTAAATTTTTATATATCGAAATTTGTCATTTCATCATACTACACGTAACAAATTGAAGGATATGTAATTATTTCATATATATGTGTATAAGTGAGTGTTAATTTTAAATTTGAAAAAAATTAAACACAACTTAATCTTTTTAACTATTTGCATCGTTTATTTAACGTGAAGGGTACTTTTGCACTGTTTATTTAACGCTAAGGGTATTTTTGCACCGTTTATTTAACATCAATATATTTTTGCACTTAAACTTACTTTAAGAATGTTTTTATTATCCATTATAAATGTTAAAGGCATATTTCACCTTATCCCTTTCTATCAATGATGAAATGCATATATTTCATATACTTCTTGTATAGTCGATCTTGCATGCTAAACTTTCCTAAATTTAGTGACCATTTATTGGAGTCATGACTCATTTTACACATGAAAATAGATGTATAGAAATATATAAGCTAGGTTTACTTGTTTAAAAAATTATTGACAACAATTTATAAAAGTATTGAACGTACCTATTTTTGATTTATTTTTAGTTCCATTTTCATTAAGGACAGTGATATCGTTTCATTCAAAAAGTGGGTAGATTATTAACCTTTTATAAAATATGTGAAAAATTAAAGGGTAAATATCAGTAAATATTCCAGTATTTTGCGATTTTTCACCTAATGTCTCAAAGTAAGCATATTGTTATTTTGGTCCCTAACGTTTTATAAAATTTTACTTAATGTCCCGCTGATCAATTTCAAGTGTACAAATGTTTACATGGCTGTTGGAATTCCATGTTGGACTTCACGTCAATATAAAAATAAAATAAAAATGTGAAAAAGCTCATCCAAAACGACGTCGTTATATTTCTTCCCTTATGTTGGCGTGAAAAAGAAATGAACCGGTGTCTTTTTGGAGGAGTTTTTACTTTATTTTTATGTTGACGTAGAGTCCAACATGGAATTCCGGCCACCACATAAGCGTTTGTACGTCGAAAATTGATCAGCGGGACATTAGGTGAAATTTTCTGAAACGTTAACAATATGCTTACGTTGGGACATTAAGTAAAAAATTATGAAATGTTGGGAGATTAATTGATATTTTTCCAAAATTAAAATAGGATCAACATTTGTGAAGTGTTTAGTGGTCAACCCTAAAATGAACGTATACCGTGTCAACCGCAAGCACTACTAGGAGTAGAGGCTACTGATAAGATCCTGTTCTTTTTAGTTACTGTACAAACAGATATACTTTAGCTAATACATATAAACCCAATTCCTATCCTACTCTCATTTTTTGTAACTTTGTATCTCTCTCTCTCTCCCAAGTCACGAGCAAATGCTTTACAGTCTTACACAGATTTTTTGAAACTTCAAAAAAAGGTCATCCACAAGCCCTCACACACATATATACATACAACGTACATGTTGGGAAATATTACATATCTATATATATAGCATATAAAACCAAAAAAACAATAGCATAAAAACAAACTGTGCAGAGACTGAGAGCCCCCTACACCAAATTGTGGTGAATATCCCATTTCTTCTTCTCTCTCTCTCTCTCTCTGCATTAATTCTTAAACTGGCAAAAGTTGAACTCATCAGATTCAAAACCGATAAATTTTCCATCAAGAAACATATATAAAATTAAGTGCTGCACAACACATATACACGCCCAGGTTTTGTTTTCAGCTGCTGCAAAGTTTATATCGCAAGCAATCCATACTTAGCATTTCCAACTCCAACAGGAGGAGGAGGAGGAGGAGGACTGGTGTGGTTGCTGGTGACCGGATTAATCGAAGTCGGGGATTAATGCTGGCTGTGTCGCAACTTAGAAACCCTAAGAATGAAAGAGAAGGCGAAATGGAAGGCTTCTCAATCGACGAGAGCGAGTTCCCCGATTTCCCCGGAGGGAATCTGCTCGACAGCATTGATTTCGACGATCTATTCCTCGGAATCAGCGACGGCGACGTGTTGCCGGATCTGGAGATGGACCCTGAGCTCCTGGCCGAGTTTTCGGTTAGTGCGAGTGAGGAATCGGAAGTGAAGACGACTCCACTCGACAAATCGGACGACGAAAACAGCTCCGGAAAACAACCACAGCCTATTATTCCGGCGGTAGCGGCGGAGGAAGCTATGTGCAGAAAAGATGAGACGAATCCATCGCAGAAGGAGGCTGACAGAGGGAGAAAATCGATCACTCACTCCAAAAACTCCTCGGGGAAGAGGAAAGTTAAGGTAATTGCAATGAATACTTAATTACTAATTAATCCGAGCTTCATTTGTTAACGAGAGATGACTACTTCTCCATTGCTAGGGTTAGTTAGCTCGAGAATAGGGCTTATCCAAAAGGAATAGATTTTCAGATCAGTTTCTCTCTCATATTTATGAGTCTCCCGCAATTCATGGGAAAGTATATATATCTATAGGTCACGAGAATCTGTGTGTGCCCTCTAACACTAATCCAGTCTCGATTATGAGATGTAGTTTTCGAAATTAATGAAACCTAAAGCAGAATGTGTGTGTGTGTGTGACTGTGTACCAAATTAGGAGTTGAAGATTTGACGAAAATTAAATGAAGATTTGAAGTGTGTGTGTAGGTGGATTGGACGCCGGAGCTTCACCGGCGGTTTGTGCAAGCGGTGGAGCAGCTCGGCGTGGACAAAGCAGTTCCTTCGAGAATTCTTGAGCTCATGGGAATTGATTGTCTCACTCGACACAACATCGCTAGCCATCTTCAAGTAGGTTTATAATATATCTATATATGCTTAATTAATTCAATCATGTTGGTTTATGTAACTATAACTAATTTACTTAGTGAGAATTTGGAGGCAGGGTTTGTCCCCATATTTTTCTTTATCTTATTTTCTGTACTTCTGCACAAGTCAATAGATTTCCTGGACTTGTCTGCAGAAGTTTGTCTTTGCGTTAGTTGTTTAAAATTTTGGGTACCTTTTTCTTTTCTCTCTTGGTGGTAAAAAGTAGTCACATTATGCCAAAAAAGTTACCGTACGACCGATCCTAAATTCACAATCTTTCTTCAATCATAACAAATGTTGAAAAGGGGGTTCCAATTGTTACTACATCTTGTTTCCCTTTATTCTTTTCCTCCAAATAGTAACGCTGTATATTCTCCATATGTATCATATAATATAATCAAAGTTGCTAAAAGAATTAATCGGTCGCAGAAATACCGGTCCCACCGGAAACACTTGCTTGCCCGCGAAGCCGAGGCGGCGAGCTGGAGCCAGCGGCGGCAGGTGTACGGCGGCCCAGCCGCGGCGGCGGGCGGGAAGAGGGAGCACATAAACCCTTGGATTGCACCAACCATGGGTTTTCCGCCGGTGAGTCCAATGCCTCCTCATTTTAGACCCTTACACGTGTGGGGTCATCCATCCGTCGACCAATCAGTGATGCCCATGTGGCCAAAACATCTAACCCCTCCGCCGAACGCATGGCATCCAGCTCAGCCTCCTCCTCTGCCGCCACCCGCTGACCATTCGTTTTGGCTACCCCACCACCACCACCATGTAAGTTTGTATCATGCTCTCTCTTAAGCCTCATGCAATTAAGCCTTCCTCTCGCTTATACATTTCTTGTTTTGTATGTTTATATATATAGGTGCCTACTCAGGGTACGCCTTGCTTCCCGCCGCATCCTCCGCTGCCGACGGTAATTTTGTGTTTCAATCTCGCATTTTGAATGAATAGCTAATTATTTGATAAATTGATTAATTTTGTGGTTTTTGCAATATCACAGAGGTTCCCAACTCCGGCAGTTGCAGTCATACCACCTCCTGCCATGTACAAAGTAGAGCAGGCCGGCGTCAACGTCCCCAAAACCCCACCGCCAGGGCAAACGCTGCCGCAACCCCTTCCGACATTCATCCGGTTAGCAACCCCCAACACACACACACACACACGTTTTTTTTTACATTCTCGCTTCATTTATATAAATTACGCCTCCCCTAATATTTAATCAATTTCATATCTGTAAGTTCAAATAAAAGTAATCTTAACATAGTTCATATGGATTTTGTAATATTCCTAATATTATTTAGTTCGGTTAAGCTTTTTGAATATGGAGAGAGTGAGACAATTAAACTACGCATGGACCATATATAGAGATAAGACTATCCATTTAAGCATCATGCGACGATAGAAGAAACTAAAATGTTTCTTTGTTTTTGTCATAGGAAAAAATATAAAATAAGTTTGATTACATGTAGTATATATGTAATGAAATAATGATTATGTGGGCGCAGTCGAAGGAGAGCGTGGACGCTGCGATCGGAGATGTGCTATCGAAGCCGTGGCTGCCGCTGCCGCTGGGGCTGAAGCCACCGTCTGTGGACAGTGTGGTGGTGGAGCTGCAGCGTCAAGGGGTACCCAGAGTGCCGCCCACTTGCGCTTAACTAATTCGATCAGCTCCGCCGCTGCATGATGTATTTCTTGGGAGGTTTTAGACCAAGAAGAAATCCAACTCGACGACATTTCCAGCACTTGGATGACCATCTAATGTGCTCCTCTCTCTCTCTCTCTCTTGTGAATTGTTCTTATATACTTCTTCGTGTACAAGATGAACGGTGAAGCTTTGGACTTATTTTTTGTAATGTTATTTATCTTATTATCATCATAAATATATAGAGTTTTCCGCGGCTGGAACATTTTCAAATTAATACTTGTCTTATATACGTAAGCTAGCTAGATATGAAAAAATATAATTATTTGATAGTAACTGTCAAGGCCGGATTAGAAGAATTAATATTAGGCTTCGTGCCAAGAAGAGGAAAAAAGAAAATTAGGATACATTTATAATAATATTTAATTTGATAGAAAAAATACATTTCATTTTAATGCATATTTGTACCTCACTATAATTATTTAATATTCATGAAAATGCAGTATAACACAAACCTGTTCATAATTATTTTTTTATAAATATAAAAATTGCAAATTTAGTCAATTTAAATGTAGAATATTTTCGCTTTTGTCTACTTTGATTGTCTTGAAGTTGAGAATTAACAACGCTACAAGTTTAGAAGATTTTAATTTATTTTTTCTTAAATTTATTACTCTCTATAACAAATTAATCGTCTTAATTGATACGTTATATATATGTGCAAGTGCAACGCACTAGTCAATAAAATGTCCAATAAAATTATGATTGAATTAATGATGAAACAAGGTTCGCAATATGAAGAAATACGGTTGATATAATTAATTTTGTGAATCTAGGGCCTTTAATCAAAGTTTGATTCGTGTTCTTTAACTGATGTTTAATAAAGATGGTATATGGATTAGTGTTTGATTTTGGCAGATATATATGGACTCTAAAATTGTATTCTAAAATTATAGGCATATGTTTATTACACTACAAGAATTTTGCTCATAGACCACACGTCATGTAATCACATATTAATAAGATAAAGTGGTCTATTATGACATAGACAACGTGGGTGATAAAATGCGTGGTCTATAACCATATTTTTAAACGGTTATAGACCACGGGCTAGAGAACCGCGTGGTCTATTAGCGTTTTTTTCATATGATAGACCACGGTGCCCTTACCGCGTGGTCTATTAGCGCATAAATTTTATTAACCACGGGTTTTTCCGTGTGGTCTAATATCCACGTCGACTAAATACCACGAGCTTAGGCCGCGTGGTCTTTCGCCACGTAGCCATGTGGTCTTTAGCCCATCTTCATGCCTTAGGTAATTTTGAAGGAGATTTTCAGCCCCCCCCCCCCAACAGTGCCGTCCAACCCATTTGAAATTGGCGAAGCCTCTCTCCCGTACCCTCCCTCCTGTGTGCCGTCGAAGCCTCCATCCCGTCGAACCCTCCTTGCACATCGGCGAATGCCTCAAACATTTGCACATCTCTGGGTTTCTTCTCCTTAGGTTATGCCGTTTTACAGTCTGGTAATCCCTTTCTCGCACTCTCCTTCTCCTCCTCGCACATCTCTGGGTTTCTTCTCCTTAGGTTATGCGATTAGATTTTGTGCAGAGTGTATGAACTGTTTGATTTTGTGCAGTGTGTATTTTTGACAAAAATTCGTATGAACTGCTTTGATTTTGTACACTATGGTGGCCGTGATTGCTATGGTCGTAGACATGGTATTTAGGCAACACTACTTAGGTCAATTGAAGCTTTGTTTTCGGGCCTCTGGTTTCATTCAAGCGCGTAGGTGAGAGTTTGTTTGCAAACTGATTGAACCATCTATCATGAATATATTATTTTGAAAAGTGATTGGATTAATTAACTGGACCATCAAATGTTCATGACAAAGGGAGGCGATTTCTTTTCTGCCAAACATGCCTTGTTATATATCAATGAACGCATTGCTATCATTTGTCAATGTGAAGTACACACCAAAGATATTATGGTTTGCATAGTTTTGTTGATTAAGTTTTGACAAGCTAAACATGATGATTTGTTTCATTCATCCACCGTGTTACAAGATTTGAGTTATATGGAACCGTAGATAGAATTTAATCTTGAAACTCTAGTCAAGAAGAATGAACGTGAAATTTGACAAAGATAATCATGTTCTCCGGTTCTATAAGCATATCGTGTGTATGGTTCTATAAGCATATCATGTATGTTAGTGTTCGTATAAAAGCACAAGGACGATGATTCCATTTATTTTGATCATTGACTCTACTTTTATATGAGATTGAATGTCTTTGGATCTAGTGTGAACTATAAGTAAATATGTTGATTTGAGTATCTTTTATGTTGTTCCATGTGTTTGGGCGATCACTTTACGGGTTTTAAGTTTTAACTATTTCCATCAATTTTCGTGACCTTATTTTGGGGAACAATAGGAAATAGGTGAATGAGAGCCACAATTAATTTGAGTAAACATATATTACAGCTTTTACTAATTTGTGAAGCATTTCATTTGTATTGCTAGAACCGAAAAAATTGAGGAGAAGAAACTTGATGGATCTATGGGCGGAGGTACTCACCGATTTCAATTTGTTGGAAATTCTTGTATATGAATTAGTTAAATTTGATAATTATATAATTCTTTGATATAATTTTGTCGATGATGAGCTTGCACTAGCTGACGAAAAAGAGGTCTTTAATTAAAGCATGGGAAGAAAGTGAGAAGTCAAAAGTGAAAACAAGTGAGTGATTTCTTCTCCACTATTCGCCTCCTCATATCTATATTTGTCTTGGATGATATATCTATTTATTTAAAATAGAATTTTAGGAATATAGAAACTTATTATTAGTGTTTGTCACCATGCATGAATAAATGCATTTCTTTAACGTATGAGAAGACGAAAAAATGCGTTGTTGTACTTGTAACATGAAAACTCTCTCTTAATGAGATCCTCATGTATGAGTGAGAAAACAGTTTTTCTCATTGAACATTGGATTTACCTCATTCCTCATTGTAATAATGTTGGCATGCATGATATTTGCTCGATGACTTTTCGAGAATTAGGCTTTGTGGTCGCTTTTTTCTCTTTTATGTATATGATATTGTAAGTATCTTTTATGTATATGATATTGTACATCAAGGTGTTGAAACCAATGATCTATAATTATATTTTGACCAACTTACTTCTTTGGAGTCTTTTTGTTTTTCATTTCTCTCGCACATTATCTCCTGCCCCTATAGATCCGAAATTTGAGAAAATGCTCACCGAATCACCTTAAAAGACTTGGCCACCGTATGTATTTAGTATCTAAAGTGTATTTTATTTGCTTTTTCTTTGTCTATTTTTATATATCATTGTTTCCTAAAAGTCAACTAAATATGTTAGTCTATTTTTATATATCATTGTTTCCTAGAAGTCAACTAGATATGTGTACCATAATGTTCTCTAGACTTTTTAGTGGGATGGATCCTTATGCAAGTTTATATGCTTAATAAATGAGTATAAGGGCTAACAATTTTCACTTACACAAGATGGTCATCTTATAGATTTTCTCCAATACTAGTGGTGGCAAAATAGTTCAAATTATATTTTAAAGTTTTTACAAAGATTTAGTCAAGCATTAGGCTTCTCCTTCATTGGTTAGTGGTTACTATATAGGATGGGTTACTATATAGTCATCCTTATGCAGTTGTAGCCGCAAATTGAGTAACATCTGATCCATTAGATCAATTACTTAATGTGTTAGCTAGAATCTTGCCAGTTAATAAGTACAACACCTAGTATCCATTATTTATGAGTAGGACTTTTGATTTATCTAATCCCATTTGCTCCATTAGCTTTCCTTTCAACGGCAAAACTTCTCCTTGCCCCTAATATACTCAAGCTTGATAGTTTCCATTCCCTCCATGGGATTTGATATATCAGAAATGATACTTGAGTATGGATATAAATCTAAAGAAATCAATGTGCTCCAGGGCCAAAGTCAGTTGGTCATAAGAGATATTATTCCATCGGTCCGATAGACAATTAGACACCCAACCTGTAATTCCAACAACTGACTGCAGTTTGAGTTTGAGATATTTATCAGTTTGTTCCGTAAAGTGGTAAATCTTTGGCTTTATAGTATATAATTGGGTCACGTTTACATTAAAAAACGAAAAAAAGAGTAGTTGGCAAAGTTCAGTTTGGGTGATCTTGATGCTTATAGTTAATCTCGAAAAAAATACTACAGTTTAATGGTCTCACTCTGTTATTTTTATGTCTTTTTCTAGACAAGAATAACTAAATACATCTTGATTCATAAATTCTACCAAATTTTATATAATTATCAATCAAGTATTAGGTTAATCTAGTTATTATATCTTACAAGCCTACTGGCTAGTTTTTCTCTTCTAAATTTCTTATTAATTATTTAACAAAATGTCACTCTTCTAGATCAATGAATGCTACTATCCGTCTTCATCCCAAGCCTAAATCTATAGAAACGGACCACTATATGTCAATAACCAGTGCAATTAAACATCAATTAGTTCTTGTTTTGATAGATTTCGGTTTGTTAACCCATATGAGATATCACACAATCCAAAGGTTGATCAAACAACGAAGTCAGTATCATAGGTAAAGGTTGATTGGTACACGAGCTAAGCAACTTGTTTTGATGCCATGCAATGTCGGGTATGTGAAAATAATAGATATATCGTAGTTAATATGCTATTATACATTGTACTTTAATGAAGCTTACTTACATATATTCTTCTTAGTTGGCATTGGATTCTTTTGGTGATCGATCCTCATATTGAGACCATATATGTGATGGATCCTTTAAGTGATGAAGGTCATGTGGAGGAGTAAGTCTATCATGGAAACGTAAGTTTGTTTATATTGAGGTTTTACTTATTGTATGTGTTTTGTATCATAATCCACTATATATATGTTTTGCGTGGCCCTAAAATGTTCAATATGAGCATAGGAAAGAGGGAGAGAATATCTTGTGGAAATGGTCAAGGTATGAAACACTCGCCATAACACTTAATTATGAAATTTTTTGTCGTTCAAAATGTACATAACTCTAATTATGCATTTCACATAGTGTCAAGAACAACCTGATGGAAGGCAATATGGATTCTATGTCATGCGCTACATGAGAGATATTATTGAGGGTTATGGTTCGGATAACACCATTGCAATTCCGACTATGGTAATCATAAAGTGGCATTTTAATCCATAATTTTCTAAATACTAATTCTTTACTTTTTTACTAATAGAATGTTTATTTTGTTTTAATAGTTTTCTAACGGCTTTTACTCGAAAAAAGAAATCGATGAAGTCCGTATAGAGTGGTCCGAGTTAGTCATTGATTCTATAGTGGTTGACGATGGTAAGTTTCATACTTTTTGTTGAACATAATGATTTTGATATACTAAATTTTATTTCTTACCATTTTACATCTTATTCTAATAATGTAGATGAGATCAAGTTAGATGATTGATGTTGTTGAAGCAAAGATGGTGAAATGCTTGAAGATGGTGAAGTTGATTTTTTTTTGATGAATTTTAGTAGCTAGTTAGAAAATATTTGTTGTTGAAGATGGTGAATGGATATTTTTGGATAAATTTTAGTAGCTAGTTAGAAAATACTTGTAGCTAGTTAGAAAATACATGTAGATTGGAAATTTCCCGGATATAACGTTTTGAATGCTTATGAAATGTGTACCTTGATTTTGATATAAATATTATGAGAAATATTTTATATCTATTTTTGGATTATTATTTTTAATTAGCAGAAACATGCATTCAAATTATGAAAACAGGTATTAAATAAATAATAAAATGACAAAATATATTATTCGATTATAGACCACGGAAATGCCCGTGGGCTATTCGATTATAGACCACGGGAAAACCGCGTGGTCTATAATGTCATAGACGACGGGAAAGGCGTGGTTAACCTTCGTGGTCCGTTGTCTATAACATTATAGACCACGCGGTTTTCCCCGTGGTCTATAACCGAATAGACCACGGGGAAATCCGCGTGGTCTATAGCCGCACGTAATAGACTACACCCTTGTAGACCACGCGGATTTTTGAAATAGACCATGGACATTCCCCGTGGTCTATTAGCGAAATTCTTGTAGTGTTAGGTAATAAGGATAAATTTAAATTGGATTAGATTAATTATAATTCGACCACTGTACGTCTGTACGTACCAAAGTTGGGAAAAAGTTAACGTGAAAAGATAAAATAGGCCCCGTCAACATAGGCGAGAAAAAATTGATATGATCAAACGTAGATTACATCACTACAACAAAAATGTCAGTTTTAGTGACATTAATTAAGAGATGTGTCAAAAAATATTGTTACTGATCGATCCTAAATTCGTTAGGGAAATAAATGCGAGAAGAACACCAAGGATTTACGTGGTTCGATCTGTGAATAAGATCTACGTCCACAGGCGAGAGAGAGTATGTGTATTGAAAGTATAAGAAGTGATTACAAAGAGTGAATGAATCTATGTCGCCTCATCTAGCCTCTATTTATACACAATGTATTGACCTAGATCTCGAATCCCAGTCTTCTCTAACTAGGATTCGAGATCCTATCCTTCTTGGATTAGGATTCTTTTAGATATGGTGAGCTTCTGCTCCCATCGGCTTCGTGGATTCTCCATAGGCGAACTTGTCGGCCGAGCTTGATGTCGTTTAATTGTATTGGGCCCGATGCTTGGGCCTCGTAGTTGGGCAGATCCTATCACAACCCCCAAAAGACGCAGAAACGAGGTCATCTTTGGATTGGGGTTGTTGTGACGAAGCGGGTTTGGACGATCTTACATTCTTTTCATTGTCTCGATTTTGTGTGTGTCAATGCTTTTGACGTCAGATATCGAATGCTTGTCGCGCGGATGTGTCTGCCGAGGTCTTCTCCGCGGGCTTCACCTAAGGAGGCGTTCACCAGTGTCTTCGATCGGCTTCACCGACGAGGCGTTGGTCAAGTCTTCGACCGGCTTTTCCGACGAGGCGTTAGTCGAGGTCTTCGACCGCTTCACCGACGAGGCGTTATGCGAGGTCAAGACGGATTCTTCCGTTGCTAAATCTTGACGCTGGATACGCATTTAATGTGCATTAAATTGGCAACGGTTGGATTCCGATAAAGTGCATATTAGGGAATGTCTTCCTGATACGCAATATCTCTTATCATTTGCCTTCTACATTTTTCTCTCAAATTTCAAAACCTCTCGCTTTTGCGAAAAACATCAGATTCTGCGCCATTGACGACTTGAAGCCTCTGTCTTCTTCATCGATAACCAAAAAGTAAGTAATGGCTACCTCTTCTATTAACGAGTCTTCTGATCGTCAAATCATGTCTGTTTCCCCGTCCGGTTTAGTGTCTTTGCACTGCTTTTACCCGTATTCATATGCCCTTCTCGAGTGTAGTCTGCGTTTCCCCTCAGGGGGATTGCGGCAAAGTGTCTTCCTTCTCTTCAATCCTAGGTATATCTGATATTAGGGATATATGTTTTCAATATAATATTCCCCCTAGTATCGAGTTCGTTGCCCCCCGTCCGGAGGATAGGGCTTGTGCCCCTCCGGAGGGTTTTATCACCGTGTACGAGGACGGCCTCAAAGCCGGTCTTCGTATTCCTTTCCTCACGATATCGTCGAGTTCCAAGAGATGTTTGGTCTATCTCTTGCCCAACTCTCGCCGAACTCATTCCGGCATATGACCGCCCCTAGTGTCTATGCCTATAGGCATAATTTTCCTTTGACCTTAGCGCTTGTCCTTCGCTTTTTGCAATTGAAGGGCGGTTCGGGGTGGTATTATCTATCACCCCGTAGGAAATTCAAAGCCAAAATTAAGTCGAAGATCTCCAACCGCGTAAGTTCTTCTTCTGTCGGTTTCAGGGACAATTGGAGTTCGCATGGCGATCTGACAAGATCGCCGATGTGTATGTCGACAAGGGCTTCGGTGACTTGGAGGAGATGCTGGACAAAATTGGCCTTGTTGACGAGGTCTTCTCCGAGGCCGAGCTTGCAGAGGCGGGGCTCAGCCCTTATGATCCTACCTCCACGGTGGAGTCGGTGAAGGGTGAGGCCTCTTCTTCTTATCTCTTCTTTTTTTTTTTATTTCTTTATTTCATGAGTTACGTATTGATGCTGACCCATGTGTTTCCTTGTAGTGAACCTGCTGAAGGAAAGGAAGAAGAAAAGGAAGGAGCCGATCTCCGTGGCCGAACCGATTTCGGTGGCCGAGCCGAGGTCTCCAACCTTTAAGGATTTCGGGGACATGCCCGAAATGACGATGGGGCCTTCGAGATCCCCTTCACCGCAGCCGCTGAAGCGCTTGAAGAGGCGGAAGGATGAAGTCCCTGAGTCCTCGGTTGCTGCCGAGGCTGAGTGCGAGATCGTCGGTTCAAGCCCGCCGCCTCTTTCACGAGGTTTGCACCGTCTTATACTTTACACAAGTAACCAAATTGTGTTCTTCGACCGATGTATATTTTGTATGGGGTCGCGGATGTGGCGACCGAGGTGTCAAGAGTATCCGATCTTATATCGGATTACTTGAAAAGTGCCGTGTCGCAGTTTGACGGGTGGCCGGTATGCTCGGGAGATGGAGGAGTCGAATACCCTCCTTGCTGGAGAAATATCTGAGGCCGAGGCTAAGATCCGGACCTCGTCAAACAAAGAGCGGCGGATCGCGACGGCCATCGAGGCACGCGGCTAGGGCGGTCGGCGGAGGCAAGTTGTGGCGGGCGGCGGCAGGCCGAGGCGACGAGGGCCGAGGTTGCCTCGATGAAGGCGAGGTGGAACAGTTCGCCGTCGGGAGGCGGACATGGCGAGCTCGGGAGAAATGCTTGGCGCCGGCGGAGAGGCATTCTATCGGCGGGCTTCTCGAATGGTCTCGAGACGCGGTGATGTGTTAATAAGCGCTGTCTCTGACGCAATCGAAGAGGTCGCCGAGGACTACCCAGATCCGACAAAGCCAAGTATGGGTGCGAGGAGACCGAGGATGCTGTCCCGAGGCAGGCCTACTTTGACGTGCTCGTCCGCGGCTGAAGGAGCTTCCGTCTGCCGCAGTCTTGCCTCCTCCTCCGTTCTTTTGTCGCGCGAGTCATGCGCGCCGTCCGTGGATCGGGATCCCCGATCAAGCTCTATTGGCTGATCATGCAAAGGGGTCGGGAGACGGTGATGCTTCAAGGCGTCGAGACTCGGTAGTTCTGAAGAGGCGGGCGAGGCTATCCAGAGCTTGGAGGCGGCGAACGTGGACATGGCCGAAGCTTCCGGAGGGGTCAGTTGATCCCCGTCTTTTTTTTTTTTTTTTTTTTTGAATGTAAATGTACAACAATTTTTCGCCTAAGGGCATGTTAATAAAATTACAAGTTTATGTCAAGAAACTTATCTCTTTTTTTTTTTGTCTTCAGTTGTCTCCTGAAATGTTTGATGCTTCTCCTTGGTTGAATCAAATCAAAGACCTGTCGCGAGCTCTTGAGTTGAAAGAGGTCGAACTCCTCCATATAAAGGGGCAGCTTGGTCACGCATGGTGGAGTCGATGTCGGCGTAGAGCCGCCGGGAGAGAGCCGACGAGCTCCGTGCTCGCCTTTGGAATGGAGGAGCGCTCGAGGTCGCCAAGGAGAAGGCCAAGGTGATAGCCGAGGAGCATGCCGAGTACGAGGAGGTTATCCACCGAAATGGTGGGATGACGATCCCGGAAGTAGAGGCCAAGGTTGTCGAGGCTGCTGCCCGTTGTTCGAGGTATAGGCGCGAATATGGCGGACCTCTTGGCAATTTACTGAGCGATGCAAGCGAATTGAAAAGGCTCGGGAGCATATACAAAACCGTGATCACTCGACAACCACAACTCGACGACATACTTGACGGGATGCAGAGGCTCTTCTTCTCACGGAGCTTCTCGGTCCTAGAATAAATGAACCACATTATGACGATCCGGAGTGGCGCGCGCAGAGAGGCGTGCTATTGCTCTTGAACGTCGTGGACCTCCATGCGTCGAGACCGGGCGTCATCAGGTGGTCGAGGCCGAGCTCGCAGAGCTGCATCGTCAAGTGAACGAGGTCGCTCTGGCCGGGCCCGTAATATAGACCGAGGACGAGGTAGAGGTAGGATTAGCATAGATGAGTCTGTCAATTCGATTTTTCTAGGGATTGGCTCGCCTTTTCCCGATCCGCCCGTCCCTCGTAAAATGTAAATGTAACCGTACATCTTCTATTTAATAAGAATGGTTTTGTTGACTTTGTATTTGAACAAGAGTAATATGCCAAAGTAGTTCGTCCTCGTAGAAATTCGCTCAAAGAAACCGATCTCGTATGTAGGAATGGTTCCTGCTTTTTGCGAGGTCATCGGGAGGGTGGTCCCCTTCGTCTACATAGAGAACGCCTTGAATGAACGAAGGTAGTCGATCTCGTATGTAGGAATGGTTCCTGCTTTTTGCCGAGGTCATCGGGAGGGTGGTCCCCTTCGCTCACATAGAGAGAACGCCTGAATGAACGGGTAGTCGATCTCGTATGTAGGAATGGTTCTGCTTTTTGCGAGGTCATCGGAGGGTGGTCCCTTCGCTCACATAGAGAACGCTTGAATGAACGAAGGTAGTCTCGATCTCGTATGTAGGAATGGTTCTGCTTTTTGCCGAGGTCATCGGAGGGTGGTCCCTTCGCTCACATAGAGAGAACGCTCAAATAAACGAAGGTAGTCCGATCTCGTATGTAGGCATCGCTGCGTTAGATTTACATTCGTATTAAACGAATGTAATCGACCTCCGTCGAGGAATTTGTCCTCCGTAGAGGGTAAATAATGCGAAGAGTAATTATGCATTAGTGACAAGTAGAACTCGCAAAAATAAAGATTTTATTGATAAAGATGACGCGACCACCAAATAAGATGACTCTAAACAGACTTTAAAAATATGACCGAACAAGACTCGACCCTTGACACTTATGCATAATATTTCTTCAGATGGATGATGTGCCATGCGTTGGGTAATTGCTCACCGGACAATTGAGCGAGCTTATAGGCCCCTTTGCCGAGGACTTCGTCGACCCGGTAAGGTCCTTCCCATGTGGCTTCCAGCTTGCCGAGCTGCGCGGCTTTGCTGACTTCATTATGTCGAGTACGAGGTCGCCACTTGAATTGTCGGTTTTAACGCTACCGTTATAATACCGAGCTACTTGTTGCTTGTATCGAGCTTCCTTGATGTAGGCGAGGTCTCTTTCTTCGAGTAGTCTAGATCAGCTCGTAGATTTTCCCCATTTGCTTCGCGGAGAAGTCAATGGCACGAGGACTCGGTATCTCGATCTCTCGCAGGATCATCGCTTGTTCCATACACCAAACTGTATGGTGTTTCTCCGCTCGAGGTCCGGCGTTGTTCGATGCGACCATAGGACTGCGGTAAATTTTCCACCCGAGGCCTTTAGCTCGGTCGAGACGAGTTTTAGACCCTTTACGATGGTCTGTTGGTAACTTCGGTCGACCATTTGCTTGAGGATGGGCCACCGACGTGAACTTTGTTGGATCCGGCTCTTGACACCAATCTTTGAATGCCTTATCCGTGAATTGTGTTCCGTTATCCGAAAGGAGGATATGGGGGATGCCGAAGCGACACACTATGTTCTTCCATACGAAGTTGAGGGCGTTCTTGCTTGTGATTTTCGCCAAGGGCTCAGCTTCTACCCACTTCGTGAAGTAGTCGATCGCAACAATTAAAATTGGAGCTGTCCTGGTGCTTTACAAAAGGGGCCCACAATGTCAATCCCCCATTGCATAAACGGCCAAGGGCTCTGTACGGAGGTGAGGTCGGTCTGGGGTAGCCTTGGTACGTTCCCATGGATTTGACACTTCGGACACTTTTTACGAGGTCCATCGAGTCTTGGAACATTGTCGCCAATAGTATCCCCATCGCATGACTTTCTTTGACAAGGCCCGGTCCGATGTGGCTTCCGCACGAACCTTCGTATTTCTCGTAGAACGTAATTGGCTCGGTTCGACCCAAGCACCTTAAGAGGTTGGAGATATGACTTTCGTATAGGACTCCTGCTCAATTGTATATCGCAGAGATTTGTTCAGATCCTCCTAGCTTCCAAATTTGTCATGGGGGCGATTCGCCTTCTCCAAGTACTCGTCACGGGTCATCCAATGGGTTCTTCATCCGAGACTACGCTGACCTCGGCTCGTTATCGGCATCGCCTATACTGCTGGACTTCCTCATGGCGGGCTCGTTGACGATTTGAGCCAATTTACTAAGATGTCACTCGGCTATTTTGCTCCTCGATGCGAACTATCTGAAAATACGAGAAAGTCCGTTGCGGGCTTTTGCTTTTCGAGATACTTCTTCATTCGCCGCTTTTGCCTCGTATTTTCCCAACATTTGGCTTACAACGACTTGAGAGTCGCCGTGAACTCGCACGGCTCGTATCTCGAGACTTTGAGCGAGGCGAAGTCCTGCGATCGATGCCTCATACTCCACTTCGTTATTCGTATTTTGAATGTGAACCGGTGAGTAGGCGATCTCTTGGTCGTCCGGCCTAGGAGTAAGATACCGCTCCGCGCTTTGTTTCCGGCCCGTCAACGAGTTGCCAACTCCCTCGGTGTTTCAACCGTGGGTTCGGCTTCGCATCGCCCGACACGGACTCGGTGGGCTTGGTTTTCGGCGGTTAGACTCGGCAAGGAAATCCGCTGGGGCTTGACCTTTGATGGCTGGCGGGGCGAAGGATATATCGTGCTCGCCAGCCTCGATTGCCCATTTCGCGATTCTCCCGATGCCTCGCCCGTCAATACTTGCCGTGGGTAATCGATGAGGACTTGTATGCGATGTGCATGGAAATACGGACGTAGCCTCCTCGCGGCATTTACCAATGCTAAGGCAAGCTTCTCCGGGTCGATACCTCGCTTCCGGCCTTTAGCGCTCGGTGATGAAATAAACCGGAGCCGACGTCCTTCTTCTCTTACCGGATCTGCACTTATGGATTCGTCTGAGGCGGCGAGGTAGAGGAAAAGGACCTCTCCTCTTTGGGACGGATAGAGTGGGAGCTTGGCGAGGTAGCTCTTGAGGTCTTCGGCGGACCTGCACCTCATCCCATGAGAATTTCGGGCTTTTTGAGTATCTTGAAGAAGGGGCTGCTTATCCGCGGCTTTTGAAAGAAAGCGGCTTAGTGCGGCTATGCAACCCGTCAACTTGTGTACGCATGGATGGTCTTCGCATCTTCATTTCCAAAATGGTTTGGACCTTGGTCGGGTTTGCTTTTAGCCTTCTTCAGAAACCCAACACCCTAAGAACTTTCCGCACGGACCGCAAACGTGCATTTCGGGATTCACTTTTAGGTTGATCTTCCGAAGAAGGCCGAGGACGATCCGAGGTCGACCACACATGCGGCTTCTTCTTTGCTTTTGACGACGATGTCGCTCACGATACCTCCACATTCCGACCTATGTAGGGTGAAATATTTTGTCCACCATCCTTGATAGGTAGCCCCTGCATTTTAAGGCCGAATGGCATCTTTTTATATCGAAGACCCAAGTCGGTAATGAAGGCTCGCTTGGCCGCGTCTTCGTCGCTCATCGGACTTGGTGATACCCTTTGTACAAGTCCAAGAAAAAGACTTCGCACCACCAACGCGTCGACCTTCTTGTCAATGTTGGGAAGGGATAGCAATCCTTTGGGCAATGCTTGTTGAGGTCGGTGTAGTCAATACACATTCGCCATCCCTCCTCCTTTCTTCACCATCACCGGTTGGCTATCCGGTCGGATATTTGACCTCGAGCGATGTCGTGCTTTTAATAGTCGATTCACCTCGTCATGAATGACTTGGTTCCGTTAATTGCGAAGATTCTTTGCTTCATCGAATCGGCTTTATGTTCGGTCGATGTTGAGCCATGAGTGATAATACTTGGCGAGACTCGGTCATGTCGAGGGAGACCAAGCAAACACGTCTCGAATTCCCTTAGGAGTTGGATGATCGATCCTTCACTTTAGGTGTCGTGGTGAAACCAACACGGGCGACCTTCAATGGCTCATCTTTGTACAATGCGACCTCTTCCACCGATTGTCGGGAGTGGCGATGTCTTCCGACTCCAACTCTTCGGGTTTCTTTAATTGCTATGCTTGTGGGTGTTGGACCGAGGTCCCGCACCTCGTAAAGCAACTTGCATACACCGCTTGCTTGCTTACGATCGCCTCGGATCACGGCCGCCCTCGTGGTGGGTATTTTTATCGTCAGTGGTACGTTGAGCATACCGCCCTACGGTTCACCAATCTCGCCTAGTATGATGTTATACGGCGAGTTGGCCTTCACTACGAAGAACCGCACCACCTTGGTCGAGGTCGTTGGTGCTTTCCCACCGTGACGGTAGCTCGATTATTCCTTCCGGCGCGTCTCTTCCCGGACGAAGCTTGGAGTGGCAATGGGCTTGTGCGAGGCGCGCGTCTTCCACTCCTAGCTTGTCAAAGCATTCCTTAAAAAGGATGCTCACCGACGCGCCGCTGTCAATGTAAACGCGCTTCACCAACTTGTTTGCGACCACTACCTGGATCACCAATGCATCCTGGTGGGGTACTGTCGCGGGAACGGGGTCGTCTTCGGAGAAGGTGATCGCCTCGTCCTTTCTGAACCTCTTATTGGTGGGTTCGCTGGTTCTAGGACTTCGGGCATCGGCCTTCAGAGAGGACTTCGTGACTCCACGGGGGAGCCCCGTAATTGTGGAGACCACCCCGTCATATTGAGGCTCGTCATCTCCTTCCTCGTCGGTGCTGCGCTTTGTTTTTTTGTGGGGGGCACAATTCCCCCTCTTCCTCTGCTTTTTCTTCTTTTGACTTTGGTCGGTTTGACGACTCTGTCCTCGGTATTTCTTCAGGGATCCGTCCTGAACTAGCATCTCAATTTCACCCATGAGCTCGTTGCACTCTTCGATGTCGTGCCCGTAATCATCATGGAATGAGCAGTATTTATCCGTAGGTCGGCATCTCTTTCCTCCTGTCATCGGTCGAGGCTTCTCGAACAGGTTCATATGGAGTGCGTGAGATTTACGCCTCGGCTTCGTCCAACGGGTGTATTGAGGTCGCCCGAGGCGTCGCGTGGACCGAGCTCGATTTTATCGGACGATGTAATCGTCGGTAACTTCGCCGCCTCGTTCGATCTTCCTTCCTTCGCCTCTTCTTCCTCTTTCCGAAGGTCCCCTTGTGCGCTTCGCGCTTTCTTTTGTCAGCCTCGTCCGCTTTGGCGAACCGGTTGGCTATGCGCCACAATACATGCGATCGAGGTTCGTGCCAGACGATCTCTCAGATAAGGCCCCGGCAATATGCCGTTTTGGAAGGCCGAGATGACTAACAGGTCGTTCACGTCTTCGACCTTCAGGCACTCCTTGTTAAACCTTGTCATGAAGTCGCTGATGGACTCATTACGGCTTTGCCTTATGGTGAGGAGGTGTGCCGATGACGTTTTGATTCGCGCTGAAGAACCTTGGTGGAAGGCGACCATCAGTCGCGATAGGAGCCGATGCTTCCCATAGGTAAACTGTCGAACCACCTGCGGGCGTTGTCGACGAGTAACTCCGGGAAGAGTTTACACATGTGAACCGAGCTGAGCTTTTGGTTGATCATGTTGTATTGGAACTGCGAGAGTTCGTGGATCCTCGATCCGTCGTAGGGGCGATGCTTGGAACCCGTATTTATCCGGAGAGAAGTGTTGAGTATCCTATTTGAGAACGGGTGACTATCTTCCGTATCCATCGGCCGCCCTCCGGAGATCGGGACGGAGTTCGACGATCGAACTCATTTAGGTGACTCGGACCAGCCTCGCGGCGGCCACGATGCTTTTCTGCTGCGCTCGTCCTCGAGATCGGGCGGAGTTCATGGATGGATTTATTCGGCGATCGGGGCGGCTTCGCGCGATCACGACGTCTCTCCGCGTTCTTGGTTCCTTGCGCGGTTGGTTTGGGCCCCGACCTCGTTGTGATGCCTCGTATCTAGATGAGGCTTGATGTTCGTTCTTCAGACGTGGCCGACCACGCTCACCGAGGAACCGGAGAAAGCTCTCCTTATTTTCTCGAGAAATCCGACGACGCCGCCGAGGTTTACTTATGAGCCGGGGTTCCCCGGATTATGGCTACGATTGCCTTCGCTATGGTAACCGCCTCTGCGGGCGGGGTGTCCGTGCTCGCCGAGACTTTGGATATGCCCCTCGGGGTTCCTTCTTCGACCGGGCTCTTCCGAGTTGAGCTCGGCGTTCCTTTCGCCGCCGGCGTTGTTGTTGCCGGCGATGGTCCCGAGGCGTGGCTTCGTGTACCGGTCATGACTACTTCCACGTAAACAAAGGTTGATCGAAAACACAAAATTTCGCTTCCCACGCATTTGGCGCCGGTGATCGATCCTAAATTGTTAGGAAATAAATGCGAGAAGAACACCATGATTTACGTGGTTCGATCCGTGAATAAGATCTACGCCCACGGGCAAGAGAGAGAGTATGTGTATTGAAAGTATAAGAAGTGATTACAAAGAGAGTGAATGAATCTATGTCGCCTCATCTAGCCTCTATTTATACACAATGTATTGACTAGATCTCGAATCCGAGTCTTCTAACTAGGATTCGAGATCCTATCCCTCTCGATTAGGATTCTTTAGATATGACCGAGCTTTCTGCTCCCACCGGCTTCAGATTCTCCATAGGCCGAACTTGTCGGGCCGAGCTTGATGTCGTTTAATTGTATTGGGCACGATCTTGGGCGCAGTAGTTGGGCCGTATCCTATCACTTACATCCATAAATGCATTTATATACTTCTGTTATACATAAAAATGTAAATAAATTTTGTTACTTATAAAAATTGATATATCCTCAAAATGTCACTAAATTTTATGATATGCTTTTATTTTTTTGACACGCATAATAGTTATCCATCACAAATTGTATGATTTTACTTAGTGACAATTTTTTTTGTGACTTTCTTCAAAAATTGTGTCACTATTAGAATATTTTGTTATAGTGCATATAATCAAAATTATGTTTTTTTATTTATGTATATTTATTAGGTAATAAGATTAAATTTAATTGTGAGTAGGTCATTCCTGTAAGAAATCTGAAAATAAAGATTACTTAGCTAGGTAAATTCATAAAAAAAAGATTGATGCTATTAATTAACATCAAACACAATAACCTCTAATACAAAGAGGGCATTCTTACATTGAGCTATGAATTGATACCCATGAAATTACGTATAAATGATACATATAGAGAAGAGAGTAAAGTTTAAATAAGAATTAATTTTAGTGTAAGAAATAAGAACCACGAAAATTTACTATAAGCAAAATGAATTAGCTATAAAGTTAACATTGAATTAAAAAATTCGAAAATCTCACCTATGTTCGAATCCAATGAGGGGAGATTTTTTTTTTTTTTTGATTCAGTAACTTTCTTAGCGGATTCATCAACTTTCACATCGAATTCATCATTTATTGATTTTAACGATAAAAATTATTCTCACGTTAACCCCGTCCTATAAATATATACAAAATAAAATATAAGAGGCGGTCTCATGTGTGAACGTCCACATGTGAGTACATTTATACTTTTCTTTAATCCAAATGATACTATTATTCAATGTAATTGATACTTGCTAATTACAAGGTAAAAAAAAAACAAATGATATTATTATTTACTGTAAATGATATTTTTCTTAAAAACGAATGATATTTATATCCGTCCGCACAGTGCAAACGGATGTATAAATTTTTTATGAAAATATAATTATACTAGACATCAATTTTTCAGAAGCCTGAGACGATCAAATTAAGGACAAACCAGGGATACTTTGATAAAAAGTTAGAGAATATATGTCATCGAGCGTGATAACCGAAGTGGCCGGTTATACTAATGTAGACGTGTTTCTTCAGCTAAGTTAAGTATAGAAACTTGTGTTCCTAATCCTATTATTATTTGGATGAAAAGAATATTTGGATCCTAGATTTCATTATTTGTACAAATTTTTTTTACCGTTGGATATTTTTGAAGAGACAATTTATGGTAATAAAATCATTATTAAATTGCCTCTAATCTATTTTGGGACAATTATATTATGAGATTATGTTCTATTTCTTTTCCTTTTTTACTCAAATAATTTTGGAAATAAATTATTACTAAAAATAGTTACTATATATTTACATATATCTGTGAGTTATATATTTTTATAAATTTGTATCCCTATATTTCACTATCTATATTTTTTATTATAAAATAATGATCAATGAAATCTTCTCTACTATACCGATGTGCAAGAGAAATAAAAGAAAAGCAGGCGCAGTGAAATCTTTTCTACTGTGCAGCTATGCAAGAGTAATCTATCTTCCTTATATGGGGATGAAATGATACATGTTACCGAAGCATGTTATATTCTCCAAATGAAAGATTTGGAAATCCTTTCTTTAATTATATTATGGGTAATTAAGTAAATTACAAATTAAATTAAAATATAATTAATTTCTTAATTCCTGAAAACCTATAAAATGACAAAAATATCTAATTATATACGTATATATTATCTACGTTTAGTATTTTCCAATTATAAAAACCTATTGTATCATTTTATGTCGTATGACTGTTAAGTAACCGAACACCAACGGTTAACAATTCTACAATACAATGAATACAAACGGCCACCTATACTGAAGACCATAATCGAACATATAATCAACTTATTTTTCAATTTTTGTTACGAATGTTTGGTTCATTTATCTCGAAACATGACTAAAGAAATTCAGATTATCTTTTAATCAATTGAGTAACAAGCTTTTCCGTACTTCGAAAATTATAATCATGCTTAAATTTCGAAAAATAATAATTAATTCATCCTTTATTTACTGTGTACGGAATCTTCCCGTCAAGATTGTTGGGCAGACCACCGAATGAAATTTGGTCTCAAATAATGGACTACGTTTTGGGCCCAACCAAAATACGAGCCCCAATAAGAAAACAAATTATATTATGACAAAATTTTGATTAGTTAAATTTTTTTTATGCGACTTTAAGAACACCAGATAATGAAAATAAAACTTAAAATAAAGTCGTTTTGATGACGTGGAACATCTCAAATTTTCACATCTTTACTTTATACGAAACAGAAAATGTTACACATAAAATCTGACAGCCAACTGAATATTATAGCACTAGATTTAACTAACAGACTAAAATCATACTAATATTATTAATAAATCAATTTGTAAGACATGAATTATATAATAATTGAAGTCCGAGATAAAAATGTCACTATATCATAAACGGGTTAGACGAGTGTATTTTTCTAATATGCATGTCTTTTTTATTTCTTAAACCTGCGAAAAATTGTTCGAAAATATACTCATTTCATTCCAATAATTTTGGCTTGAAACTTTTTGACATGTTGATTAAGAAAAGTTATATTTTGCATGTAAAATAAAGTAGGACAATGTATTTGGTGCTCTGTTTAAGACAAAATTATTTCTTTTAGAATGATTAAATAATAATAAAACAATTAAAAATGAAAACCATATAATAATTATGAAACGGATGATAAAATACATAATATAATTATATTTTTCATGTCAGATGACAAATGGAATGGACCACAGCAAAAAGAGTGGATTGTGACGCACATGATAGTACCCCCTAAACCATTCTTTACTGCTTTGGGTCTCTGACTCTCTAACTAAATTCTACTGTTCAATCACGCCATTGCCACTGCTGTGGACTTGTCTCTCTTATTCTGTTTATCTGAAGCCGATTAAAGGTACTATCGTGTTGAGCTTGTTTCGTTACTCTTGATTCTAAGGTTAGACATACCGATTGTGGATTTTATTTTTTTTTCGAATTTACTGGTGTCGGTTTTTTCGCAATCAATTGGATTCTCTTTGTGAATGTATTTCTAGAGTTGAACGTTTTTTTACAATAGTTCAAGTTTCTATTTGATATATTTGTGGATTACTCTCAAATCTCAGTTGTTTATTTGGTTACTGGAAATAAGTGAGCAGCTGAAACTTGGTGAATCAAGTCCTCTGTTATAAAACATGTGAAATAATATTTGATGATCTTTAAGAATTCAAAATATGTATACATATGTACATATACATATGTGTGTGTGTGAATCAGTAATAGCAACTTAGCATATATGCATATGCTAAAAGATTGTGAACTTTTTAACTATGGAAAGTAATGCTGAACTTTCAGGTTAATCTGAGCACCAGCATATTTAGAATTTGGATTATCATTCCCCTATTGCTTCTCCAACACATAAAATAAGACGTGATGCAAAACTGGTTGCTCTGTAGTACCGGACCATTGACATGAAAATGGGTGTTGCTTTGATTTGTAGTTTTTTTTTGTGCTTTTATATGCTGAGCTTGAACTTGTAAACTTCATTTAAGAATTCAATCAACCATATAATTGGTTCTGAAAACTACATTGAGTATTTAGCATGATGATACCATTCTAATGGGTAATAATATGCTTGAATTTTCATAACAAAAATGTCTAGAACCATTTGTCGTGTTTGATATTTTTTATGTACCAGCTTGTCGATATGATTGTGAACCAACAATTTTCTTAAGCTCAATATGTGGTTCTTCAATGTTTTTTTGTGCTTGGCTCTGCAGCTGCCAGCCATGGCATTGATGTCCCATCCTAGTTCATCTCATAGCATTCATTCTGAAGTTAGAGTTAATAGCAATGCAGTTGAGTCAGCCAGAAAAAAGGAAATCTTCTTAGGTCTGTGGTCGCCTTCGTGGAGTTCCCTGAAGGTGAAACCAAGCTCGAGTTCTGTCGGCACTGGAGTTGGAAGGAGGCAAAGGCTCCAGCTAACTGTTGCTGCAAGTCCTCCTACAGAAGATGCTGTTATCTCAACCGAGCCACTTACAAAAGAAGATCTCATAAGTTACCTTGCTTCGGGTTGCAAGCCTAAGGAAAAATGGAGCTTGTAGTTATAGCTTTTCTTGGTACTAAGATTTTGTTTGCATCTTGTTCTTGCAAAAATACCCTCCACTTTCAATATGTGCTCTAGAGTTGCTATTCAGCAGTTCTTTTTTTGATTACTTGAATTTTACGAAGGTGGATTTTGCTTGGTTGATTAGAATCCAACCAGAAGTTTGGATTTGTATTTCTGGTTAATATAGTTTGTGTATGTCTATACTGTGTGGTTCTTATTTTAATAAAAAATCTGACATCTGATGAAACCATATGTCATTGGCTTGTACAGGATAGGCACTGAACATGAAAAGTTTGGGTTTGAGATGGGAACATTAAACCCCATGAAATATGAACAGATAACAGAGCTTCTTAACATTATATCTGAGAGATTTGACTGGGATAAAATAATGGAAGGTGAAAACATTATTGGACTCAAACAGGTATGCAATTTATTTCTTCATTTCCCAGAAAAATATATGGTCATTCTTCCCAATACTTTTGTCCATGCTATGCACGCTGCTTTCCATGTAGCATTGGGCAATTGCTAATATATATTAAACTCCTATTCTATCAGATACATAATGCCAGTCCTTAGATTCCAAGTTAACGAATAAGTTAATTGGAACAGCACTATTCCCATATCTGAAATCTGTGATGCTAAGAACACACTGAAATTGTTTACGTTTATTATAACTGGTAGGATAAACAAAGTATCTCCCTGGAGCCTGGTGGCCAATTTGAGCTCAGTGGTGCACCCCTTGAAACTCTGCATCAAACTTGTGCTGAAGTCAATTCTCATCTTTATCAGGTCTGCAGATCTATATTTTGGTTAAAGTTTGAGGAATTTAGTGTGCTGGGTTTTCTATTTCGTACATTTTTTTTGGGTCAGCATGAACATGTGCTTGTCCTTTATTACCTCAACTGCATGAGAAAGAGGAACTATAGTTTTGCACATGTCGACTTATTTATCTTGAAGAGTTATTTTATCTAATAAATTTGTTCCTTTTAAATGTGATGATTGACCAGAATGAGTGGGAATATTATTGGCTAGAATCAATTCCTATCACAATAGAAATGTGCCTTAAATGAGAGAAGCTTTCCACAGAAGTGTAAAATCATGTCGATGTACCCTTTAAGTTGGGTGCCTTTATTTCATGCATCTGATTGAAGTTTGAAAAGAACCTCCCAGATGGAGTGCTGGAGTCTTCTCTCTCTCTTTTCCTTAAAGATGTCCAGTCTATTGTACTTGCAGAAACTCTCTTTCACCAGCCAAATCAGACTTTAATGGATAATAATTTGTTTAGTGAAATGCACAGGTTAAGGCTGTTGCAGAGGAAATTGGGATTGGATTTTTAGGAATTGGCTTCCAGCCCAAATGGAGACTTGAAGACATACCAATAATGCCCAAGGTAACATCTATTTGAACTTATATATTTATGTTTCAAATTTTATTGAGGCTGTAATTTCTAGGAATAAGAAACTTAATCATATAATCTTCTAGACTACCTATACATGGATAAATCCTACAGTGCAAGTTATAACTTTACATTCGACAATACTCTTGATAATAATGTCTCAATCAGTTGGACTTATTCTTTAGTCCCGAGTTGTTTAAGTTGTGTTTGTCCCATATGTTTTAGGATATTTTATTTCGTCATGGCATATCTGTTTCATTCAGTTATGGGATAGTCTATTGCAATTGCAATATGTCCTTGTCCTGTTCGTACAAGATTTAACTACTATATAAGATCAAATGAGTTTCTATCTATACTGACAACATAATTTTTCTCAGGGAAGATATGTAATTATGAAAAATTACATGCCCAAAGTTGGGTCGCTGGGACTTGATATGATGTTTAGAACATGTACCGTCCAGGTGAGGAGTAATGCCAAATTTTCATTTACGGCTTGCTGTTCAGTCTTCCATATTTCTTGCTTTTTATGGTTTGTTTTCACTTTGTATTATATAGGTGAACCTGGATTTTGATTCTGAAGCTGATATGATAAGGAAGTTCCGGGCTGGTCTTGCCTTACAGCCTGTAAGTTGGCATTTATCTTTTGCAGCAGGACATAATTATTTTAATTGGGATCTAATGTAAATATTAAATAGATAGCTACAGCATTGTTTGCAAATTCACCATTCACTGAAGGGAAACCAAATGGTTATCTTAGCATGAGAAGGTACTTATGTTGTCCCATGTTTGAGACGGTTCAGTTTTTTTACTGCCCTGAGTTGTATATAATTGATTTTAGGCTTTTAAGAAGTTGATTCATATGATAATTCATTTTTCTGCACAGCCAAATATGGACAGACACTGACAATAACCGAGCTGGAATGCTTCCTTTTGTCTTTGATGACTCCTTTGGGTAAGTCCTCTTCTAATGCCAACTCTTGGCTATGTAGATGGAAATTCTAGTTATTGTTGGAAGTTGGAACTAGTCTGCTGCCCCATAAAGACAGTACTATTTCTACTTAGTCTGTATGTTTATGTCAGCAGTCTACGAGCATTGACACATCTCCTGAATTAATTTCTGTTTAACTTTTGTAGATAACCACTTCATTTCTTCCAGTAGTTGATCCCAGAAGGTTGTATATATTTGAATTGTGGACTGTACGTTGGTGATAACAAAAAGAGATATAATAGAAAAGCTCAAAGTAGATGTTTACTTTTAACATTCTTCATTTGAAGTTTTCTTATGTTGTCACTTGTCACTGAATCCATAGGACCTTTGAGCACCGGTGATTTGATTTTCAAATATTAATGCACTACTTGTATTTAATGTGCCTTTGTTTGCTGGCACAGGTTTGAACAGTATGTAGACTATGCTCTTGACGTCCCAATGTACTTTGTCTATCGGCAGAAAAAGTATATTGATTGTGCTGGATTGTCCTTCCGGGTATTTACCTCCGCCCGATTCTTTCTATGTAGATTCCTTCATGTAATTTTGCTGGGTGTGACTGTTATTGTCTCTCTTATAATTTTTCTGCAGGATTTTTTGGCTGGGAAACTTCCTTGTCTTCCAGGTGAATATCCAACTCTCAACGACTGGGAGAATCATTTGACAACAATATTTCCGGAGGTTCGTATTGTGAATAATTGAGCAAATATGTTTGGCAGTCATCTTCCCGGTTTTACTAATTTCAGTTATTATCTTTCCCCAGGTTAGGCTTAAAAGATACTTGGAGATGAGGGGTGCTGATGGAGGACCTTGGAGGCGGCTATGCGCGCTGCCTGCATTTTGGGTACGTTCTCTTAATTTGCATAGTACTTTATCTTTTTCTTTTGTTTATGTGGTTTACACACTTGCCTTTATCAAACCATGAAAATGGAGAACATAAGAATTTCAAGGATTTATATAGATTGAAGGACAAATCTCGAGCTCTATACTGAGTTACTGAGTTTGTAGGTTGGCCTCTTGTATGACGAGGTCGCTCTACAAAGTGTTCTGGACATGACAGCGGATTGGACAACCGAGGAAAGAGAAATGCTTAGAAATAAGGTAACATGCTCAGTAGGCTGACTGTGATTTTAAGCTTAGTCAATATCTAAGAAACACATATCCAAGAGTTCTTAATCATAGGTCTTGGTTTATTGAAAATTATTGTGTTCGTTTACTATGAATCTGTTAAAAGACTTATGTATCTCAGAGGTGAGGTTTGTCACTTTGCTTTGTTTATGTTGCTAAGAATAAATATTCTTCCAAAATAACTACTTTCTAGTTGGCTTGAAATATCTTTACAAAATTGGTTAATATTGAGTTAGAACAATAATTTTGTATGATAGAATTTAGTCTGCTTCGACAAACCAAACAAGACTTGTGATGAATAATGGGCAGGAGACTAATCAGCATGAAAATGGATTTAGTTTTTATGAGGTATAAGCCTATTGCATGCTACCTTCCTTAGCTTTGTGATTTCTAATTTATGCTTCTCGTATTTTCCAACGTGCACACTCCTTGACAAACCCCAACTTTCTGAAGGTTGTGTTTAAAATCCGGTGCTCTATTCTCTTTCGTGGCAGAAGACCATTAGTAACTGCTTGAGATGATCTTTTGTCGTCCTGCAATACCATCTCTGAACTTGCGAAATTCTTTTTATAGCTAGCCATAAATATCCCTTTTAATCTAAAATTTTGTAGTAGGTCCCAAAGAGTGGGCTGAAGACGCCATTTCGTGACGGGCTGCTGAAGCATGTAGCTCAAGAAGTTGTCAAATTTGCTAAGGTTACTTAAAAGTAACCCATCTTGTCTTGTCCTGGTTTGCTTGATTTGCCACTATTATCTTTCTTTGTGTTTCTTTCTCATAGGATGGCTTGGAAAGAAGAGGCTTCAAGGAAACCGGATTTTTAAATGAAGTGACTGAAGTTGTTAATACGGGTGAGCACTGAAGGTCAAACTCCCCTTCCCCCATAGACTTCTAGGGTCAAATCTCCCTTACCGAGTTGGAATTTTATAATATGTGTTAAATATCTAACAACCCATTCCTAACAAGAGGGAAGGCGTTAGAATCTCTGTCGTGCAAATTAACTTACTTTTCATGCATTAGTTCTTATATTCTTTCATCTGATCCGATATTATTGTTATGTAATATTACACTTTGAAACATCATCAGCACCTACTGTTTGTACCGAAAATGAGTTCTCAGGGATTAAACAAATGCTCAAAAAATGCTGCCCACATCATTAGTTCAGTTGATTATTACCTTTTCTGTTGGGTATCTGACTTGTTATCGTTAGGGTGCGCTTACTTTGAGTGATAGATTAGATTGACAGCACATAGGATTTAGTAACATGATCAAACAAGCTCAAAATTATTCAATCCATTAAAGTATGTGGTATACGTATTATTTTTATCTTGCTAAGCTATCACCCAATAAAGTGTTTGATTATTTATCTACTGCCAATTTGCATTGATGTTTGTTGTGAATATCCGTAATGCAAAGGTATAACTCCTGCGGAAAAGCTCCTTGCTCTGTACCATGGGAAGTGGGGACATAGTGTCGATCCTGTATTTGAGGAGCTGCTCTACTAGAGGTTGTTAGAGAATATTAATCATACTTGATTTTATTTTATTTTGTTATTTTAGCTTCTCCTCTCTCTCAAGGTAATCTGGGAATATTATTATTGACATTTTTCATTCATGTGTGTTTTCAAGATTGGAGAAGGACGTTTTGATGGTACTAAGGCTCGCTTGCATAATAATCAGTTGGGCGTTGAAAACTTTTCCGATTTGAACCCCAATAGGAAAGGTTAGATGAAGGTTTCCTACTCTTAAGGTCATCTTCTCCATCTCTCATTGCCTTGTGTAGTGTGTTTCTAATATCTGTGCATTGTCTGTGCGTCCATGAATGATTTACATGTACTATTGCAATATACGAGTATAATCCATCCTATGCAATTTCTTAGGTTACCTCAGTTGACCTTTTTCTGAAAATAATTGTGTAATTTTCTCGGTGGACTTTTGGAGATGGGATCGAAACAATGCACGATTGTGTCTACCTCAGGATCCAGCTACTTCTCAGACTCCATAGCTACCATGTTACACTCTCACTTTAATATTAATTCTGTCCATTTCTACTCAACCATCCTGATTCTGAATCCTTAACCGCGATTGCCTTCTGCATTGTATGGAAGAATATGGCATGTTGTTGTATTGACTGAATTAGATTCGGTACATCATTTTACTGGAATTTCAGCAAATTGTATGTCAACTTGTTGGTGCAAACACATGTTCTATCAATCATTCTGTTGTGTAAATGTTTGATGATTATTAATCAGCTCGAATTGAATTTATTGCAAAAAGAGAGACAGATAGCATATGATTTTAGTATATATTTGGACTCATATAAGGATGTCTATACCGTACAGACAGATTTGATAGTGTCATATTTCTTCAATATAATTTTCACTTTTCTTTAAGATAATTGTAACTTTCGAGTCAAGGGGGTAAATAATAAATGATACTTTTCTCCATGATAATTGTCACTTTTACATTTATGTGCCGTGTGGACGTCCTACTCGGATCCTTAGCGTTGAAGGCAATAACTTGTGTACATTTGAATGTACGGTGCATTCGTTCTAATTAAATTCAAATAAGGTTCATTAATCTCCTTTAGATTTTATAAATTTAACTAAGATTTATTAAACACAATTAGGATGGATGTATTGTGCATCCGAATGAATCGGTGTGTGCCTCTTAACAGAATGGGGGTCTGAGAAAATAAAATAAAATATTAAATTGAATCTCACCAATATATTTTAAGTTGAGTTCGTACACAATTTCTGCAATGTCGCGAGCTAAGTAACAAATTTATCAAGCATAACATTTTACCAAATAACCAATGTGTGCTAATGACATTTTTCAAAAGAGCCCATTTTATTATCACGATGAATATGAGTTAATAGAGTTGTGTAATAGAAAAATTATAAAACATAATCGATCCTCAAAAAAAAATAAAAAAAATACCTAGATCTTTATACAGGACCACAAAAGACAAACTGCCTTTAAATCATAGATTTGCCTCGACTCATTTCTCTAAACATGTCGCGTCGGAATTCTGAAGAAGTTCAAATTTTCTTAATTGAGTAGGTAAAATTTAATGAATTGGAGGACATAAGATTGTGGGACTTTTCAAATTTTACTTGAAGATTGAAGAAAAGACAAAAACAAATTATTATTGTATTGTATTAAGAATTGCAAGTAATCAATACGTGAAGTAGTTTCGGTTGCGACATCATTCTCCAACAAATTTAGAATCATTCACTCTTTAAATATTAGTAGTATTTAATTTGAATCAGATATGTGTTTAACTGTACTACAGCAAGCTCGTGGAAATAATTCCAACAATAAATTTTCACGAGGTTCAAGCAATAATAGCTTGGTAATTGATGGATCAACAACACGAAGAAAATTAGAAAGTTTGCTAAAAGTTTGTACAGTTTGGATGTTGAAGTATATGATTAATTATTTACATTTATGGTTAGTTGCTGAGATATGTGCATAAATGCAGGATCTGTTATAAATTCACCAGCAATTTGCAGATAACCAAACAAAAGAAGTCGGAAAAATTGGTACTAGCTGATATTGGTAACAACAAACGATAGAAATGTGTGTGTATGTATCTTGGTTTAGTGGTAGAGTAGTTAATGCCTTAAATCAAATGTTTCGGGTTCGAGTCTGTCATGATGCAGTCTTTAAATTTTTGTATTTAATTGATCAAAAAAAGAAAAAGGTAGAAATGTTGTGTGCATGTGTTGGTCTTGGTTAATTGCATGAGTCAAAGGTTTCGGGTTTGAATTTATCGTGACATGAGTATTAAATTTCAATCAAAATTGGAAAAGCATGTATAGATGATGGAAATATATTGTAATTGGAATTTTTCTATGTTAGGAAATAAAATGGAAACTAAGCTAGAGGTGTGGGGCTGCCTGTTGAGACAAAGGAAGCACCCAAAGAAGTACTTAATATTGCTATGTGGCTTATTTGGAGCCTCACAAATTTATTTTTTTGACTTTTCATTGTCAATTACTTTCTCAGTTTTTGTGTGTGTTTTTTGTTGTTGTTTTTTTGTCATTATTGACTTTTTTTTTAATTAGAAAGTATTTACTCATCAGTTTTAGTTTTAGTTTTTTTTCAATTAAATAGAATTTTAAAGGTCACACTTGACTTATGTTTTAAGTTACCACTGGCCAACACACGCATACGCTTTTAGTTTTTTGTTAATTGGGATTGTGACTTGTATTATGTTTTAAGTTACAAGGCTTGTTAGTAAGATGATAAAAGAGAATACGAGATTTTTTTGCGTATTTATATTTTTGATAAATCTAATTGTACATAATATGTACATACATAATTCGACATATTTGGCATGTTGCATATTTCCGCAAAATTAAGGGGTTAATCCAATTTTAATTGAATTTGTAATTTACATAATTACCCTTTGCGATCATTAAATAAGGGACCATTTCAAATTTCAATCTTATGTACTCATAATCTTTCACTTATACATAGTATAATTGGGAGAAAACTATTCAAATGAATGCATGCAAATCAATCTCAAAATCTAGATTAATTCTTCGACAACCCAAGCTGCAATAATCGATGATTATCTCGTCCTCTCAAAAAGAATCATCTCCATCTTCCACTTTAATTTCTTCTTCACACACACACATATATGTATACATATGTATCAACAATTGAGCACATCCCAATCCTCTCGCATCTGATATCATCTCATGATTCTCGATTCTTGCAAGAAGAACACTACAAGAAATGCGCTCGAACAACGACGAAAATCATCATCCAAACACATCATATATAATTAGCATGCCAAACACATCATATATAATCTTCCACTTTAATTTCGAAATGAACGTTATGCCAAACACATCATATATAATTAGCGTGCATGTTACATTCATTACCTAAATCTACAGAGAGAGAGAAAGATAATTTACTCTCATGGAACATCTGGTAAAATATTTCATTTCTTTAAATTAAACTAACTAATTCCATTCATTATACACAATATTGATTTATGTCCTATCGAGATTTCCTCATCTTCTTGTTCTTCTTTTTTGAAAAAAAAATAGCGAGATAAATAACAAGAATACATTTCCTAGTCATTTTTTTTGGTGTATGAGCAAAAGAGATTACATCATCATCTTCTTATTCTTTTCGAAAATTTTAGCATAAAAATGATATTATATTTTAGTCTAATTGAGAAGCATGACCATAATATTAGTTACATAGTAAAAAACGAATACATGAAAATGCAAATAATGTAATAAAAGACAAAAGATAAATAAAAAATTGGACTCCAAAAATAGATTGACATGTATCCATAATTATCTGTCAATTTTTAATATTTTAATTTGAATATATTTATTTACTATTCTTATGAATATTAAAATGTGTTATTTTCAAATCTAAGATATTATTCTAGTGTGAGTGTAAGAATATTAACACATAATAATGTACATAAAATATAAATGTATTCAAATCAAAATTAAGAATTATCTGTATATGTATACAAATTTATATAATTTGGTATAATTGATACAGATCTATATTTCCATAGTGGCGATTTTAAAATAAAATAAAATTAATCATTTGTTTCCAAAATTATTTGAGTAGAAAAAGAAAATAAAACATCCCAATTTCATAATATAATTATCGAAAATGGATTAAGGGTAATTTGGGAATGGTCTTAATACTATAATTATCAAGAGTATTATATATGTACATATTACATACATTTAGCACTACCTTATATTTTTGGAGGTTAACGTGGAATTGTTAGTGCTTGTAAAATCATTTCGAATAATACCGAAAAACAATTCTTAAATAATGAAATAGAAAAAGGAAAGAATTCACTGTGAAGCCTCACAGATATTCTAAATTTCCGTTTTACGTAGCAATATAATTCAATTTCTAAACTCGTTTTTCAAACAAAAAAATAAAACAAGACCAACAAGAATGAACCTCTTTATAAATAATCACAATTTTATAAATTCATAAAAATAATTTTACAATTAAAAATAAAAATAAATAACAATTTAATATGAAAAATTAAAACTTAATGTTATATGCTTAAAAACAATTAATGTGTTCACCGAAACAATCAAAATTGGTATTTTAGTTGCAAAAAAAGAAAGAAACAAAACATTATTTTCTATGTTTAGCTTCAATTTTTATATTTATTTTAAGCATGATATAAATTTTTTTGCATGTTTTGTACCTTTAAATATATATTTTTAGTTATTAAATATAAAATTACTATTATACCCTTAGTGTTTTTTAAAAATCCAATGAAGCCTAGTGCCCCGGGTCCGCCACTGTACGTAAGGCAGTCTAGCTCGCATAAATTTTTGGGATGATGTATAGTTGTATAGTACTAGACATGACTTAAATGATTGATATGATATAAGAAAATTAGAGATGAGACTTGGGTATAGTATAATATATTTTGCTTCCAAAAAAATAAAACAATTGAAGAAGTCTATAGTGTATAAGAGTAAAACTCATAAGGCTTGTTTGATAGGTTGGAAATAAAAATTATGTGGAATATAAACTTTTTTTTTAATATTATGGGAAGCCACCGCCACCTCATAGCACAAGACTCAGAAACCCACGTTCGCTGTCAATACCGCAAACCACACAAGACATGTAAACCACACTAAAAATCGGATGTGATAGCTCAAACCCATAGAGGCGTTTGGTGGGGTTCAACACGTGACCTCTACCAGCACAGGAACCCACCTTAACTATTGGGCTAGAAATGCAATTATGAAGAAAATGAATCATATTAGACTTATTTTTCTATGTTTGGTATATAGTATAGATATTACCATGATTCTAGTTTCAGCATCTGGTTCATATTAATCACTGTAAGATACTAAATTTAAGACAGATTCCAATACATTCAGATGCACGACATATTTGTCTTAATATAATTTTAATTAAAAATTGATGAATACGAGTTAATTTAATTTAATTAGAATGAATGCATCGTATCCAGGGGTGTAAACAAATCAAGCCGCTCCTGAGTTATTCAGAGCTCGACTCAAAAAAAGCTTGTTCGAAATTCGTCGTTTTGCAGACGAACCGAACTCGAGCCTCGAACCGAGCTAGATAGGATTTTCAAACCGAGCTCGAACTTAGGGATGTTTGGTTCGTGAGCTCGCGAACATGTTCGATTCGAACTCAAACGAGCCAATTCGCGAACATATTCACAAATATATTCGCAAACATGTGAATAATAAATTATTGTTATATATTTAAATAATTAAAATTAATAATAAATTTATATTTTTATTGATAATTAGTAAAAAAATCAATAATAATATAATCACAGTTCTAATAATAAATTATAAAATTTAATAATTCGAGCTCGAAAACGAACAAAGTCGAACATGAGCAGAGTTCAAGCTCGAGTTCAAATATGTCTCATAAACGAGTAGTTATCGAACCGAATTCGAGTTGCTTGCGATCTAATTTTTTTTACAACGAACCGAACTCGAGCTCAATTTAAAGCTCAAATTCGAACTCGAGTCAATTAAAATTTAAACGAGCAAATGTTGAGCTTGCTAGTGTTTGGCTCGGCTTGATTCGTATAAAGACATATTGTATCTAGAATACAAATCACATTTTGATAAAGGTCGGGGATAATCAAAATTTCCACAAAGTTCATATTTCTCTCGTCAAAAGAAGACTGTGTAATCTAAATAATGTTATGGCATTACTAAAGTTCGTCACTCTTTGCTAGGTATCATGATAAAAATAAATAGGTAGGTTTATGATAAAAATATAAAGTTGATGTTTCTAAAAAAGAAAAGTGAATATTTTTTATGGACGGAGTAAAATTGAATTAAATGAATGTATTTAGTGGAGGGAGGAAGTAACAAATAGTCAAACATTTTTCAAATGGGCTTCTTTTATTATAAATCTTAATTGATTTGACTTATATATGCACTTGATTAGAAAAATTCTAAATATAATGACTTCAAATATCGATAAACTTTTGTAACAAAAAAAAAGGAAAAGCAAAAATGAATATAATTATCCGCAGTTAAAATAAGAAACTGAAGCCACAAACAAATAACGACGTTATGATCACAAGCTTTTTGCAGGCACTCATTCTCAGTCATAAACTCATTAATGATTGTTAGCTCTGAGAGAAAAAACAAAGTGAAGTGATCAAAGCCGTGTGACCGATCTCTGCTTAAATCGCCACTCGCCGATCCAAAGAAGCACCGTTCACCGCTGCTCATTTTGAGCTGCCGCCGTTCCGGTCCGCGCGCATGCCGCAGAGGCCGTCGGAGACGGAAGAAACGCGAGGATCTCGTGAGTTTAGACTTAGATATTGTTTTGTGGCGTAATTTATGGCGACGCTTCGATGTCTCGTGCTTTTGATTTGGAGTAGAAGTACGGTGCACTTTTTTCTTTTTATCTAATTGTTTTCTGTTTTTTGTGTTTTGGTAAGTCGGAGAAGTTGGCGGCGAAGCTGCGGCGCTGAGAGAGTGCTGCTGAGTCTGATCCTGGACGGCAGCGAGTTACGTTTAGAGAGCATGAGGTTTGTAGTTCCTTAATTTGTGTTTTGCAGTTCATTACGGCGAGAGATTGGTTATTTTGAAAATATGCGTGCCATTGTTCTATTGTGGAGGTTAATTATCTGACGTTAAGTGCTTCTGTACCATTAATTACGTCTGTGGAATAAATAATGTGCAGTTTGACTCTCGAGTGGTAATGCTTATCTATTGTTGATAGGAGATGCATTTAGAAAAAATTATATCCTCTATTCCTCTTTCAGGCCTATATGTTCTTAGACAAATACCGATCTCTTCCAGTGTGTATTTTATTTGATTATATATAGAAAGGATATCACGATCATTCTTCTCTTTAATTGTCCTTAATTACTTCCCAATAAATTTGGAACATTACTAGATGTGGGAGTTTTATTTCACATAAGTAGCTTTCTTTTTTGACATACACAATACATATACGTCATTTAATGTAGTACTGTAGACTTGTCTTGCTAAAATGGCTTTTGTAGCTATACCTTGTCTTGGCATTGGTGGGAAGGAGTAAAATGAAATTTCAAGAATATGAATGCATGAAGAATTCAAAAGGCCTTATTATCATATGCTATTCGAAGAAGATAGCAAAAATTGTAAAGATTTCATCACTGCATGGGGTCATTAAATGTGTTTTTAGGGCAGTTATGGGAATCACTAATACATTGGTGTTGTAGGAAAAACTGTGGATTTGGTGTCCATCTTTTGGGACTACGTCTAACTGTCATTTAGATCAGTAGATTCATATCAATTCAATGTTTGTCTCTCTAACTCATGAGGGAAGTTGGGCCATCCAATCTTCTTGTGAATGTTGTGAGTTTACTAAAATCAAATAAGCATAAAGCGAAATGGGGATTTCTGAGCTCCAGTTCTTCATATCCAATTGCACATTTGCACTGATTAAAAAAGACAAAAACAGAAAGATTTATAGCTAATGACTTTTGCTTCTTTCTACCAGAAAGAGAATTGATACACAACCTAGTTGTATTTTCATTATTCTAGAAAATTGTCTTAGAATGTTTGCATGCAACAATTTTGGTTTATATAGCTAATAACATATCAGCACTAATGTAATATTTACATCAATAAGGAATAGCGTGCTATAAGTTTTTCATATAAACTACTGCTGATATATAAGATACGATGGAATGCCTTGTGTCTATCGACTGAAAAATAAAAGACAGACTCCTAAATGGACAGTTGCTCAATTGAACAAAATGATCTTCTCTTTTAATGGGAATTCACTTGAAAATGTTGACCTATTGTTGGGATCACCAAAATATGCAGCTGGATTTTGAGATGGACCCAAAAGTACGTGCTCAAATCTCTTCTAGTGCTGTTGACGAATCAGAGATGAGTTCTAATGCTACTGGATCAGTACAAGTTGACAAAATTGATGAAGGAAATATTTTAATCAAACAAGAAAAGGCTCCTGCTGTTTCTGCCTCGGCATCAGCCTCAACCCATGGTTTGGGGTCAAGCATAGTTCAGGGAGAGGAATCTGTGAGTGGAAGGGAAGATTTGGTGGCTAATATATGTCCCAGAAAAGTTGATAAAGGAAGAATACCATCGGCCCGTATAAAGAATCCTTCAGGGAAGAAGAAAGTGAAGGTACAAGTAATCTCAAAACTAGAATTCAAGCAGTTCAGGCTTGATGTATGAGCGTCTCTTTGCCTTTATTCGGAAGACTGGTACACTTTAATTTGCTTCCACCAACTTTTTAATCCGCTATCATGCTTGTGGACATTCCACATTTACTATTAATATCCTAAGGGGCAATTTACTTTGAGCTGTAGGAGGATAGATAAATATAATACAAGCTAATCTATCATTTACGTTGATGGATTGATTAATTTTGAACTTGTTTGAGCATCTTATCTTTCAAATTTGAGCTCAATCTTATATTTTATCAATGTATCCTATCACTTAAAGTAAATGCCCCTTAAGTTTAGTGGTTGTTGTGAACATTAGTTTAGGATTGATGCTGTGAGCCTGCGATTATAGTAGGCTATGTCGCTTTAGTTTGACTTTTGGAAAGAAGATGAATGGCTTCTCTATTTATGTGCTTAGGTGGATTGGACACCGGAGCTGCACAAACAGTTTGTTCAAGCAGTTGAACAGCTTGGTGTGGACAAGGCCGTGCCTTCAAAGATTCTTGAGCTTATGGGAACTGATTGTCTTACTCGCCATAATATTGCCAGCCATCTTCAAGTATGCGCAAACCTTATGCTTTTTCTCTGATCTCTTCTTTTGTGTTACCTTTCCAGAAAATTCGGATGCGTCAACCCTTAATATCTGTCATAAAATTGGTTTTAGTTTACAAATTTCCTTTTTCCTACGCTAGGTTGGCTGATTTCCTATTGTTATCACCATTTTTCGGGCTAATACTCAATAGTATTTAGTCAAATGTTTCTCTTAATATGCAGAAATATCGATCTCATAGGAAACATTTGCTAGCTCGAGAAGCTGAGGTAGCAACCTGGAGCCGGAAGCGGCAGCTATATAGAACCACAGGGAGCACATGCAAGAGTGATGCAAACTCTTGGGCTGTACCCGACACGGGGTTCCCTCCAGTGACATCAGTGTCTCGTTCTAGACCCTTCCATGTTTGGGGTCATCCATCCCCAAACCAATCGTTGGTTTATATGTGGCCTGGACATCTAGCCTCATCACCTTCTCCTCCTGCTTGGGGTGCCGGACATCCTCCTCCATCATCTCTACCTGGGGACCCTTATTTCTGGAACTATCACCACCAAGATGTAAGTTCATCACTTATATATTGTTCTGTCGCATGATTACTCTTCTTGTTCTAATGGCTCAGTTATATATATGTAGGTTCCCGCACAAGGAATGCCTTGCTATCCCTCACATTTACCTCAACCGGTACTCATTTGTTTAATTTTCAATTGCATCTAATTCGAAAGTATCATTCACATAAATGAAGACATGTTTCCACTTGACCAAACAATGATGCAGACATTTGCCACTCCCCCAGTCCCGAGCCTACCACCTTCCTCTATACACAGAGTGGCACCAAGCATTGGTGTCCCTATCGGCCTGACTGGACAAAAAACAGTTCAACCACTAATGGACTCTCACCTGGTGAGATACTTTTCTCAGCTCTACTCCGATCAGATTCATAGAAAAGTAATTTTAAGACGGTAATACAGAATGTGGCTGGCAATATGCCTAGACTGAATCAGTTTTTGTTTCTTTTTTCAAAAGCTGTTAGTTTTCTCTCTAGCTTTCCAACATCAAGTAATAGCTGGAGGTATCTGATTGAGCCAGTAAACAAATTGTTTCCAAGAGTAACCAAAAAGTTTGACGAACCTAAAGATTACATACAACACCATGTCTACTAAATCATACATTTAAAATTCATATGGAATGATGAATAGCGCAACACTAGGAATAAAAATGTTTCATTGTTTTATTTCCTGTCAAAATCACGATAGAACAATGTGAAAATGTGTTTCTGAAACCTGCTTATATTTCTTATCCTATAAGCATTTGAAAGTCGAAAGGAAATGAAAAAAAGAAGGAAGTTCGAGTAGAATGATGGAGAAGAATAACAATACGGTTATAAAAAGCCTAAGCACAGATTGAACTAAGCAAACAAGGCTTGAAGGTAGAACTAAACTAAAGAAACAAAATCATTAGCTACCTTCATCCAGGATCTTCTTGTGAACAAAGTTTCGATGGAGTAGCCTATTTCTCTTTGATTTCCAAGTTGGTTCTTTGATTGTGGCGTCCTAGCATTCTGGTGAGTGCTGAGACTCAAGCATCTTATGTTCTTATACAAAATCCACCTGTGATTGGGAGGCAATTACATCCATTATTATGTGCATACAGCTAGTACTCCGGTATATTTAAATTAGGTTAGAATGTTGTGACGCCTTGTTATTTCTTCAGTATATGTGCTAAATCTGCATTGTAGCACATGAAAGTATAACTAAGTGTAGTTTGTATCTGCAAATCATGCCGTTCTATTCAATGCAAAACTACATAATTTCTCTCTAATTACTCTTTGCATAAGCATGAAGCATTACCTTATGTTTCTGACTTCATAGTCATACATGCTGTGGCAGTCTACAGAGAGCATAGATGCAGTTATCGCGGACGTCTTATCAAAGCCATGGCTGCCGCTGCCACTTGGACTGAAACCCCCATCCACAGACTGCGTCGTGGTGGAACTGCAACGTCAAGGAATATCGAAGATACCACCAACCCGTAGTTAGCAGCTGCTGCCTGCTTATTGCTGCAGAGTTACAGCCACTATAGCAGAAGTACGATCTCCCCATTTTACTTTGATGGAAATAATATCTATGTGCATAAATTATCCGATAACTCCTCCACCCCTCAGCTCTATGTTCTTTGTCGTTTCCTTTGCCTGATCTAGTTGAATCGAGCTACTCCGGCGAAAGTTCTTATATGAATCGCGTGTGCATAGAGTATGTCGACATGCCATAATCTTTGACACCAGATTCATATGAATTTTCCCTATGAGTGGAGCTATGAAAAGTCGAATGTTGTCAAAATATTTTTAAATAAGGATTCTCTGACTGGCTTTAATCCAACAGTGGTCTCAATTGAGGACCCCTTGCTTCTTTCTTTCTTTTTTTTTCCCTTTTCTTTTCTTTCGCGTGTTATCTGATTTCATGATTTGAGATCCACAATTTTCTCCCATTTTAATTAGATTTTTAGTGTAAAATTCTGCACATGACTATAATATATATAGGGAATAGATCAAATGAGAACTATATCTTTTTTACGAACTCTGCGAACTATGCATAAGACGTGTAAAGATGATGCACATAACGGTATAAAGTTGTGCACAACGAAAACTTTCTAAATTTGTTTTGTTGTGCAACAATTTTAGAATATTTTCGTTATATACAACTTTATAGATTTTGTTCATCAACTTTTTATGTGATTGAATAGTTCTAAAAAAAGATAAGTTCTTATTAGATCCAATCCCTATATATATATATATATATATATATATATATATGTGAGTAGATCAAATGAGAATTACATTTTTTTAGAATTTGAGAATTCTGCACATAAGTTGTTGCACAACAATAATATTTACAGCGAAAATATTCTAAAAATATTATTGTTGTGCACAACTTTAAAATACTTTTGTTGAGCAATAATTTTACACATTATGTGCATAAACTCTATACGTTATATGAGAATTGTGCACAGAACGTATAAAATTGATGCACAACGATAATATTATAAAGTTATTGCACAATGATAACAATTTATATATGTGTTCGTTTTGCAATAATTTTATACATATTTACATAATTTTCAGATTTTTACAAAAAAAAAATATAATTTTCGAGGGATCCAATATTTGAAATATATATACATGCCATTAACAAAACTCCCTTACTTCGGCAGCTTTGTCCAAGGACATTCTCTCTTGTCTAACTTGATTTGCGAAAGCCAATACGCACGGTAAGCATGAAGATGATAAATTAGAGATCTTGCAAAAAATGTAACGAGGAAGTCTTAAATTTAGAATTATTATGAAAAAACATATATGCAGTTCTTTTGGAGGAAAGACATAAATGCAATTCTTAGAAGCACGTGTACGTATTTTCGTATCTGGCGAGAAGCTAAAAAAGCAGAAATAAATATAGAGGTTTCTTGGGCTAATGAATCCTACCAATCAGTCAATGGCTTATGTGAAAGAATTTGGTAGGAACGAATTCATATGCAAGATATTTAAAAAGACAATGTGAATGAAATGTAATCTCATTAATTTAGAGCTTATAAGATGTAATATTTCAAGAGCTTATAAGTTGTCAAAGTGTTTGGATAATTGAACTTATAAGCTAGATAAAGAATCGTGAGTTAAAGAGGGAAAATTGATGAGAAATGAAGTCGATAGTATATATATAGAAAATAACGAACCATAGTAAGATTATTTTGGTAAATTTATTATTATTTATAAGCTTATAAAAAAATAAGTTGGAGTTGAACTACTTATTTTTAGGGGAGTTTATTTTCACATCTTATAAGTTGTTTATGAATTTATTTTACCAAACATTTTATATGAGTTTATTAACATCTTATAAGTTTAAATAACTTATAAATCTTTGATAAGTTTAGCCAAACACCGTGTTAATTTACTATCACATTGGTGTAAGTATGTTCTCTTTAGTTGGGGCAGGGGAGGATTGAACTCCGATTTCTCATCTTTAAATGGGTGAGGAATACCACTAAACTATTTGTTTATACATGGTATTGAGTCTTGACAGTAATTGAACTCATACTTTGAATGAAATGTCCAATGCATGAGCTTGTTTGCTACGTAATATGAGATAATGTGTCATATGTTTTATTAAGATGTCATTTACTGTATAATATTTTAATATCATATTTGATAGGATGTATTAAAATATATATAATATGTAATCCATTGTATGGTAGAATGTATTAAAATTTTATATTATTAATATCTGTTATTATTATTATTATTATTTATGTTACGCATACCACTTGGAGGTGATATACAAAATCGCATAAATCCGTGTAATATTTCGGGTTTTTTTATTTATAAAGGATCGTGTATTTTGTATCAAACAAGATATAAGTATATCATATCACATAAGTATATTGTACAATTTAATCATTGGTGCCAAACGAGCATCATATTTTAAATTATAATTAAACATTATGTGTTTTTGCTTCATGAACACTACTACACTAGTCCAACTGAATAATGAGGTTGTATATATTTGTAAGGTTATTTGTTAATACTAAATATAGCCTTTTTTTAACTATTACTGTATTTTATAACCCTGCATAGGTTATCATGAGCTTCTGTTTTTTTTTTGAACTTCCTTAATTTATATCTTTTATATTTTCTACCGTCGAACTTTTTAAAAGTTTGTTTAGTTATTTAATTGAGTTTTTGTGTATGTTAGGGTTTTTTTTTTTTTTTTAAAATATAAGCTTTATAAAATACGAAGCCTAATTTTTGTTTTAAGTTTTACAGATAAAATACCTTTTCATAAATTTATTGTCATTTTGTGCAATCTTGGTATTGTGAATGCATTAATTTTTGTTTTAAGTTTTAAAGATAAAATATATTTTTAACAAATTTATTGTCATTTTGTGCAATCTTGTTAGTATTGGGAATACATACGTTCATATAAATTAATCTATGGTTGACAAAAGATTACCATTAAGATTTATCTCATAAATTTTTTATGTGCTTGCAGATATGTACAGATCGATGGAGTTAATAATTACCATTAAGATTTATATCACTCTTTATGGTCACTGATTTACCATAAATCAAATAAATTAGAAAACAAATTTAGAGGGTGTTTGGTGAGCTTATAAGCTCTTTAAAACAGCTTATAAGTTGTTTATGAGCTTATAAGCTGTTGCAAAATGTTTGGCAAAATAAGCTCATAAACAACTTATAAACTGTGAAATAAGCTCCCCTAAAAATAAGTTGGTCAACCCTAACTTATTTTTTCATAAACTTATAAGCAACCATGAATTTAACAAAATAATCTTATTATAGTTCGTTATTTGCTACACATATACTATCAACTTCACATCTCGTCAATTTTATCTCTCTAAATATGATTTTCTCTCTCTAATTCACGATTCTTTCTCTAGTTTATAAGATCAATTATCCAAAACTTTAAAACTTATAAAGACTGGAGATTACCTCTTATAAGTTTTCGAAACATCTTATAAGCTCTCTAAAATAAGCTTAGCCAAACACCCACTTAGTATTTCCTTAAAAGAAGAAAAACTAAAAGAATTAAAGAAATTAAGAGCAAATTATTAGTGCTATATTTAAAATTAATGAAACATATTGTCTCAATTAAAAATAAATTTATTTCAAATTGAAATATGGGCCGTAAGAAGAAGCCCAATTTTGCGTGTCTTGGCGAAAAGGAAACCTCGACTCTGTATTAATATGTTCGCAGCTTCATTCGATTCATTTCCTTTATCTAGGGCTCAAGATTATTGCATCGATCCAGAAATTGTGTTTTCCCGTCAATTTCTGCGGGGTTTCGCGTGCTCGATTCGGTACCCTCTTCGTTTGATTCAAGTGTTTTTGTTCGACCGCAGCTCAGTTGTAGGGTTTTAGCATCTAGCATTACACATGGCACCTGCGGAACCCAACAGCGGCGGCAGCGCCAGTGGCGGAGCCACCAAGGACCAGCCGCCGGTCAAGGCGCCGGCGAAGGACCCCAAGAAGAAGGATGAGAAGAAGGACGAAGATCTCGTAAGTTTGTAAAAATGATTGTGTCACTTAAAATGAGCTTGGAGGTGCAATTTCAGTATTGGAGGTGAAATTTGGGTTTTTTTGATCGACATTTGAAGCTTAAGTAATGGATTCGTTCCCTCCTTTTATTTTGTGTTATAGTCGGAGGAGGACTTGGCATTGAAGCAACAATTGGAGTTGTACGTTGAGAGAGCACAAGATACAGATCCTGGATTGCAGAAAGTTGCGCTAGAGAGCATGCGGTGAGTGGTCTTAGTATATTTATTCAGAATTGAAATTAGCTTGATGGTTTTGTAAAATTTTAGCTGTGATTCAGTGGAGTCTTATGGTAGAAAAGAAGATGATGTAGAAAACAATGAACTTTTTGAAGGGACAATGTATGTTGAAAAGAGAATTAAGGCAACCCGATTCTTATGTAATTGCATATTGAGATGCAGTTTTGAGGTAAGTGATTATTGCATTTGCTAGATTGAAAAAATTCTCATGCTTGAACAGAGAACAGAGTTATGGATAGAAAACTGCTTATTGTTTGTATGCTAACCTGCCTGACGCTGGTAGCTGCTTTGGACTTAAAATCCTTCTCGAATTGCCTTGCAAGAGATGCTCTTATACATGAAAATGCACACTCACTCTTTTGTACTTAACAGTTTCATTCTTGCCTAATTGAATTGGAATTCTCTCTATAGAGTTATATTATGATCAACCTCTACATTTATTCTGAAAAATCAAGATGCATGAACCGACACAATTCACATATTTTGAAGCCCTGTAAAGGCAACAATGCCAAATATGTGTTGATGAATTTAGCTGCATACATAAGCTGATGCTGTTAACACGTTTTTCATCAAATCCCTGTGCTGTTTGATTTTTAGAATATCAATCCTTTATTTGGTAGCTTTGGCAAATGAGTGAGATTTTCAACTCGCCTTTCTTCTATTGACCATGCAAACCTTAAAGTGTGCGAAAGTCACTTTAGTATCAGCCCCTAGTTCACACTCTTTCCATTATTTTGTAACAGTGGCAGTACAATGAACTCAGTTTTTCTTCAATAAAGAACAATCTGTTTGTAGATTGCTTGTAGTTAATTATGTTAATTTTCTTATCTAGGCAAGAAATTCGTACTGCAACCAGTTCTATGACTTCAGTGCCCAAGCCACTGAAGTTCTTACGTCCTCATTATGGAACTCTACGGGCGCACTATGAGAAAATGTCAGATTCAGATTTGAAGGTGATAATTATTGTTTTTGCTATTTTATTTTCTTATTTTTGATTTGTACTCACCTCGTCTCCAAGTTATTTCTCTTCTGACTTTGTTTGCCCGTTCAGAAACTGCTTGCAGATATACTCTCTGTTTTGGCCTTGACAATGTCCCCTGAAGGAGAAAGGGTATGTTCTGTATCTTATTTGCTGCAATATCAAATAGTTTGATGGTTCTTTTTCCAGCATCTTAGTACTTGCCTTTGATGGTGTTCATTGTGACTCTCGCAAGCTTCTGAAACCTCTGAAAGGATTCGCTAAAAGACTTATTCAATCTATCTGCTGTTATGACTGCTTTTTTATGTGTTCATCTCTTATCAAACTCCTTTGTTCAGCTAATTTTGGTTGCTGTTTGCCTTAAAACCCATATGGTGAGGTTCTTATGAAACAACTGAGCAGTGTAGTTACTTTTAATTACATTTGGGAGCCAGAAGCATGCATTTTAAGATAGTGAAGAATCTGTATCGCTTCCTTTCGATACAGAAGCTGCAAAAGAAATTCATCCTAGGATTTAAGTTAGTTTAGGCGCTAGATTTTTTCATGTTGGATGCCCTTTAAGAATCTCAAATTGATTTTGGTCAATTATACCCATGAGTGTCACCATTTTTGAAAATGAATTATTTGTTGTTGAAGAGGTCATTACCTCATTCTTTGAGAAGATGGCAAAATATTTAATTTTTGTGTATGTTGGTGTAGAGTTTTATAAATTTTAACCAAAGGAATTAGAAATTTAAGAATTATTTTGAGTTCCCATTGAAAGAAGAGCCAAAAGCAACTGGTGACAATTTATGAATTTTGAGTTTTAGATTACTTTCAAATTGTAGGATGGTTGGAATATTGTTTAACTAAGCTTGTGTCGAGTTCTTGCAAGCACATGAAAAAACCTTGTGAAATGCTTTACTTTCTAAAATAATATACCCTTAGAGGTAGCCTGAAAATGTTTTATCACATATGATAGCTGGCTGATTGAAATGTTCCTCTTCATTGCATTTTTCAGTACATGTGATGTGTAACCATCATTCCAAATTCCATTGATTTCAGGAGAGCTTGAAATACAGATTACTTGGTTCTGATGGTGATATTGGTTCTTGGGGACATGAGTATGTCAGGTGAGGATTTGCAACCCTTCTTTTAATTGTGTAAGCTAGAGATGATTCTCCTGCACGATATTAGCAATTTCAACTTGTGCATCTCACGCAATTATTTTATTCTCCTTCTAAATGCTCATTTGTACTGCCGGTAAAGATGTCTTTTGAGTTCATGTTCATCTTCAATTGTAGTTTAGAAGTTCATTGGATTCATTTGGCACATTTCTCGATCACTTATTTTCGATATCTTAATAGAAGGATCATAACCCTTAACTTCTTTCACATAATATGTATTGCATTCCAACTGTAACCCATGAGAGGAATATTTACATTTACAGATGATTATATGAGTGCGTGTCTATTGATTATAAATTCATTTTGTCTAGAAGCATTTTACTGTTATTGAATATGATCCTGAAAATTGTGTATGAGATTTATCTGAAGTTACGAATGTGTTGCAGGAACTTGGCTGGGGAAATTTCTCTAGAGTTTTCAAAACGGCAGGTTAGAAATTCTACACATGATTTGAGGAAAATGCTCATTGCTTGCAAAATTTTGTGTTTTTTCCCTTGCATCTCAATATTAGATACACAAATGAATTCGAAATTGGTTACCAACTTTCTTTTAGTACTGACTTAGATGCATTATATTAGTTGTTGGTATAAAGAAATATAAGAAACTATAATTAGTTGGTGGAGACAAGAATAATACTCCAAAAATTTGCTCCTTTTCCATTTATGGAAACTACCCTACAAAATACTCCCTACTTAACCCTCAACAATACCATTTATTTACACCTTCATGGCCCACCACTATCTCTACTTATTACCCTCAACAACATCACTTATTTACACATATTACCACTCAGTAGTTAGTGGGTTAATATGTTGATATGTTAATATTTAATAGATATAATATGATAATATTACTTTCCCATATATAGTAATTGAATTTGAGTGGAAACATTTGCTATTACGGTATATGGAGCCTTTTGTTATGGTATATAGACTAGATCCACATATATTTATACATTCTGATTGAATATATCAATTTGGATTGCTATACATGGTCTATACCTTCTTAATTTCCTGTGTGGTGTTTACAGAATGAAGACGCTCCAATAGATGATCTAATGGACCTGGTGGTGGAAATTGTTGCTTTCCATATGAAGGTAGAGTCCTTAATTATTTTCTTGTTTAAGCATTTAGTTTTTACTCTTCATGAAAATATTATTGCATAGCATGGTAAGTTTGTACTTAGGTTGGAGGAAATTCAACAATCTAGAAGACATCATGGACATGAGCATTTATTGCACGATGCCTTCATATATGTTTCTCACATTTGCGACATGAATCTAAGCATGAAATTTCATGTATTTGCAGCATAATGCTGAGCCTGAGGCAGTTGATCTTCTTATGGAGGTATTGTAGCCATTTTTTATAATTGGATCTTTGATGCTACTTCTGAACAACCTTATATATGAAGATAAGTTTGGCCTATTTACTATCAGGTTGAAGACCTTGATCTGCTTCTGGATCATGTTGATAGTGCAAACTATAAACGGACATGCCTGTATCTTACTAGTTCAGCAAAGTAAGCGGGTTCTGATGCCTTTAGCTTCGCTTTTGGTTCCTTATGTTACTTCCGAGTGTTTTTACTTTGTCAATGCCATCAAGGTTACAAAGAAATTGTCTTGTTTCTCCTGATAGATTCGTTCATGTGAATAAATTTTCTTATCTATGAGCATCACTGTTTGACAGAGCTATCTGAAAAAAGTGCATCAATGCATGTGAAGTGGCTTTTTCAATGGATAAGTTGTTTGTTGAGTGTTTTCTGAGTGGAGTTGGCAGATATAATATTGGTAGCAAGTGTTTATTCTACCCTCATTCTACTATCCATTTTGATGGAGTTATTTTATAAGTCGCACTTATCCATTAATACAGCCTATAGTTTAGAATAAGTATGATATATGGGTGCATTACATTTCAAAGTTTGGTAATTGAATTGTGATAATGAATTAAATTTCTGTCCACAACTATGCTGCTTTTTATTTAAAAAGATTTAATTTAGGTGACCTTGTACGTCAGTATAGCAGATAATTGTTAGGGATGTCCATGGACCATGCTTGTTCTGTCTCTTCCTTTTGACAGATGGTTACTCTTCTAAGGTGATGTTAGCTCATTGTAATAATGCATATGATTGCAGATACCTTCCTGGACCAGATGACATGTTAGTTTTGGATATTGCACATTCTATCTATATGAAATTTAAAGAGTATCCAAGAGCACTGCAGATCGCACTGTATCTTGATAACTTGCAGGTTTGTACTTATGTGATTATGAGATGCTTAATTGTCTGGTAGGAAATTAAAAACTATTGGGATCAAGTTTTATAACTTTATCTTGGTTATGAAATGAAGATCCCAATATGATGTACTTGAGACAATTAGTGGACAACTTTATCAGAGCTCTGCTTTAGCCTTTAGTTATGGTGACTGGACATGCCTTTGCAGTATGTAAAAGAACTTTTCGAGCGTTGTGATGATCCTCTCAAAAGGCAGCAGTTTTGCTTCATCCTGGCTCGCCATGTAAGTAATCTTGAATTTGCTCTTTCAATTATGTTGCCATCAGAACTTCACTTTTCTCTTTCCCCATTTAGGTATCTTTTCTTGTATGCTGTTGTGTTGCTGGTTCTGTTAAATGGGTCCATGGATTGAGTCCATTTCATGTTTCACAGATTTGGAGAAGTAGAGTCCAATCAGACTGTATTTAAGACCATATGCCAAAGTGCACATCTTTTGTCATAAAAGTTCTAACTTCTAAGCGTTTTGTTTAACTTTCTTGTCATGGATCTCATCACTTAAATAGAATTTGATCGTGCTCTTCATCATGCTATGGTTTAGTTTTGTTATGAAAGTTAGTGGTTCGTTTTCTCATGTGCTGCAAGTATACTTTGTTTTGACATTATAAAGGCCAAGCTAAAGTTTGGTTTTGAGGATGAAAAGTCTAATTGATATTTGATTATTTGATAATATTTTGGTCCTACTTGCTTGTTTTTATTGTACTGCCAATACATATCGTTAATATAGTATGGCTTTCTCAGATTTACACTCACTGCCATGAACTTATAGCTCAACGCCTGAACATGTAATCTTTGTTGGTATCATAAGTGACTGAGCCACTGTTTGCAACACCTAAACTGTTTTGCATTTACACCTGAATTTCCTCCGATTAGGTTACAATATGCTAATGGTACTGTCATGTGCAGGGTGTTTCTTTTTTTGAACTTGATGAAAGCATTATTTTAGAAGATGAAGAGAGGGAGGCTTTGCAAGATCTCATCAACAATACTAAGTTGAATGAAGGCTATCTAACACTTGCTCGTGATATTGAAGTCATGGAGCCCAAATCCCCTGAGGATATATACAAGGTAGGCTCTCTTAAGTATCAATTCTGATTGCTCTGATTGTTGTGTTGTGCACCATGCATTTATCCTTTGTCCATGTTGATAAACATCCAATTTTAATTTTAGCATGCTGGTGTTATTATTTTGTATATTTTCCATATAGATCCTTCATGGTGAGCTTAATGCTTAAAATAAATTGTTCAGATCTAATCTATTTCTGTTGGCTCGGCAGGCACATCTAATTGAAGGCCGTGGTAGCGGTGGAGGAACTGTTGATTCTGCCAGGCAGAATTTGGCAGCAACATTCGTGAACGCATTTGTAAATGCTGGTTTTGGTCAGGTTCGTATAAGATCGCATGTGTTAATCGCTAGTGGAGCATCTTCATATGTTTCTTTTATGTTGAGAGTGGTGTTCCTTTTTTCTGTGAAGGATAAGTTGATGACAGTTCCATCTGAAGCATCTAGTGGTGGTTCTTCGTCAAGCTGGCTCTTCAAAAATAAGGAACACGGGAAGGCCAGTGCTGCAGCAAGTCTGGTACGCCCCTGCACTATGTGTTGCACTTGCTTTTTGATATTTTCTCAAATGGTTGGCTAATCATTCTGTTTGAACTATTCTAGGGAATGATTTTGCTTTGGGATGTTGATTCTGGACTTGCACAACTGGACAAGTATTTCCACAGTACTGACACTCATGTCATATCAGGCGCATTACTAGGAGTCGGGATTGTAAACTGTAATGTCCAGAATGAGTGTGATCCTGTAAGATTAAAAAAAAATGCACTAATGCAAAATCTTCATGAAACACAATTGAGAAAATACATATATATTGAGGCTTCATTTAAAACTTCCATGCAACTACAATGTGCACTTTGACTTTTTCCTGAGCTCTAAAGAGTTGATTGCTTTCTCAGGCATTGGCTCTATTGGCAGAGTATGTGGACAAAGAAGATGCTTCGATTAAAATAGGTGCAATAATGGGTCTAGGTCTTGCATATGCAGGTTCTCAAAATGAGCAAGTGGGTCTTCCTTCTGTCAATTTCAACCAATGTGGTCGACTAGAGTTTTATAGCCTTCATTATCTGGGCTTTACTTATGTTTTGTAATGTTACAGGTACGTAGTGTATTGATGCCCCTCCTACTAGATGGAAGATCATCTGTTGATGTGATTGCATTTGCTGCTATTGCTTTGGGCCTTGTATATGTGGGTTCTTGTAATGAAGATGTTGCCCAGAACATTGTACTTGCATTGATGGAACGAAGTGAGTCCGAGTTGGGGGATCCCTTAGCTCGTTTCTTGCCTTTGGGTCTCGGTCTGCTTTTCTTAGGGAAGCAGGTAACTGTTCTATCCATCCATGCTTTAAAATTAGCCATCCTTTACCTCTTATGTTTCAAATTAGTAAGCTCTATTAGCATTAGGTGCTGTCTGTAGAAAACCAGAAAGCATTTTGTTCTGTCTTCTTGAATTCCTCCTTTTGTAGGTACTAATATCTTGTCTCTGTCCCTGACAGGAAGCTGTTGAAGCCACATCTGAGGTTTCAAAGACATTTAATGAAAAGATTAGGAAACATTGCGACATGACCCTGCTATCTTGTGCATATGCAGGAACTGGAAATGTTCTAAAGGTTACAAATTCATGAAGTTGGACTGAGAGTAAACTTTGCTCCAATGTCTATTATTTTACCAAATTGCCTTTCCCTGTCACAGGTGCAACACTTCCTTGGTCAGTGCGCACAACATCTTGAGAAGGGCGAATCCTACCAGGGACCAGCTGTTCTCGGAATCGCTATGGTAGCAATGGCAGAAGAACTTGGGCTTGAGATGGCCATTCGTTCACTGGAGCATCTTTTGCAGTATGGAGAGCAGAATATTAGAAGGGCTGTCCCATTGGCTCTTGGTCTCCTTTGTATATCCAATCCTAAGGTAATCTGCCCTTGGTATCACAAGGTGTGAAAACTCGAGGATTGAGTTTTATGCTCTTATTAGAACTGGTTGTACTGCTTCTTTCAACTCTAGAAATCAACATGTTTGATAATGTTGCTTAACCACTTCTATATGATAGATCAATAGTTACAGTACTGAAAGCAAAAGATGTGTATGTTGTGATATGACATCAATAGTCAATTTTGATAGTGCCTTCTATATTTTTCTTTGAATGCAAGAATTAGCATGTTATGCAGTCTAGACATGTAGGCTACTCATTATTGATAAATTCCTTTCAACGAAGCATTTCTGTAATGAATCTTATGGTTGTATTGGGAAATCATCTAGAAGGATCAGTCTTCCTAGACTTTAGTGCTTGGAATGTTATCTACTTGTTTGATTGTTTTGGTGGTTGTTTGGACAGGTCAATGTCATGGACACATTAAGCAGGCTTAGTCACGATACTGACTCAGAAGTTGCAATGGTAATATTAATCAGGCTGTTCATTATTCCTTGCAAATTCTTATTCTTTTAATTATTGTGGACACTGAGTCTTTTATTTCTTAATATGCATACCTTCTGGATGTTACAGGCTGCCATGATTTCATTGGGTTTGATTGGCGCTGGAACCAACAACGCGAGAATAGCTGGAATGCTTCGCAATCTCTCAAGCTATTATTATAAAGATGCTAGCCTTCTTTTCTGTGTATGGGCTCAATCAGATTGTTTGAGCAAGGATCCATTTTTACACATATCCAAATGCAAGTATATTTATTATAGAATCTACGACGCAGGTGCGCATTGCTCAAGGTCTTGTTCATCTTGGCAAAGGGTTGTTGACTCTTTCTCCGTTTCATTCAGAACGTTTCCTCTTGTCACCGTAAGTTATTTAGTGAAAATCCACGCATTGCCAGTTTTGATTTTGCTCATTCCCTAGAGCCTGAATTAGGCCAAGTTTATGTTGTGGGAAAAGAAAACGATCCATATTTGGGCAAATACTTGATTGGATTTGGGGAATTTGTTCCTCCAGTTCTTTCATTTATCGTGAAGATATGCATTTTGTTTTTGTACTATATCAGAAGATAATCTTGGCACCCTTTTATGCCGTCTTCCAGGACTGCACTCGCAGGACTTGTGGTTATGCTGCATGCATGTCTTGATATGAGGGCTATCATCTTGGGGAAATATCATTACGTTCTATACTTCCTTGTTCTGGCCATGCAGGTATGGCTAAAAATGTTGGTTTTGAAGTAATAATGGCTTCGTATTGTGTGATTCTGTTCTTTTTTCTTGTTCACCTTTTCTGCATTACTATAACATTCTTCTAAACAACACGTCTATCTCACCTACAGCCAAGAATGCTGCTGACGGTGGATGAGAACCTGAAACCTCTTTCTGTACCCGTCCGTGTTGGCCAAGCTGTTGATGTCGTCGGTCAAGCAGGTCGTCCCAAGACCATAACAGGTTTCCAGACCCACTCAACTCCAGTTCTTCTGGCCGCTGGTGACAGAGCGGAGCTCGCAACTGAGAAGTAAGATCTCATATATGTTTCATGGTTCTGTTTTCTTCCTTGACGCAAACTGCACGCTCATATGAGATGGCTTTGCAGGTATATTCCCATTTCGCCCATTCTCGAGGGATTCGTCATCTTAAAAGAGAACCCAGACTATAAGGAAGAGAGTTGATGCTGATTAGGCTTGCTTAACATAAATGGGGGGTATTGGTTCTGCATCGCGTATTAACGGTTAATACGGTTCAGCGTCTCGCGGGTGTATAGCCGCTCGTCTGTGAGAGGTATGGATGACGAAAAGGGCAAAGGGGCGCATTTTGGTGCTATTTTTAGTTTCATCCATTTAATGCTGGACGGTAATATGCTTAGAACAGCATTTTGGTTATATACATACACTGTTACTTGTTTCGGCTATGCGTCTGTCAACCTTGCCTCGAAGTACGGTGCTGTTGTAAATTTCTCCGACAAAGAGATCGCTACTTGTTTACGTACATGCTTTTTTTTATAACTGAGTAGTTTTCGAGTTCCCTTATTCAAACTGGAGAGATTGCTGTATTGTTTTTAGTTTACATTTTACTCCATTAAATTCAAGATTTAACCTTTTAAATCGTGTAGTGAGAATGCATCAGACATAAGATAAACTAAAATATCGTGGCAGATGTATTTTAGATGAAAGTAACATTAAACATGATTTTAAATTTATGTAGGTGTGCATGTCTCTGAATATTGTCAAATTATAACCAGGTGATGTCGTCTATTAAATGTTGCAAAAGTCTAAGCTTAAATTAATCTTGTTATATTATATTTCCTCATGAAAAGCTCGGTTCGACTCAAAAAAAAGAAGCTGAACTTGATTTGTTATCTATTGTATTGATAAATATACATAGTACATGATGAGGGTTTTTGGTCATTTTTTTAATAAATTTTGAAATGTATTAATTAATTCATTTGTTTAAATTTGTAATCTATATATTAACCCCATCGTTATTTAGGAATGAATATGTTCAAAACCTTAATTTTTGAAATTATGATATATACAATATTTGTTTTCAAAATTATCTATAATTAATACAAAAAATAAGGAACCAAAGTTCGAACTTGGGACATCCTTTTCAAAATCTCAATCATTTGCCACTTCATCCAACAAGACAACTACATTAATTTATTGAAAACAATTCATTTTATCCATTTAAGGATTTAGTAGTTGTTGTTGTTTTTTCAGACTTTTAAGGATTTAGGGTTTTAAAGGTTAAGTGTCTAAGGGTTTGAGGGTTTGGGTTTATGAGTTTAGGGGTTTAAGGATTTATGATTTTTCATATATGATGCATTTGCATGATTCATGGTGGTTTTTATCAAATTTTCACTCTAATTTCAAATTTTCTAATTCCTTCAAATATTTTAAATAAATTAATAATTATTAATTTAAACTAGTGGTCAAAACCGTTCAAATTGATCTTAGATAAAATAATCAAACAATGTGATCAATGTGTGGTACATTTCGCATAATTATGTAATTTTATAGTAGAATATACTTTTATGAGATAATCTAAAATGTGGTCAATACATGACACTATCTCACAATTATAGTTGTTTCTTTTAATTTTTATTTTTAGCACCAATTTCACTAATATCTTATAATTATACTACAATATACTTTTATGAAATAATCGAATAATGTGGTCAACGTGTGATACTATTCTCACAATTATAGTTGTTTCTAATCAATTTCTAACTTTTAGCATTAATTTCACAAATATCTTATAATTTTTATACTCTACAAGACTATTATCAAATAAACGAACAATATTGTCATTTGTCACACTAGTCACATTATTATAGTGATACATTACACAATTCTAAGTATTAATTTAGATTAACTGACAATAATTTAGAATTTTATAGTTGAGTATCGTGCGTTGGGTGCCCGATGCCGGCAATCATTGTACGCCCCTTGCTAGGTGCACGGTGTCACGCATCCCTTGTCGGGTGTCGTGCACCTGACGCATATTATTTACAATATCTTAAAATTAATTAATTTTATTTTAATAATACATCTAATTTAATATTTTTAAAATTAAATTAGTTTTACTAAATTGAAAGATAAACATCACTCAAGCAATAACATTTGGATTACAAAATAAAATTTAGTTTTTAAATCAATCTCACACTTTAAATGATCATGATTTTATATTTTAAACTTGTTTTACAAATCGTATATCAAATTAAAATCTTATCACAATCTTTAATATAAGATGCATTTGTATATTTTATTATAAATCATATGTCCAATTATTAAAAAAAATATAAAAAGAGAAGAAATAAATAATAAAATAAATAAAACAAGATTAGTAATGAAAAATAATGTTTTTTCACTATTTTTCCGTTGGAATTATTATCAAGAAGTAAATAATTAGCGCCCCTCCAATACGTGAAATCCGTATTCAATCCTATAAATTAAGGAATGAAATATATGAATTAGAAAATGCTGAAAATGAAAATAAAAAAAGAGAATCAAAATTAGTGAACGTGAAATCCATGATTTATCATGTTCAATTCTTGAAATTATGTTCAATGATTGAAATCCATGATTGAAAATATGTTCAATCCTAAAAAATGAGACAAAAAATGCTGAAAAAATGAAATATGTGGAAATCTTTATCTTCAATCTTTGAAATTAGACACATTTATTTTCAATTAGTAGTGCCTATTATTAAGGAATGAAATCCATGATTAATTTTACCTACTAATTTGTAGGAGGGACACATTAGTCATATGATTAAAATATTAATGACCGAACCGGTTTAAAAACTCAATCCGATCCGGTTTATATTTTAAGGGTACAACTATATAAATACATAATATATAAAAAATCACTATCCTTTTAACATTTTGGTTTTGACATTTTAGTTTACCACTGGCTTTGAAGTCCCAAAATCCGACAAAATTCGGTTGGGGTTTGTTGAAAACTGAATATTAATTCGGTCGAATTCGTTTTATTAAAATTTTCTGTTTCAATTTGGCTAAAACTGATACAACAAAATTGATCAATTTCACACTACTCGAGTGTTTGAAGTAAGGTTGAAAAGGGTCGAAGTTCACATTTTTTGGACAATTAACTCAAAAATAAACTTAACGAGAAGGCAAAAACACTAAATAACAGAATGGTAAACTTAAGTACACTATCATTTGAAGTAAATGGAAGAGTTGCTGATTTTTATTTTATTTTTTGTCATAAACGTTCCTGAGGTGTCAATTATTTTTTATTAGGGATTAATATATCATAATTGAAAATTAATAAATTTGGACTATTAAACCTTAAATAATTTTATAATTAACTATTATTTAATAATAAATTAATCATTAAATACTAATTGATTAATAAACACCTTTATATGTGTCTGTATATAAATATATATTTAATTAAATAGTAAATAGCTCTCTCTCTCTCTCTCTCTCCCTCCACCTTGGGGGTTTTAGTTTGTCTAGGGTTTTTGAGCTCCCACCTCCCACACGCAAATCAGACACGCAATTCACACAATGAAGGTGAAAGTAATTTCTCGCTCTACCGATGAGTTCACTCGAGAACGAAGTCAGGACCTTCAGGTTTTCTCCTTCTCACTGCTGTAGCACTTGTGCTGAAGCCAATTTTCCGATTATTCATAGAGGTAAATTGAAAAATATTGGATTTTTCGCAGAGGGTGTTCCGCAACTTCGACCCTTCCCTCCGTACCCAAGAGAAATCTGTCGAGTATGTCCGTGCTCTTAATGCAGCAAAATTGGATAAGGTGGCTCTCTCACCCGATATTTGGATGTTACAATCTAGTATATCTATTATGTTTTTAATGTTTTCAGCTAATCATTGGAGATTAAATGAGCAATTGGCCTAAACTGTGCCCTCGTTTGTTACGTAAGATATTTGCGCGGCCTTTCCTTGGGGCCATGGATGGGCACATTGATGCGGTCTCGGCAATGGCTAAGAACCCAGCTAATTTAAAGGGACTTTTTTCGGGTTCCATGGATGGAGGTGTGCTCTTGTTTTGAACTTTCTTTGTAATGTGATATGGTATAATTGACTGTAATGAAATGAAGCAAGTTTTAGAAGAAGATATTTCTTAATTGTGTTGAAAGAAATTGCTTGATTTGTTCTTGGAAGATGGCAAATGGTGTTTGAGAACATGTCGTTGACTCCTCCTATTTTTTTTTTTATTCTTATTATTATTATTATTATTATTATTATTATTTTATCTTTTTTGAAAAGTGGTGAATTTTCGTTTTATTGAAAACTAAACACTCCTGCTACTTTGTTTCCATCTGCAGATATTCGTCTTTGGGATTTGGCTACTAGGTAATACCAACAGCCTCTGTCTTGTTTAATGTGTGGTGTTATTGGCTAATCTTAGGATAACTTTCCATACATGCCCTCATAGCGTGTAGATACACCATTCTCAAATATAAACATTTGGTCAAGTGCATTTGTAGGATACTCAAGAGAAACATTTACATATTAGTTATAGATGGTTTGCACGATTAGTTGTTTATGCCCGGAAAATGTATATTTGATGTGCCATCAGACGGACAGTATGCCAGTTTCCTGGTCACCAAGGTGCAATACGGGGTCTGACGGCATCAACGGATGGTCGTGTTCTTGTGTCATGTGGGACTGATTCTACGTAAGGCTTTATATTTGAATGTCTAGAGCTTTTCAAGTGTTTCACACAACACTTGTTTGGATTAGTTGGGAATTTTTATACAATGTGGGATCGGTCCTTCACTTTTCAGTGTCAGGCTCTGGAATGTTCCTCTTCATTCTCTCATCCAGTCTGATGACTCATCAGATAACGAAGCCAAGGTTAATATTTTTTCTCTTTTTATTATCTCAGTTTAATTACCCAGATGATCTTCTATTTATCTAAACATATATATTTTGGATTTGGTTTTCTGGCAGCCACTAGCAACCTATGTATGGAAAAGTGCCTTCTGGTAAATTTTATTTGGTTTTACATGGAACAAAATATATTATGTTTGACTAGACCACTATACATAACATAATCTGGCCGTTCTTTGTAAATCTCGATCTTAAGCACTTTTTGTTGTCTCCCTCTTGTATTTTTCTCTTTCAGGGGTGTCGATCACCAAGAGAATGGGGACCTTTTTGCAACAGCTGGAGCTCAAGTAGATATATGGAACCACAACAGGTTTTTTGAATGCCTTTCAAAATACTTTTTAGTAATTTGAAAATGCATTAGGTTCTAACATTTTATCTTTCTTTTACAATCAGGTCTCAGCCTGTTAACAGTTTTGAATGGGGCAAAGACACAGTTATATCTGTGCGTTTTAATCCAGGAGAACCAAATGTATTAGCAACATCAGGCAGGTCTGCATTTTTCAGGACTGCACTGTTTATTTAGACCTCTGTAATGTGCTCTCTAACTAACTTCCCTGTGGTGTAGAAGTAGCTATTTACAGATGAAAATCGTTGTATCTATTGTTACTGATAATGTTCACACAGGCTGAATTTTCACAAGATTGTCGTATACTTTTAGGTTGCTATATTAATGATGTTTCATCTTTGCAATTGCAGTGACCGAAGCATTACTATATATGATTTACGGTTATCATCTCCTGCAAGAAAGATTATTATGATGGTTAGTGAATCTGTTTTTATTTTGTCAATATCAGCGTTGTAAAAAATGTTCGAGGGATGCCTCAAGGTGAGACGGTCGGAAATAGCCTCAGGGCGCACTCTGTGGTTTTTGCGGCTTAAGCCTTGCCGGACTTAAGTGCACGCCCAGGGTGCTGAGGCACTTGAGCCTTGAGGTGGTGCTAGGTGACACTGAGGCACAAGTCCAAATTTTGGACTATTAGGTTTTCTGGCTCTGTTTTTGGGCCCAAACATAATGCAAAAAAGCCCAATCATTTTAAACTTCAAATTAAAAGCCCATTCAGATTTATTTTATAAATTATAATAAATAAACCTAAATATTATTAAACCAAGAGATTAAAGAAAGGAATGAAGAAAAGTAGCAACGCATTCTCCTCCTCGCTCATCTTCCTCTCTCCTTGCACTAGCGCCTGACCACCTCACTAATTTATGAACACTTTATGTATTTAATTTAATGTTTTTAACACTTCTAAACTATTAATTTAATGTCAATTCAGGCAAATGAATTAGTCCAAGGCTTATGCCTCAACCACCTCGTGCAAGTGAATTAGTCCAAGATCCATTTATTCATGTCTTTAGTCCAAGGCTTATGCCTCAACCGCCTTGAGGCTTACGCCTCGCCTCGCCAAGGAAAATCTCCTCAGTTACGCCTTAGGTTTTTTACAACATTGGTCAATATGTGAATAAACCTTTGTTTTATTGCATGACATGTTACATCCAATATTTAGAACTTGTTTACACTAAATATATTTGGCCATTTATATAATTAGCTCATTGGTTATCACATTAGGGAGATCCTGGACTGCTGAAATATTATGGTTATGAAGTTACACTAAAATTAATAATTAATAATTTCAACCAATTTGGAAATACTTCATTTCTCTTAAGTCTTAACTGGCTCCATCCCTTGTTTTCCTTGAGTGGCATAGTCTGTTAATGGACTAGTGGCTAATATGTTGCATTTTCATGCTAAACAGCAGATGATATGAGTTCCCACATTGGCTTTATTGCCAACATATACTGGCATATTATAATTTTATTTTAACTACCAAGGCTTGTTGCATTAAGACCTGGTTGATATACTTGCATCTTCCTACAGGGTAAATCTCTAAAGAAATTAATAATGTTGATTAGAAGTTAAAAGCATTCGATAGGGCCCCAACACAGACATTCGTTGTGTATCTGTATTAGGGTTTGGAAGAAAGGTTTGGATTGCTTGATAATTGGCCCAAACTCAATTAGTTTTCTTGTAATCCGAATATATGGATATTGTAGTGCTGAAGAATTGAATGTTAAGTTGTGATTTTTATGATGATCTTAACCTTTGTTTTTCATGGAAGCTCATTGGCTTTATTTCTACATATATTCTTATATTTTTAGTTATAATTACATTTCCTAATGAGGTTTATATTCTTTCACAGACAAAAACAAATTCTATTGCATGGAATCCAATGGAGCCTATGAACTTTACAGCTGTAAGCTACTCTGCAACTACTTGTCATCCTTTTTTCCTGTTTGTTTTGGATGCTCAGTTGGAGACTAAGAAATGCTTTTGGAATTTGTATCACTAGCAGCTAAAAGTTCAGGAGTAAATCAAAAGACTGTGTATGTTCTATCCCTGGGTGGGAGATATGCTCTTACCTATTGATTCTGTTTGGACTTTGTTCTTTACAACACATTCTCCTGCTGCGTTAAGATATGGGCTTCTTTAAGTTTCATCTGGTTTCATATGCATTGTTCTCTAATGTTCTTGAAGGCAGTAGAAAAGCTCCTGGAATAACTAGATTAGAATAATTGGTTTTGATATGTGCACTTGATTATGATGCATATATTATTCCTTTTCTCAGTAAGCACACAATATCCAGTTGGCATTGTTAATCAGTTATTTGGCATCCCATGACACATGCATTAAAACCAGCTAGTTTTTCTGCCATGGTGAAACTATATATCTTGAAATGCTATGATCGTAAATCAAAATATCATGTCAATTCAGGCGAATGAAGATTGCAATTGCTATAGTTATGATGTTCGTAAAATGAATGAGGCGAGATGTGTGCACAGAGATCATGTTTCTGCAGTGTAAGTCTCAACTACTAAGTTCTTATGAGTCTTACTAAATTTTGGGATTCTGATGTATGATTCAGTTCAAACATTTTGCTTAATTAAAATGGCTCATACGCAGAATGGATATTGATTATTCACCAACTGGCCGTGAGTTTGTAACTGGATCTTATGATAGAACTGTAAGATTTCAATTTGTTTTTTCATCTTTGTTATTTGTTGAATCATTAAGTTTTCTTTCTGAGATGCATCTTTTGATGTCCCTAATGCACTTTGCAGGTCAGAATATTCCAATATAATGGTGGTCACAGCCGAGAAATATATCATACTAAGAGAATGCAAAGGTCATTTGAAATTTAGTACTTTTAATGTTTTGATCCTTCTTATACGATGATGCGTTTTTCAGGCTATATTCCATTGTGATTGTGAACTACTGTTCCTTTACACTATGATTGGATTCCTTATATTAGTGGCTAGGGTTTATGCTTCTTACTTCTTACCACATCAGACCTTATAAGGTTTATATCTTTATGTAACACTAGATGTGTTCTAACACATATTTATTCCTTATCTATAGGGTCTTTTGTGTTAAGTTCAGCAATGATGGAAGTTACATCATCTCCGGCAGTGATGACACGAACCTTCGACTCTGGAAGGCCAAAGCATCTGAGCAACTGGGTGTTGTATGAATCTCTTCCTTTCAACTATTTACCTTTCCTTTCCTTTCCTTTTGGACAAGATTATCCTTTCCTATGTTTTTGTAACATACAAAATGCATTTCATCTTGTGCTACAGTGCTCAATCTCAAATCTATGGTGTTTGTAGTTTATACCTGGTAGTAAGTGCTGATTGACTAAAAAAAGATGAAGTAAACAAAATAGTTAGTTCATTTAGTCACAACTCGGGGTCTTTCAGAGAATTTTGCAGGCCAGAAGTTCTTTCTATCGAATATCATATCTGAATCATTTGCATACTTGCAGCTTTTGCCGAGAGAGCGTAAAAATCATGAATATCTGGAGGCTGTTAAGAATCGCTACAAGCATCTTCCTGAGGTCAAGCGCATAGTCAGGTACATTAAATTTATTAAAATATTTGCAAGGTTCTGTGTGGTAGTTTATGGTTGATCGTAATAGAGTTGGATTAGTTTCAAGGGTGAATTTGAGTCTTTCTCTTGAGTTTCAAAATATTGGATCAGTCTGATACATTTGCTCTCTTCCAGAGATTCTAATGTGCTACATTTTGCTTTTCAAAATCGATAAAAGAACTGCTGTATTAGATAAAAGCAATTCAATTTCATAGTACTTCGTTTTGAGAAATTTACACTATCATTCCAGTTCCTTTATGCATAGATTTGAAATCGAAATGGGGTAATGACCTGAATTTGCTCCTTATTATTTTCTAGGGGAGATTACTCACATATTTGAATCTTCCTTGCATCGATTGTATAACTATTGACCCGACATCTTTCTTCTGTTGGTGTCTCACTTATTATTCATAATTGTGATGTTACAGGCACAGACATTTGCCCAAGCCAATCTACAAAGCAGCTTCTCTGCGGCGTATCATGACTGATGCTCAAAGAAAGAAAGATGAGAGGAGGAGGGCTCACAGCGCCCCGGGCAGTATCGTGAGTAAGCCATTACGTAAAAGAAGAATCATCAGAGAAGTCGAATGATTCTTGATCTGATGCATCACATGTGGATACACCATTGACCATTGAAGATCATTAGAAAAAGTTGTTGATGGAGGAAAGATCTTCCTGTTCTGGAATTATTGAGGCCGTTATATCTATAACTACGAGTCTCTTTCTTTCAGACGAGCTATACATGGGTTCAACCAACGCCATTCAATCTATAACTACAGTCTCTTTCTGGTGAAGGTTGTCTTAGTGTAAGATTTTCTATCCATCTTTTCACTCTTATCTCTAGTGGTGAGAGAAATACATTTTCGAGTCATCCTAGGTATACAATTTTGATATTATTATGTACTTGAGTTATTTACAGTGATGTAACATGATTTTGCTGTGTGATAGAGAAAAGTAAAGTTGGCTGTCTGGAATTTGAAGATTCAATTTTTCTGGCCAGCTTCTTTCCCTTTAGAAAGAAAAGGAAAATAACTTGGTTTTTCTTGAAGTAACAGCATATCTGGAGTTCTTTTGAAGTCACTCTACACATGACTTTAGCTGGTACAAATTTTTGAAGTCTTTTTCCTTTTGAAAATTGAAATATTTGGAGTTCTTTTTACAATTATTAGTTGCTCCAAATCTACTAAAGAAGTTTTATTTTAATTTGTTAAAAGGAAAAACATTGTCATACGACTTTTATTACTCCTATTTATTGACACTTAAATTTCTTTTACTATTATTATATCTTTCATATTCTAGATTTCTTACTTATAAGCTAAAATAAAAACAAGATATTGATATTTTGTTGGAGTATAACATCATTTTCGTGTTTAGATGGTAAGGGTGATGAACTATGAAGTTTGAACGATTGTCTGTCAAAAATATTATCTATACCTACTTAGATGAATTTTAACGCGATGTATTATTTTATTTTCTTCCAAATTAGATGGTTTAGTCTATAGTTCATACAATGCATACAATAATTATAGTATCAGCTTCATTTAAAATTCTCAAAATATTTGGACAATTTCCATTAATCCAACACTTGCTAACCAAAATTTCCTCAAACTAAAGAAAATAACAAATATAAAAATAAAGCCAAACTCTGAATTCTATACGCATCCAAACACCCCCTTATCAGTAAGGTTTTAGCTCCGAAAACCCTTCAATTTTTGGGATAACCATAAACCCTATTTTCCTCATTTCCGCCCAAATTCCAATAATCAGCTCGCAATCGTCTACACAAAAGGAAGAGAAATGGCTATCGCCGCCGCCAGATCCGTTTTCCGGTCGTCAGCCGTCCGTAGCGCCGCCACAAGGGTGGCGTCCCAAGCGAAGTCCGCTCCCTCCCCCTCGCCGTTCCGCCTCCCCTCCAGAACTCCCTTACTAGCTCATCGCATCTTCCGGTATTTCTACTCTCCTTCGACTACAGATTTGAGTTCTCACAGTGCGCTGACGTGATTGGTAATTTAATATATATAATTGATTTCTTTCATTGTGGAATGTGTACGACAGGTCGCCTGCTGAATTGAGTGCGTGCGTGGAGTCGATGCAGCCATTCCACACCGCCACTGCCTCAGCGTTGATGACATCAATGCTCACCGTCTCACGATTCGGTTACGGTTGGCTCCCTGAAGGTACTTTAACATGATCTTTTGTTTATTTATTTATTTATCATTATAATTTTTTTGGTGTATGTGTGTGGGGTTGGGGGGGGGTGCATTTGTAGGCTTAATATGGTCAGTGACTGTGTGTGTGCGTATTGTAGGCCTATTTTGTTTTAATTACAATGAAGTTTGTATTGCTTTTCTACTTTGTCGCTCTAAAATGGGTTGCTCTTTGTTTCTGAATGACGTGATGGATGTGCTGCATTTATGTGCATATAGGGAACTGTCTTTTTTATACCTTTTTTATATAATCTAGTAAGTAATCAATAATTTCATCTCCAACCTTTTGTGTGTGCCAAGAGGGGAATGTTGGGACTTCATTGACACAAAAATGACTAGATGGAGTTACGAGTTTTTCTGCAGTAATTTTGTCTTAAGAGTTCTTTTATATGAATATAAACATCAGAGGAAATTAAAGTCCAACTATAGTGGCACTTAATTGTTTTTTTATTTTGGAGTTGATGGCCCTTAGTTCATTGATATAGAGTATTGAGAATTTTCAGTTTACTCTATTTTCCGTAGTTTTTAAGATCCTAGAATTTCATTGAAGTTCCATGATTAAGTTGTTTAAAGGACTCTTGATGTGGAAAATACTTGAGCGAAGAGTAACACCTTGGGTTCTTTTTTTCAATAGGATTTTATTGACTTATCTCAGTGAGTACCATTCAGTTTATTTGGAGGCTTGCTCTAAGCAGAAGTATGTCAAATATCATTTGTATGCTGGTGCTGGAACACAGCTCTCCCGTAACCCACAGCTATAACATTGACCACCATATACATCTCTCCATGCAAGTTTTCTCTTTCTATCCAATTGAAGCAAACTTCACCCAAGAGACCTACCAGGCTTTCTTATCTTGCATAAAAATCTTCATAGAATCATATTTATGACTCTTATGCTCCAATCCTTCACCCTTCTCCATAAACCACACTGTTTGCTGAGATTTCTATTTAGTCTGCTTAAAATTGGTGTGCTGATGGATTGCCTAACCAATAGCTTTTCATCTTGATTTAGGTATCTAGCGATGTAGAGTCCTCTTTTGGTGACCTTGTCCTCTTTTCATCACCCTGGTGAGTCATTTTTCATGACTAGTCTCCTGCCACCTGAAAGCATTTGAACCAATTAAAGCTAGTCAACTAAGTGATGCTGTTTCCATCTATATCCTTAATCCACCTTTAACAATCTTCTCTTCTTAGTGGCAAGGTCAACTTTCTAGAATATGAAAGCTACCTAGATGGCATCCAGTTCTAAGACTTTTTTTTTTTAATCCTTTCAATTTGAATTCTTTCATGTCTATCTTCGACATGCCTATTTTCTCATTTTGATAAAGAAGTCCCTCCTTCCTGTTGTAGGCCTTGACAAGACTAGATGAAGATGGCAAAGCAAAGAAGAATTACTTGGATTTGTTTTCCTTAGAACATACCTGCAAGAAGACAATGCTTAAGTTCTTAAGACATGTTTGGCTGCTTTTTACATGAATAAAGACATGTTTTCCAGTTGTTAAGAAATTATTGAACTCTCATTTGTAGATTTCTACTATCCATCTGTTAACCCTTTTCATTCTCAAACGCCCATGTCGCAGATCTTCTTGTTTACTTATGAGTTTTTCTTCAATCAGATTGCGTATTCTCAACTAAGTAAATTAGATTTATGCATTTGCTTACGAGCTCTTCCATCAGATTCTGTATTTCTCAAATATGTAAATTAGTTTTGTGTGTTTGTTTGCTGATGCACTGGAATGGAATGTTATGTCTCTTGACCATACTAGTAGTATGTGTGGTTTGATTGAGAACTCCTTAGAGCACTGTCATTCTTGATTTCAACTTATATTATACCATTGTTGAATCAGCTTGCAATGATGATGTGTGATGATCTTTGGAAGCCAAGGGATAATAATTGTGCAAAACCTTGTTCCTACTAATCATGGTTGTGGAAGTGAAGAAAGTCTTTGATTGAGCTTGAGAAGGGCCAATTGTACTGTATCCAGAAACAAAAGAACCCTCAAATATTGCTTCTTCCTCTGGTTTTTGGTGTTAAAATTTACTCACCAGAAAATAAACTCTCATGCTTTAGTTATCTTGGAGTAGTCTGTTCTTACTCATGTGTGCTATCATCAATGCTTAGTATTTGGTCGAAGTATTTACTTATTGTTTGCACATGTATCAGATTGCAATGATGATCTGTGATCAGTACCAGATCTTTCAAGGTCTGAAGCAACGTCTCCTGATAAACTGATATGTAGTCGGAAGACTTATATGTACCGATATTCGCATTTTCATCTTGTTGTTTTGGTTTCGGACGTATTTCCAGTTGAACACGACAAAAATGGTCATAACTCATAAGCCTTGTTTTTTGGCTAGGCTCTTGTTTTTTCAATGGTTTGCTGAAGTGTAAATCTTGATTTGAATTCCTATTGATGCTTACGAGCAACATTTGACAAGCGAAAGCAATATGATGTTAATGGACAAGGAACTTTAAATGAATTTTTTCATTTGCCAGGTATTGATGATGCATAATGGAGCTATGGAGAAGTAATGGCATCTCCTTTGAAGCGTGCTGTGTCCATTTCATGTTAAATTATGTTTTGACAAATAAATATATAGAATATGATTCTAAAATCTTTAATCGATTAGTGTTCGAACATCCTTCATTTTCTGTTTGGATCCAAAAAAATTCCTCAGCAGTACAAGAGAGAGAAAAGGAACATACAAGTTGGTACATTAGTTTTTATTAGATATAAACATTTCGTTACAACAGCAGTATTACTTCTTGGATTCAATTTCTACTGCGACTATTGCCTTCTGCTCTTCCTGCTTTTCCTCATGTTTCTCCTCTTCTGCTGTGTTTGTGTCCTCGACTGCTTCTGCTTCTGCTTCTGCTTCTGCATTCTGTCTGCGATATCTGAATATCACAAGACACAAGAATGCTGCCAAATGCACACGATAAAAGCGTAATGTTAAAATCCTTGCATGAGACATATCATTTTGTAACTATTGAAAGGCAAATTAGGCCAATTTCTGTAACGTTCATTGATACCAGCAAATATTCGAGTTCTGATGGATGTCAGATTCCAGAAGGCCATCACCGCCGACCCAGCCACAATCTTCTTGTGCGTGCAGCTTCCCCACACATCCAATGCACAACTTTTCACATATTTAACTGTTCATTTCAATGCCCAACTTTCTTTTAGTAAAATATATTGGATCCAACGACGTTATTGCATTGGTTTATGTTGCAGTCCACGTACAACAATCATTAATAAAATAAAATGCGAGACTAAACCATGAAGAGAGGGCTACATCATACTAACCTTTCATGGATAATTGAGGAGTATAAGCGGAGTATAATTTCGGGCCAGTGAAGCTAACAAAAAATCCTGCAAAAGAAGATCTCAAACATCAAGAATTTGAGAAAGATCTCACTGTTTCAAACCAGTAGCATATTCTCTGCTCACTAACCAAGAGCACACAATCTCCATAGGCTAATAAGATGGCCATACTCTGCTCCCACAAGCAAGAACGGAACTGCCTAAAATAACCACAAAATTCATCAAAATATAAATCCATCAATTCAACTCATTTTAGACCTATACAAATAGACTTTGAGATCACGTAAACTACTTTAAGCGTCATGGCTGGTTCTCCTGAAAAAATCTCTCTGGTTTTCGAAATCACAAGATTTGCAGCTGGAAGTATCATTCTCCCAAATCTTAATATATCATCTTCTTTCAACTTGAACTCGCGTTTCGTGTCCACCCCTCCTGCATAGTCTTCAAAAAATTGCATTGATATCAAACTGAAAAGCAGTGTATGAAGCTCTATATGGTGTTCCTTCAATGATCATACCTTTGCCTCACGCAGTTGGAGAAGAATGAAACTCCCAAAAACAGAAGTCCCACTTGAGATAGAAATGAGAAAATGCTGCACACAAGATTATGATTATTTTACATTTAATCACAGTTAATTCCAACAAAAGAAAACGAAAAATATTATGGGAAAAACAAACCTAAAGCTGACGCTCTTTGTGAAGCAAGAATATAAGAAACAGAGCGTGCCAAAACCGAACCAAAGGCTCGATTTTGATACATCTTTCCACATAACCAAATCATTTATGATTTCACCGATCGCATCAAGATTGTAGCTCTCACTATCAACTGCTTCCAATCAAGATTAAACAAAGAAAATGTGAATTGGTGAACTAACCTAAAATTGAGAGATGATGATGGTACACATACTGTTTGAAGGGACTATTTGAGAAGAAGAAATAATTTTCTCCTTTCTAGATTGCCTCTTCTTCCTTGGCTTGGCCAAGATTTCTTCCCCTGCAGCAGAAATCTCCCTCTCTCTCTCCTCCCTCGCGTCTTGGTCGAGCCTCCGCCTCGATCTCCGGATGTTCCGCGGCGAGACGCCGCAGCCTGATGTGGAGTTCCTGGTCTTGCACCGCTTCCTAACGCCGCAGGGCTCGAGGGGAGCATCGTCCGCAACCGCGTCAGGACGGGTGGTTTTCGATCTCTTGAGAGGCGAAGGGGAGAGCGCTAGAAGCTCCTGCAGCGGCAGAGTGTAAGGGGGTCTGGGCGAGATGGTTGATTCCAGCGACGGCGTCGAGATTTTGGGCGAAGAAGGGACGATTTCGAGGGAGAGTTGAGGGATAGTTCCGCCGCTGTAGTGTCGGAGCTTCGACAGTCGCGAGGCGGACTTGGTTCGACGCTCCAATGGCTGAGAGATCGGCGTGGAATCCATGGATTTTGCAATTTTTGTTGATTTGATTTTCCGGGGGATTTTTGTTGGTGGAGAAGAGATTCTGAGAAGGTTTTGTTTTTGAATATTAGGCTCGGGTAGCCGTTAGGATTGGACTTTTCTGAATATTTAACGGCGGTAAGCGAGCTGCCACTACTTTAACGGCAACGATAAAAAACAATCAAGTTAGCGTTTAGAACATTTTCTTCACAGATTATTAATCAAGCAATGGTCATAAAAATATGCAGCGTGATTTACGAATTTAAATAAAAATACACTGCAACGACTATATATCTAGGATTTAATTTTCTTCTAATTTTGATCGAAGTCGAGATTAGCATTTGTACTAACTCGTTATTTTCTTCCAATTTTGGTCACAAAACTTTTAATTGCAAAATATTAGTAAGTTGGGTGTTTTCCGTTATGTTTGAAAAGTCATTTCCAAATAATTACTAGATCAAAGACCATAATTTAAATAACAATTGTCCCTAAAATCACTCCGCGTTTCTGTTTTATTACTATATCACATTTACTCATAATTCTAACATGGCACTGTATAAGTTTATCAAATATTTAGTAAAGTAATTTCGTATTTATATTTATATTTTTAGGGGTGTTTGGTTTGGTAAATGGGATTTATGGAATAGGGATTGAATTATTTGGATTATTTAATTTTGTGTGTAGATTGATCGATTATGAGGTAGGATAAATTGGAGAATTATGACTAACATATAATATAAAATTTAAATTGCTCTTATGGGAAAAAACTGACAAAACAAGCAAAAAGTTTGAGGTCAAAGTGGACCAAAAACAATTTTGATGAAGGTAATTTTGATTTTTACATTATGGAATGAATAATGATTAAATAATCATTCTAATTTGGATGGATAAATTATCATCATATTGAATTATTGAAGCACATGCCAAGTTATATATCACATACCTAATCATTCAAACCATATATATAATTAAGTCGGATAAATTTACTAATCAAGTTTTATTAATTAAACCAAACATACAAATAGTAAGGAATACAACATGATCGATACGATTCGATGATATTAAAATAGTATAATGTTTATTTATATGACTATGCTCACTCACACACGAACAAATACAAACGTGGGGTTTGTTCATTCGGAAATCTCGAAGACTACTTTTTGAAGATTGAGTTCAAATCAAACACTTTATATTTGTCTCTAGATGCCTAAACATAAGTCACGTCTCTGGCAGGTGTTTGGCCAGTTTATTCACAAGCTTATAAATTTTAATAATTTATAAAATATTTCAAAAATTTATACCATAAAATATCTTAAGAATATTCCCAAAGCACATCAAAAAAGTGACTGCAAATTAATTCCCATAACATCAAAAGGAAGAAAAAATCCAAGGAGATATATATAAATCACAACACTTTGGCACAACGCAAGTTTTATTACATTTTTACATCACTTGCTAGAGAATCAAAGATCAAACTCGACTTAAATCCTCCAAGATCAAACATATAGCACACAACGAATATAAGAAAAAGATACATCTTTGTAAAGATCAATTAGTATTTAATTGACTTTTTCTTGGTGTGCCTTAAATAGAAAGCTTTTATTCGTCCAAAGGCATCATCGATGTATGATGGCTCGATGGCAAATGTTACTCGCATCCAGTTCTTCATCCCCACGCCAATCCCTACACCCAACCACAACACTTGTCACATTAATAGAAACAAAGTACTTCATCCGTCCAATCCAAGATGGTCTGTATTCAATTTTGGGCTGTCCCACCCAAGATGACTGTTTCATTTTTAAGAAATAATTAACTCTTCAAAAGTTGTGGGTCCTACCTACTTTTTATCACTTTAACCACTTTATCCCTTCTCCTAAATAACCGTGCCGAAAAGAAATAAGTCGTCTTGGACGAGACGGAGGAGTATCATATATATTGATACATTTTATCACCTGGGAGAAGTATGACAGATTCCTCCTTAGCGAGTTTGCAGCAGAAGTCCAATTCATCCTCGATCCCTTCCAGCATAGCCACATTCAATTTGATCTGAGATGCAACATAATCTTATTCTTTTTCTAACTTATTTTTTTTTTGAAATGAATTGTACATTAAAGCATATAATTTTCTTAATTACCATAATAAACATGCATCCTTGAGGTTTGGTGGGGCAAGTTACGCATGGGATTTCATTACTAAGTTGGTAGCATTTCTCTGCAGATTCTCTAAGCGTACTAACAATCTTGTCAAAGAAATCGGTTGGGGTGTGCTCAAGAATCTCCGGAATCGCTCCCTGCTCAAGTCGATTATTAAAAGTTATTATTTTCTTTTTTAATACTAAGATGTAAGTTACAGAAACATCGAATCGATGAATTTAAAGAAATTGGCACGTGTGATTGGGTGAGATTCGGTTCGGTTAATCGAAACAGATACCAATCTGTACCGATTAACCGATTCGGTTAGTCGGTTCGGTTAGCGGTTAACCGAAATTAAAATTAATTTTTTTTAAAAATAAAAAATATACAAAATACAAAACTTAACCAAAATTAACCGAAATAACCGAAAATAATCCAGATTATTTCAAATATTACAGAAATTATAATATTAAATTAAATAATTTTTACTTAATAATTAAATAAATAAATAAATAAATTTTGGTTAATCGGGTATAACCGTTGGTTAATCGGTTATACCCGATAACTGAAATTCACTTGAAGTGAGTAACCGATACCCGACTAGATGTCATGCACAGATATATGTTATATGTTGTCTACCTGGATTAGGGTTGCCGGACTAGATGTCATGCACAGATATTTCTGAATGGACTCAATGATCTGAGATATAACAAAATTTATGAAAACATATTTATTTAAGCGATCGATCATATATATATATATAGAGAGAGTTTGATCGAACCCCTGATTTATTTAGGAGTCGGTTGGGATCGGAAGCAGCGATCCAACCGAGGCGCCAACCAGGAATGAGCCATCTCTTGGAGAGTGATCCAACGACAAGCACAGGAGTTAGAGATCCAAAAATCCCCATTGATATAAATTCTTGATTTCCGAAAACAATGTGTCTATAAACTTCATCTGCAATAACTATTATCCCATTCCTTTGTGCACTTTCCGCAATCTTCAACACAAAATTTCAAATGTTGCATCAAAGTTGAGTAATTAGAACATAGAAAGTTTATTATTTAGTTAATTGGTATTTGTGAGACGTACCTTTTGCATATGGTCCAATGTGAAAAGGTTTCCAGTAGGGTATGCCGGATTGATGAGCACCATAGCGATGGTGTTATCATCTGCCATAGCTTCGACGGCGTCGATGTCGACCTCCCAATCTCTGTGGGGAAGAAGGTCGAATTGGCGGACCTCGATCCCCACCAGCTCGGCACGTGCTTTGTACAGCGGAAACACGGGTCGGGGAAGCAGGATGTTGGCACCGGGGCGAGCCAAGACCGTCAGCAGGAGCTCGATCGCCTGGCTCGCCCCCGAGGTTATATACACATCATCTTCCAACAATGTGTGTGGCAGATCGCGACTCAAATGCTTTGCAACTGCCCTGTTGTAGCAGATTAATAAGCGGATAAGATTATGTTAGTAGACAACAAATTTAAATAGTCTCAAATGTGTTTTCCACTTTTGACCTAATCACTACTCACACCGTCCACCAAAAGTATGTCATAATTGTCTTATTCGGTATCTATAAAGAATATGTCATTTTCCTTTTTGAGACACTACCGTACACTCAACTCTTATTATTTAATCTTACAACCACTCATTATTTACCAAAAAACCATAATTTCTCCAATCAAAAAGCATGTATTGTGAGACCCTTTATCCGCACAAAAAATATTTAATAAAATTTACTAAAACTCGTGTCGTCTCCAAAGTGACACGTTTTTTGTGGATGGACGGAGTATAAGTTAATTTAGTAACTCGTTGTGCCTTTCACTATCTTATTGAAAGATGCATGTACTCCATAGAGAGAGACATGGGCAGAGCCAAATATATAGTTCGGAGTAAGCTGGATGAAAAAAAAACTACTATAAGGGAGTGTTTACTTTCCATGATTAGCATTTTGAAGGATTGACTATTTGATGGATTAAATGTGTGATAAGATAATTTTTATCTATCAATCCTTTGTTTACTACAAAGGATTAATAAAGGATTAAAATTATGATAAATAATTCTCCTTTTATTTTGAGGATTATTTCAATCCTACCTATATTGGTTGGATTAAAATTAATGGAGAACAATTCAAAGGATTAAAATAATCCCGGACTTTGGGATACCCTCAAATATTAATCCTTAAACGTAAACACTTGATTAGGTTGAATTAATTTTATCTATCCAACCTAATCATGCAAAGTAAACACCACCTAAGAATGCTAATATAAAGAAAAAATAGATCAAAATTATAGTGTTAAAAAAATAGGGTTTTTTTTGCTAGGGGTGTGCTTGAGCTCACCCCAGCTACCCCTAGATCTGCCGAGAGAGAGAGAGAGACCTCCTAGCTGCAGAAACACCGTTGGGAGGGGGGTAGCCGTTGAATGCATTGGAGTGAAGGGAGTTGAGAAGGGCTTCTTCTGCAACGAGGGTTGTTTTGAAGCTTGGAAATGGAGTTGGATCTCCATTTCCAAGGTTGATTGTTGGCCTTGCATCATTTTTGTTCAGATTTTCACTTATCTTCTTTATCAGATCTCTATTTGTCACACCCTCTTTTTCATTCTTGAAACCCCATCTCACCAGTTTCTTCTCCATTTTTTTTTCTCTCGCTCTTGGATTTATACGGAGGAGTCCTGTCTCTATTTATTGAAGCTCATGAGGGTGTTTTTTTTTTCATTTAATTTTCGTTTTTGACAAATTAACAAACTTATAATTGTGGGATGCAATTACTTCAAAGATCGAAAGGGAAGAAACGTGCACGTAATCAACAGTTAATCAACAAGTAAGTAATCAAACTGTCTTAGCAGAAATTGAATCGTGATTCATTTTCTTTTGTTGTTGTTGAAAGAAGAAGACCACTTTCATTCATGGTTGCAAAAGCAAGGAGCAATGCGAAGACGACCCTCCACATGAACAGAAAGTTCAACTAATAATTTGGGCATAATCCAGCTCCTAATTTGTTGTGATAATGTATTAGTTTCCCTCTGACAGATTCAACTAACTAAAACATCTGCTAGAACACAGAGATTCAATATGAATTGGGATGTCACGTTTTTGTGCAACGTTGTTTATCCATAAAAAGAAATGGATCGTATGTTATTCTGCATGTTGCATGTCGCGTAATTCACGACTCGTGAGGATATCATGCTCGTTTTAAAAAATATTTTATTTGGTTGCTGAATAGAAAAAGACTCTGGTAGAGAACAAAATCAAATTGAATTTCCGCTAAAGAAAAAAAAGAAAAAAGAAGAGGATTTCTAATTGGACTTGCGACATACAAAACACTACGCCGCTACATACATCTAGGGCTGTTAAATGGTTCGGTTTCGGTTAACCGAACCGAATTTCTTTGAAAAAGTAGAACCGAAATCGAACCGTTTTAAATTTTAAGTTTTCGGTTAACCGAAAAACTGAATTAAAATGAATTAATAATAAAAACAAATAAAATAATAATAAAAACAAATAAAATAATAATTTAAAATTGAAACTTATTAAAAATAGATAAAATATTTAACAAATAATTAAAAATTGATTTTTAGAATTTTTAATTAATTAATTAGTAATTAAAGTAATAATTAAAAATAAAAAACAGTTTTCGGTTCCAAACTATTCGGTTATCGGTTAACCAATAATCGAAATTTTTTTCAACTCTGGAACCGAAACCAAACTGATAACCGAATTTGTCTGTTTGGTTCGGTTTCGGTTTTAACCGAAAACCGTTTAGACACATACATCATACAAAACACTATAGCATACTTTATTATTATCCTCTTTATCTTCAATAGGGGAATAAAGTAAAAGAGAAATCAAATAATTTTAAAATTCGATTATTTCAATCATAATTATGAGGTATAATTAAAAAAGTAAAATGAAGATGATAAAGTTTGCTAACATAGGCTACATGTCTGTGATGTTTAAAATAGGTATTCACAAATAGTATGCGCTATAATCAGATTTTGATTTTTATGTAATTTATAAATTTGATGATGTATGAAATAGTATGCGCTATAATAAGATATTTCATAATTTATGAAATATGAGAAAACAAAGAAAAAGAAAAATACCGATGTGTCCGAGACATCAAAGGTGCTCATGGTAGGTACCGTAAACGGTATGTGACATATCAGTTCTCTCTCTCTCTCAGTCTCTCCCTTAGATTGTGAAAATTTACTATTGTATTCACCACTTTATTGAATGAATTCATGGTTTTGGGTTCGAATCTCATAGGGCACGGAAATTCTATTTTTTTTTTTAATTCATTACTTTCATAGTGAATTCATCATGTTTCACAACAAATTCATTAGTTTACAGTTTATGTGTGTGTGTGTGTGTGTGCATGGAGTTGATCACGTAGGAATGAATATATGGGTGGAAATAAGAATAAATATCAACCATTGATCACATTAGATCAATGGATCAGATTAATTACGTATGTGTGTTGTCATTCGTAACTAGTTGTGAGATATTTAATTTATTGATGTAGGAGAAATTATTGAAGATATTTTCATAATTTAATTGTTATATCAATCTATTAATTCTTATTTTTATGGGATTTGATATCCTCTAATATATAACTGTTTTGGAATTGAATTTTATGTGATTTATGTCTCTTCATCGTTTATTCTCAATGCTTCAGTTAGAAAAAAAAATTCAATAAGTTATGCATGCAGACGATACGTTAAATATGTGCAACAAATTAAAATGTGATCATTAACTACTGAAATGCAATAACGATGAAATAAACACTTCAAATATTTATACAAGTAATTTTAATATGTGCTACATATTACTCTAAGTGTGCGCTACAAATTAAGTAATTAGTCTGTCTGGATTACGTACAAATTATGTGCACTAGATGATACCAAATCCCATAAAATTTGAAAATAATCGATACACATAAAAATTAAATTAATAATACGACATATTTATTTCTCCTATATTTTAAAATCGTTGCATAAATAGTTATTAATCACGCACATATAGATATAATATGGTCCGTCGATCTAGCATTATCAAGTGCTACGATTTATTCATATTTCTCATCAATATATTAGGGAGAAATATGAGTAAATCGTAGCCCGTGATAGTGCTAGATTGATGGACCATATTAATTATATATTCATTCCTACGTGGTCCATTCTTGATTCGTGAAAAACTACAGTGAATTTATCGCTTACTTAATGAATTCGAATATCACCTGAGGTGGAATATCATGAGGGCAAATTTTTATTCTTTTGAAATCAGACAATTGTTATAAAAAGAAATATGATTACAATATATATAGGGTTGGGTTATAATAAAAACATATTTTTCGTAAAAACCAATGTATTTTACGTATAAAGTTAATGCACTTTATGTATAAATGCACCATTGAGTTTTGGTAAAAGATAACACTATTCATCAATATTTCATAGTGCATTAACTTTGTACTTAAAATGCATTGGTTTTTAGGTTTTTACGAAAAATAGGTTTTATTTGAACTCATATATATATATATATATATATATTATCACCAGAGAAGCATTATTAGCATTATGATCATGAAAGTAATATTTCCCTCATTGGCTCCATGTATTGTTAGCTATACAGAATTAAGAAAGTTTTGGACATAGATATGGATTGATGAATCTACTTTTTGTTAGAGGGAGGTAAATTTTGGACAACATCGATGATAGCCATTGAGACACCGAAGGAGGTGCGATAAAAGAATAAAATGGTGCTTTTGGATGGAAGAATGCATTTCAACAGCATTGACATTAGTTTTTAGTTAACTGAAATTGCAATTAGGGGATCAACTATCTCCATTTCTTTTGATTGTTGGCCTTGCATCATTTTTGTTCAGATTTTCACTTATTTTCTTTATCAGATCTCTATTTGCACACCCTCTTTTTCATTCTTGAAACCCCATCTCACCGGTTTCTTCTCCATTTTTTTTCTCTCGCTCTCGCTCTTGGATTTATGTGTGCGATGAGCAAAGACGGAGGAGTCCTGTCTCTAGTTGTTGTTTTTCATTTAATTTTCGTCTTTGACAAATTAACAATCTTATAATTGCAACATGTCTATTTGTTTTCTCGAAACGTGGAGGTGGAGGTGGAGGAATAAAAGTTAATGTGGGACGCAATTACTTCAAAGATCGAACCCCTGATTTGTTGAAGCGGTGGAGGTGGAGGAACGGGAAGAAACGTGGAAGCGCGGCAGACGTGTCGTGAGTGCCGCCTGGGGCCGGCAGAGTCGGCTGTCACGTGAGGCCGCCACCCCAATTACTCAGAAGTTGCGCAATTGTTCGCCACGTCTCAGGTGCGTGCCGTCATCGCAAGCATCCCAGGGGCGGCTGCCCGATTCCACCTCTATCTCTCTCACTCTAAATTTATTCCAAATATTAATTTATAGAAACTAGAAAGTATTTTCAAATACAATGTCTGCTTATAGGGATGCCTAGTAGTTCCATAGCTGACGTGTAACTGTATTTGTAAGAGAAATCTATAAGTTAATTAATGTGTTAAAAATAGATAAAGCTCACATTTTTTGAAGAGATAATTACTTTCTAAAATATGTATGTAAATAATAAAATTTTATATAATTTATTTTATATTGATAATATAAAATATATATATAAATAATAAAATTTTACTTATAAATTAACATGATCAATCTAATTTTTAAAAAGATTATAATAAACTTATTCTAACGGTTATAATATTTATTTAAACTTATTCTAATAAGCTTTATATGCTAATTAATATGATCAACAAGTTTTATTTTTATTTATTTTATATAGGTAACATTTTATTTAATATTTATAAATTTAAAATAAATAAAATTTTGTTATTATATTAAGGGACATGAATTTCATAACAAACAATGAGCTCTAAAGTATAACTCTCGACTTAAAAATCAAAATAGTCATTTTCTTTTTTTCTTATTCTTTTTTATAACAATTATTAGAATTTAGAAATTCTATATACCAAATAAATTATTTCTTTTTTGCTACCTTTTTAAGTTTATATATTTCATTTTCATCCTATGATTGAATTAATTTTAAATTTCATTGTTGATTTGTAATGGTACAAGAAAATCAAGATTTGAATTACGTAAGATTATACCATTTACAATATTAACACTTATAATTTTCTTATTATTTTAATTTTTTAGCTATTATTGATATCGATTGTTTAATTAATACCATTATTTCACTTTTGTAAGATATTAAAACATAATGAAAAAGAAATTTAGTATGAACAAACAATTACCTCTATTCAAATAATTTATGCTATAATTATATTATGCTATAATTATATTATTATTATTATTATTATTATTATTATTATTATTATTATTATTATTATTATTTTATTTTTAAAATTATTTTATTGCTTTCTAAAATTATATTTAGTTGGGCCTCCAAAATAAATTTCCTGGCTCCGGCATGACTGGCTCGATTTTAGAAAGATGTGTAGTTCAATCCACATTTCTCAGTCTTGATGCTACCGTTGAAGATGTGCTTCAAACGGCGGCCATTTATACATAATTAAACATGATATTTGGGGATAATTCACATGCAAAATCAATAAACTACAAACTATCTATGCATTTTCCTGCTGTTAAAGATATGAAATAGAAACATGTGCAGGTACTTTGTAGCTACCTAGTTTCTTACATGTATTAAGAGGGTGTTTGACTAAGCTTATAAGCTGTTTAGGATCTTATAAGCTTTTGCAAAGCGTTTGACAAAATAAGCTCCTAAACAGCTTATAAGCTGTGAAAATAAGCTCCAACAGCTTATAAGCTCTCCTAAAAATAAGTTGGTCAATCCAAACTTATTTTTTCATAAACTTATAAGTAACCATAAATTTACCAAAATAACATTATTATAGTTCGTTATTTCCTACACATACACTATCAACTTCACATCTCGTCAATTTTATCTCTCTAACTATGATTTTCTCTCTCTAACTTATGATTTTTTTTTCTATCTTATAAGATCAAGTATCCAAACACTTTAACAACTTATAAGCACTTGGAATATTACCTCTTATAAGTTCTTGAAACATCTTATAAGCTCTTAGAGCTTATAAGCTCTCTAAAATAAGCTTAGCCAAACACCCCCTAAGTATAGTTCAGTTGGTAAGAAGTTTTATCAGTAACTAATATATTAGGGTTTGAGTTACCTACAAGACTAGTATGTGCATGTGCTTGTGTGTGAATCTATATTTTTCAAAAAAAGAAAAGAAAAACTCAAATATCATATTTACCTATATTTATCCTCTCGCATTTTATTCTCCTTGTAGATGTTGATGAGGTCTAGTCTAAGTGGCAAAATTGATGAAAATCCATCGTTAGTAAGAAGTCTTTGGTGTGAGTCACACCAATACATGAGTTGTATTTCTATTTATTTGGATATTGTTTAATTTATACTAGTTTGGCCATTGTGCTTCATTATTCGAATTAATCTCTTAAATATTTAATTAACCAATTAATGATATGATATTATCTTGCATGTTTTAAAAAAATGTAGACATGTAGCAATAGATTTCAAATTATGGAGTTTGAAGTATTTTGCTAATTATGATATAGTAGTCGTATATTATGTGGAATAGTAAAAGCTACAGCCAATATCACAATTATCCAGCAACTCAGTCAAGAGAAATAGAATAACGAGCTGTTTCCATTAATTACTTATTTAAATTTAAACAAAAGTTCAATTACTCTGTTTTAAGACCGCAGGCATGGTATATATCGATTTATTTTCAATTTATTTTTTCTTAGGTTATTGTAACGGTACACGTTATAAATATTTAATGCATGTAATTGACCAAATTCTTTTTCTTAATTTCAAATTCCTTTAAAACATGGCAGCTACAAAATGAAATATTCCTTGGATAAAAATATTAATTTCTCTTCGTTAGTAGAAAAGACATATGACTTATTTTAGGACTTTGACTACCATCTATTTATTGATTACGATCGCTAGATATCTGGATCCTGCAGATAATGGTATTTACTTTGGTCGGTAGTTTAGATAAATAAAAGTAATATACACTAATTTACAATATACTATGATATGTTACTTCGGGTGACAACTTAAACAGATAAACTTCATAGAGGCTAGGGGTGACTATTTGGGTATCGGGTAGTCGGGTACCCGATACCCGACCCGAGATTTTTTGGGTATTGGGTGCCGATTACCAAAATCGGTGTCGGGTCGGGTCGGTATAGCTATTTAGGTGAGATCGGGTATCGGATATACCCGATACCTGATTTTTTAAAATATTTATATTTTATATATTTAGATATATAATTAATATATTGAAATTAATATATTGTAATATAGTTTTATTATTCTTAATTTTAATATGTGAAATTTATAAATGATATCTTAATATTAAAAATAACATATACCTTTAAATACGTGATATGCTATCATATCTTGGCAAATGGAAGTATATAACTAACATTATATATTTAAAATTATGTACAAAAATAAAAACAAAATAAATAAATACAAAGAAAAAAAATGCTATAATAATACCCTGGGAATATCCAAATATATAGCTAACATAGTTATTAGTAGCATTACAACATATATATAGATTTATATACAAATATAAAAATAAAATAAATAAATACAAAAAAATAAAAACAAAAACAAAAAGTGCATCTAGGAAGAACTTTTATTATTATTTAATATTATTAATTCTAATAAACTAATACTTACAATAAATATATAGATTTATATATAAAAATTTTAAAAAAAAAAACTGGTCGGGTATTCGGGTACCCGATTTACAAAATCGGGTCGGGGTTGGGTATCACATTTTATGCAAAATCGGGTCGGTGCCGATTTTTTCGGATAAATCCCGACCCGTGCATCAATAGTCAGCCCTAATAGAGGCTACTCACATACACTGCATTGAACAATTTTGAGCTTGTTTGCTCATGAAAAACTTCAAACACTATTTTGAAAAGTTAATATACTTCAGGAATATTAACTTTACCTCATTTCCTCATTAAAGAACATGTAATATTCTCTAGAAATATTAATTATTGTGTTTTCATCAGATACACATCATATTTTATAAAAAATATAACGGAATATCATTATATTTCATCAAGTAATATTCAAGATTATTAAAAATTAAAAATTTATGTTTCTTCAGAAAACCATAAAAACATATTGATGCAATGTATTACATGAATCATTACAAATAATTTTTATCAATTATAACAATTCAAAAATAACATAATTGTTTTACAGAACTAATAAATTAGAAGTCTTAAATAATTAGCTCATGATATTTTGTAATAATTGACAAAACCAAAGTGAGGGAATATAAACATATCACAAGCATCACTCCCACACTTCTTATTCTTAATTAAATAACAAAAAAACATCATCATCAATTATCGAGCATCAATAAAATAACTTCCCAATTTTTATTTAAAATTTTAAGATAAATGACTGCATTACCCAAACCATTCAAATCATCAATCCATTCAATCATTAGCCTCAATACCTTTTGGTTTCGGTGGGATAAAAATATGGTGCAGAAAAGTTGGATGCACAAATATTAACATCACTGCATGGATCCAAAAGGTCTACTCTTCTTGGGCTACCCATTAAAATTATTAGGCCTAATTTATATTCTCACCCTAGGCCGATAAGGAAATGGGCTTAACATGTAAAACAAGAAAAATAAAGTATCACTAGCCGCTAAAATAATACTTTTATGATTAAATTGTAACTAATGGTTAATTATCCAGAATAATTCAATATTGTTGAAATTTTTAATTTTTAAATCAGTTTCAAACCATTGAATTTACAATTGTTAGTTTTCAGAAAGTCCTATTATTTATTTATTTTCTTCTCAGTACCAAACCTATTTTTTCTTTTTCTTTTTTTCTCTTCCGTCAAATTATAAATAGGAGAGTGGATTGAATTTTGATTAGGATTTAGAGGGTGTTTAGCTAAGCTTATTTTAAAGATATATGTTTCAAGAGCTTATAAGATATAATATTTGAAAAACTTATAAGTTGTCAAAGTGTTTGAATAATTGAGTTTATAAGCTAGAGAAAGAATCGTGAGTTAGAGAGAGAAAATTATCGAGATGTGAAGTCGATAGTATATATGTAGATTATAACGAATCATAGTAAGGTTATTTTGGTAAATTCACTGTTACTTGTAAGCTTATGAAAAAATAAATTGGGGTTGAGTTACTTATTTTTATGGGAGTTTATAAGCGGTTGGAGCTTATTTTCACAGCTTATAAACTGTTTAGGAACTTATTTTATCAAACACTTTGTATGAACTTATAAGCTCTTAAATAGCTTATAAGCTGTTTTGAAGAGCTTATAATCTTAGCCAAACGCACTCTTAATCCGGTTGGTTAACCCACTAAGAGAAATCTACTTTATGAAAGTAGTTTGGCATTTATAAATAGCGAATCCTATTGAACAAAGGTTAGAGCGACTATTACCTACCAAACAGATCCTTGAGATTTAGAATTAGGGCTCAACGACCAAGTCTTTCAATCCAACCTCTCTTTAAATCCATAATTATTTTGTCTCCGAAAACTTTCAAAACAAATTAATCCTATTGTAATAAAAGAGAGAGAGATAGACGCGGCTTTGTTGGGGAGACGCGTGGGCTGGAGCAATTGACACGTGGCATAAGTTTATTGGCAGTTGGTATGTGTGGGTCCAGGTCGTATGAAATTGGGAATCTCTCCGAAGTCAACAGTAGTTTATTCAATTGGAAATATGAATATATGTCTATAATTTCTACGCAACAACACGCAATTTGGTTGATCAGAATCGAATAATATGAGATCGAGTATTTTTTTACTTGATATATTTAAATAAATCTTATACTCCCTCCGTCCATGATATATAGAGGGTGTTTGACTGAGTTTATAAAATTTCTTTAAAACAAATTTATAAATTATTTAGAAATTATAAATTTCATCGCAGTGTTTAGAAAATAAGCTCCTAAACAACTTATAAGTTGTAAAATAAGCTCCAACAAACATAAGCCCCATAAAATAAGTTGTTCAACCACAACTTATTTTTTCATAAGCTTTAAACAAGTATGAATTTTCCAAAATGACCTTATTATAGTTCGTTATTTCCTAAATATACACTACCAACTTCACCTCTAGTCAATTTTATCTCTTTAAGTATGATTTTCTCTCTCTAATTCACGATTATTTCTCTAGCTTATAAGATCAATTATCCAAACACTTTAACAACTTATAAGCTCTGAGACATTACCTCTTATAAGCTCTTGAAACATTTTATAAGCTCTTGGAGCTTATAAGCTCTCTAAAATAAGCTTAGCCAAACACCCCCATAGTCTTAATTTTTATCGGTATGAGTTTTAATAAATGCAATGAGTGTAAAGTGAGTGGAGAATGTAACTCATATAATATAATATAGTATGTGAGTAAAAAAAGATGGACAATTGGTGGTTTTTTTGTAGATAAATGGGTTTTGTGTGGGTAAAAGTATTGATTTTGGAGTGGGGTCTATGTCTATAAAAAGAAAGTGAACAAATTTTTGTGGACGTACTGAAATAGAATTAAACGAACAAATATTGTAGACGGGTGGAGTATGAGTTCATCCGACACATAATACATCATAAGTAAAAATTCACATGTAATATAATGATAATAATAAATTATGAATAAAATGTGAATCATAATTATGTAATATTTAATACCACACATTAACGTGTTCGTATATGAGTGGATGATGATTTCTCAGATTGTCATTTGATTTACTATAGCCAAATTAAAGAATTAGAACACAAGGTGAGACGGAATAGATGGAATATGTGATTACATGTTGTGCATCATTATTTCATAGAATTGACTAATAACGTTTTCTTACGCACCATTAATACTGATATAGTTTTACTAATTAATGGACCGTAATATATCTGAGAATTTTTTTATTTTATTTTTTTTGTAAAATAACTTACCAATTGCCGCACTAATAAACTCGAAAATATAATGTGGATGGAGTACGAGATAATTGGAGGCTAATGCAAAGACGGCTGACTATTAAATCATGAGAGAGAGAGAGAGGGAGTGGTATGCTTATTTATTATAAAGAGAATAGCGGTAATATTATAGTAGGCGTAACAAAGTGGAGCAGCTGTGGCGGTGGAGTGCTACCACCTACGGTTGTACTTTGGCGTTTCCAGTTTCCACCGCTCCAATTATTTATTTATTTCATAAATAACATTTCAATGCATACGATGAGACAACAGATAATGGCTTTGAAGATCTCTTGTTCGAAGACATCGCGACGTGACCTTTAAAATTTCTGTATTAAATTTACAGATAGTGGCTTTGAAATTTTGTTTTCATACAAATAAAGAAAAACAAAATATTTAAATAATCATGGATTTGAATCAAGATATTCTGAACTAATTTAGTATGTTCTTGCTTCGTAACTGATTTCTTAATTATATTGTTCTCGTGTTAATCTAAAGCTTAAGCCTATGAAAACTAAATTACTAAATGTGTAACCAATGGAGAAATACTTAATATATAAATAAACGTGGAATATAAGAATAAAATGGTTTTATTAATTTTCAACTGACCTAGTCTTCGCCATTACTATCTTTCAAACAATGTTACTTCGTATTCAAATCAGTATTAAGACTTTATAAATACCCATGATCCTGAATAAGGAAAAACAAAAATACATATGTGAGGTAGTATTTTATTAATTATTTAATTACTGATCTACTAATAATTATCTATCTCCCAGAAACAACGGCAGTATACAATGCTAATTGTCGGCACATCAACAACGTCTTTGGCGCTCTTGTCTTCTGCCTCTGCCGCGTGACACGTTCCCCCCCGCATGTGGCCCCAACACGCTTGGCATTCTCTCTCTCACACACACACACAGCACACAACCGTACATATTTGGAGCGAGTAATATACGTCTATACATACTCTCTCCTTACTTGGGCGGCGGCCCCCATTCCGCCCCCAGTCAAATCCCTCGTTGACCGCGCCAGCCTCATACGCCCCCCAACCCAAACATTTTCCCTATATAAAAAGACCCTCTCCCTAGCCATATCCAGAGCCCATCTCAACACCAGCTTTCTCTCACTAAAAATATAAAAAGAAATTTTTGCCAACGGTTTTAATATTGAGAGAAATCACAAATGGCGATGATGAAGAAGGCGGCCGCAGGCGGTGGAAACGGCAAGACCAACGGCGTCAAGGAGGTCCACTATAGGGGGGTGAGGAAGAGGCCCTGGGGGCGCTACGCCGCCGAAATCCGCGACCCTGGGAAGAAATCCCGCGTCTGGCTCGGCACATTCGACACCGCCGAGGAGGCGGCGCGTGCCTACGACGCGGCCGCGCGCGAATTCCGCGGCGCCAAGGCTAAGACCAACTTCCCCATCCACCCCGACGGCGGTGGCGCCGCCGTCCACAGCCCCAGCCAGAGCAGCACCGTCGAGTCCTCCAGCGGCGAACTGAACGCACGCGCCCCCGTCGTCGAGCTCGATCTCACTCGCCGCCTTGGCGTCGCCCCAGACCGAGGGGTAACCGTCACGGAGGTCGGCCCGATCGGCGGTTACCAGTTCTTCGGGCGCCAGCCAGCCATGGCGGTGCTGCCGAACGGACAGCCCGTGTTCCTCTTCGACCCGGCCATGGAGGCTGCGTACCGGCTCAACGCCGTAGGGTATGGCCGCGGCGGCGCGATGCGGAGCGACTCCGACACCTCATCGGTGGTCGACGAGAACAATTTTGACGGCGCCGACGCGAAGAGGGGGCTGGATCTCGATCTCAACATGCCGCCGCCCGTCGAAGTTTGAATCCGACGGTGGTTATAATATCTTCGGAAGGATCTCGAATTTGATCGTAACTGAGGACGAAAACTGACGTCTGATTTCTGTAAATATATTTGGATAAAAAAAAAAAAAAGAACCCTTGTTTTTTGCAGCTAAGAGTAATTAATTTCTCTGGTTGTTACAATCGTGGCCGGCGGCTATTAGGGTTTGATTAATTTGCGTTCCTTGTTATTTTGGAAAAAAAAACAAAGATCAAGAAATTCATGTTATTTTTGATGTAGCTCATTCAATATTTTGCATCAGATCCGAGATATAATATAACGCTGGATGTAATGTTGTTGAATTGTGTTTAGTTCATGAGTAATGTTTAGTTCATGAATAATAATTGTCATTTTCGTTGCCAAAATTTTAGATAAAGTCGAAGTTGAGTTGGTCCAGTAATAAACTGATTTTGCAGCTGAAATTATTGTACAGATTTCAAAATCTATGAGCAACGTAAATTGGAAGAACACATTTATTTAAGATAAAAGGAAAGGGGAAGTAGTCAAAAAGTAAAGAAAAGGAGGGGAAATTGAGTGGCAAAGATTGAGAGAGAAAGAGGGGCGCACCGACGGCGAGACAGGCAGGCAGGTGAAGCGAAATTGGAGAGTGGGGCCCACAGAGACCTCTGAATTCCTTGTTGACGGGGTACATGTCGTGCCTAAGGTGGACGGCACGTGTTGCCTTTTGCTGCCGCCCACTATAAATAAATACCACAATTCTTTAATTAAATTAATAATATTTAGTTTTTAGTATCTCGCCGCTTTCGCCAATAATGCACCCATATTGAAAACAACTTACTTCCTCACCTTATTTAATGATTATAATGATTTTGCTTTTAGTTTTTTTCTAAAGGCAGCGGCAATGCGTCATATCCTTTTGGGCTAAACGGAATTTTAAATTTCGGGTAATTCCAATTCTTGAATACTATATCTTAAAAAAATGTTTTTATAAATGGAAAAGAAATTCAAATAAAAGGAGAGGGGGTAGATTAGTAATTAAGGGGGTTGGGGCAACAAGAAGCGTGTGGGAGAGCGGGAGGCCGACAGGAGGCGGTGGGGTCCACGGTGGAGAACTCGGGATGTCGCGCCATCCGCCGGCTGCTATCGACGTGGGCCCCCTCCTTTTTATGTGCGTCGGCGGAATTTGTGGACTACACTTTGGTTTCCGCTTTCCCCTACTTAGCTTACCTTCCTACTATATCCTCCTTTTTTGTAATTCCACATATATTTATTTATTTTCCCTTTTCTTTTTTATTTTCACACCAACATCTATGGGTGAGCAAAATACCCGAAATCCGAATATCCGATCCGAAATAAACCGAAATATAAAACTCGGTTCGGTTTTTTTAGATTTTTAGTTCGGATTGGATTGATATTTTTCAAAATTACGGATTTTCGGTTCGGATTGGATTTTTTTAATCTGAAAAAATTCAAAATTTTGAATTATATACTCCCTCCGTCCACGAATTTTCTTTACATTTTGTCATTTTGGTCCGTCCACAACCTTTCTTTAAATTTTAATTTTGCCATTTTAGGAAGGAAAGTGGGACCCAAATTCCACTTTCTCTACACTAAATCAATAACAAACAAAATAAAAGTGGGACCCAAATTCCACTAACTACATATCTCTTTTCAAAGTCAATACAAATTATTAAAACCCGTGCCAAGTCAAACTGTAAAGAAAGATAGTAGACGGAAGGAGTAATATATATATATATATATATAATAATAATATTTGATTTAAATATTCTTAAATTTAATATAAATATATATAAGAATTAATAAAAATTGGTTTTGAATTTTTGGATTTTTCATAATTTCGGATTTTTCGGTTCGATTCGGATATTTTTATAAAATTTTTGGATTTTTGGATTTCGGATTTTCGGATATTTGGTTCGGGTCGGATTGTTTTTCTCATAAAATTCAAATTTTCGGATCGGTTCAGATTATGCAAAAATCCAAACCAAAATCCGAATGCTCACTCCTACCAACATCTAGTTTTCTTGGTTTAGGAATCAGATTGTTTTATTATTGGTCGATATTTCTCGGATGGTAGATAAATATTGTAAATATAATAATGTGTTTCGGATATTTAATGCTGTATTTTTCACATTATCGTCATAAACCAAACTATTCAACGGTAGGCCATCTCTAACTTTTTGTGTTACAACAATATTATGGTTGATTTAAATTTAGAAAATTGAAATTACATATCGTCTCGTACTGTTATTATTCTTAGAACGAAAATCTGTTGCAAATTAAGGAAGAAGATGGAATTACAAAACAAATTGGATAGATTGAGTTACAAGAATGAGGCAAAGTTTATATAATGGCATTATTGGAGATGCTTATGTTGTATTCAAAGTCTTGATGGTAATTTCCATAAAAAAAACTACGAGACATCGAAAATATATAAGAAATATATTTGTCTTATCAATCAATGGAGTAGTGTTTAGTGGTCCTCACTCTCAAAATTCTGAAAGGGATATTTAATTTGTTTTGGATTGTTTTATATAGTTATATTTTTCTTGAAGGTTGTATACCTACACTTTATAGTTTACTCAAAACAAACTCATAACTTAAAGCTTATTTTTCTTAATACACTTACTAATTTAGGATTATTATCATATCAGAGATGACTATTTAGAGAGCAAAAAATTTCAGAGCTAGGTTACACATAAAAAGTCTGAAACAGTAAGAGTGTTTACTTTTTATGATTAATATTTTGAATGATTGACTATTTGATGGATTAAATATGTGATAAGATAATTTTTATCTATCAACTTTTATTTACTACAAACTATTAGTGAAGGATTAAAATTGGGATATATAATTCTCCTTTTATTTGAAGGATTATTTCAATCCTATCTATATTGATTGGATTAAATTAATGAAGAATAATTCAAATAATTAAAATAATCTCATATTTTGGGATATCATCAAATATTAATTCTTAAAAGTAAACATTTGATTAGGTTAGATTAATTTTATCTATCCAACCTAATCATGCAAAGTAAACATCACCTAAGAATATTTGTACTAGTGACAAGATAAAATGAGAAGTTTGAAGTTGGCCACCTCAAGGATTTTTTCTCAACTCAATAAAAATATTACATGCATAAAAATACATGAACTTTGGTGGTTCGCATATAAATTTTTATTTTAAAAAAATACATGACTTTTTACAAGTTTTTTTTTATTTTTTCTACTATTTGCAATTCCAACAAAATTCGTACTGACTTAGATAGACATCACGTGGGCGATTGATTCCATGTCAGTGAGACGAATTTGTTTTAAAGGATTTCTTTGATTTTGAACTTTAATTAAATTTAAAAGTCTCCCTTCGAAATTAAGATCACTCATGTTTGAGACAAAAAAATAAAAATAACCTAATCTTCTCACAAAAATTTCAAGTTCTTAACGAATACTTTATCCGTCAATTTAAAATAGTATTTCTTTTGAATATAAATATTTAAAAAAAGATATAAAATAGTTAAAAAATAAAAATTTAGTATGATCCATATCTTTTAAAAGGATAAAAATATCTTAAAATGAAATGAAATATTTATAATGAAATAATTTATAAATGAAAGTAAAACATTTTAAATGAGATAAATAAAATATTAAAATACTTCAATCACCGACAACGAGTCGTCCTTGCGTTAGAGGAAAATTGAAAATCGTTGAAAAATTAGATAACTTGTGAAAAATCATGAATTTGATGTGGAAAATGAAATTACCTCAAAATTTGTGTTTTTTAATGCATTAAATCCAAAAATGAAAAAGGTAACAAGAAATGGAAAAAAAGTGTAAGGATGTTTGGTTAAGAAAAAAGAGCGAGCGAGTGAGAAGGGAAGCGCGTGGGTAAGCGGTGGAGGTGGAGGAGAGGGAAGAAACGTGGAAGCGCGGCAGACGTGTCGTGAGTGCCGCCTGGGGCCGGCAGAGTCGGCTGTCACGTGGGGACCGCCACCGCAATTACTCAGAAGTTGCGCAATTATTCGCCACGTCTCACGTGCGTGCCGTCATCGCAAGCATCCCCAGGGGCGGCTGCCCCATTCCACCTCTATCTCTCTCTCTCTAAATTTATTCCAAATCTTTATTTATATAAAGTTTTTTCAAATACAATGTCTGCTTTTAGGGATGCCGTCAGTTGGGTCTTGTAGATAGTAGTTCGATAGCTGACGTGTAACCATATTTATAAGATTGTAAATGAGTAATTTTGAATTGATGGAAAACAGTTAGTTTATTGATAGGGCTTCACATTTTATTTTTTATATTCTCTCGATCCCACTTAAAATATTCATTTTTTTAATACGAATATTTAAAACAATATCTCCTCCGTCCCCATATTCCTATGGGATGCGGTTTTAATAAAAGTGGTTGAGTTATTGTGAGTGGAATAGGGTTCACATTAATATAATATTAAATTAGTTAGTGGTGGTATAGGTGGTAAAGGTGTAAATAAATAGGTTGTTGAGGATAGAAAAGAGAAATAGTGGTGGTATATGTGGTAAAGGTGTAATTAAAGAATATTATTGAGGTAAAGTTGAAACTATCTTTTCATAAATAGAATAGGAAGAATTTTGGGGACGTCCAAAATGGAATACTTAGGAAGGAATATGGGGACGGAGGGAGTATATATTAATTAAAGTGTCAAAAAATAGATAAGGTCTATATTTTTTAAAGGGATAATTAATTTTTAAAATAAAATAAAACATTTATAATGAAACGACTCAAAAAGAAAAATGAGATATTTTGAATAGGACATATGGAGTATTTTGTAAAACTCATACTAGACTTCTATGCAGTGATCGAGCTACATAGGAGTATGAGAGTTCATGAACACTCCCAAGAGAATTATATATATATATATATTTGAAGTTTAAAAACTCTCTTATAGTGTAGTTGGTTAGGATTCTCATTTTTAATTGAGAGATCCGATTTTGAATCCCAACTATGATATCTCCTTTCATCCTTTCTTTTTTTCATTATATTCCTATTCTTTTTTTCCTCTTCTCTTCTCTTTCTTTCATTTTTATTTTTTATATAATATATTTTATATTGATAATATAAATATGAATGTGAATAATAAAATTTTACTTATAAATTCATATGATCAATTCAATTTTAAAAAGATTATGATAAACTTATTCTAACGCTTATAATATTTATTTAAATTTATTCTAATAAGTTTTATATGCTAATTAATATGATCAACCCAAGTTTTAATTTTTTATTATTATATAGGTAACATTTTATTTAATACTTATAAGTTTAAAATAAATAAAATTTTGTTATTATATTAAGGAACATGAATTTCGTGACAAACAGTGAACTCTAAAGGATAACTCTCGACTTAAAAATTAGAATAGTCATTTTCTTTTTTTTTAATTCTTTTTTATCACAATTATTAGAATTTAGAAATTCTATATACCAAATACATTATTTCTTTTTTGCTACCTTTTAAGTTTATATATTTCATTTTCATCATATGATTGAATTAATTTTAAATTCCATTGTTGATTTGTAATGGTACAAAAAAATCAAGATTTGAATTACATAAGATTATACCATTTACAATATTAACAATTATATTTTCTTATTATTTTAACTTTTGTAGCTATTATTGATTGATTGTTAATTAATACCATTATTTTACTTTTGTAAAATATTAAAACATAATGGAAAAGAAATTTAGTATGAACAAACAATTACCCCTATTCAAATAATTTATGCTATCATTATTATTATTATTTGACGAGTTAAATTTGTCGTACAGATCAAGATGGGTATCCGAGTATTTCAAAACATCTTTAAAATTATCAATATAGAATTATACTATCTTACACAAGTTTTTGTGTTGACTTCGATCTTAATTTGCTGCTAAAAAATTTTAGAGGATGCCAACGATTGTAGTAGTGGATGTGAATAAGAATTGTTATAGTGCTCGTATATTCCTTAGGGATAGTACGGATAAAATATCAAATCGGAAAGGACACATGCATGTATGAGAGCGAAGCAAGGGAAGGTTTAGTTCAGCTTTGTGTTATATATATTTCATGTTTCATTTCACCAAAGCATGATATGTATACATTTATTATGTTTGTTGTAACGAATTAGTATTATTGAACAATAAGAAACAGAAACAGTAAAGGAAATACAGATTTACGTGGTTCACCAACAATGAGTTGGTTACGTCCACGGATAGAAAATGAGAATAGATGTTATTCAGCGGCTAGAGTGTTTCAGATTACAATTACAACTCTCAAAAACCTGATATATAGTACTAAGAGAATACACCAATTGGATTCAGCCCAATACGAGTAATAAGGCCCAATATTAGTTTTAAAGCCCCCGACTAGCTATTCGAAGCGGGAGATAGTTTCAAGGCATATCAACAATTATGTCATTCAGTACAATAAAGCCAAATTCGGTACAAATTTTGTGGACTACTAACAGTTAAACATGATATGCGACATAAAGTATATCATAAATTTCATATTGGGGTTTTGGTGTCTCAATTCCAAGTCAGTCCACTTTAGCATAACAAATGACTGATTTAACTGGGCTTCTTAATCTGTTGATCATTGTCGGCCCAATATTTAATACATTTATCCTTTTTGGGCCTTTATTTTGGACCTTCACATCAAGCTTTTTCTATATAAGAAACAAAGACTACTTGTCCATTTCCACCATTTATTGACAAAACTTCTAAACAAATAAGCAAATTTACACACACACACACACACACACACAAAAACATATTCATTCCGCACAGACAAGTTCATCAAGCCAAATAATGCTTAAAATATACTCTTTACATGTGCTAACTAGGTACTCAGACATGCATGGATGTGATAGGGTGGGTGAGCTTGTAATTGAAATTCGCAAGTTCAGATTTCACTAACACTCTTTAGGTCTAACTTATCGTGCAAAACCTTTTTCTATATATTTCTAAACCATTCCGATTTATACAAGAACGAGATCTACAAGGAATATTGCATATTTCACTTCATCCTAAAAGGGTAAAATTGTAGCTCTCATGGCGTAATTTCAGGTTGGTTAAGAAGCAGCAGATTTAGAAACAGCACTGCCGATCGAATCCTAATGTACCGCGTTGTAAGAGTTTCACCATCTTTAGGGTGGCTCGCGTGAGTCTTAGATAAAATCTTCCTACCATAACCGCTGGTCATCGTGATTTACCCTCTCACATTCTTATGGAAAGAGGTGTGGAGGCTCAGAGGAGAACTTCCTTTGGAACAAGGTAAACAAAATTGTAGATGTGGGTATCGATACATAATGGGTGAGTGAGTCGTTAGAGAGGCATTTGGTGGGGGTAATTAATGGGGGCCCTAACTAATTATATAGGTCACTTTAAGCATGGGGTAGTTCTTGAAATATTGAGACATAATAGTTCTCAATTTAGGGCAAGAGTCCACCTAACTCTGGATAAATCCTCTTATAAATCCTCACACACTTTTTTATGGTCTCATCAATCAAGCAATCAATCCCTACCCTACTTCCCTTGCTGTCCACCACATGAGCTCCCTTCCTAGCTAGGAAACACACCTGCACTGCAAATCAAATTATTCATTTACATTATTCATTTTCTTGTCCCACTGTCATTACACCCTCATTCTTCTTCTAGTATTATTTCAAATTTCATGTCCATAAAAAATATCCCATAATTTTTATTTTGGATATCCATAAAAAATATCATATTTTTCATTTTAGTATATAATTCTACTTTATCTTCTTATATTTTACCCTTAAAGTTCACACTTTATTCACTCAAACAACATTTATCAATTATTTTCTTAAAACGTGTACCGGTTAAACATATGATATATTTCTTGGATGGATGTAGTATTAATTAATATTAACACATATATGTCTATATATATATATATGGGATGATTAGTTATTGATGGTATTGATGCATGCATGTCTTTTTCATGAGTTTATTAAGTAGTATTATGCTTAAGATTGGGGATTGGGACATCGAGATAACAAAACTTTTTGGTCATTTTTGGGATATTGTCATGATATTTTTGTAGACCAGCAAAGTTTTTGTATGTCTTTTACAATGACTAATTAATGTGACAAGATCGCCAGCAATTCTAGCTAGTTTTTTTTTATATAAGGATACCGTATATATACTAACTTGTTTCTATTGTATATTATTTGATCAGAATGCACAATTATCATAGTTAATTAAATAGTGCCTCCCCATCAGCCCACACAGCTGTGTCAATGTACTGCTTGTACCAAGACTTTTCTGAAATTAATCCGCTAAAATTAGCGCGATACTTTTGAACATGTAGATTAAGACGAGTTGTATTTTGATAGTAGTTTATGGAATTCGAGATTTTTTTTTATAAAAATGATTTTTTGTAGAAGAACCACTTTTAATGGACAACAAAAAAAATCACTTTTAATGTGCCGGAGGAAGTAATTTTAAAGAATGAACTTTTTTCATGTAAAATAAGATAATACTGACCATCCACTAACTTTTTTCAATCTTTTAATTTTGTGAACTGAGATAAGTTAGATAAATTCAAATAGAACTATTATTTAAACTTTCAAAAAAGAAACACTAAATATTTCATAATTATAATAAAGAAACTAAAGGAAATCTAGGAACAGATGTGTAATATGTTTTAATGTATTAACAATAATAATAATAAAAAAAGCATTAACTACGGCATAAATTTCGTTGTTAAATTCTTGGGACTTAACGGTGGAATATTTTTTTTAACTAAAACAGACCGTCGTTAGCATGCTGTTAAAATAGGGACATTTTATTTATTTAGGATTTTTAAATTTCGCGTTAATTCACCGGTTCATTAATTAATTTTTATTTTATTTTTAAATTCCGAATTCCATCGTTATTTTATTACTAAATGTTATTTTATTTTAGGGATAGTTATAGTTGTCTCTAACTTTGATTAGATTTTAAAAAATATCTCAAATTTTGACGAGATTTCAAAAAATATCCATAATTTTAGTAAATACAATAAAATATCCCAAACTTTGATGATATTTTAAAAAATATCTCTAATCAAAGTTTTACACGACGGAATAATGAGTTATTGAATTATAATCCACGTGAGAATATGACGAATTAAGTCATCGTTAATTTATGATCTACAACAGAAATTCTCATCGTTAAGGCTAATTTTTTTGTAGTGCAACATGCTTGGATTTACACTCCTAATTAGGGCTGATAATTTGTGCTTGTCGGGTCGTTATCGTATCGACACGATGAGGTCAAACACGAACACGACCCATTAAGGATCTGTCCGACATGAACACGAACATGACACAAAATGTACTGACACGGACACGAACATGAATATGACATGATTTTTTTCATGTTGACACGACACGAAACGATAAATTCAAATCAAAATTAGAAAATAAATTAATAAAAGAAATAAAAATATATTAAATATAATTAAATTAATATTAAATATATATAAATATTATCGAATTATACGAAAATAACACGATCCGACACGGAAACGAATGCAACACGAAAATTATCGTGTTACGTGAACACGATACGGATCCGACACGAACACGACATGAAATTATCATATCATTACCGTGTCGACATGATAAGATTGAACACTAAACCGTTAATTTCGTGCGAGTTCGTGTCGTGTTCTCGTGTCGTGTCGAAAATTGTCAGCCCTACTCCTAATATTATAATGATCTGACTCTCTGATTGACGGTTATCCCCATACATTATTATTATTATTATTATTATTATTATTATTATTATTATTATTATTATTATTATTATTATTCACTTCACTTACTTAGTCTTTTCAGTGTACAAAAATATGTATATAGAATAAAATTATTTTACTGGATCATGTAGGATAATATCTTCGATTTTTTCCAGAAATTCAATAATAATAAGTATTATTCAAATTCATTTAATTTGCCAACAACCTTGAGCAATAATTCCATGCATTTTTGTGCAAATTAATGTGGCCTATATTATGTGATGGGTACTCATGAGAACAACAGCCAACTTAACTACATCAGTACACGTATATGAACGAATTGTGAAATGCCCTATTACATAATTTAAGACTTAACCAATTGTTACAGTTACACTAAAATTTGAAGGAGAAAAGCTTTGCAATCAACCATTGATTTTCTATTTTGAAAATTGCTTATAATTATTTACACAATGTTTTAAAAATTAGACAAGTGACGTACCATTGAAATTGTGAAACCACCACCTAAGTTACACTTAAGAGGTATTTGGCTGAGCATAAAAGCTCTCAAAACAACTTATATTTGTTTTTCAAGTTTGAAAACAGCTTATAAGTTGCTTTGAAAGCTTATGCTCAGCCAAACACCTCTAAGTATAACTGTTAAAACCAATGGTCTGGAATGTTCTTTGTTTAAATATTATGATATAGTTGTTGGGATAGCAAATTAGCAATAGCCATATTGAATGGTACATTTATTATGATAAATTTAGCTGATGCAATAATTAGGAACGGGCACTAACAATTAATGAACCCTGACAGTGGTTGGAATGATTAATATTTTAATGAAAAACTTTCAGATATATCTCCAGAACTTCGCCAATTTTGCGAAGATTCGGGATCTTATCGAAAATTTACATCAGCCTGCCAAACAAAAGCTAAAAGAAAAAAAAGATTAGATATTTGTCACTGCAGAAATTATTCTAAAACAGGTATACTTCAATTGTTTAGGAGATGTATTGTATAAGATACAAATTATTCACCCCACCCCATTTTTGATGTGCACGATATCAGAATATTAATCAGAATAAAAAGAAAGATAAAATAACAAATCCCATCCTTATCGAAAACACGCCACGTGGCATGTTTGCTTGTTTGCGTCGTATGTTGGACTCACATGCTACTGCCACATCAATACGTATGATACAAAATAATCCATCATATTATTCCCTATGATATACACAACCTGAAATGTCACAACACAATATGATTAAACCACGAATTTATATATATTTACCCCTTAATTCAGCCTCTACTACGTATGTATGAAATTGATAGTAAGATTTTGTGACACATAGGCCAGTACATATTATTATATTTCGGGCTATTATATATGAATATATGCACAAGCCACAATCACTCTATTGTGTGTGAATTGTATATATTTCATGTCATACCATATATAACATTTAATTAGATCACACATACTACAATAGCCGAATCATAATATAAGTAACCAAAAATATACGAACATGAAAATATACCAAAAATTAGGAAGGGGTCATAATTAAGAAAATCAGATGTTCATAATTGAGAAAAGATCAGATATGATATATTGTACATTACAAGTCACAGTGATCACCATAATGACTCTTGCAACTGATCATCAAACAAGAATCACACCCCTAAATTTTCCAACTTAATTAAGAAGACGCGCCGCCTAATTATTCATAATTACCACATAAACACAAAAGCACCAACCATTAACAATTCACCACAAAAAATAATCACATCCCACCACCACCACCACCACCACCATTAATCTCACCTACATGCCCTTGAAGATCCTCATATATACAGAGATCTCCATCGGCATCATCGTCGTCGTCCCCTCTATATTCTCGAGTAATCCCATTTAAGTCAGCAGATCGTTGACCCACCCGAGATCCGGCCCGGGTCCACCCGAATTGCCTTCGTTGCTGTTGTTAAACCTGCTGCCATCCATCAAAGTCCTCGCAGAATAATCCCCATCGAGAAACTTACTCTCTCCAGGGTAAAATTTGCTATGTCCACTCCTCGCCGGAGGAGTGGGCGTCGAGGGTGACATCACAAACTGTGTCTGCTCCTCCACATTGAAATTCACATCCAGCCACGGAACCCTCGCCGACGCGGCTGACGGCGACGCCTCGGCAACATTCATGGCCTCGAACGAGGCCATAAGCTCGGCGAGTGCATCCAAGCGACCGCCGTAGGGGGAGATGGGCGGCGAGAGCGGCGGGGAGATGTTATGATGGGACATGTGGCCTATAAGTGTAGAGGTAGGCGAGGCCGTCATCGAGCTGGTGCAATGGCAGTAGAGGCAGCAATGCTTCTTCTCGGCGGCTGAGGTGGGCGAGCTGAGGGGTCGGGGACGATGCGGAGCTGGCGGGAGGTGGGCAAAGAAGCAGATCTTGCGCTTGCAGTTCTTGCCGTCCTTGCAGGCCTCGGTGCGGTAGCGGGAGGGTGGAGCCAGCACTCGAAGACGCCGTGGAGAACTCGCAGGCGTCGCCCTTGCCGCAGTGGCCCTTGCGGAAATCGGCGCACACGGTGCCGGAGTAGCGGTGGCGGCGGGGTCTCGGCGGCGGGCCTTCTCGCCCGGGTGGGCGAAGGGGCAGTCGGTCCAGTCGTGGCTGCGGCTGCGGTTGCATTTCCGCACCTTGAATTCATACATGCGGAAGTGGTCGGACGAGTAGGGGTCGTCGTGGTCGTCGGAGTCGCCGTCCGGGTCGTTGTAGGGGAGGAATTTGGAGAAGGGGGAGTTGTCGGCGTCGATTTTCGGGGAGTCGGCGGGGAGTTGTCGGCGGGAGAGGAGGAGCTTGCGGGAGGGATATCGATGTCGCGGAGGGATTTCTTGGTAAGGAAGAGTTGGTGGAACTTGTGTTGCTGCTCGGCGCAAAGGCTGCCCATCATGCTTGATTAATTATGTTAAAGAGGTAGGGACATAAGAGAGGTGTGGAGAGAGAAGGGGCAGATGAGGCTAGGATGAGAGAGGGGGGTTGAGTAAATATATATATAGAGAGAGGGGTGACAAGTATGGGCAGAGAGGTGCGTGGCGACATAATATTAGGGATTTTTGCATGCAAAGGGAGATATGTGGCAGCTTGGTATCGCACTATTACATGCAATCATGCACACACCTCTCACTCCCACTCTCATTCTCTCTCTCTCTTTTTTTTTTTATCATGGGGAACCCACAGCCGTTATCTTAGATGCGCATTGGGTAAACCCCACATTTCTGTGCAATAGCCTACAAACCACACAGGACAGGTAAACCACACTTGGAAAACCAGGTGTGACAGGCTCAAACCAATAGAGGCGTTTGGTGGGATTCGAACCTGTGACCTCTCGACAACATGAACGCACCTTAATCATTGGACTGTCCCTAGGGCTCTCACTCTCACTCTCTCTTTCTTTCTCTTGTGTGTGTGTGTTGATGGTGAAGAGAATGTGGCCATGTTCTTGTACATTCCTCTCATTGCTAACAATTTTCTACCATGATTTTAATTTAATCCTTTGTGTGTCGTATGTGTTTTTCCTATTCTTAAGAAAAAACAGTGGTTTCATTTTATTTTATTTTTGTTGAGAGATAGTAAAGTTTTTGTTCCTTTTATATTTATTGTTCGTGTCTCATTTTTGTGAGCGATCAATTACGAGTTTTTTGGATTATTACTGTATTGGTTAGTAGTAAATAATAATCGCTACTTTGAAAATACATATATATTCAATATACATTATGTGTATGTTGGTGGTTTTAATTATTGAAGACATTGTACTAATTTAATTTGCTTGTTTAACCATGTAATCTTTAAACTAGTTGCTCAAACTTTAGTTCTCTAGTCTAATTTTTGTGTCACATCCCGTGCTAATTGTAAAATTAATTATTGTTTGGTTTGTAAATAATAGAATTGAAATTTTAAAATGACTATATATTACGATCATCAATCACTACAAGAATTTAGCTTATAGACCACATGTAATAGACCACATACATTAATACTAAAGTTGTCTATTATGATATATACAACGTGCAGGGTGAAACGCGTGGTCTATAACCGTTTTTTCAATCGGTTATAGACGACGGACTGTCAAAATCCGTGGTCTATTAGCGTGGTTTTCATATTATAGACCACGGGGTTCATTCCGCGTGGTCTATTAACGCAAAAATTCCATAGATAACGGGCTTTAGCCCACGTCGTCTTCCTCTCGTGTTGATTAAATATCATACTTCATTATTTTAGTTTTTCAAATGTCAAACATAAAGTAACTATTCGACAATGAGACAAAAATAAGAACAAATCAAAATCCCCAATTCTAAAATCAAACCCTAACATCTCACTTTCTTCTCTCCCCCCTCTTCTCGTCTTCACCATCTGTCGACTTCCTCCAATTGTTACACAACTCAAGAGATCAGCAAATTGAAGCCCAAAACAGATTATCTCCACCAACCGCCGGGCGTAATTAGCGACTTAACTCATCACCGCCAAACCCTCCCAGCGGCTTGTCATCTTCGCGGCCAACAACTAACAGAAATAACCGTCGTCGCCGCGGCCGTTCAACCATGCACCGCAGTTTCCGTCCTAGTCGCGCGTATAATATTTTTCATGTGATGAATATTCCTTAGTGGCGTAAGTGAACGGATCGCAATGATATTTATATGGCTTTAGCATATCGTCAAATATGAACGTTAATCTATATTGTAAAATGTATGACCATAGATTTATCACTATACTCAATTTTACTATTAAACATAAAATTAGGATGCCATGCATTACTTGGACAATAGATTTAGTGTGATAAAACATGTGGGACAAATCGTCAAGTGCGATCAATGAAAGAATTTGGCTTTTGTAGAGGCCTAAAGTAAAACCACACTAATAACTATCCCAATTATATAGGTTGATTGAAATTTTCATAAGAATTAAGAAAATCATTAAAAAAGAAAATTATACGGTGAACTTCCTAATATGCATATATTTATTCTTTAATGATTAAATAATGCATGAGTTAATCAGAGAATTAAATAGAGATATATTAGTAGATGAGGTAAAAATGTATTACTTTTTATGAAACTGAGGTGAAAGGGTTTAAGAATCAGTTTTCTTTTTATATTGGTTCAAATAACTTATTTTGACTTTTTTACCCCATATTGTAGGATGGATCTAGAAAGATATGAAAGATCTCACTCCAATCCATACATACGACTTTCATCGAATACGATTTTCCGTAGAATTTTATATGTATCTATGAGATCGAGTATGAAATTCTACTTACTTGAGTATCTCTCGAGAAAGGAAAACAAACCTATATAATTGGGACGGATGAAGTATTACATTTCTTCTTTCAATGGTTAAATATTAGTTATTAACCATCAACATCATTAACTACGATAAAAAAATAATTTCCTGACATTACATGTGCAATTAATATATATACTCCACTACATTTTGCATTATACTTGTTCTTCTTCTTATCCTTCTAATAAGTGTACCCAAAATATATAAAAACTAAAGTGAAATACCTATATAGATTATGATACGTTACGAGACTATCTCACTTTCGATATAAGTGTCTCGAGTCTATCCACAGTTGCCTACAAATTAGGGTACTTGGATTTTCCAAGGGAAGAAGATATGAATTTTATTTGCGAAAATAGAATTTCTTTCATATATTACGTTACATGTTTCTGCATATCCTCTATTTTGATTTTCCAAAATAGATGAAGTCAATCTACATCCAGCACACCCCTTTATTTGAAATTTTGCTTGTTTTATATTTGATTAATTCGACCTATATTATATTGAATTCTCTCATAACATATGATATAAGAGGCACACTTATACGAGCTCTGCCTCACTATGTGCTCTTATAAGAACTGTCATATTTATCCATAAAAACTGTCAATTTTATTCATAACAATTAATATTATTTTTATTCATAATTATTAATTTTATTCATAATAACTATCATTTTTATTAACTATCATTTTTATTGATAAAAACTGTCTTTTTTTCTAAACATACCTTAAGGGAAAGTTCTTACAAATTTTTGTCATAATATAATGATATAGGATCTATGAATTGGACTTTTCAACAGCTCAAAACTTGTATGTGGCATAGCCCAAAGGGCTGATATTTTAAAAATATTAACTTTCTTCAGAGAAAAGAGGCGCATGAAATAAAAGGAGTCAAAATGTTCAATTCAAATTTGTATAAGAACTTTAGTAATAAAATTTTAAATAAAAAAAAGGTTCTAGTGATTATCCATTAATGGTGTCATTAAAAATTTCTTTTTCTCTTTCTTTTCTTTTATCGGCAAAGAGTAGCGTAATCATGACCAGAAAGTTTTGTCAATTTGATCCTTTTTAATGTGATTAATTAAGTTGATACGTGACACTTAAATTATGTACTAACATTGAAACAAATGTATTTGAATGTGTTATATTTGGAAAAAAATCTTGTGTCCTAAGTATCTATTTTTAGGGGTGAGCATTCGATTTCGGTTCGGATTTTTGCCTAATCCGAATCGATCCGAAAATCCGAATTTTGAGAGGAAAGCAATCCGATCCGAACCGAATATCCGAAAATCCAAATCCAAAATCAGAAAATTTATAAAATATCCGAACCAACCGAAAAATCCGAAATTATGAAAATCCAAAATCCAAAACCAATTTTGTTATTTCTTATATATATTTATATTAGATTTAAAATATTTAAATAAAATATTATTTTTATATATAAATTATATATAATTCGGATTTTCGGATTTTTTCGGATTAAAAAAATCCAATCCGATCCGATCCGAAAATCCAAAATTTTGGAAAATGTCAATCCGATCCGAACCGAAAATCGGAAAAATCCGAACCGAATTTTAAATTTCGGATCGGATATTCATTCGCGATTTTGCTCACCCCTATCTATTTTAGAATTTTACGTAAAAATATGGCAAACTATCTAATTTATTCTTGTTCAATTTTTCAATTACAAATGTGTCTTTTCAGCTTCGTCAGCTTCTCCACAATAATAAATAATAAGAAGAGTAAATTTAATGATTCGGAACACTTTTTTCGAATAGAGATCATGAATTATATCCTACGTCCACGAATAAATATTTTAAAAAATGTAAAATATTAATATTAAGAAAGTGGATAATTTTACTCTGTCTTATATTCCTAATAGTGACATTTATTAGAAAGGGAATAAATCGAATTGTAACACGAATCAAAACCTCCTCCTTGGCTTCTTTTGTCGATATTCCATTCTTATTTGATCGATACAATTGGTTAGTGAAGAGGTTGTTTTACGTGGACAGGGACACGTGTCAGTCAGTAAACGGGGTTTCTCGAAAATAGCGAGCTACTACTACCGCTACCGTTTTGTAATCTTTGCCCCAAAAGATGGAAGAGTTAATGAAAATTTGTCGTCTAATGATGGGCTCAAAGTTTGGGCCTGAGCTCAGCTATTGGGCCCATAAGCGTGTCATATGCACGTGGGGATGCTACGTGGCGTATGTTTAGGCGCACTATTCCTCGCGCAGTTATTGTACTTATCGTGGGGGAAAAGAAACTCTTTAATCTTTTCATAAAGTGAAAAACACGCTTAAACTTTATTCTCGGAGTAGATGTCACATAAAGCCATGTTTTCCAATTAAGATCGCTTATCGACTCGTACTTAACTATCTTGTCGAATCATTGATTTGATTGGTTGATTTATTTTTGGAAAAGTCAAATAAATTTTAAATATTATAGATAATTTGTAAAATATTTATCACTAAAGATAAAAATTGACCACTTAAATAAAAAAAATACTCAAATCTTATCACTATATCCTTATTATTCAATAGTTGCATAGTCGAATTTATGAATTACAAGAATTGAATGTTAATTCAAGAACTCAGGAGCTGTAACTTTTTAATTCGTGAATTAGTCTGTTAATTCACAAATTCAAGAACGACAGCACCTGAATCCTTGAAATAAGGTATTAATTCATGAATTCAAGAGCTAGCACTCTTGAATTCTTGAATTAATGTGTTGATTGATGAATGAGTGATAGCTTTTGAATTCTTGAATTAAGGTGTTAATTCACAAATTCAAACGCTATCACTCTTGAAGTTATTGTGATTCTTGAATTTCAACAAGATATTCTTTGAATTGAAGAAGTATGCATATAATTCATTCCAACTGTAATAATCATGTGAGATTTTTATTAAAACAACCGTAATTTGCCGCAGCCGTTGCGAACACCCATCGTTGGAACTGAAGAAGAATTTCTGATTCGCATCGCTGAAATATCCTTGAAAGCACATGCTTAGATGATGATCGCCATGGCCGATCTGATTGGTAATGCAGTTGTCGTCGGACGAGCGACATATAGCTTCTTCTCCGCCAGATATATAGTAAGGGTAAGAAAGCAACATAAAATGACGATTTTCTTATCGTTTTTATCCATGGAAGAATAGATATTTTGATGGGTAAGAAAGTAACATAAACGAAACATGGATCACTAACAACACGATCCAACATATATGTGCCCTACTCGCTCTAGACGGATTAGCGTCTAGAGCGAGTGGACATCGAGAGGGCAAGAAAAACACGAAGATTGAATGCGAAGGTTCAAAACCCGATGAACACACGAAAACGGCACTGCCTGTAAATGTAAGTATCAAATCACATATTTTGGTATATTATACACAAGTATGTCCCTCAAGATGCAGATTCAAGGGCTCTTTAAGTAGGAAAAATAGCTTTACCAGAATCAATCTACACAACATCATCATTCATCTTCAACTTGTATATAACAACTTAGGCAAACATTAAAACTGAAAATCAAAGATCACTGAAACCTCACAACAATGCAGGAGATGTCGTCCTTGCTCTTCCTTGACAGCGCCTCATCAATGAGATGCTTCGCCGCTGCATGAGGGTCCTTGATTGTTTTAATGGAGTCGACAACGTCCTGGTTGGACATGACCTGCAAAAATGTAGGGCAAATAAATGAATCTTCACTAACGAAAATGTATTAACATCGAATCAAGAACATATATGAAGTTTACGGATAATCACACCTTCCACAATCCATCACTTGCTAAAATGACAAACTCAGCATCATCATCTATTATTTCGACTGCTATATCAGGCTCCGAACTAACGTGCCTCTTCAAGCTCTTGTCACCAAATGCTCTGGCCACCGCCAGCTGGCCATCAACGCGAGGTACATCGCCTATGGGAACAAGATATATACACACACATGTAATTCAGAAAAAGATGATACTAAAGCTAATGGCAAAAACTTGTGTACATCTGGATGTACGGTGCATCCACCCTAGTTAGGGTTCACCAATCCCCAATTAGGGTTTATTAACCGAATTAGGGACTAATTAGTATTTAATGGAAGAATACACTGTGCATCCAGATATGCTGGAGTGTGCCTCAAAGCTAATTGCTATTTGTGAAAATGAAAAAGAGAACTTATGAATGTCACTGATAGAATCATTAGATCAGATAATGTCATATGTACCGGGCAGGTTTGATACGAATCCACCCTTGCTCTCGATCAACTTCTTTTCCCTGCTAGGTTCATGATCAACAGAGAGCTGTTTAGCAACGCCTTTCTTGCTAATGACAGCCCGGGAGTCCCCTACGTTCGCGACTATGAGCTTCTGTCCATTGATTAAAATTGCAGTTACTGCTGTTGATCCTCCTTTCCCCAATTGAAGCGATTTCTCTAATATTTCCTTATCGGTTTTCAGATAGGCGTTCTTCAGTGCAATTTTTATGTCGGACCAAAAATCGCTCTGTTTGGAAAATATAAGGATATTACATCAATTATTATGATGTTGATTGACATTTCAAAGGAAATGTAGCACCATACCTGCTTCAAGATATTGTCGAAGAGGTGCAGTTGCAAGTAATTTGCGACGTCATGCCCCATATGTCCATCGTAGATAGCAAATAAGCCCAACTCATTCTCGTCTATCATCTTGAGTTCGGAAACTAAATAATCTTCCATGGCATGATTTGCCTTGCCTTTCATTAGATGGGAGCCGTGTGTGACGTGCTTTTGAAATTTACTCCCACCTTTCTTTGCATCCGGTGTGAGAGGAGTGGAAAAGCATGCCTTTTCCTATATCAGAAAGAGAGAGTTAAATTCAAAGGATCACTAGTCATGTATAAACATCAATTAGGATGAATACTAGATTGCATTTTATAGAAACTCGAATGCCTTAGAAACGTTTTGGGGCTGCTACTATAGAATGTGCTATGTTTATCAAAAGTAAAATTCACAATTTGGTAGCTTATAAGGAGTGCAGGTCTTCCGACAAAATATCTTCACCTATTTACTGACAACCAAGTCACTGTTGAACAAGAAAGGATCAAGTTACCTAACTATGTAATCAGGTTTACTACGAGAAGCTCTGACATCCGGATTCTGATAGAAACTGCTATTTACCAATTACCACAAATGGACATAGGTCATTTTAGCTAGAAAATAAATAAATGAAGTCCAAAACCAACAACTGCATCATTAATATTAAGATTATATACATGATCTCTCTCTCATGACCATGAATGTATCATGATGCACCAAAGTTACTAGCCTAGTCCTTATCTATCAGAGTTATTATTGCCTCCAGGCAAGTTAAGTAACGAAAAGGACAGTACAGGTCCTGTCCCTCCCATTCAAACTTCGTATAGTACAAAACCAAGAAGTTTTCAGATAATCCAAATAATACAGAACAGGGCACTGCACAGACCTTGAGAAGCTGATTTTACTGATCATTATTAAGAATCAGAAGCCAGAAGGCTCTTTGTGAATACAAGTAGGCGACAAGAATGCTCTTTTAAGAAACTAATCGGCTATCTACCACATAAACAGAACAAAGCAATCTACTTATCAGGTTGGCCTCAATCATAAGCCTATAACACTTGCACCATCTACATTTTATCAGAAACAGCAGAACTCTCAGTGAGGCAAAGTCAAGAAACCGATGCATCAACAAAGCTGCCATTCGAATTCATAATTTTTTTGTGCTTCTAAGAGAGCCACAATGACTGAACTCAGGGAAGCTTCGATGAGATAATAAAATGCAATTATAATAATAAGCCTTCAGAATTAAGAACCAGATGGCAAGCTTAGACAAAGAATCGATTGATCTTGACATCCACTTTCGATCCTTACAAATGTTACTGATTTTTGCCCAAACTTCAACCATCAAATTCTGCCAGTAAGGATACGTAGTGATACAAACTTCAGTTTTCCTCCGCACCAAACCATACCAAAATCACCAATTTCATACGATTCAACTATGAAAATCACCAAAATTGATGTTCCTGTTGCAGAATAAAGCATATTTTTCCAACATCCCTTAATACTGACCAACCAAAACCCCCCATCAACCACAAGGGAAAATGAAAAAGGGGGAAAAAATTACACAGACACACACGCAATGGCACACAGAGAAAAGAGGTTAAAGAAAGTAAGAAAAAAACTGCAAATACACGGTTGACTCCGCAATCAAGAACTCCAAAAGGAACAACTATTAGGTAGTTTTCCATTTTCCAACATCCCGGCATGATACAAGTTAAAATTCACCCAATATATATATATATAGAGAGAGAGAGAGTGAGAAGTAACCTTCATCTTGTTGAGGATTTCTCTTCCTATCATGGCTGTCTCTGTCTCCAAAAATCTTGTCTTTTGGCCCCTGTTCTGAAACTCTGGGTACCCAGAAAAATATGGAACTCAATTATTTAGACACGCAAACAAGATTTTTTTTGCCGTGATCGAAATTTTATTACAGTTACCATGATTTATCTGTTTAATTATAGGCGATTTCACCTGTTTTTAATTATCCGTAAAGATATTTTATCAACAGTTTTGACTTGAGACCACAACACAGGCAGGCCTATCGTTGACTTTTCAATTCCTTTCATAGCCCGCATCTTCCTATTACTTTTGAGAAAAACAAATCAGTAAATGTAAATAAAAAAAAGGTATGAAATTAGGAAAATAAAGATCCATCAAGTTTCCCAAATTTTTTGTAGTCTTTGTTCTATCTTTGTTTATATCTATTTTGTTCTTTGTTTAATAGCGTACATATATTGTTATCGATAGCTAATTAAGTGTCCCAAATTTTTGTAGTCTTTTTCTCTTTGTTCGATCATCTATGATGTAACTTTTAAAATTTGCGTTAAATTGACAAAAAAAAGAGCCTAATTAATAATTGATAAGATTCGAAATTATGATTAAAAAATCATGACTGCACTGATTAGATTACCCAAAACATTTTCTTCTGCATCTATCCTTCTTGGTGTGTTAGGTAGCAATTAAATAAAGAAGTTACATAATAATTAGTACTTTGCAGCATAGCTTTCTAGACTATAAATATAATCTTGTCCATTTCGAAAAGTGTAATTGATGGGATAGTAAATAAATTTCTAAGAATATAGCACCTAACTTTGCGTACCTTTTAATTATTAATTTTTTATCGCTCGTTGTGTTTTTATGTCTATGTTCTGTACTATCTACGAATAATCATGTTTATTTATATTTGTTAATTTTATTTTTCCAAACTCGACTTAAATAAAACCCGTGACGTGAAAATTATATGCAATTAGGCATGATTGTGATAAATTTCAATTTTTATTAACAAATTTCAGTGGATCTCCAGAAAAGAAAAAAAAATAATTTTAATCATATCAACAAAATGTTCCATTATATAAGATGGGAAATGCAAAAAATATTTTGTTTATAGCTCATGGAAAACAGGCACGACACGCGGTTTATTAGAGTTGTATTCATTTGTGAACACTCCTCCATTTAAAGAGGTAACTTTATACTAATCACAGTTTTGCAATTACAACATAAATTTTATTTTGAAATGTTAAAATTGTGTATTAACAACGTCGCAATCGTGATAGTACTATACTAGTATATGAGGGCCAAAGGGAGAATTTAACGCTAAAACGATATAACTATTAATAAGCTAAAATAAGCAATTAGGGTGACGGTTGATAAGATTTAAACTATTATACTAGTATACAGGAATGAAATGAGAATGGAATGATGATTCATGCGGCTGATAAGATTTTTATGATAAGAATCATTATTCCCGAAGGAATACTTATTCACATGAACATCAGATTAACTATTTCTCCCATCTTCCATGAATATGAGATTAACCAAATTTACTTTTATTTTTTTTTAACAAGATTATTCTTATTTATTTTTTATCTTATGAAATTAATAATAATAATAATAAATAATTATAATATAATAATAGTGATAAAATTATAATTGTTAATAATATTAACATATTACATAATAATTAATACAATAAATAGTTATTTAGAATAATAATAATAATAATAATAATAATAATAATAATAATAATAATAATAACAACAATAAAAGTAGTAAAATGATAATAATAATCGAATACATATTATTATTAATTAATTATATAAATGTAAAAATATTAACATAAAAATAATAATTAATATCAATAAATATTATATTAAAATAATAGTATTAATATTTTAATTAATTAATTAATAATAATAATAATAGTAATTTTTCTAAATAATAATAATGATAATAATAATATAAATTACTTAGTAATGATTTTTTATTTCATTCATATTCGTTCATTCCTTATATATACACATATTTCATACTACCATCATTCCATTCCAAAATTCATTCAATTCCTATCTAATTTCATTCTTGTATATCAATCATCACCTAAAGGTAATAATTTCGAAGGGAATAAAACTAATAAGATAAATAAGTTTTCCATGGATTTTTTAACTTATCTCGTTTGGTTCTCTTTCTCTTTGCTTCCCCTTGGTGCCATTAAAAAAAAATTCCCAATCTATTGTAATTTCAAAATTATTTTTTATCATAAATATTGATAAATTTATTCTAGGAAAAAACAGTTTATGAATTACGATTCCGAAGCCTGTATTTCAATGTCTAAACTGTATCAAGATTGGATGCTCGAATTTCCCTAAAAAAATTGAATATTCGGACATTAATCTTACTTTCGGACATCTGAAATTTAATTTTATATTCCAATACTCGGATGTTAATTAGGTGTCAAACATAGTTATACCAATTTAATTACTAAAGTGCCAACTAGGGATGTCAATATGGGTTGAAGCTTCACCAATTGGCCGAATAATAAATAAAATTAGAGGTTAGGGTTGGATTTTATAACTAGAAAAAATGTCAACCGAATAGCCCGAACCGAATAGCCCGACAACCCGAGTGGGTTAGCTTAACCCGAGCGGGTTGGCCCGATCTTTACATCCCTACAACTATACAAGAAATTATAGAAGATATTCATAGTGTTGTTAAAAGTTACAAGAAAATAGTGAATTAGCTATTATGGAATATGAATATTCGGATATATTAAAAAATAATTTAGTTGTGAGCATTATTTTCTAATTTTGATATTGTAATATATTTTAAATAGTATTATATTGAATTAACTTATTAAAATTTTTCTAGATATTAGTTTTAATTCGCTATAATTGTATTATATTATTAGAGATCATTTAGTTACATGGAATGCGGACATTAAAGCATATTAGAAAAAAGAATTTAATTATGAGCACTATTTTAATTTTTATTGTTTGCTATTCAAAGTTAGTATAATAAGATTAAAAAGAACTTTTGGAATGTATTATATTTATTTTCAATTATTGCTTTTTACTCCAACGCTTAATATAAAATATTTGATATATTTATTTTAAGCTTTACGGCCCGATGGGTTAGCGAAACCCGAGAGTTTAGGGTTAGGGTTGAATTTTCTAACCCGAAAAATGTCAACCCGAATAGCCGACAGAATAGTGACAACCCGTGGGTTAGCTTAACCCGAGCGGGTTGGCGATTTATCCTAGTGCCAACCATGCGTAGTGTAAGCTAGTAAGGTCATGAGTCCTCCATTTTTTGTTACATATATAAATAAATTATAACTTCTTTATTTATGTTCACCAATACATCCAAACAATAGCTATAAGCCTATAATGGCTCCTTATTAGATCTACCTTGTACAATATAGTCTAAGAGGGTGTTTGGTGACCTATAAAACAAAACAACTTATAAATTGCTTTTTAAGTTAAAAGCAGCTTTGTTTTGGAGAATTATAAGCTCACCAAACACCTCTAAGTTATATTTGATAATTTTATCGCATTACATATCTATATAATTATTTATTTTATATATATCTATATACTACAATGTAAATTCAGGCAAATAGATAATCCATACACCATTAAATGCAAATTATGCAACCCAACCGTTACAAAATCAATAAGACCGTCTTAGCACCTATCACTCGAGTATTAATTTACCTCTAAATTTATTTAGTTTAATTTGAAATACAAAAAAAAAAATTACATAATTAAATGTTTAAAATTTAGAATTAATTTTTCTCCATATAAACGGCAAACTATGTCCAAATAAAGAGACATGGTTACTAGCCGTTGCCATCCTAAAATAACAGTCACCAGCTCCACACCCCTTTTTCAAAATTTCTTCGACCGTTAAACAAAATCCGAACGTTAATATCCAATACAACACGACGCCATCTTGTCTTGCAAGAGACCATATCTTCTGCGCTCTTCTTCTTCCCCACACTCTACGAAATACCGGAGTAAGTTGGTTGTTCGTTCGACTTTTTCCGATTGAATGGCGGCGGTGGAGGATTCGAGTAGTTTGTTCATGGTCGACAAGGCGTACGAGTTCTCGGCTCCGCGATTTCACGATTTCACAACGGAGGAGACTGCCGAGGAAGTTCGTAAGGCGGAGCTCTGGTTCGAGAGCGCCCTCGCTCATGCCCCTTCTCGTGCGTCCGCCTCCCTCTTTTGCTTAATTTGGATATTAGTTTTTTCCTAAAATTTTATTGAAATTCAGAGAGTGGGGTTTCTCGGAATATATGTCGATTCTGCAGTCGCAGATTCTGGATAGTTCGCTATATGGATCGTTCTTCAATAGTCGTTACGATTTATTTCGAGTTCCTTGCATTATTATTTAGTTGGTCGCGTTTGGAGTTTCTAGGGCTTGAATTCTGTGATTTCCTAAGTGGAGAGCGAGCGAGTCACACACACAGAGAGAGAGAGAGAGAGGTTCTGATCATAATTGACATCCTGCACTAGTTTGTGCTCTGTCAATTGTACATAAAATATTTTGTGACTATAAATATTATTTTGAATTTCTTGAATTTAAGTGATCTATGAGGTTCTTCAGTTGCTTGGTTATGAACATTTCTGGAATTTTTTTGTGCTTAATTCTCGATTGCTTCACATAGCAAGAATGCAAAAAAAGTTGGAAGCTCGAAAATGGTATGAATATAATTATATGAGGGTATGATTCTTTAATGTAGTTGTTTACTTGGTTTCAAGAAAAACTAATTGATCATCAGAGTTGTCAAGTTCTGTGTCTCTGCGTCATATAGTTTATTTCATCTTAAAAGTTTTCGCTTAAATCTCAGTAGCCTTCTTCTTGAAGATGATTGTCTATGCTTAGCCCAATGGATCTTCATATCATTCGTGTGATGCGAAGTGATCTCGTTTGTATGCCATATGACGGAAAGAAATGAGGATTCATGTTTAGCATTTCCTTGGTTTTTGCAGCATTTATGCCTAGAATCAGAGCTACCAGAACAGTTCAACAGATTCTTTGCAATTTCAATGAAGATGAGCAAACGCAGAAGGTGGAATTTTCGGTCATGTTTGTCACTTCTTCTACTTATCAATGTCATGAATTCTATGTGACGGATATATAATACTTCTAATTGTTTCAGGCACCTGCTGCATCAAATTCTGCAGAAGAATTAGCGCCAAAATCACTAAACCAGAAAAAGTTAGTAACATTTCATTACTTAGTCAATTTGCTGTTATATTATATTTATCATATTTCTTTGGAGGAAGTGGCTCAAGTTTCGTACCATCACAGACATCGAGCAAATGACATTTCAGCTGAAACAACGGAAGAAATTAGAACACGCATCAGTACTAAGGAAATTGAGAAGACACCCGATGCAGAAACCTCTTGCTCCCAGGAGAAGCAAAAGTAGGCTCTTTTATCTTGCAGAACCTGTTCTATTTTTGGTAGTTGTTTGCTGTAGTACGAGGTATTGTTACGTAGTCTAACGAGCAACGGAATATTATGGTTCTGATTTCTCAGCATTGTTCAAGGCGGCGAGGCATCCTCTTCTGCCCCTAAGGAAGCTGCTTTCCAAGGTCAGTCACCCCTTTTCGTTTCATGAGTTCGCAATAGAACGTGGCTGTTTTTCTTGCATCGTGTCTGAATCGAGTCGCTTTTGCTATTTCTTGGACCAGAGGTTTGCTGCACTCCACCACCACAAAACCAGAGTGATGATAGGAAGCTTCAGACAGCGAAGAAGATCAGCATGCTGAAAAATCCTTCAGCGATCAATTCAAAGAAACAGTTACCAAAATCGCAAGCCAGGAGTGCTAAACCTGCTAGTATTAGAAGGTGTGAATTGTTTGTACTATGTTTTCTTTAACTAGTTAATTAACTATCATCATGTGCTAAGAACTGGTAGCTTTTTTCAGGGACACAAATGGTAATAAGAACATTGTTGGAACTCCCAACTTTGCCCATGAAAACCATGCCATAAAGAAGCAGAAATTGGATGGAGGAAAATCTCGACAGGTAGATGCTGCAAGTTCATAATTTTCAACATGAGTTTCAAGGTTATCGAATCTTACATTCAAGCAATGTGGTTTCGAAAATGTTCTTTCAGATTCTTACAGTCAACAAAGCTTCAAATCTGCCTCACAAAACAAGAACTGGAATTGTCAGCAGCAGCTCCAACTTCTGCCCTGCAAATGCTAAAACTCATAAAGAAGATAGAAAAGTAAGAAATGATGAAGAAATTCCAATCAGGCATTAATTGAAGTGTATTGCTTTCAATTTGTTAGGATGCTGATTTATTAATTCATCGTGTAGTTGTATGTTCGAGAAGCAGCAGCGCCATTTGTTTCTATGGCAGAAATGTTGAAGAAATTTCAATCAGGCACAAGAGAAGTGTCTTTGCTGCGTAGCAGAGGTTCTCTTACTCGGAGCGATGCTGCTGGAGCCATGCAGAGGAGGCCTAAGCTTACACTGACAAGGCCTAAAACCCCTGAATTCGAGACATCTCAGCGTGTGCGCTCTGTTAAAATTAAAAGTTCAGCAGAAATTGAGGAAGAGATGATGGCTAAGCTTCCTAAGTTCAAGGCTCGTCCGCTAAACAAAAAGGTAGAAAAATTATCGATCTAAAAGAGAGAATCATTACAATAAATTTAAGACCATGTATTTTCATCCTTCCAATCTGGTATTTGTCTTGTCAGCAGATCTTTGAGGCCCCTACTTTACCACTGTTGCCAAGAAGTTCACCCCATCTCCCAGAGTTTAAGGTAGATCATCATGTCTCTTCTCAGTGCAAGTTCGAAAATGAAGTATTAGTCAAGCAGATTATATGAACTTTATGTCTTCACTTGGACAGGAATTCCGTTTAGAAACAATGTCAAGGGCAGCTCTCAATGCAGAAACATCTACTGTGGCCTCAGTTGAATCCACAGAGGTAAAGGTACTGTCGAGAGATCATCAGTTTTAGTCTCAATGTTTAGTAAAGGCCTTAATTTATCTACTTGTTTCCACAAGGCATTGAACTCAGCAAATACATTTTTTTTTTGTAGAGCCAGCAATGGAAACCAAATCATCTTACTGCACCAAAATCACCAGTTCTTCAAACATCACTCCGAGCGCGTCCTCCCAGGATCAAAAGTTCCGAGGAGTTAGAGAAAGAGGAGCTCGAAAATATTTCACATTTCAGGGCGAGACTGTTGAATAGAAAGGTAAATTCATTGCCAAATCACCTTCTGGTGAAATTTTTTGTTGTTTTCGCTTCTTACCATTATTTATAAGTTTCAATTGTTCAGATATTTGAAAGTAAAGGGGACATGGGAATATTCTGCAACATGAAGAAGCAAGTTACCATTCCTCAAGAATTCAATTTTGCCATAGATAAAAGAATACCTCCACCAACTGCTGTTGTAGACCTCTTTGACAAGGTAGAGCAGCGTTTTTTCCTTGGTCTTTTGTTGTGTTCGAAATAACAAGTTTTTTTTATGCAACTAAATATTGCTTCCTTTTTCTACTCCTTTCAGCTTTCGATATTTTCAGAATCTCAACGGAGAAACCTCTCCCAAGGAATACCACGCCAAATCCATTCCATCTACACACAGGCGCATCGAACATCTTCTCCATATATTCATGAACTTCATTGGTGTTTTTCTACTTTGATTCATGTTTTACTTTTGTCCCATCAGGAAAGAGGGCAGAGAAAGAGCGAAGGATCGCTGAAGAACTTATGCAGAAACAGTCAGAAGAGGAGAGGGCTAGGATACAAAAAGCTCATCCATATCCTTACACGACTGATTATCCAGTGGTATGCATATAATATATCTCCTCTTCACTGTTTTTTCTTTCATTTGTTGCTATGACCATATTTTGACATGTGATTTTCTCTGTTGCAGATTCCGCCAAAGCCAAAGGCGAAGCCATGCACAAAACCAGAGCCATTTGAATTGGAGAGCTCGTTGAGGCATGAACAGGAGATGCAGAGAGAAATGGAAGAAAGGATGAGGATGGAAATGGAAGAAGCTGAGATGAGAAGATTCAAAGCCCAGCCTATCTTGAAAGAGTACGAACTCCATGAAATATAATTTTTATTTCCACCTTTTATTTTTCCTTATCGGCTCTCACTGATATTTGGAACTTCAGGGACCCGATTCCACTTCCTGAGAAAGAGCGAAAGCCCCTTACAGAAGTTCAAGAATTCAATCTACATGTTGAGGACAGGGCTGTTGATAGAGCAGCATTCGATAAAAAGGTTATACATATATATATTCTTCACTTTCAATAAGATATTAGTCTCTTTTGTGTGATCCTGTTTCAACATTCTTACCAAGAGTTGTGTTTTCCCAGATTAAGGAGAAAGAAATGGTATACAAGAGATACAGAGAGGAGACAGAAGCTGCAAAGATGGTGAGCATACAATTCATTCAACCTATATTACTTAATATTATCAAGATGATGATCTTAATTTTTTGTTTTCATCAAGATGGAGGAGGAGAAGGCCTTGAAACAGTTGAGAAGGACTTTGGTGCCTCATGCAAGACCAGTACCTAATTTCAGTCATCCTTTCTTACCGCAGAAGTATGCATCGAACATCAGTTCTTGTTCTTACGTATTCTGTTACTTGCTGCGTTTCTGATCTGATACTGTGTTTTACAAATGAAAAGGTCTGCTAAAGAGATCACGAAAGCCAAGTCTCCAAAACTGCGGGTGAATTACAGGAAAGATAAACGGAGGATGGTCTGTCCCACTGGTAAAGCTTCAGGTGCAGCACCGTGCCATATGAGGTGACCGGTGATGCTGCATAGGATGTCCCACTGGTAAAGCTTCAGGTGCAGCGCGAGGTGACCGGTGATGCTGCGTAGGATGTTTATCGTTCAAGTCCCCTTGAACAACTAACTTTGTATTCATTTGGATCATGGCACGTTGCTCCAGCCCTTATGATCCTTTTTTTCATACAAGAATTGGATGCTATTGTAATGCAATATGTTCAAATGGCTGAAGATATGATAATTCATCTAAAATATTGTTTCTTTTCTTCGAGCCAAAAAGATTCACTTTGGGCACTAATTTCTTCGGGGTTTTTTAGTCTACACAATTTTACACCTCCATTTTCATTTTAAGGTAAACATCACTTTACATCTCAAATATATTTATTTTTATATCAAAAATATCTTGAACTATCAAAAATATTTAAACCACCAACTAAATAACTCAAACTACTTATTTAAACCACCAATATATCATCAATATTGTATCAAAAATATTATGTATTCATTTTTCTGTTTTCAAAATCTTGGCGTGGCCCATCAGATGCCACATGGAAATGCCATGTAATCCATGTGATGTCTATTATTTCCTCTTTTTGTCTTTTCTATAGGGTTCTTCACAACATTAAGTTTCACAACACAGAACTCCACGATTTGGCGTTTAGCCAGCACAGAAATTCGAATAAATGTATTCTGCTTTACAGGAAAATCAGAGCACAACCCATTGCTATTATTTTGGTTAGTATTACAACTCTGTTTTTTCACTGTCTTCATCATCTCCATACACAATCGAAAAATAGTGCTTTAACTCACCAGAGTTGAGACCTGGGAACCTGTGGAGACTGCTTGGCTGTGGATCAATCTGGACAAACGGCCATCTCATAGATTCAGCAGCTTCGCATTCCAGCTTCGCATTCTTCCCAGCCATCCCCGATAACACAAAATTGGACGTTTGGCCCTCCAAAGCGCTCTTTGATCCACGTGAAGCACTGGGGCTTCCCCACATCCAGTGAGCTATAGACTGGAAAGCAAGAATGAATTAGGTAAGGCTAGAAGAACCCAAAATTTCGCATTCTTAAAATAAAAACAAGAAGTAATGCAGAATCAGTCACTGCAGTTCAAGAAGAACATAGTTGCAGGTATAAGATACACAAAAAAACCTGCCTATGAACAATAAAATTATCATAGAGCTGAGACAGAAACTCTTTATGGGAACACTTAAATATTTTCCGCATACATGTCCACGGTGCATGATGCAGATAGAGAGACACAGAGACACATCATTTAGTGATAGCATATATCTCAAAACTTGAGCAGTGAACTAAGACCATATGACAAGTCATTGTCAATTCATAACAACGGATGGTGGAGTATACACTGAACAAATAATAGATATTCATATGAATGTTGGGCTTGAAACATAAGAGAATAAATAGAAATAGCATTCTTTAGTGTAATGGAAGAATTAACTAACCATTACTGCAAGTAAACATATTATCAAGCCGAAAGAATAGGCATTTGACCAAGCTGGGTATAAGAGGTCCTGAGGTAACCAAGACATTGATATGCTCAAATGCATCTCTAGCATCATCTGAGTTTGTGGAGGATGTCATATCTCTTTTCCGACCTGCACATTGATCCAAGCAGGCCCTAGCTGTATAGAGTAAAAACAAAAATTAGGAAGTGTATCTATATGTTCTCAAATGAGCTAGAAGCCTCCCAAAATGAAAGCATAAAGCAATGTGATCTCCTCTGAGGGTCAAAGGAAAGATCAACCCAATACACAAAAATGTTGTATATCATATTCGGTTTTCATTAAGAAAGCCAAAACAAGTCTAAAAAATGCAGTGAACTGAATGAAATCTAGTTCAGATTTGCTTTAAGTATGATTAATCGATTTTGGTGAATTATTGTAAGAAATATTTCTGTTAGTAACCCACACCAGTTCTCATCCCATGCTATACACTCTATCAAATAAGTAAAATAAAAAAGATGGGAACTGCCTAAGGATCTCCTGCTTCATCAGGTAGCTTATTGATCGCTCACTTTTATAACACTAAAAAGTGTAAGTATATAAGTAAGTCGAGTATCGTATCCACAGGGATTGTATCACGAAAACATAGAAGCTAGCTCAACGATAATTCATCATTATTCAAGCACAGAAATTGGATGAGAGGTTTAAGGGCTTCATAATTTAATCCAAAGAAAAGGTAACCATGCAGAAATATAAAATAAAGCAATAAAACACTCGGATGGTAAAAACAGATAAGAAAGACTAACCCTAGGGATGCATTAATCCTATCCACAACGTATGTTTATCCTGTTTCCTATTAGCCAATTTTAATTCAGGCAAGATGGAAGATCACATATATAACCAACAACTTCAGTTACGACAATTGCGGCTGTAGATTACTAGTTTTCCCTATTACTGTTACGTCTCTAGGTGAAAACAAGCAACTCCAAACAGATCACAAAGAATAAGCTTCCTACGGATGTTCCTATCTCAGCTACGACTCAAGGTTTATCCGTATCATGCATTCAAGATCGATTGACAATTAATACAATTACGTAATTAACTGACAACTAGATATGCATCAAGATTGATCAGAAATTAACACATATAAATAAGCACCAAGAATCATGAATCAATGCCTGGAAGGTAAATAGCGATAACAGGAATCACAACATATAGGATCGGATCATGCAAACCCAGAATTAGAGCAATCTAGCAGACATAATAAGCGGAATAAAATACGATTTAACCATAAAATAGAAATTATATAAATGAAACCCGTATTGAGCGTCGATGAACAATCGTTGGGCTTGAATCCCAACCTCGAGAGAAAAGCGAAATTTGCAAAATTGTCCGGACGAAAACGCGTTCGGATCGTAAACAATACGTAAAACTCACGAAGAACAATGCTCAACTAAACTCTAGAATGAAATTATATGAAAACCAAAGCTAAAAGCGTAAAACCGATGAAAACTAAAGAAAGAGGTGCGGAAGCGTGTGTGCCAAGTTGGGGGCGCGGGGTGTTGCCGTATATATAGCACACCCAAAACCTAATTTTATCCTCTGCCGCTCGTCTCGCGACCACCCTCGCGGTCGCTAGGTCGACCGCGAGGTATGTGTCATGTGCTTCTCTTCGCTTCGCGGTCGCCTCTTCGCTCATGAGTTTCCTCATGGCTGGCTAGCGGTCGCTAGCCATGGCCGCGAAATCGTCTGATGACTTCTCGGTCTTTGGGGCTTGCTCGCGTGCACGAGGTCGCGGTCGCGGTCTCGCTGGCTCTCGCGGCTTGCTGGTGGCCACTAGCGACCGCTAGGCTGGTCGCTAAACCGGGCGGATGTGGTTTTGGCTCATGCTTGCTCCTTGCTTGATTTTCAACATATAGACCTACACAACACCAAAAGAACACCCAAGCGATGTCTTCTAGAAATAGATAAAACATTAAGAACCGATACGTAAACGCACATTAAATGATCTAAACTCATCTTTAAATATCAACAATAAACGTGTAAAATGCGCGTTTATCAAACCCCCCAAACTTAAATCATTGTTTGTCCTCAAACAAAAACAGAACAGAAAGACACAACGAAAGATCAACGAGCGTAGCAAAGATGATAACCATTATAAGCCTCAGAAACATATTAACGCTCAAAAACATTAGCGCACATGACGACGTTAGTCAACTCAACACAAACAACAATTGAAAGCAAAAACTCATTTAATTCAACTCTCACAACGGCATGTGTGTAAAATATAGGATACACTCAACTCATAAAGAAATGTAGGATGTGTATACACTCAACGATCAATGCAATGCAACATCTTACCATAGGCTTGCCGTTTCTCTAATATCTCCACCGCGTCATTGTGTTCAAATTAGGATCAAAGAGGTCTTTTCATAGGTTGTAATGTAGACACATTGGTTAAGGTAGGATAATATATGGCTAAGTGACTCAAGAAATATTCCAAGCACCCCCATTTATACTTTTTGACACATATGGACTTTGTCCATTTTCCTCTTCTTTTCCAACGTGCTAAATCGACGTTTTATCCCTCATAAAATACCTATACCTTGATTAAAGACCCTTTATGCTCAAAACACATAGTGAACTTATCATTGCTTTTTCTTTTCTTTTCTAGAGCTTATAGGGTTTATCATTCACAACAAAGGTATTATTCTTCACCATAGATGTATTTCTCTTATAAAAATTTTCTCGTCATAACTACATCACAATCCCCTTTTTATTCCCATATCCATCCTCACCTCCTATCATCCGGTTAATCGAAAGAATAAGTCTAATAAAGGCTCAAAGAAGGCGACAAATTGTATATATCATCGGGTTAGTGTTTGGGTAAATATATGGTTAACAAAGATGGCCTTTTATCCTTTCCAAATTCGAAACACATATTGCAGTCTCAACACAGAAAAACGGCAAGTTCTAGAAGATAATCACATGCACGATATCACACAATTTAAAAGAAACTGTATCAAGATATGTATACAGTGAAGCTCAAGTCTCACGGGATAAACAAATGGTGAAAAACAACAAGCCTAAGCAATCTCAAGTCATTCATGCGTCATTTTCTAACATATCATGTGCACTATCATTAAATTTCACAAAAAATTTCTATCGTCATTGGCCACACGGATTAACATACTTCACTTAACTCGTTGATCGATGACACAAAACAAACAAAGAAAACAAAAACACGACAAAAGACCCCAAAGCATAACAACTTAACAATAAAGCACAGAAACATATATATGATTCTCAACCAACCAAACTCGTCTACTCCCCCCAAACTTATTGTGAACATGTGGAAGCAATAAGGTTTGCGAAAAAAGTAGTTGGGAGAAAACTTACCTTGAATGCCGCATACTCGATGGCGGATAAAATCCGCGCCATCGATCCATCATTGCATCATCTCCATCATCTTACGTTGTTGCTCGAGATGTGCACGGTGTTGGGTGAAGAGGCTTCTTTATTCCATCATCGAGGTCGCTCGCGTTAATGTGGTTTAGGCGACCATCTATTTGATCTAATCGATCATAAATCCGGGATCGCCTCAAGCGGGTGGCGGGTGCGATATGCCGCCTGTCTCGGGGCCACTTACGCTCGGCCGCCTCGTGCGGTTGCTCGCCTCGACCTCGCCTTGCGCGTTCACGTCTTGCGTCCATTCATAGTCGCGGGGGAGCTCAAGTTCCATTGGCATCCGCGTGAAAGTAGCGGCTTATCTTGGTGAGCTCTGGATTTGGTGGCGAAAACCGATTGGCCGTTCGATCATATAGCGACCACGGTAACGTCCGGGGCCTCTTCGAGAACGTCGGGGCGTATAAGCACGGCTTGTCTAGGAAGATATCGTGAGAGATAGGACTCTCGAATCGTTATCCCAAAAATCGAAGAATGGGGTAATCAATCCCTATGCATATCTTTGAATGCCCAAACCGTGGATTGCATGTGGAAGTCTTGAGCTAGGAACATGCGGCATCATCTTACAGTTGAACATGGCTCCAATCGGTATGCTCATGTCTTGTGATAGAACGGTCCGGCGTTTGAGCGGCCATGTATGGTGAGCGTGATGGTGGTGGAAGTAACGGACCGCCGGTTCCGTGTCGAGCTAGCCTTCGATCTCGAGGCATCATAGTACGGAGTGTGCTCGAGTGCGAGTCCATGAACTTTGACCATACACTTTGGACCGTTTACTCGGCGTCCGATGTAGTTTCCTCCGGTTTCCATTGATTATTCCATTTAGTTCGTCCACGGACGATTGGCGGGGCTCGTTGTCGGTGGGCGTGATGTAATCCGGCATTCCGTTTGTCTTGTGGACATGGATAGTCGACAAGAATTCCGGTCGTCGGGATCCGGTATGTTAGATAGTTGGCGTGATAGCGAGTACGGCCGGATCTCTCGCCAACCACGTCACGTCATTGCATATACCCATCTCTTAACAAGTGTTGATGCACATGAACGCGAATGCGTGCGTAATCTCACCAATCGATTCCAACGGCTTCTAGGCGAGTCATTCGGCGATCTTACTCCAAAATTATTGGATCGAATTCATCTTGTGGCGCATTGCGTGGCTCGTCGTGAGGCTCGTCGTGAGGCTCGTCGTGTAGCTCTTTTCGAGCTAGCGACGATAATTCTAGCACTGGTTGGGAGGTAACCCAACAGTTTTACATGCTTTTTGTTTTTGTTGTTTTCGTTGTTGTTTTTGTCTGTGTTTTTGTTAGGTCCCAAAGTTTTAATAGCTTTTATTCTTAAAAAAAACAAAACAAGTGTCTAGCGACCACCCTCGCGACCGCGAGGTGTGGTCGCCAAAAAAAGGCGAGCGTGTGCGGGCGGCGGCGAGCTCGCGGCTGCTTGAGATCGCGAGCTCGACCGCGAGATCAATCCTGACCCGCGCCCGTTTCGTTGACCCGCGTTTTAACACCCCAAAACCCAATTTTTTTTTTAAACCTACACGCACACACCTTTGGGAAAAAAAGCAAGCCCCCCTTCCCTTCTCAAGCACCCAAGGCATTTTTCTTGTGTTTCTCCATCAAATCCATTCAAGGTATGCTACATTTGCTTCATTCTTCATGGGTTTACGTTTCTTGAACATGATTTGGAAGAATTTTATCCATTTATCCTATTGATGTGGTTTATTTAAATTTGAGAAACTAGGGCTTATTTTGTTAGATTTGTTTGGTGTTTGAGCATGGTTAGTCCAATGTTAGGTTTATTAATGTTTATACACGTATATTGTTAGTTTAATTTACCTACATTGTTGATTTGGGTTCGAAAATCTGAGAAATATGCATAAAATCGCCATACATCGTGCTCGGCGACCGACCGATTTGTGACATTGGTGTCTGCGAGGCTCAGGCGAGCAGCAGCGCGTGTATGTGCCACATGACCCTTTGCTCGGTCGCTAAATGTTACCTCGCGACCACCCTCGCGACCGCGAGGTGTGGTCGCGAGAATTCGACCAGAACGCCTATTTATGAAATTTTTTTGCTGTTGTGTGTGTTTCCCCCCCCTATTTTGTCTTGCTAGATTATATGAAAGTATGGGGGAAATAATTTGACTAAGTTGAAGTTTGAGGGATCTATATTGAGCATTTTGGGTTGACGTTGTTTTGATAGTTTTATACATACATGCGCTGACTTTGAAATATTTTTTAGGTACAATATGCCGCGTACTCACGGTCACAAACGCAAGGGCAAAAGCATTGTCTCCACTTCCCACGACGAGCTACACGATGAGCCCCACGACGAGCTACACGATGAGCCTCACGACGAGCCACGCAATGCGCCACAAGATGAATTCGATCCAACGAATTTTGGAGTAAGACTGCCGAATGACTCGTCTAGAAGCCGTTGGAATCGATTGGTGAGATTACGACACGGCATTCGAGTTCGTGTGCATCAACACTTGTCGAGATGGGTATAAGCGATGGCGTGGCGTGGTTGGCGAGAGATCCGGTACGTACTCGGTTATCACGGCCAACTATCTAACATACGGATCCCGACATGGAATTCACGTCGACTATCCATGTCCACAAGACAAACGGAATGCGGATTACATCACGTTCGACTTGACAATGAGCCGTCAACTGTCGGTGGGCGAACTAAATGGAATAATCAATGGAAATCCGAAGGGAAACTACATCGGGACGTCGAGTAAACGGTCCAAAGTGTATGGCCAAAGTTCATGGACTCGAGACTCGAGCACACTCCGTACTATGATGCCTCGAGATCGAAGGCTAGCTCGATCACGAATCCGGCGATCCGTTCTTCCACCGGCTCATCACGTTCACCATACATGGCCGTTCAAACGCCGGGACTGTTCTATCACAAGACATGAGCATACTGATTGGAGCCATGTTCAACGAGAAGATGCATGCCGGCATGTTCCTAGCTCAGCACTTCCACATGCGATCCACGGTTTGAGCGATTCAAAGATATGCATAGGGGATTGATTACCCCATTGCGATTTTTTGGGATAACGATTCGAGAGTCCTATCTCTCACGATATCTTCCTAGACAAGCCGTGCTTATCGTCCGGGCGTTCTCGAAGAGACACCCCGGGCGTTACCGTGGCGCTATATGATCGAGCGGCCAATCGGTTTCCGCCACCCAATCGAGCTCGCGGTATAAGCCGCTACTTTCACGCGGATGCGGTTGGAACTTGAGCTCCCTGCGCACTATGAATGGACGCAGCACGTGAGCGCATGGCGAGGTCGAGGCGAGCAACCGCATGAGGCGGCGAGCAGTGGCCCCCGGGCGGCGGCATATTGCACCCGCCACCCGTTTGAGGCGATCCGGGATTTATGATCGATTAGATCAAATAGATGGTCGTCTAAACCACATTGGCGGGGCGACCTCGATGATGGAACAATGACAAGCCTCTTTACACACCGGGCACATCTCGAGCAACAACGTAAGATGATGGAGATGATGCGGCGATGGGATCGATGGCGGATTTTATCCGCCACCGAGTGTGCGACATTCGAGTAAGTTTTCTCCCAACTACTCTTTTCGCAAACCTTATTGCTTCCACATTGCCGTCATTGTGGACTCAAATGATTCATCTTCCGCGGTCTTTCGCTTATAAATGAATTCTGTCATATCGCCATTTGTTGTATCGGATCTTCCACGCTCGGCTTCGTCTCTTGGATTACTCCATTCTGAATCGAGAAACTTGGCGGTTGTTTGAAAATTATTGGGGTTGGCGTCGAGAATTTTGGATGATTTACATTGTTTGGATTGTCTGCGGATTCCCGGGACGGTTCCTCGATTGATGTAATTCACGTCCTCACCTCATTTATATCGACTCTGCGGCATTTATCCGAGCCACCCTTTCCTTTCCTTTCTTTCTCAAACGGCTTCTCAGCGGGGTGAATCGCTCCATAATATTATCGTGCTTGAATCGCTTTCAACAAGAGCAACCTTCACCACCGTGTCCTCTCCATCGACCATCGATAGCCGTTGGCCGCCATCTCTTCTATGATGCGGTGGCCTCGTCTACGTCTGCTCAATAGCAGCCCCGATCGTCGACAATACTCCTTGTGTGAGGTGTCGGCCATTGTAAAACTATGTAATCTGCTGCTTTCGAAAATCCATGTTGTGGGCACCTACCGATAGGCCCCAGAATCTTTCCACGACTCGAATAAAGATTCATCTCTAACCGAGAAGTGAAAAATCTCGGCTATGATCTTACGTGCTTTAGCGGTGGAAAGTACTTGAGAGAAATTTTTCACAGTAGTCGCCCAACCGTTGATACCGTGCGATCTAAGGTCTTGAACCGGTCTTTTGCTTGATTGCGCAAAGAAAATCCGAACATGCTCATCCGGATTGTGTCTTGTGGCACCCCATTCATTTGATGGTGTCACAAATGTCGAGATATGTCTCGAGATGGGCATTCGGATCCTCTGTGACTCTCCTCCGAACTGTTCCCTCGAACCATCTTGATTAGGGCGGCTTAGGCTCAAAGTTATTAGCGTTTACTACGGCCCCATCCGCCTCCTGAAATTGCTCGATGAGAGGTGCATACATATAATTCACGGTCTTGCCTCGGGCGGGGATAACGAGTCCCATGGTCGCCAATTGGCTGCATTTGTAAAATCCGCTAGCAGTGCTGCACTACTTGGAGGAACGCCCGTTGTTACGATTGTTACGATTTCTTTGCCATTGCTTTCTTTCTTCTTTCCGTCTCTTTCTCCTTTGTGAATTTTCGATTTTCGGATCAAAGTGTAGTTCGGAGGTCCCGGGACCTTGTGAACATAAATTACTGGAGAAAAGAAGGAAATCAGTTGACAAGAAATACAAATAAAAATAAAAATACAACTTGAATTAATAATTCCAAATTGTCGAGTTATTCTATATGATCTTAACAATCCCGACAATGGCGCCAAAATTTGATCGCTCACTTTTATAACACTAAAAGTGTAAGTATATAGGTAAGTCGAGTATCGTATCCACGAGGATTGTATCACGAAAACATAGAAGCTAGCTCAGCGATAATTCATCATTATTCGACACGAAATTGGATGAGAGGTTTAAGGGCTTGAATTTAATCGAAAGAAAAGGTAACCATGCGAAATATAAAATAAAGCAATAAAACACTCGGATGGTAAAAGCAGATAAGAAAGACTAACCACAGGGATGCATTAATCTTATCCACAATGTATGTTTATCCTGTTTCCTATTAGCGATTTTTAATCCGATACAGATGGAAGATCACATATATAACCAACAACTTGATTCGACAATTGCGGTTGTAGATTACTAGTTTTCCCTATTCTTATTCGTCTCTAAGTGAAAACAAGCAACTCCAAACAGATCACAAAGAATAAGCTTCCTACGGATGTTCCTATCTCAGCCACGACTCGAGGTTTATCCGTATCATGCATTCAAGATCGATTGACAATTAATACAATTACGTAATTAGCGACAACTAGATATGCATCAAGATTGATCGAAATTAACACATATAAATAAGCACCAAGAATCATGAATCGATGCACGGAAGGTAGATGGCGATAACATGAATCACAACATATAGGATCGGATCATGCAAACCCAGGATTAGAAGCAATCTAGCGGACATAATAAGCGGAATAAAATACGATTTAACCATAAAAATAGAAATTATATAAATGAAACTCGTATTGAAGCGTCTGATGAACAATCGTTGGGCTTGAAAAAACGGAAATTTGCAAAAATTATCCGGACGAAAACGTTCCGGATCGTAAACAATACGTAAAACTCACGAAGAACAATGCTCAACTAAACTCTAGAATGAAATTATATGGAAACCAAAGCTAAAAGCGTAAAAAGCGAAGAAAAGAGTGCGAAACATGTGTGCCAAGTTGAGGCGGCGGGTGTTGCCGTATATATAGCACCCAAAACCCTAATTTTATCCTCTGCCGCTACGTCTCGCGACCACTCCTCGCGATCGCTAGGTCGACCGCGAGGTATGTGTCATATTTCTCTTCTTCATGATCGCCTCTTCGCTTTCATGAGTTTTCCTCATGGCTGGCTAGCGCTAGCCGTGGCCGCGAATCATCTGATGACTTCTCGGCGGGGCTTGCTCGCGTGCGAGGTCGCGATCGCGGTCTCGCTTGGCTCTCGCGCAGCTAGCGGCCAGCTAGCGACCGCTAGTGGTCGCTAAAGCTGGCGATATGGTTTTGGCTCATGCTTCGTTCCTTGCTTCGATTTTCAACATATAGACCCACACAACACCAAAAGAACACCCAAGAGCGAGATCTTCTAGAAATAGATAAAACATTAAGAACCGATACGTAAACGCACATTAAATGATCTAAACTCATCTTTAAATATCAACAATAAACGTGTAAAATGTGCGTTTATCACTTATTTAAATAATTAGGAACCTCATTTAAAAAAGCACTTTTAAGATACTAAATTCACTATAAAATAAGTAGAAAAATAAAGATCACTAAGGAACTCTCAGGGAGGTAGCTTATTAATATTATTTAGGTACCTTATTGATAAGTTTCTAGCTTCTAGCAGATTATGTTTTTAGTAGAAGTTTTTTTTATTCATCTAAAAAAAATGTTTTTTAGTACAAGTTACAAAGCTAAACCATTTCGAGTTTTACAGATTTCAAAATAATTCAATCAAAATGGTTAACTCTATTAGTTTAAGAAATTCAGACAAATCATCACACAGACAGAACACTTTACCTGAAGAAAGCCATCTCTCTGTGTAAGTGTCAGTCAAGTCATAGAGACTGTCCCACAATTTTATGAGATCTTGATTAAGAATACTATGCAACCCCTGCAAAAATGTAATGTTGTTATGAAAGATAGACCTACATATCATGACTTTAGTTCTATGTGAAAACATTCTGGTCATAATTCTTTTTAAATATGTAAATAAACTCGTGAGAAATATAGTCTGAGGACTTGGAGTATTTGATCAGCAAAGGAGGTTTAATGCTTTATTCTTGTTAACATTCTTGTGTCTATCAGAATCCAGAAACAATACTATGCCAGCCCTGGGCCTGCCCACGCACAAGCGGAAACACAAAAACCCCCAAAGTATGCTCATGGTTGCAGGAAGAGGCCGTTAGAGGTTGCAGAATATAATGTTTCTCCTAGAAAAACCATGAAGCATGTTTAGTTAGAGGAGAATGGTGGATAACTACCATGGCATCCTGTTGTTTAACATGCTACTAGAAAATAAAGACTATATGCAACGGCTCGGCATTTGAAGATCGTCATAGAAAGAGAATGTTCTTAAAACAGTAGTCGCACTCAAAGGGAAATGATAAAAAAATGAGTTGTTTAATGCATATTTTTTAAGTGCAAGTAGTTTCTTATGGTATGCAAAAGTGCATCAGATTTGCTTGTTGAGTGAGCTTAAATTGTGCTTCAAATTCATGTCAGAGGTTGGAATGCATAGTTGAGAGATTTTGTAAATTTGGAGACAGGAGAACAGTTGAAGCATAAAATCATTATAGTTGTGCAAGGAAACACTGAAGATAGAAATAACAACTAATATGTATTTCAGGTATAAAGTTATTTACTAAACCATGGTAAAAGCAATACAATGTTCCACAACTCATCAACCACCATTAATTACCCTTAGAAAATAAAATGTACCTTTCTATACTTCTCAGCTACAATGCGGTGACGGTAAGCCAATTTACGTTTGTTAAGTGCATCAAGTGCAGGGCCAAAATGATCCTGACTAAAGTTGTAACCAGAGAGGTCTGCGCCGTCATCATATTGGTTCAAGAAATCAAGATATGGTTGATTAAAGCTCTCAATCTAAATGATCATATCATATGTCAGCTAAAACTAGCAAATATATCAATGCAGAAAACATGAAAAAGGCAAAAAGATAAAAATATTAATTAAATAAGATAAGTAAATACTTACTTGATCATAAAAGAAATGTGTGTCACATACTTTAAGAATATGGTTCTCCCAAAGTTTTCCAAGATTTACACCATTTTGCACATCGTTTAGACCATTAAAAGACCCAGCATATGTCCCGGTCAGTAAAGACTTGAGCAAAATAAGAGTCTCATCCATGTCCCAGATGTAGACCTTCATTTTTTGATCCATGCTTGCTCTTAGCAAGGTATGATGAATGATTCAATACATACACCAATGATTAGTTCAGTAATCCCTGGAAGATGAGAAATTCCTCTATAACGACATTCTTCAATCACTAATACTTTATACTTCATGAACTTTGACACACTGAAAATAAAATGCTAAGAACTGAATAAATTCAATGCTTCTTATTCCATCTATTAAGATATACACAATGCATTCCTCCATCTGCGTATAATTTAAGCTTCAGTTCAGCTAAGTGCATAGCCCCTAATCTGATACTTTTCTCTCCATTTTTCGCAGACCTTGGTTTTATTTTCTGAGATAGTGAAAAGGATGAAGATGAAGGAGGAACTACTACTATGCAAAAGATGACAATGTTCCAATAGAAGCATCTTCCCCACTTCGATAGAATCATCTTCCCACCGATCTGGACTGCATCATCGTACAACTAGAACAACTGCTACAGTTGAAGTTCATGAACTGAATCAATCCCCTATTAACTTTAGGATATTATTATCTCCAGTCATCACCAGTTATTCCTTCTCCAACAACTTATATCTTCCCATTGACAGATCCTGGCACATTTCTGGCTTCCAATACTCGTCCCAGTACCATCAATATCTGTAATCAATCCTAACATCATCACCCACAGGCTTTCACAATTTACAAACTCAAAAAGCTTTCAAAATAATCTAATATTTCTTTAAATTAATATCCACCATTCTCTCTATTGCTTGAGTCGATAATTTTATGTTAAATTTGCTTCACCATTAGCTTAACAATGTTACAGGATAGATGAGGCAATTACCTAGTTCCATCACCGTACGAAAAATAGAAGACGGGCTTTCTATCAGTGCGGATACTCGTTTAAGAAATTTCGATTACCACTGATTGAAACTAGTCAGCATCCACAAATAATCATCATCATGTTTGTCAATCAGTGATCCGGAAACCGCTGATGCATTATACATTCATTTCATTAATAAAAACCAATCCAACATAAAAGCCATTTCAGCAAATAAGCTACAGTAAAATAGGATTCTAATTGCAAAATCAAAGTCTAATTCAACCACATGCTAATAAATCACCCTATGGTTTAGCGACTCATCAACCGACAGCCAATTCTCTGTAATAAGGGAAACGCATCATTAACACTGGAAATTTTACAGTAAAATCCACGGTTCATAACAAAATAGATTGAATGAAATATACGGGTGAAATTTATAGAGAAATGCGAAACCAAGTTGAGCAATTCGAAACGAAGACTAAAATTGAAAGATGAAGAGAAAGAGGGCTTGCAGAATTACCAACGGAGCCAGCAGCGTTAGCTCGCTCTATTAGAAAATTTCGCGGTTGCTGCAATTTTTTTTTTTTTTTCAATTAATACAGAAATTTTAAAGGTTATATCATTCGAACCCGAGACCAATATCTTGAAACATTACTTTTGATGAAGTAGAGGGTAATGAATAATAATATTCATCAAATAATATTGTAATTGTATTCACATCTAACTACATTAAGAAAGATCTAACCACAATTACTTAAGAATAAATTATAAATATCTACTAGATATAATATTATAAAATTTTGAGAAATAAATCACTATTCCGTTATTTCATTCATTAAACATACCATACATAGTTATATCATTCTTTGTTCATCCTCATTTCATTTAAATGTGGCTATGTTTTTCGGCAAAGATTCCTCTATCCACTTTTGAAGTTCCATTTACAATTTTGTAGTTTTTAATTAGTTTCTTCTTCAGTTTTAATTTCTTCTGTTCCACTATAAGATTAATATTCTTAATTAGAATTCAGTAATCCATGTCAGGATTTATAATTACTTTTTATATTTATTTTGTAATTTTATAATTAATGGTTAATTTTTATAGTTAATTAATCTATAATTGGGCTATAATTTTTTTTTAAAATTAATTAATAAGTATTAGTTATGATTTATTATGTAATAATTACTTTATTTTTACAATAAATTTTTATAAAATAATAAATTAATGGCGGGACACCGAAAATTACGGAGAGGGGATCATGTTCTTTTTTCATTTCCTTTTAGGCCATCTCCACCTTAAATTTTGAATTTTTTTGTACCACGTAACAATTGTGACAGGTAATCTATGATGAGGATAATTGACAACAACTGCTTAGAATTGATACTTTGTAAATTTTGTTCGTGTGTACTAACTTGTAAATTATACTGAAAAAGAGCATCACGTTAGAAAAAAATTGGTGTAAAATATTCAATATAAGATATTAGTGAAATTCGAACTTCAAACATTCAATTGCGAATACTATTTTCCATCTTATAAACATATATACTCTTCATCTTCAAAACAAATAAAGATAAAGAATCACGAAATATATGATTGTTACTTTCGTTTTTTCTTTCAAATTGGTGCAAACCGATGTGCTATATTATTAATACAGACACCTATCGTGGGCGACGATGACGTGATATCCACATCAATAATTTTATTCTTATAATTTTTTTTTCTTTTTTTTTTGTGTGTGTGTGCTTCCTTCTTGAACGGGTTTAACGTGTCGAAAATTTTGAATTTTTGCTAAAGTTTCACATGTCATTGGTCCTTCATCTCCATACATCTCTTGTCCTTCTCTCTATAAAAATAAATAAACGTAAAAAATTCACTTATCACGTAAATAAATAGGGGTTAATGGTAATTTAAGACTTCAACTTTGACATTTTTTTATTTATAATTTCAACTTTAATTTATTTTTGAATATCTCAAATTTTATGTATTTGTTTAATTTTGTCATGCATCAAAAAATTTAACATTGAATATCTGACTAGCTCACTTGTAAAATATGTTTCTTGAGTTGTTATGTCAAAAGAGTGAGTTACGACGTGAGCAAATCTTAATCAAATATCTGACACTGGCATTTTGTATTTTTCATACGACTTATCAGTACTTTTAAGAAAAAACATATCAATACTACATTTCTAGTATATCCCTCAACTATAGTTGCATTAGATTATGAATTTGGTAGCTGCATTGCTCGATCATATCACCTTCTCGATGTCTATTTCTTTATATATATATATATATATATATATATATATATATATATATATATAATGTAAGAATGTAAATATTGATAAGAAATAAGAATATAACATTGAGCGTATAAAGTTGTTACATTAAATGTATAAATTAGTTGCACAAAATTGATATATAAAGTGTAGCATGAATATAAAATTATTGCACCGAATTTGGTGCAACAAATTTATACATTTAGTGCAACAACTTTATACGTTCAATGTTGCATTCTTATTTCTTATCGATATTTACATTCTTACGTGAACCATCTCATATATATATATATATATATATATATATATATATATATATATATATATATATGTGTGTGTGTGTGTGTGTGTGTGTGTGTGTGTAGGAATGAAATTATTTATAAAAAATAAGAATAAATCTAAGCCACTAATTTTATTAAATCAATGGACAATATTAATTTACATTGTGTTACATTACATTACTATATATGCTAATTTTAGTTTCACATGATTTATTTAAAGGTTACATTAGTAATTTTGTTTTATGTTAAAAATGGTTATTTCCTTGATTTTAGGAATTTGTTATAATCTATCTTGTAACTTCTTATTTTATATAGATTATATTTTTTTATTGCATAATAGAATACATTAGTAGCATTTGTCGTACAATAATAAATTATACTGCGTGATATGTAATATATGCCACATATTTATTAAATATGTGCATTGTTTGTATTAAATATGTGCATACGGAATGTGTAGATAGTGCAACAATAAATTGTGTTGCGTAATTTGTGCCATATATTTATTAAATATGTGCTATAGAATAGCTAGTTTGTGCAATATTATATTAGCAGATTATAAAATCCTACTCTTTCGGTAAGTGGCGAGATTTACGTCTGGAGAAGCGAGAGAAAATAAAATATATATATATATATATATATATATATATATAGAATTATCCTTATTCGAATTATTTTCAAATAATATCTGAAATTATTAACTAAATCCCCTTCAATTTGGAATATTGATATGATTTAGATATGTGGATGTGATATATTTTTATTTCTTATACTTAGACATTCTCACCAGAATCACTCCTTATATATAGAGACTACTATACATTTGAATATCGCAATTACATCCATTACGACTTTTCGAAACTCCCTATCTGGTCGAGGTCATCACTATAGAATATTGGCTATTAATTAACGTGGAGAAAGAAAAATCAATGTCGCAAACAAATCAATTTGGAACACGTCAATCTTGAAAATCACATGGTCTCAGTGATTATTCCAACTTCTTCTTTATATGTACCCTAATCCCATATATCCAATCAAGAGATCAAATGAAAAGAGAAGAGAAGGAAACAAGCACCATGTGCGGCATTGAAGATTTGTACCCTCAAAAAGTACATATCTTGGACCCCATAAGCTTAAATTCTTAACATGACAAGGTACAACCGAGTCCCTGAAAAATTGGTTGGCTTCATCTGCCATGCATCCCCACCACTAATGCATGAGGGGTGTTGTGTTGTACCTTTGAAAGGACATAAACATCATTTCTCTTAACTACATGCGAATCAAAATGAACTCGACCACGTTTCGATCTTTGATTGAACAACGTAGGAGCGTGTAAGGAGCTGTGGCCAATGAAAAGAGGGCAAATGGATTGTGAAATTGCCCACAAAATCACAACCCTAACTACAGAATCGTCCTTACAATTTTGTCACACTTCAATAGTGCAACCTAACGTTTTGCCCTTTATTTGAACTGTGGAGGGGCCACCCCACTCACGGGAAGTTTGATCCCTCTTTTGTTTTTGGGTGCTCTTTTTCTCTTTTTGTGAGACTTTAATTTGTGGATGAGT